>ML681991.1:31820656-31933787 GCA_007922195.1 Podocnemis expansa
TCACAGATGTAGCAATGGAGATGACATTGTACCATCTTCTGAGAGAGACAAACTTTTAAGTTACACTGAGTTTTTACTCAGGACCTAAGTCAGGAATGTAAAGGCCAAACGTCCCCTACTTCCAGTGTTTAGCCGGATGGAGAGATGTGGAGTGAACGGGATAGATTAATCTCTTTTAGCACAGTCCCTACAGCAGAGGAACGAATCTTCTGAAGCCATACCCTCTCTCTGCTCATCCATGCACTGTGCCTGCCCATCCCTTTGTGATGCCTGTAAGAGAAATCCCAAGGAGCTGGACTCTGAACTGTACAGTAAGTAGTAATCCCTGCGTGTTCCTCTGGACAGCAACCCCATGTCTCTGCAGAACAACAATACAACTTCCACTGCCAGGTTTCCTTCAAGAGTTGGGGGGCTCAATTTACAGGACTGATCAAAGCAGACCAGAAAAACGTTAAAGCATTTATTCAATAAAATACATGCTGAGGTAAATAGCAGCTCCATTGAAAGGTCTAGATCAAATACATATTGAGGCCTATATCTTTGAAGCAGCTCTTTGTTAAACAAAAATAAATGATGATAGTTACACCTTTCTTAACAGAACCATTGGAGTAAAGCCAGCACCCGGTCTGTGGCTTGTCTAGGCATTGTGCAAATATTGCTAACTCCACATCTATGGCAAAGTGTCAATACATATGTGTCAATATGTAGCTATGTGTCAATACATAGGTCCCCCTCATTTGGAGACGAAGATCAGAGAATCCATAGGACACTGCATCATCTAGCACCTACTCACCCTGGCCTATATGTGACTTGCCTCTCTCACCTCCACGTGCTGTCCAGAAGGGGTTTCTCAACTGAAGAACTAGTTTACAGCCCCACGTCATCTCCACAAAGTCATCCAAGCACCTAGCTTTTCACATTGCATAGCCAATATGCTAAAACAGTACGCAAGAACTACCAAACCCACTAAAAAGACAGCATCCTACAAAATTCACAAGTGGAAATTAAATGGGACAAAATGCATACTAATGAAGTGTTGCCTTTAGAACTAGTTTGGACCTAGTTAATGTAATAGATTATTTTACAATCTTTTCCCATGGAAATATTGCTTTTAAATATTAAATACAGGCAATTTATTTAATTAATGCTCATCTTTGGAAGTGAGCTAAAATTCAGGGTTAAGGATGAAATTATTCTGGATTTGTTCATTAAATTGTTCATGAAAATGAGGAATGCAAGCGTGCTGGAATGAAGCAATGGCTAATTTCCATGGTCAGATGAGCAGCCCAGAAAAGTTGCTTAGTATTGAGTTCCCTCACTTGATTCTTCAGTCAAGACAAACTATGTTCAGTGAAGGTCTGGGAATGGTGAGAAGCAAGAATGGGTTCATGCCAATGTTGCACTCCCTTGATGCTGCTGTAATTTGTTTCCAAAATCTCTCCTCCATTTTTGCCTTGACTTCAGGGCTCGGAAAAGGGTGGCATCAAGCTGCTACATTGCTCCTACACCACCCAGGGATTCCACCTGGCAGGGGAAAACTTTAGGAGCTGGGCCTCTGTGGTCTCTTGGCACCAAAACTTTGCAGTTTTCCAAATAATTCAGTCACTTGAATTTAATCACTTTCCATTCCAATTACACTGTTCAAGCATTTTTTTTGCATTTAATTTCCTTTTTCTATCTCCAGCCGTAGCAGTCCTCAAAGCCTTGACAAACAAATAACCAGATGGATATTTTAATAAAAGTAGGTCAAAGTATTATGTGGACAACTGGAAGCCACACTTGTTTTTTATCTCTTTTTTCCGAATGGTTTCACAGTATCTGTCCAAGATAGAAATTTGACATGGTAGGAGATGAAAGAAGGATACAATGCTGCTGCATCACAGTACCAGTGAATCAGATATGGGAGACAACCTATTTTATTTCTTTCCAAGCAAAATCTCTTCCTCTTTTCTCCCCTCCATGGTTTCCCATGCAGCATCTACTCCCTGAACACATGCACATATTTGTCTTAGACACTGAGGATCTGATTCTGCTAACACTAACACATGAGCATAATTTTAATCACAAAAATATCTGCTTCACAGAAGCAGCCTCATTCAACAGGACTAATCAATGAGCCCAGTTACACATGTTCCTAAGTGGTTTTTATCAGAGCTGACTGAAACTTTCAACATTACATTATTTTCTGTAACATTTTTGATTGAAAATGTTAATTTTGACTGCCAGAGGAGAAGGAACTACTTTTACAGAACATTTTTTGGTTTTTTTTAATTAGCTGTAATTTTCAGGATTGGGCCCTTACTTTTCTAAACAGCCTCTTCATGCAGTATTTAGTGTCATTATCCCATGCATTATCATGATATGTGTTGCTATAATATCTGAGAACCTATTACATGCACTGGAAATAAAGTTGAATTCAGAATATAACACAGTCTGCTTCTCCCAAAGGCACTTCATGCAGAGTTCTCCATGCAAAGATGAAAGAAAAAAAACTTCATTTGACACATTAGCAATGTCACTTAATGTAGCTGAGAATCAGGCACTACAGTGTGAAGTCTGGCATAGAACAAAACAGACACATCCTAACGTACAAATCCCGTTCACTTCCATAAGTTGAAGGCAGGTGAGATAGTGTGTAAGGTAAATAGGCTTTGTAAATGTAACATGTTGTAGACACCATATTTAGCATTTTTACACGTGCGCACGCACACACACACAGTGTATTTATGATAGAAAACAGCTTGGTCTACACCATGAAAAGAACAAATATTTTATAGTTTGTTAGGAACATGTGGTTTAGGATAAATATCACATGTGGTCCTCTGTGACATGGTCAGTCAAGGAAATATGTACTATGTGTTTCAGTTAAAGGTACATGATTTGTCTTTCACGTGTTGGAGCCTAAGTTTTAGTTTTACATATTACTATATTTCTAGAGCAGGTTCTCTCTCTGCCTGTTTCTAGTTGAACTGAGGCTGGAACTACACCAGAGTGATCCTTGAGGATCTTTACTATCTCATTTTATAGCCTGCTGTACTGAGCTGAATAACAGTTTGAGCTCCTCTGATAACAGAACTCTTCTTCCAGGGGAATGCATTCCCAAGCATAATCCTGATGTACTCATGTTGGAAACAGCTGTCAACACAGCCATTTACCACTCTCCACAGAGCACAGATATGGTTCATATCTGAGCTCCATTCTCCTAAGGGCTAAAAACCTAAGATCATTCTTAAAATTATGTCTTCCACAGCACTTGTAACCAGTGTAGTTATGACTATTTTACATCAGGTGAGCTTCTAGACCTATAATGCTGTGGTAATTCTGGCCAATCAATTGCAACAGAAGGGGCCTTTTACAGAAGAGGGCTTTTTTTTTTTTTTTTTGAGAAACTGTGACCCAAGACATTTTTAATTATTATTCTTTTCTTTAAAATGATTTCAGTGTTTCAGAATGCCATGTCTATGGTTAAAAATGCAACATTTTTAATGATTTTAACTCTTTTCTTTGGTAGAGCAGAAAAATAAGGATCAATTAATTAAAAATGAAAAAGACTAGATATTAATTTCATGCAAATAGTGGATTTGGATTGACCTTTTTCCCATGGAATTAACATCTATTTTGGCATTAGCTCCCTGTAAATAGATAGTGATGTGGTTTCCCAAAGGCTGTGTGAATTGTTGCTGCCAGCATGCCATTAAAATTATATGGGCCTTAGATGAGGCTGCTGCCACTGTTTATTCAGCTATCACTTTAGAATTAGTTTAATTTCCTCTTCTAGAGCATAAACTTGTTGAAATTGGACAAACTTTCTTCCTGTTAAATCACAGTAATGTATCCACCTGCCAGGACAGGACAAGAAAAATAATTTTTGTAAAATAGTAAACCTAACAAACAGCATGCATTCTCATCCTGAAACATCTTTAGCCATATACTAACATATCGACATAGGCACAAGGTGCCCATCCATTTAATGGCATCATCATCAGCTGGGTGGAGAGCCAGTAGCTTGCCATAAACATATATTAGTGGCCTTCAAAAATAATATGCAACCTAGTCTGGAGTTGACCGCACTGGGATTGTCGATCATTAAAAAAAAAAACAAAAACCTTTAAAGCAATTAGCCTCACAGTTTCTTCTCCTGTTTGAAAACATTTCAGGTCCAATGGGCTATGTCTACACTAGCAAATTAGTCCAGATTAAGGAGGCATAAGGAGTCTTTGCTTAGTTCGAACTAAAAATATTTTTGTTTGAACTAAGCAAAGCTTAGTTTAGACTAAGTTTTTACTACTTCAGTTCAAACTAGCGTGATGTAGCCATGTTAGTTCAAACTAAGTAAGTTCAAACTAACTGGTTAGTTCAAACTAGCTGTATTTTTTTAGTTCAAACTAACTTTTAGTTCAAACTAGCTGCAGGTTTTTCGTTTGAACTAAAAAGTTACTTCAAACTAAAACATGTGGCTAATTCGAACTAAAAAGCCATGGTTAGTTCGGACTAACCCGGAACTATGCTCTCTAATGTAGACATAGTTATGGTGACATAAACAACCGCAATGGGCTTCTACAAGACAGATGAGCGGTTGATGAGGTCTACATATGACAGCAGGCCACTGTTCTCACAGGTCTTAGTCGGTAGGGTGACAGAGATCTTCTCATGGTGAATGTGGGGAGGTGCTATGTTTGGTACCCATGGCACTGGGATTCCCCATAAAATCTTGGTAATAATAATGATAATAGCTTTCTTAAGTGCTACATCAAACGACCTTGTATGAGACCACTGATACCAGATGGGAGCACAGTACTCTGCTATTGAGTAGCAGCAGGCAAAGGCTTATGTTCTAGGCATATTGGTGCTTGTACCTCAGGCTGAACAAGCCAATTTTCTGAGCAGTGTTCTGATTGCTGACTTTGGTTGATATATTCTTCAGGTGGCTGCTGCAAGTTAATAACCCAACCAACATTACACTGTGGTAAATTGGGTTTGGATTATGCTGCAGGTGTTGGCCATTAAGGAAAACATTTAACTCATGATTTATGCTTGCATTATGCTGATGGGAATACACTAGAAACTGTTTTAGAAACCCTTGTTGGCATGTGTATTGAGCTTCATATCTTCATTCAGGACCTTGCTGATTTCTGAAAAGGACTGAGCTTGGTAACTGCAGCAGACGTCATCAGCATATCTAAAATTGGGGAAGAGTGTAGCTGGCATTTGAAAAATATTTGTGAAAGAACTGAGCCTTGAGGGAAGCCATTGATATGAGACATCTATGAGTTACAACAGCTGTCCATGTGTACTCTAAACTTGCTCTAACATATTCCACTACTTTGGCCATCCAGTGTGAATCATTTGAGAGAGTTTAAACAAAAGGCCTCTGTGCCACACTTTGTCATGGGTAGTGGTAAAATCCATACAGACATCTCCTATCTTTAGATTTTGTTGAAAACGATTTTCAGTAAAGGTCATCAAGGCTAGGATTCTGTCACAGGCAATTATCTTCTCCTAAACCTTGCCTTCTCAGTTTGCAAGACATTGTACAGCTCCAGAGCAATTTGTTGGAAGATCAAACATTCAAAACACCTTGAAACACACTGGTAGCAAGAATATTGGGAGGGGGGGTAAATTGACAAATTGTAGGTGTCCCTGCCAAACTTAATAAAGGCAATAATATTTACTTGATGCTGAAAGTATTGAACTTCTCATTAATGACCCACAAATAGAAGTTATTCAGCCATTGTAACACCTTTGGTCCAAGGTGCTCAGTGAATTCCACCAAGATGTTATCATACCCTACCACTATGCCTAATGTGATGGAGTTAAGTGCCTTCTCTAGCTCATCAACCATGAATAGCTCTGGTTGACTCGTACCTGCATTCTGATTTTGAGGTTTGTGCAATTTGTGATACATTTTGCTTTTGAATCACTTCTTTAGCAGGGCCTTTGGTAACCACAGAAGATGATTTGCAACTTTGCTGGCTATAACCAGTGGACAATTTTGACCTAGAGATTGTTGAGCAGTGTCCAGCTGATGGATCAAGTCTGGCTGAAATAAATGAAATCAAGATTCTCCATAGGTTTGTTCCACCAAGTGAACTTGGCAGCATCCAGAGAGTCAGTCAGATGTCAGTGATGTCCAGATCACCAGACAATTCAAATTTCCTGAGCAGAGCTTGGTATTCAGCAGTCAGAGAGAGTGTGATAATTGGACAACAGTCACATGATATAGTTCACCACACAGCTTTATTAATGGCTTCTTGGAATCAGGGGTAGGCTTCATTGACTGTAATTCAATGTGAAGGGATGGTAACCACTATATGCTAGTGCATCACAGTCTGCCTTGCAAAAATTCAACCAACACTCGATTGAGCTTTAAATGAGGAGTAGGTGGAGCCTGATATGAATAAAGAAGTGATGGTCTATGTTGGGTATGAGAAGGTTATCAAGTATCATGTGGCTCACTGGTTGTGAGCAACTGTCCAATGAACTGCTGAAGCAAAGGTTGGGCAAGTATTCTTTCAACCATTTAACTGAAAGAAATGTGTGACATGGTTTGCATCATGAATCAGCATGAAGTTGTTGTTAGTCTTCTAGTCCATAAAATGTTCATCTTCATCATTTGAATCAGCATATCACTACTCAGAGCAGTGCCTGTTAAAATCACAAGCAAAGATTACTGGCTGATCAAGCGTTAGAACCACCACTGGTCCCAGTGTACGTTCAGTGTCTTATATAAGCTGGTAATCCTAAAGCCACCATCCTGAATCACATTGTAAGAAAGAGGAGGATGAGAGTGGAACAGCATCACATGTGTTTGAGTGAATGTATGTACTCTGGCCACATTTAACATCTAGGGTGGGTGAAAGGAAGTCAAACGCATTTATAATATCCTACTGCACTCTTAGCAACATGAGTTTCTTGCAAACAGATTAGGTCAATACTGCAATGATTGGCTAATGCACTGATGATGCTGTGTTTGGCTGCTAGCAGGCCCTCAGCATTGAGCTGAAGAAATTGAAAAGTGCCAGACCAGTGACTTGAAAGTCAAAAGATAGAGATACATTAAGGACTCAGTTTGACAACATGTGATATAGTTGGTCCACCCACTCTGAGACTCTCCACATGCTCAAGTAAACATGGGGACAAAACAGGCTGACCACATTCTTTTGCCCCCTTACATTAATCAGTTGCAGAGAATACCTTCAATATTTTTTTTTTCTTTTCACAAAGACCAAATTAAAGGAAGATAAAAATGCACAAACCTCGGCAATTTCTCTCTTTTGTTTTATATTCCTATAACCTGAAAATCTAGAGGGAAAGTTTTGGTGCTTTTTTATTTTCTTTTTCTTTTAATTAGTTTTTCATCTTTAAAACTGATCATGGGTTGAGATCTATCTTGGGAAGATTCTGCTGAGAGTTAATATTGCTTCTGAATGATAAACAGTGCATTATAATGGAAGTTCACAGACAATCCTGACTGTAATCTTAGTAGCACAACTGTAATATTAGAATTTTGTAGCAATCAGTTGGAAAGCACTGGCACAATCTACCCTGAAATGGTTTTCTGACCTAGTATAATAATTAAAATTGTATTTTTAAAACACTAATGTGACATGATTTTTTTCTGAGATTATAAAATGATTGCAATCAGTCCACTTAATTAGCCCTCTACAATTTCTCCAAAGAATTTTTCATATTGTTTTCATTCCAACTTGTGTTCTTAATAAGTGTGTCTTGACCTTTTGGTCTGTAAAATCAAAACAACAGACATTTCCCTTTTTATTAAAAGATTGATTGCAGGAGCCTTGGGACCACAATGAAAGGAAAGAAAAAGAGGTTTATGAAGGAGAAAATAATCTATGCTCCTGCCATATCAAGTTTGTTAGACAGCCAATGACATTTTGCTTTCATGCCCAATAGTAGCAACAGCACATTCCTGCTTTCAGATGGAACAAAAGCAAAAACTGTTGTAAAAAAAAGCCACAGATAAATAAATAAATAAGTGATGCTTTCTCTAAATGATGCTATAAAGTGTTCCAGAACAGTATAATACCCGCATTGTGATGGAAAGCTTTCAATAACGCTATTTAGACATGAATATACAGTTGGAATAGGTCCACTGGCTTTTCATTTCAGATAAAGGTTATAGGTAGCTGCTGTATTTCTACATGAGAAAATGAGGTGGGGGAATGCTTTGCTGTGTGGAAGTGTTGAGAGCAATGAATCAGTAGGTGGCTGTAACCTAGCCAGCAATAGGAACACACAGGAATTTATAAGAGAGTAATTGAAGAAGCAGCCCATTAGAAGCTGGTTAGAATTTTTCTATCAAAACCTCAGACAGAAAATTTGATTATTGGGTAAACAAAAATGTTTATAGAAAGTGTTTGCTGTGTTCAAATTTCCTTCATTTTCATCAAATAGGAAACAGATTATTTTTCCAGTATCTGAAAATCAGTTTTTTATTTATTTGGATTTTGATAAAAAGTCAAAATTTTCCATGGAAACTAGTCCTTAGCTCAAGCCAGACCATAAGGGGATTAACTTGTAGGGTACATCTCTCCCCCTCATTATTATATGAAGTACATTGCTTCCCTTTTGAGATCATCTAGCTATAGAAACATCTCACTAGCAATTACAACAATTTTTTATATAGAAAATAAAAATTAGGGAAACATTTAAAGTATTTCAACTTGCTGATGCAGTTCACCAGATTGACACAATGACTCACAAAGACATTGGGTCAGATTTTCTGGTGCACCATGATCACTTTGCATCACAGTATTGATGCAAAGTTGTCCTTAGCCAATATAACTGTTAAGCAAAAAAACCGAAGAAGTCTTGTGGCACTTAAAGACTAACTGATTTATTTATTGCATGAGCTTTTGTGGGAGAAAATCCGACTTCGTTAGAGCTCACGCGATAAATAAATCAGTTAGTCTTTAAGTGCCACAAGACTCCTTGCTTTTTTTTCTTTACTAGACTAACATGGCTGCCCCTTGAAACTTGGCGTAACTCTTAAGATAGCATTGACATAAGGCCATTCCTCTCCCCGTATACCAGCAAATGAGTAAAAAATGTCATGACTAGAGGGAAGGGGAAGTGGTTAAGATTTTGCTGCACACAAATTTATGGCTACACGTTTGGCATATTGGAACAGTTTGATGCTAGCATAAGTTAAAACTGTCTTGGACTGTTTTAACTTGGGTCTGTGAGAGGGCCCTGCACAGAGTTACAAGATGATTATGGGAGAGCTGAAGTGAATTTTATAACCACAAATATAAAATCCAAGCACAGAGATCAGCAGACCCCAAAATCTGGCCCAGTATTTAAAAGTAAATTTTACAAATATGTTTTCTGACTTTTGACCTAAATATAGCATTCCTTAATAACATTTCATTGATTCCTGTCTTATTTTTATTTTTCTGAAGACCTCTGAATTTCTAGGAATATGACATATATTTGGCAACTAATTATAAACCAATCAAAATGTATAAGTGACCTAGTACTTCTACAATGATTTTCTTCAGTAGATCTAAAATCACTTTACATACTAGTTTTATGCTAGTATGTCCATGCTAAAGATGGCCAACAGAAGGACAAAAAGGTTGCATGACATGCTCAAGTCAATCAGCTCTCAATTCTCACTAGCAAGTTCTGTCCACTAAACATTGCTTTCTTGCCTTATCTAAAATATTAATGAGCACAAATGTTTAAAAGACTATACTGAATAGCCACATACAATTAAATGAAGTAAAATAATAAAATATTAAAATGTTAATCTGGATTAATTTGACAGTATTTTCAATTGAGATAGGATCAGGTCCTTAAATTACAGAGGCATGGAAATGGAAAACCTACCTAAATTTTCCCATGAGAATCTTGAAATTTGGCTTTGAAATGAATTTACAGTGCTTCTTTTCTAATCCTCAATATCAGCTACACCCTGTAGGAAAAGTTCATCATGCTTACATAATTCTTTGATACATTTGCCATCCTTTGTTTTTACCTTGGAAAGGGGAAACCAATTTCCCTATAGTTTCTCTTTTCAACTTGAAAGTAAAGCATTACAGATACATTACAAATAGAAAGAGCTTGGAAAATTAATTGCACAACCCCCCAAACTCACAACCTAATTAGCTGTCGCTACATCAAAAATTATGACTATCAGTTTTTAAGGTGCAAAGCATTTGAGAAGTACAGTATGAGGCCATGCCTCTATTTTACATTCTTATACTCTCACGTCTGAAGGTCTCTGTGTTGTTATATATTTGACAGTAATCATAAATAAAATGAGAAGAAAGGAAATGGTCCATAATGTAACTATCCCTAGTTTAATTCTTCTCATTAATCTGCCTTATTGGTTGTGGCATGCGCTTGTTCTACCCAGTGAAGGTTTAATAGCCCTGTTTCTCTTACCATCATCCATACGCAGGCCTGTCGATCAATGACAATTATTACTTAATGAACATGTAATGATGGGTAGGACCAGGGAGAAGGGAACAAATATATCACTCATTATAGTCTTGATTACAAGCTAGAAGTGTCTCTTGTCAGAGTGATATGCTGCGCAGTTTTGTTTAGCCAACATCTTCAACAGTAATCAACTTGATCAGGTACTTGGGAGTGCTGGAAATCTTCAATAAACTCAACCTGATTCTACATTAGGAGGATATACAGACAAGAGGGTTTTTACTTTCACACAACAGGTCTGCTGAGACTTTAAAGAAAAGGACTGGCAAATGGTTTATCCCCTCTATCTTCATTTTTCTAAAATTCAGTTTTGATAAAATCTGAGAAAAAGTACATTCTTTTTTTTCTCCACAGTTTAAATGATAGCATCATTCTAAGAAATACTACCTTACAGTCAACAGTGACTATACATCCTTTAAAATAAATAATACTGAATTTTCATGCAAACTTGTGCAGACCAGAAAACTGATGCCCTCTGATTACTTATGGAATAAAGACAGCTGCAAGGTGAACCTCATCACAGTGATTTCATCCATATACTGGCAACAAGGATAGTGTTCAGTGCTAACAAAATAGCTCCCAAGCCTTCAATGAGCTCCATGAGGGATCTCTTTTTCTGATGTATATTTCTGCTTCTTTGAAACTAGAGTGAAGTAAACAAACACCTTCTATCCTTCTAGCAATCACCAATGAGTGACTATCTGCTCTTCCTACTTTTTAAAAACATATTTGCTACAGCTGGCAAGCAAATAAAAAAAAATTAAACACCCTGTTAAACACTAGAACACTATTTATTTAAATATTTCAGCTGTTTTCTACATTTTTAAAAATATATATATTTCAAGTACAACACAAATCAAAGTTTACAGAACTCACTTCATATTTATTTTATTACAAATATTTGCATTATGAAAAAAAGTTTTTCAGTTCACCTCATGCAAGTACTGTAGTTAAAACTTTTTATCATGACAGTTGAACTCACACATGTACAATTAGTTAAAAAAGTAACTGCTGTCAAAAAACAAAACAATGTAAAATTTTAGAGCCTACAAGTCTACTCAGTCCTACTTTTTGTTCGGACAATAAGCAAGACAAACATGCTTGTTTACATTTATAGGAGATAATGCTGCCTGATTTTTATTTACGGTATCACCTGAAAGTAAAAACATGTTTGCATGCCACTTTTGTATCCAGCACTGAAATGTATTTGTGCGCCAGATATGCTAAATATACTTATGAACTGATAGCAAACTACTGGCTCAGACCTAAATTAGGCTTCACATGCTTCTAATAAAAAGACAGCCTCAGGTGAGAGATCTGCTTCCCACACAATGTTACTTAGAGAGGCAGTGTCTCTATTTTCAGTCTAGAAATTATCTTAAACAAAATTTAGAGAATATTTTTGATAATATCTAAAGTTTACTTTAATCCTGTGCACCACTTGTCTAGCAGAAAATACCACACTAGACATTCAAACAACAGGTTACCTGGAAAGTGTTACAAAAACACTTCATTTTTTTCAAAAATATTGTTAAAGAAATGGCTTTGGGGGAAAAAAAAGACCCACTGTTTTCTAAGGGTTTTTTTTGGGGGGGGGGTTAAAAATGAATTGTTTCAAGTCAATACAGGTAACACATCTAGGGAGAAACCATGTTGAAAGATAATTGAAATACTTAGTTCTTATCAACAGAAAAAACTCATAATTATCCCTATCTCTTATAGTACCTTATCAGACGGAAGAAAAGCTTACGGCTGAAATAATGCCTGTATCTGGATAAAAATCAGCAGAAATTTATTATAATTACCTTTCTCAGTATCTGCATCTCAGTATTTTTTCCTCCTCAAAATTAACTTTATGTATATGGCACACATTCCCTTATCCTATTTTACATTTTTAAGGTGGGTTTCTAAATTAGTTTGCCTATCACTAGTGCACAGGAGGAGGGAAGCATGTGTTGGGGGGAGGGTTTCCAGGACTTCACTTCCAGGAAAGACTAATTCGGACTATGAAAAGGGTATGGGGACATTTTAAATCCAGCCTACTCTACATTGTTAGAAAGTCAAAATAAATATATGTCCATTGCATCATGAGGTTGTCCCCCCCCCCCCTTGCTTGACTGGTTTTGTTCAAAATTCCAAGTGAATACTAGGGGAAGGTAATGGCCAATTTTATCTCCAGTTCAGTGACAGAGATTTCCCAGAAGAGTCCTCCCACTGCAAAAGCACTGGCCACAATCTTTGTAGAGGGGAGGGGCCCAAAACATAGTAGAGCCAACTAATAAAAATGAACAAATCAAAAAGTGTTACGAAATTTATTGGCTTGATATCTCTGGACAATGATGTTCTTTACTCAGAACATGCGCAAGGAAAGGCAGGAGCAAGGCAAGTTTTGCACATGCTGCTCCATGTGTATGACTCATTCTAAATGGATAAGCCAACCTTAGAGTCTCCAGGCTTGACCTAGTTACTGAAGATTGCAAAGAATTCAGAGAATTGGTGTTAGATGCAGTTGGCTTTGTTATACGTTTCCAAAAAGGACACTTGGCTATTAAGGAACTACTATGAGAGTTCACCAGATCATTTCACATACATTAATGAACAGCAACTTGATTGCTAAAGAATTGATTCCATGTACATTTTATTTTTATGATTTGCATAACCAATTTTTAAAACAAAGAAAGTCAGGCTGCAAGAACGTGACAAAGTACTCAAATCACAAGAAAATAAGTAAAAAAAAAAAAAACATTTCCCAGAGATAACATGCTCCATATTCCATAATTAACAGAAACAATAAAATCTAAGGCAGTCTGATAAACATAGTGCCTCAGCAAGGTATGCACTAAGGCAAAACCATTTCACCATATTCGTCTCTGAGCCTCATTGCTGATTTTTGACTCTGATATCCTGCTCTGCATACATGCACACAACCCCTGGAGACATTAATTTGTGTCATTCTCAGAGGTTGTAAATGTTTGTTACTGCTAGTCTCATGTTTTAAGACATGAATACACTTCAGATGATAGAATTTTTTGGGTTTCCAAGATGTCATTTTCATTTCATTTGTATTTGTAAGAAATGTGTTACCTTTTGCTATAGATGGCAATACAGTCTTATTCAGAATTCTTATGACATTCTACCTGCACAAGCAGATGCCTAGAACACCAACTGAGTTGTGATGTAGTAGTAAACTCAGTGTCCTTATTGTAGAAGTTTTTGTCTTGTGGAAAGAAGAAAGGGCAACACAGAGAAACTCACACACACATTCATGTTATGATACATGCAACGTAACCTCTATGCAAACTAGTTTTGACTGTTTCAGTTACCTGTTCCTCTACTAATTATTAGGAAGTGCAATAGAGTCTGGGGAAAAATGTGAACATGGGACAGAATGACACAATGGGCATGTCTACACGGCCCTTTTATTTTGAAATAACACCCGTTATTTCGAAATTAAAAAAATTCAGTCTACATGACGTTCCCTTATTTCGAAAGGATGGACCTCATCCTTTCGAAATAAGGATCGTCCTTTCGGAAAAGTAAAACCTACCCCCCCCCTCGAAATGACCGTTATTTCAAAACGGATGTTTCAAAATAACGCCTTTAGACCTGTTGTTTCGAAACAACACCGTTGTTTCGAAACAATGGTTCGAAACAGCAGACCCATTGGCGTTATTTCGAAACATCTGTTTCGAAATAACAGTTGTTTCGATCCTGCGGTTTCCCTTATTTTGAAAGGAGCCCTTTCAAAATAAGGGTTTTATTTCAAAATCGGTCCTTTCGAAAGGACCGATTTCAAAATAAACCTGTGTGTGTAGACGTGCCCAAATGTGTCAGGTGGTGGTGGAAGAGATAAAACACATAAATCAACCTGTTTCCATCAGCAGAGTGGTAGAGATTTACAGTATTTTCTGCCTTTGCTCATTGATAAGGAATGACTTTGAACCAGAATTTGAACAGCAGAAGTGAGGGAAGTGAATTTGAGGTACAGAGTATAACTTTGCTTCTTGTTGCAGTATGAAGCTCCCATTAGATCCTGATACCGTCCCAAGAAAATCACTGAAACTTAAAATATGTACCTTAGGCTGGTGCATGGATCCTTTCCTCCTTTGCACCCATACAGCAGTGAGTCTCCTGAAACCAACAACTACTTAGGATCAGTGTCTTTGTGTGACATATAGTCTAATAAGAAAACCTCACTTCTTAAGAGGAGAGAGGGAGCATGTGGCACCTGAGAGGCAGTTCCCAAAGAGCACCACAGCTGCTCAGGATGATGTGGTTTAATAATGAACCAAGCAGAAATGAAACATTTCAATGGAAAATACAGAATACCTATGTACAATGTTTTCAAATGGAACAGTTCAGTTTTCAAGTACTGGAGTTCTGTGAAAATGAAAAGTTTGTTTGTTTGTTTGTCTGTTTGTGAAAAGCAGACATTGTTCACCCAAAATGTTATTCTTTCAAAACCACCAGATCCCTATGAAAAAAACCCTTTTGACACTGCTCCTGGCTGGTGCCACAGACAAGACTTTTTCTTTGCCTAGATCAAAAGTAAACACGAAAATGCAGCTAATTCTTCTGGAAAATTGAATCGAAGTGGCTCCTAGTAACTTTCCATAGCACATAGCCAATCAAAGTATCAGAACTAAACCATATGGATTTGGTGACCTGCCATAATCAACAAACTCAGTCAGAAAGCAGAAAAAGTAATACAAATATGTTATCGCAATATTTTCACTGCCAGGCTCACCACAAAAACAAATAAACCAACAAACAATACAACTGAAATTTTATCTGAAAATTTGGAATGTTCGCTTTTGTTTTGTGGACTTTTCACTAAGTCAGAAACATCTTTGAATTTACAAATATGAACATTTTCTTCTGTTCCAGAATTAATGTACATATGCTGGCCAACAGATTCATAAAAAGACACTTCATTTTTGTCTCCTCACTATTTAGAGAACTAAATGCATATTTATAGCACAACTTTTTGGTCTTATTTTTGAAACAGATACCTTTTGTGTGTGTGTGTGTATGTATATACAAACACACAGTCATATTTTGACACACATCATCACATTCAAAAGTTTCTTAAATAGTGACAAATCTTAGCAGTTACAGGGGTATTTCCCACTTAAATATAGGAACTCTTTCAAACCAAGCTTTCAAAAGTGAACAAATATTGTACACACCCACACACCCACCCCCACTCCCACACCTTATATTCCTCTCATTCAAACTGGGGTGGGTCCACAATACCTCTGTTGAAGATAAAGGCATTATAGTCATGCTTGTGAAAAAGAAAAGTGAAAAGGGAATTAGCCCCTAATGTATACAAGGAAATTTGCAGTGTTGCATCCTTATGGATTTTGTCAATCTACTGGTCTAATTATGATCTCACTCATATTTGTGTTAATCATGAGTAATCTCCCTGAACTCAGTAGAAACATTCTAATATTAAAAGGTTCAAATAAGACAAGATTCAAGTTAAGATTTTTTTTTGCTTTGGTTTATATGATTTTAGAATTTTAAATAATGTATCTTCTTTACTTCACATCCATCAACCCAGCAGTGATGATGGGACCAAATGCAGTCTTTCCACCACTTTTTGTCTTGTTCCAGCTTCATCCATCTTTAAACCTTAACATTTATCAATAACCATAGATTAATCTATCAGAAGTACAGATCTTAAAATGATTCTCTTTCAAAGTGGTATTTTCTGCAGCAATAATCTCATCTCATTTTTAGGCTGCATAATTAGAAGACATAAATGCTAGTTAGATTCCTACTCTGAAAATTAGAACTCTGAGCTGCATGTTTTATAGTCCAAAATTTATAGCACTGGGGCCCTGACATAACAACTTACTTGGGTGGGTTTCATAATGCCAACAAATGACATGTTTATATCATACCATATGTTTCAAGGTTTTATGGAAAGATTTCTTCAGATTTTCTACAGCAATTAAGACAGTCTCTTAGAAGTTACTGTTTTGAAATATGAATACCTGAATAAACACAGCGCTCTCATTTTTCAACACCATACTAGATAGATGCAAATCTGAAATAGGGATGTACCACATGATATTAGTCATAAAATTACACATCAATTTGGCTAGCTGTAATAAAAAGTGTGCCGCTGTGGTCTAGTGAGACTACAGCAAGAAACTGAAGTCAGGAAATTTGGGTTCAGCTTCCACGTTTCAACCTGACACACTTATTTGTGCATAGAACTAAACAACTGTCTTGTTTCTTAACATTCCCATCAGTAAAATGGAGATGATGTTGTTTACTTTTGGCAGCCCACTGGGTTTTAATTCGTAAACATCTGTAAAGTACTTTGAGATTCCGGGATGAAAGTAGGCAAGAAAATGTAAGGGACTTTTTTGTTGTAGCCTATAATTTGAAATTCTACCCTGCTGAACTAACCTGGAGGTGAGGGTCAGAAATGCGCACATCCAAGCAGAAATATTCACACTCTGGCATTCAGCTCCCAGAGTGATTGGTGAATCAATAGAACAGAACAGAATAGAAAAATTACTTTATATAAGACAGTGTTGAAAGTTCAATATATTGGTTGGACTCATCCCTTGGTGGGTTTTTTTTTCCCTTAGTATTATTTGAAATACTTTCTCATTCTAGCATTTATTTATTTATTCATTCATTTTTTTATGGGTAAAAAGAAAATGAAGACAGATTTATGAGTATATTTTGTATTACTGTATGAAAGTTTTCATTCTGTAGTTATTTTTGTTTTTTCTATCACAATATCGTCTGCTCAGCTTTAGGATGGAGTTGATTTTGGATTTATATTGTTATGCGAGCGTGCTCATTGTTTCTGATTCTATTTATGGCTACCATTTGGCTGGTTCTCCTAGGCAAATGTATCCCAGCCCTAAGACTCTTTTCTCATAACAAAATACAACTCACAAGAAAAGTTTACATAGATAATTGTTTTAGTGGAGCCCAGCTAACAGTATGAACCCCATAAAGCTAGATTTGCTTTGCAAAAGTTTAACATGTAGTAAAAACCACAAATGTTAGAATATCAGTAGATAAACAATTAAGAGCACCATTAAGGGATGAATTTTAAGATGAAGAAAGATTTAAGGATCTAAAATAGAGAGCAAAACTTATAACTACTAGCCCATCCTCATTGTGAAACTCTATTAAACATACTGGGGTTACACACCTGAGTAATGTGAATGTGATTTGGCCATTCTGTAAAAGGCTACTCCTTAACTAGTCCCAAAACACTACTCTTTAGCTGCATAATAAGAAATTAAGTTAAAGTGACAGAGGATCTGTAAATGAATTTCCTTCCCTTTGCTGTTACATAGCAGGACATTCATATTCTTTTAATGACATTTTCTTGGGAAAATTTAAAGACTGTTGTTCAGAGTCTTCAGGAAGTCTGAAACCACAACAAATACTGGTGTAAAATATTCATGTTTTGTGATTTGCTTGGGGGCATTTTCAAATACTGAACTCAAATAAGTACCTGACATCATTCATATGACCTTAAAACAAGAAAAAAGAGTAACATTTCTTTTTTAAAAAAAATTTAAGCTGGGTATTTGCAATTTAGTCATAATGAACTTATTTGCCCTCTATTCTGCAAAGTGTTAGCTGAATAGAGAATGAAAGAACTGAAGCTGCAATTAAAATAATTCAGCCTTACCTTGTCTGTTTAGAGATTCAGAAAACCAGATTAATAATTAATAATAGCAACGAATAATTCTTATTTAGAACTCAATTGCTAAATATCATGTCTGTGCTTGCCCTGCAGAATTTACAGTTCTTTAAAGGCTTAATCTTGGAGACATACTTAAGAGGCATCCCAACTATTTGCAAAATCCTGAGAATTCTGCCAACCATTATTCATGTGAGTAGTCTCATCGATTTCATTGGAACTATTCATACAAATGAGGGCTTAGGATCAGACATTAAGAAGGTCAGGGATTTGATGAGGTTGTAACCTTCTCCCTCTGTGCCTAGGCCATCAGAGTTGACCAAGCAATGAGAGTTGTGTGCTGGCCTATTCTCTCAAGTGGAAATGAGTGGACATATCCCTCCTGGAACTTCTAAAAGCATGGACTCCA
The DNA here is from genome assembly GCA_007922195.1 of Podocnemis expansa. NCBI lineage: Eukaryota > Metazoa > Chordata > Testudines > Podocnemididae > Podocnemis > Podocnemis expansa. The sequence goes on from ML681991.1 coordinate 31,839,217, forward strand.
GCAATTCGACACTGGACAGTGGCACATACAAGGCTATGTGCAAATGTTATATCTGCCCTTACAAGTATTCATTTCATTTATTATTTCCCTCCTCTGTTCAAGAAACCCAGAGTGTTGTACAACATTAGACCAGATCAACATTCTCCAAATCACCTTCTTAAAAATGCATATAGCATGTCCATCATTTTATAAGCATAAGGCATTGCAAAAGAAATTTCATTTCACTGAGACTATGAGTAATGCACATATTTGCAAACTTGTGTTGGTAATGGAGCCATGGAAGAGCTGTACAGAGATCTGATTCTAAAATTATTTTAGGCAGAAAAGGAGACACTGAAACTAAGCCAATGATTTCAGAGGAAGAAGGGACTGGAATGCCTGTAAAAATGTGTCCTGCCCTACTAGGGCTAAATTCTGATACTCATACCCATGCTAACTATACCTTGTGCTGAAGATAATCCTTTCGATTTTTATAGATCATCCTCTTAGAATAACATACTGCTTAATGTAAGTAAGATGATCAGAATGACAACAGGAACAGGTTCTGCATGTCCTTTTTTGAATCTTCAAAAAGTATTTGAGACTGATAATGCCTTTTTGATCAATATTAACTACATCTTTTAGATCTGATGGAATCCAGTAAGGACGAGGAAATATATTTCTTGTACCCAAGAAATAAATGTTGTACAATTAAGTTTCTAGTACATTTATCTAGTAGATATTTGATTCTTTTTCCACAATGTATTCCACTAGATAAATATTCATCATTATTGTGTTCCTTTATGAAAATATTAGTTGTAATTTGACACAGTGCATGACAAGAAAGGAAGGTTTGATCTTAGGATTCCACTTGGAGAGCAACCAGCTTGTAATGTAGCATTCATTTATCTTGTGTTTGTTAGGATGAACAACACAGTTATAAAGATGTATATATTGAAATGTAAGACAAGGAACCATAAAATTAAGGTTCTGACTCATCAGCATATACCATGAAATTTCTGCCTGTATACGTTTATGAGCCTGTCATGGGGAAAGCTCTCCCTAGCACCCCCTGTTGAGGCAAGTTGGGGGTTGGACTAGATGATCTCATAAGGTCCCTTCCAACCCTATGATTCTATTCTGTTCTAAAGTTCAAGGGGTATGAGTCGGGAGGGTGCCTCCACGATTCTCCTTGTGTCAGGGCAGTGCAACCTATTGTTCACAGAATCAATACCACATTCACTATATGGCCCTTGGGTCGGGGCAGCACAGTATAGTGGCCACAACATCAATACATCTCTCACTACGTGGCCGTTGAGTCAGGGCAGTACAGCCTAATGGCCGCAGAGTCAATGACTCAATCTCTACATGGCCCTCAGGTCAGGCAGTACAGCCTAATGGCCACTGAGTCAATAACACAGTCACTATATAGCCTTTGGGTCAGGGCGGCATGGCCTAATGGCCACAGAGCCAATAATGAGACAGGGCTGTCCATAACAGATGCAGTACCCAGGTAAGGGGGCTCAGGCCATCCCACTCCACTGAGTCCAAGCCCAGGATCCTATCAGTGCCATGGTTATGACACCAACTCAGCAGGGATCCAGACCGAAACATGCTGATCTGTCTCCCATACCACCCCCAGATCTTCCTTCATGGCCCCCTGGGCTATTTCCTGCCCAGCTAGAGTCTTCTCACAGGTCTCCAGCAGCCATGGGATGCTGGGTGTCTGTCTCCGGCTAGTTCCCTGGTCATATCTGCTCCTTGACAAGGTCTCCAAGGTTACTCCTACTTCTAGTCTGGGGCTGAGGCAGCTCCTGGTCAGGCCCCTCTAGCAGCTGTCTTTCCTCCTCTCTGGTCAGCCCAGAATGAGCTGAGTTGCTCCATTTTAAACAAGGGCAGCAATCTTAGCATGGGCAGCAGGGCATAAGGGGCAGGAATTACACCTCCCTTAGGCTAAACAGGGCTTCCCTAGAGTGGGGTGTGTCCACCCCATCACAGAACTGCTAATATGCAAACTCCAGTTTGGATAATGCTGTGTAATGTTGCTGGGCACTACTTAAAAGTTGCCATATATCATTTCAAAGCTGATTCCACTTCAGTGATTGTAGAAAGGCTTCCTACTGTATAAACCCAAGCTAGAGGCAATGCATAGGTTCCAGTGGCAAAATTGGCCCCATGCAGGCAGGAATTCTACTTAGAGGGTGAGACACAGCACTGCAACCTACCTTCACCCCTGTGGAAACTCTGAGATGACTGCACAGCTCAGAAAATGGGACAGGATACCTATAGCAATCATAAGAGTGAATTAAAACTATAATTATCATCTAAAGGTAAGAAGTGTTTTTGAGCTCCCTTGTAAAGAAAGAACCAATAGTTCAAATTCTCATTCAAGTGCATAGCCTGGACTCCTGCCTTATGGATAGGGAGTTCTGTGGGAGTCAGAAGGGGAAGGTTGCAACAAGTACTACTAATTCACAGTCATTTCTGTGGTCTAGGCTACAGTAGAATTTGTTCTGGCTTTGTATGTGAATGGAAAAGGCCAGTGGAGCTGCAGAATCACTGCTTCACCAGTCCTTCCATTTTTCATCCTAACCTTTTCAATTCTTCATTCCCATGTCTCCCCCCGTCATGCTAGCAATTTGTGCACTGCTAGGTCTGTGATCTGCAGTGCACAAATGAAACATCTAAAACCCTCCTACGCATAGCAAAAGGGGTCAGAAAGAATGTGTGTGATTTTCACTTAATAAGAATTAATAATAGAAATGAAAATTGTCCACAGAAGCAAAGGAAGCCAAAAACCAACCAACCCACCCACCCAACCACCTCAACTCACAGAATTCCTTGCAGCGCTGTGTCCAAATGAACACCATCATTTTAGTTGTTTTTGTCTTACTAGTCTACCAAATTTCAAGGACAGTAATTTGCCAGCTAAACCGACTAACCTACTCAATTCATAAAGACCATGATTCTTTCTGTGAATTCTTTCACTAATAAAAAGAATCCACTATATAATTTTAAACGTTAGAAGTCTCTTACAGTAGTTACAGTGCATTGCAATCGTATTTTTGAACTATAGAGTATTGGAAAATAATATGAACTATATTAGCATTTCTACTATAAGCTTGATTTTTCTAATAGCTGCAAAACAAACAGCTCCATCTTCAAACTTCTGCACATCTGTCTTCTGGAGTCTATTTGAGCAATTAAAAAAAATCAATTTGGACAATGTATTTTGTAGAAGAACACAAAATTAGAGGTCTACTAGTTTAAGCTTTCTGTTCATGTGTAAATATCTGTCTTCTGAATTTCAGTTTAGCTACTCACTAGGGTTTAGATTCTCTAATAGGCAGGGTCGGTCCCCCATAGAGGCAACCTAGGTGGTTGCCTAGGGCACCAGACTCTAGGGGGCACCAAGGATTGGGCTGGGGCTGGGGCTTCCTGCCCTGCCTCGCTGGCATCTGGCTGTGGGTGGGGATTTGGCTCAGCAGCCCATGCAGCACCCACCTGCCACCTGACCAGGCTGGGGGAAGAAGGGGGACACACCATCTGGCCTGGCCCAGCCCACCATGGGGGGGTAAACCAAAATCTCAGGCACCTAGGGTACCAAAGTACCTTGAGCCAGCCCTGCTAACAGGGTGTAGATCCTATGAGCTAAATTATGTATTGTAGTGCCACTGGAGGATTTCAATGGGAGCTGAAATGTTTGAGTGCTGGTGGCAGCTCTCTTTATACTGGTGTAAGGTTTTATAAATCTTATTCTGATGTCACAGAAATTTTACATTAGTGTCACTCCCTTAATTTCAATGGAGTTACTCCTGATTGATAGTACACCATTGTAAATGACTTTAAAATCACATTTGACATATTTAGGGGGACTGGGGGGAAGCTTGCTGTACAAAAAGTGTATTGTGTGCTCTCTCTACTGCTGTCCTCCTGGTTTAGTGGGTGAAGTGGTGAGGTATGTTGGCTACATATTCAACCCTTTCTTGCCCTGCATTGCCATATGGGCATACCTCCTCTCCTCACTGGACTATGTTTTATTTTACAAAGTATGGATCTGTCAGGTCTGTCAGCTTATATTCACATCAGCCATCTTGATATAAAATCTGTAGTTAGCAAATAATTTACATAAAAAAATAGAAGAATAAACTCTAAACTGCCCCAGACTTTGAAAGAATGCTAAAGGCCTGTTTACTATGTTCTTGTTTATCATCATATGTTTATCATCTCTGTGACTGGCAGTAAACGGAGTGCAGTACTGGCCAGAAGAATTAATAAAGCTGCAGGTTAACTGTGGGGATCCTGGTGGAGAACAGGTTGAATGACCTAATAATGCTGTCAAAAATGCTCCGTTTTGTTTTCTTTCCATACTTACCAATAAATAATCAGAAGAAATGTCCATTCCACGTTTGTGGGTGGGGGAGGACCTGAAAATATATTAGACATAATACACAGTTATATTTAGTATATTATAAATTCTTAAAGCAAAGTCATCAGGTATTTAAGCAACCTTAAAAAGTATACCACCCATCTCAGACATATTAGCCCTCAGCAAACTCCTCTCTAAAACCTTGATGAAGTAAATAAGCCCTGATGATCAACTAGCCTAAGCTGCTTTAGACTAAGAGGGGAGCAGGTTTCAAAGCTCAGAACTTTTCACAGGGGTCATCCTCCTGACAGCTTTGTTATATTGAGAAGAAAACAAACAAGGAGTCCCACGGCATTTTTCAAAACTAACACATTTATTTATTGCATATGTTCCTGTGAGCACAATCTCTCTTCATCAGATGTATGAAATGGAAATGTAGCATGTTAGCTGAAAATATATACGTATAGGGAAGGGTGGGTCACAAGGTCAATTCAAACCATTCCAGAGGGATAGACTGCTAGCCTGTCTCTGCAAAATAAACATGCTGCTTTGATTCACACGGTGTGGAAGAGGGAAAAGGCAAGAGATGTAAGAGCTGATCTCCACTTATTACAGCTGTGGCACACTTCTGCATTTTGAAACTGCTCCATAATTTCCAGGCTGATGCTTAATATAAGAGACCTGGATATGGGATTTAGGTTGAATTTGCCACTAAGAAGAAAAATGTAATAAAATGCTAGAAAAAAAATGGTCACACGATTTATTGCTCTACTCACTTGTAATCTTGGGCATTGTATGGGCAAGACAGTTCACCTCATTAGAGACAGAGGAACCACAGATACTATATGTGGGTGAACTTACAATATCAGCCTTCGCCAACAAAATTTCACCCGAGGAAAAAGGACTAGGAGCATTCATTCATTGCAAGGATTCATGCATTCATTCAAATTATTATTTATATTACCTACTCACTTTAGTGTGTTCTCAAACCCCACCAATTACATGCACCATAATACACTATTTGTTTCCCTCCCCTTTCATTTGTTGAACCAAAATGAAGAATTAAGATAATATATGGCCAAAATAACCACTGGAGTATACTCAGAAAATTATTCAAAACAATTATTTGAGATGTGGTATTGTCGTTGATGTTCTTTTCAGGGATTGCCCCCCCACCCCTTTTCCTGTTTGGAAGTGAAAAATAATGAAGGCCCTGAAATTTCATGGAAAAAGCAAATAGTAAAGGCCATTATGGGCAACACTTAGAGCAATAGTGAGCACAGATTCTCTCACAATAAAATGGAGGAAAAAAATCAATTCTTTCCTACTGTTCCCAACCAACAGTGTTTGTACTGCTCATAAGAAAAAATAAAAATAAAAAAGAATCTCTTTCTATCAGAAATTGAAATATGAGAATAGAATTTTCCACAGAATCATATGGAAAAATATTCTGACAAAATTGAGAGTCACTGACTGCCTTTAAATTGAACTGTTTCATTTAATAGATTTTTCATTTTTGTATGTGATTTTGTTTATATTTTAAATATAAATATAACAAGTCAAACTCAAAATGTTTAGTTCTAGAATATTCTTTTGCTGAGAACTGTGAAAACTTAAGTTCTGATTCAAAATGAAACAGAATTTCCACACGGCTTTAATATTTTCCCTACACGTCCACATGTAAGCCCCATAGAATATGCAAAAAAAAAATTGCCCAAATCTGGCTCTGATGTTAATATTCAGTCCTCCAAAAGATTTGGGTGTTAGAGACAAAAAATATGAACATCTGATGTGAAATTCTGAATCCAGTGAAATCAGCGGCAAAACTCCTTTTGATGTCAACGACCAAAGAATTCACCACTGATGTTCAGTCCCTATCACATTTATATTCTCTTGTGTTTCAGACATGCACTGAAATACTCAAAGTATTAACTGATAAAATTAGAAAACATAATTACCAAGATTTTTACAATCTGCTTCTACGCCAGGCTTCTTTACTTAAAACTTTCAGTTGGATGGATGGATAGATATCATGCAGCACAGTGGGGCTACCACATGAAATAAGCCTTTAGGTTGTACTGCAATAGAAGTGATAATTACTAAAACTAGTTTTATAGAATATCTCTCTCTCACTAAAACCTTTCAATTCCATGTGTCTTCATTACTGCCTTCAATCTTTCTCACTCTCCTGCTGCAGTCTTAGCTTCTTTTGGTGTTATTTTGATATCTTTCAATTCTTTTTCTACTGTGCCTTTCAACCTGTTCTGTGTTTACCTCATCACTTCTTGTCCTGGGGATTCCCCTTCTTCAAAGCATCTGATGAAGTGGAATTTTCTCCCCCAAAAGTTCATGTGATAAATACATCTGTTACTCTAAGTGCCACAAGACTCTCTGCCTCCCCCCACCCCCTTTACTAGACTAACACGGCTGCCCCTTTGAACTTCTTTCTCTTGTCTCCTACTGGTTGACAGCTCCATTGTTCCTGTGAAATGTTTCTGTCTTTGGAGACCATGGTCATAGTAGGAAAGATGTTTCAGGGATAGACATGGAGATGGCTGCAAAACAGAGTCCACATTTTTCCATCACACTATGCAGATAATATGGAAAGTATTTTTCTGTTTACATTCAATATATACACTTATGGTAAACTAGTATGGTAAATATGGTAAATTCCTTTAAGTGTATACTAATTTACTATTAAGCAGTTTTGTTAGTACCATTTGAACAACATATGACTTCGTTTTTTTTTTAAATGTGCCATCCAGATCAATTTTCTTGGCTAGGATTAAAACTACAATTTAGAAATCTCTGGATTGTGTCTTTTGATTAACACATTAGTTCATTGTTCAGATGGTTAAATAAATGAGAATATATCAAGAAGGCAAATAGTAATGAGAATAGATATGAAAAAATATTATCTATTGCAATTCGTCCAACCTAAGCAGCAATGAAAATAACACTAATATGGTATTGTTATAGTAGTATAGAAAATAATATTGCCACTGAGCCTGTCTCTATGAAATCCTTGCTCTGCGCAAGCAGAATGTCAGAATTTCCACTCACATTTTTAACACTACAGCTCCATGTTCTGTTCAGTCTGCAATTACTCAAAAGAAAATTAGTATCATAAAGCTCCAGATTTATCATTTCATGGTCTTCCACATATTTTTGATTCAGCATTTATGAGCTTGCATTCAGTCAGAAGTTTATTATTATCCATTTATAAGCAGCCAACAAAATAGTAAATTATGTATGTGAAAGCCCTGCTGGCTGACATTTTTAAAGTTCACTGGACTTTTTTTTTTTTTTAAACGTTCTAGAAATTTGCTGCAAGCACCCGGGGTCTGAAATCTGACTCCCATTGAGATGTCATTGAGCAGCAAGTGCAATGAGTTTTCATTAATATTTCATTGCCTAAATGTTTCACACTTTGACAATGCCATCTTGTAGTCATTTGTCCTACATCTAAAGAGCAACTTGTAATCAGATAGATGTATTAGACTTGATTGTCGGTTACCGTCTGTAACACAGAGAATGTGGTTAAGTAACACATGAATTAAGTGTTTATCTTTTATTCCTTACAGCAAGAGAAAAAACTATATATATATAGTCCCTTTAATAAATGCATAAATGTTCACATTAGGCTTAAAACTGTTAGCTAGTCCAATGTTATGAATTCATAACTTATGTTTTTATTTAACAGAGCATAGGCTTAGCTAATAAATGCAGATGGGATATTTCTAAGGACACAGAGGAATATTCTCTGATTTATGACATTGAATACCAGTATTAAAATGTTATGACTTGAAGCTAACAATTAGAAATACAGGTAATTAAATATGTACAATATACATTTTAGCAACAGAACCTGCTAAATTATTGTAATGTTATGGCATGCAATAGACAATAAATAAATTTCAATTTCAGGTTGGACTTTCACTTTTTGTATGACTAAGACTTCTTTTCATAAGTTCCTAAATTATTGTGGGATAAACACAGCAGATGGATGTATTTACTATGACAATCAACATTAAAATAGTTTACTATGTTGATATTTACATTTTGATGTTTAGGTTTCAGAGTTCATAACTCATTTAAATGAGCAGTTCACCCCTCTAAATTAAAGTTTCAGGCTGTCCGAAGACTTGGGCAGACATTACAGTTTCAGTTATACTCCTTCAAATATGTAGTTATTACTATCATCAACAACATTTTTATTACTGTAGTATACAATTTAATAATATACAATGTCAAATGCGATGTGTTGTACAATTACATAAGAAGTTATTTTCCCTGCCCCAAACAGCTTACAGTCCAAAAGCTAAGACACAAAAGATGGAGGAAACAAACAAGTTGGTTGTGAGGGGATACACAATAAAAAATAACCATATAAAACCCACAAATACCTAAGGTAACAAATAACCATATCAGAACAAGTTCCAAGAGATAGCTGAGCTAGTCTAGTTCAGCAAAACAAACAAAGAGTCCTGTAGCACTTTTAAAGACTAATACATTTATTTTTCTTATCAAAGTGTCTGACAAAGTGGGATTTTCTCCCACCAAAGCTCATGCAATAAATAAATGTGTTCGTCTTTAAAAGTACCACAAGACTCCTTGTTCATATTAAAACAGAAAACATTTTGTAGCTAGCCAATAGCATTCTTTTTCACAGTCCTGAGGGCTGACCTTCTTTATGTTTAAAATGCCTGAAAATCATGTTTAGCAACTGCCTACAGTGGTTAGGTTCTCTATGAAGGCAGTCAAATGTCAACACATTATTGTGGAAAGAGGGGTATCACACAATTTTGGAATTGCTGTTACATTTTGAAAGACTATGCTTCCTATTAGTAATATTCATACCATGCGGCACCGCATATTGCTCCTGATCACCTGGTGCAAAAACATCCATGACAATGGAAGAAATTCTCATAAAAGTCAGTGAAGTTGCACGGATGTTAGAGAAAAAATTTAAGCCAATATATCTATATACATGAACTTAGTTCTAGGAATAGAATTTTTGGCCAAAAATGCTAGCACTAGCAGATTTTCTTTCCTAATTGTTACATCCACAGGACTGCAGATTACACTGTTGCTGAGGTATTAATATGCTATAGAGATGCAGAAGGGTAATTGGAGCTCACCACTCAAACACAGCATTTCTCAACTTCAATGCACTTTACACATGTTAACAAATTAATACTCACAGTACTCCTATGTGATGTTTCTACTCAGTTTGACAGATGGAAGAGCTGAGGCAAAACATTTAATAAACAACTCCCAATATGGCTGAAGGAGCTAGTCTGAGAGGCTGGACTAGTTCAGTAGTTTACTGATTTCAAGCCATTCTCAAATCTTACATGGCCTAAAAGAGGGCATTTCTAATAGGAAATCTTTTCTGTCATAAAGACATTTTAAGAGTTAAACTACATTAATTTACTTGGTGGACATTAGTTTTCTTGTAGGTGGACATGGTGCGTGTTATCACTTTCAGTGCCACTATGAAAAAAGACTCTCAAGAAATAGGGCATGTGAGATTCTTTGAACTAACCAAGTTCCAAAGGGGCAGCCGTGTTAGTCTAGTTCAGCAAAACAAGCAAGGAGTCCTGTGGGACTTAAAGACTAACAAATTTATTTACCACATGAGCTTTCATGGGAGAAAATCCCACTTCGTTAGAGGCTTTTAAACAGAGATTATCATCCAATTTACAAAACCAAGCAGGTTCACCAAGACAGCAGTTAAGGAAAGCACCTAAGCACCTCCTTAAAATTAAGCAGGGATGTTTGAATGCTAACCTAATTGAGCAGTTTTTCCCCACCTATGTCTTAGTTCTGCTGTTTTGCACATGCTTTTTGCATAAGTTTGCTGTTGCAGTCTCACTGCTTTTTTTGTGCTTGAAGACATTTTATACAATCACAGAAAAAAAGTACTTTGAATCATATAAAAATTATGTGGAAAATAAGGAGTTAAGAGACTTTTGTTGAGTATTTCCATTCCAGACAGACTGCAAAACTCCAATTTTTAAGGGCTGAATTTCCTTTTTTAATTCTAATGAAAAAGTACTGAAGTGTCTGCATTTGCACTTTTCTAAAAAGCTTTTTACTAGGTCACTTCTGCATTAGACAGCAATAGCCAGCAAAGGTTTCTGAAAAGGTGTCAAATTCTTTGAACTGCTGAGTATACAGCAGGTGGTTACAGTGATGTTATGCTTCTTTTATTGGTACTGTATATTCATTTGTCAGGCTCAGTACCAAAGAGGAGCAAGAAGGTTCAAGCTGCCTATTCTGACAGTTTCTAATATCAGCCTTCAGAGGTTCTGTATAACACTTTTGTTTGGAAAGGGCCATAGCCAATCAATGATACAATCAGATCTGGGCCACCTTCACAATTAGCAGACAAAACCTCTAAAAGTAGTGTGACATTTCAGTGTCACAAAATCCCACTTTTGCCATTCCAGCGTTATCACACAAATCAAATCTAATACTTATGAGACATGCTTATTAAATTTATCCCACACAAAATCTGACCTTTAAAAACAGAAATATTAATGTGGTAAACCACTCCCAGGATTGATTTATCTTGGATCTGACCTCTTTTTCTGACCTTGTGAGAAATGTTCTATAAAAGTAACGTTGTGGAAAGTGAGGGCCTGTGACATGGGGTTTACTATAACAGGCCTATGTACAAGGCCTGAGGCTTGAGCTGAAGCAGCAGTTGGACCCTGCTGTTCTAAACAACAACAACAACAACAACAAAAAATTAGCAGTCAGGCTGTGAATCCACCTGCAAATTCACCAAACCTGGCAAGAACAGAGATGGTATTGCAGAAAACACGCAATCCTAAAGAAGCACTATGTACAAGATACCCAAGTGAGCACATTACAGAAAGGTGGTACCAGAAACATCTCAAAAGATGAAATGGACATTTTGACCCCTCTAAAAGATAAGGTCAGAATGACAGGATGATGGGATCATGGATAGAGATGTTTCACTGGAACAAATATGGACAAGGTAAAGGGTAATACTTCATCAGAAGGTGGTATCTTATCACATCAGAGGGGAATTACATATTTTGTTTATACCAGTTTATGTGGCCTCGGAGGGAATGTCTTTGTCCAGTTGAGTGGGGAACAGAGAGTCCCACCATTCACTGAGCTGAGTCCACTCAAATGGACATACATGTGTTAGTGTACCTGTTACCATTGCGCAGGAGGTTAGGATTGTGTTTCATTACAATAAACCTGTCTGGGTGCCTTCATCACTGAATCCCAATCTGTGTGGATTTACTGAGTGGTTCCATCAAGGTCTGCTCTGTCCACTATCAGTAAAGATTGAAGATAGCACTCTGAAAGGACACACAAGTAAATCAACACCTGACAACAGGTACTAGAAGAGTCACCACATTTTTTTCCCATTTCAGAAGAAACATAACTGTAGCTGAATATTTAGAGAGCTTTTTTAAATGCACATGTAGAACAGAGTATTATGTAGAAATTACCTGATCTGTGATAATTTAATAAATGGACTAATGTAAAAATATCCTTAATTTATGTCAAGTTCTCAGCATTGGGAAGCCTGAGAACATAATTTAGCTTGCAAAATAGTTTCTAACTCTGTTAAAGATTCAGTATAATAAGTCATAAGTCATTTGCAGTGGAGTCACAACTCAAATTTCAAACTTTGAACTTCTAACCTTAAACATTTCTAGGAATACTGATTTAACATGTGTTATAGATGAAGCCAGCACTATTATCAATAGATAACGTTGCCTAACTCTTTCCATCATAAGACTCTCTTTTCAGTGGCATGTAACTTAACCAAACTTTAAGTGAAGAGAAGAAATTTCCATGATGAATGTCTACTTTAAATCATTAAGTTTCACCAAAACAGTTCAGCTTTTTTCAGGAATGTGTTAATGAATTTTTCCATTCTTAATGGACAACAGTGGCTCCCAGAAGGTCTCCCCAAACTTTTGAGTTTCTATCACCTCAGGCCAGCCCAGGTTCAAACAAATAATGGAGGTGGATCAGATTTTATGACACGGGTTTATTAACACTTTGGGGGCAGGGTAGAGGAAAACTGTCAAAAATCAATATGGGAACTTGTGAAGAACTTAAACTTAAATCAAACAAGTATATTAAGTTGTCCTATCTATATGACTGCACAGTCAAGCAACACGTTTTAGTAAAACCAAATAGGAAACCACCTTTGACCTTTACCCAGAGTTCAGGAAAAACCCCCACCTTCAGAACCAAACAAGTCCTCCCAAACTGCCCTGAGCAGTAAAATTCCCCAAATTCCCAGAGAGGCTTGTAAGCTTCTCAAGTGCTCTCTGTACTCACAATTCGATGTCCTCCTTTCTCCAGCTTCTGGCAGAGGTGGTGGAGAGGTCCCTTGAAGCCTTGATCCCGGGGAAGCAGCCACAGTCCAAACTTGGGAGCGTCTTCTTCTGGGGTTCTTCCACCCAGGCCTTAACACAAAGTCCATTCACCCCAAGACAATGTCCGCTGCAACAGGGCTTTTAGGGGCATCAAACACACCCTGAGATCCCTGTCGCTTCAGGGACTTAAATGGTCCTCTTCTGTCCTCTCCAGTCTTCGAGGCTCCAGGAGAGGTGACAAATGTCTGAGGCACCCTGATTCTCCAGGAACCAAGCGCTCAGCTCCAATCTCAGTTTGCTCACACTCCCCAAGCCTCCTTGAGGAGCTTGCCTTGGTAAGGCCCAAGCCACAGCTGTACCTAAACCAAAAGCCTGGCTAAGCTCCTAACTTGCAGTCTGCACTCTACAGGGTGTGATGCAGCTGACAGGGACAGCCCTCACAGCATCCTGGACCCTAGCAAAGATGCACAGCGAAGCTCCAATTTCGGCGCATCCCCCCTTTAAATAGCTGGTCCTAGACCAATCAGTGCTGAGCCTTTTTGCGGCGAAAAAACTCTCCCCCTTACTTGCATGATGAATCTTCTTGAAAGAAGCAGCCCATGTGGTTCCTCAGGCTCTGCTTATCTGCCTGTCTCCGGGCAGACTCACAGACCTTCACAAGCTGCCAAGTACTCCCATTAGTTACATTAACGAAACTACGCTACCTTACTCTATTCCTAAACAGAGTTACAGAAACTTCTTAACTATTACAGTTAGATCAACTTTTGCTGGGGAGGAACAGCATCAAAGAATCCCCACGCATTATAGTATATTATGATTCAAACAAATAACATATTATGATTTTAAACAAGTATTTTTATACTGCAAAAATCCTCTAGAAATGGGGAAGTGGGGAAATAGGTTACTTTGCGGAAGTCCTTTTTCAATGTTATTGTTGGTTTTGTTAGTGCACATCAATGAAGATCTCCCCTACCTCCACACTTTGAAGCAGAGCTTGATATCTGACAGGCCCCAGGACAGGAGAGGTAACTTTTACTGTTTCCATGAACATTCACTTAGATTTGGCCAAGTTATAAGCCTCTGAAAATTACCATTTGACATGCTCAGCATAGTTGTTTTAAAGACTTGCTGCTAAAACCTACAAACATTCAGTTTGCACTGAGCAAGATCCAGCCTCATAGAGCTTCTATATTTAATCATAGTTAGCATACTTCCACGTCCTTGAAAACACTGAGCACATTCACATTCACCGAGCCATTATGTTTGCAGGCTACATAACCTGGTATGGAACTGAAAAAAAAATACTGTATGAGTTGTAGAAAACTGTTAGGATTAATACATAATTTTACAGTCCTTCTTTGCTCTACCTTCTAATCCACAATCAATGTGTTGAATTCCATACATTTTCAAGACCAGATAGCTATGTTTTGTTTTTAACTGTACTTGTGGAAAATACAGATATTTTAAACTGTAAAATGGAAAATTAACACAGTTTGTCACTTCTGCACACTTTCCCTACAACACCAAGCAGTCTGAGCACAGTACAGAAGTCTGTATACAAACATTGTTGCATAATTTTTATTTTAATTAATAGTAATTTTGTATTGAATTGCGCAGTTATAAAGGTTTGTGACAAAAGCAAAAAGTTGTTTTGTGATCAAGAAAATATGTGTTTGTCCACAGTGAGAAGAAATTCAACAAAACACTCAATCTGTTGAAAATGGATGGATGAGAATAAGGAAGCATGGGGATGAATCAGTTCAGTGTATACACACAAATTTTTCATTAGCACAGCTCTTCAGCAGTCTTCCATCTCTTCTGTCCATAAATCAGCATATGTGCACAGTACACACAAGGAAAAAGCAAAGAGGAACAGTACTAGAGTAAGTGAATGGAGCAGACATTTTACTATTATTAATTTGTTCACTGCTCTGCAGTTAGAATTTATGGAGGATCCTTTAGTCAGTTTATCCATCACAGACAGACAGCAGAGAGACAGAAGACAAACTGGTGTTGCCCTGGGCAACCATAGGTACATCCATATACAGAATATTTGTGGTGATTACATTACAATATGCAGCTATAGTTACTTTACCATTCTAAATGTCCCTAAGTACTGTTACTAATATTCAGAACATTTTTATTCCAACTGCCTTCGGGGATGATTTTTTAATCATGCTTTAACTTTTGGTCTCATTATGTCCTGTACATAAATGCAGGATTCTCTCCACCCACCAGAGGAAAGCAACTGGAGGCAGCAAATAGACTTTACCTGCCTAATCTGTGGCTACAACTGGAAAGGTCTCTAAACAATAATTTGCTCCAATAATTCACTGGTCTTACAAAGTTAATGTCATGCTTTAGCCATTATATTCAATAATTTTATTTTCAACTACTTTAATTCCTGCATAACAAGGGAGTAAAGATACATACCATGTTCTTCAAAGCAAAGTGCGATTTTCTCCCATGAAAGCTCATGTGACAAAAATTTGTTAGTGTTTAAATGCCACATGACTCCTTGATTGTTTTGCTGAACAGGACAAACATGGCTGCCCCTTTGGAACTTCATACCATGGTATGTATCACAGATCCCATATGGCATTTTTCTTTAAAAGAACTCTGTAGGTTGGGAACTGAAGATGTAGTAAGGAATGAATGATGTTTGTTGTTGGCTTTTTGTTTGTTTACAGAGGAGTGGGAGGTAAAAAAAAACAAACTATTTTCATTTCAAAGAGCAATGCTACTGAGGAGGTGGAGAAGGTTTTCAGTCACTTTCACTAGCAATGTAGTTGGATGGTCCTCAGCCTGGATTTGACCATAGCCCTGTGGAGTGTATTACCCCTGTATCCGCTATGGAAGTGCCACTCCTGGGCAGTCTCACTGTTCCTGGATGGAGCTCAGATCACTCCCAGGGTCTTTTCAGAGTTCAACTGCAGTTCACTTGCCTATAGTCTCTGGAGGTGTACACCAGGTCCTGCCTCAGGTCCTAGCAAGAAGTCCCTCTTCAGCACCCTTGTCTATATCTAGTTCATAGCATAAATCCACCCCAATCAAATCCAGGGGGTTAAGAAATGCTGGCCACTGCCACTGGCTGGCCTCCCCTTGCTATTGGAGTTCACCAGTGGTTTTTCACACCCATCCTGCTGTCTGGCAAACTGCAACCCCCTTTTTTTCTGTGGCCAGTTTCATCTTTTGAAGCCTCTTTTCTCCAGGTGAAAAACATTCTGCAGGCGTGTCTAATAGACCCTGCCGGAATACAGGAATGCTCACTAGCCTTTCCACCAGTGGAGTGAGGACATATCCCATCACAAACAGCTGATATGGTAGAATACAGTCGCACTTCATGACCAGCAAATTGCCTGCTCATTTGACTGTCTCCCTGGAACACAGAGGTAGAGTGAGAAAGAAGGACTGTCCTAGAACACGTATCTTTTCTGGCACTATATCAAAGATGGCATCAAGAGGTGTATGAGCTTTATAAACTGCTGGTTCACCCAGCAGGTCACAAAGATAGGTGGTGGGCTAGGCAGTGAGCAGAAAGGAGAGCTGCAGTATTAGGTAGTGTGGGGGAGAAGAAGGGTAGTGCCACCCTCTTTTGTAGATGCATTAACCTCTTCTATATTCCTCTTCTGTTACTGAGCAAGAACATTACCCACTTCTTCCAGACCTAGTCGGGGCACAGAGAGGCTTTTTTTTTCAAGCCAAATTGTGCAAGTGAGTCTTAGTCTTCTTTTAAACTAGGACTATGCAGATACAGACATTCACAATCACTTGACAGAAACTGTGACAAGAGAAAAGTGAAAATATTATTGCTAGACAGTCTTGATATAAGGCTCATACATCTCTTTCTCACTCAAATAGTGGTTAGCACTGCTGCTTAATAGCCAGAAGGGCCTGGGTTCAAGCCCCAGGGGATTGGACTTGATGATCTCATGAGGTCCCATCCAACCCTATGATTTGATTTGCCACTCTCTTCTGTGTGTCAGAAAGAAACTCTGGAGTTTGTGCAGAACCAACTATAATGCTGCTACTTTTACAAAAGACACACACACACACACACACACACACACACACACACACACACAAAAGATTTGTGTGTTATAAAATGTTTTCAGAGAGTTTTTTTTCCCCACTGCTTTCTTGCTCTTTCAGAAAAGGTTCCTCTTCCCCCATCCGCCATAAATCTGAGACTATTTACAGGTTCAATGGCTTCTTAATGACAGTCAAATCCCTTTATACAGCTTAGGGCACCTGATCAGAGGATATTGCTCACTAAACTCTGACTTATGATTAGTCTCTATATCACATCACATCCATTAATACACATTTTGTAAAATTTCTACCCTCCAGTCCCTTGGATGTTGCTATTTTAATTTTGATTGTTGGTCTTTATTTTACTAGGGAAATTTGAATCCTGCGGAGAACATATTCAAGTGGTGGCTGCCACCATTATCATTAGAAGATTAAAACTTAACACATGCTCCTCTTGAAGTCTGATGTGTGTATTTGGCATATCCCACTCTCAGGAACTCATTAGGTTATAACACCACGCAGCAAGGCAAAAGTAAAGAGAATGAATTACAGAAGGAACACTTTCGGATGTGGAGGAATAGTACAAAAGATCACCCCATTGCTCAGGTTTCTTCAGTAGTATAGTTATTAATTCAGCAGAGCTCATCTCAGAGTTTTACCTTTTTCCCCCTCTCTCTGGTGGGAGTCTAGTGCTCATGAAACAAGTTTGATCAACAGCACAAGAGACTAAAGGATTCTGGCTAGAGAAGACAAAGGGAACAGGGAGAAGCCAGTTTTCCATGCATCCTTGTTTCAAGTGATATCTCTGCGAAGTTCAACTTGAGAGGATCATTCCACAGAAACTCAAGGAGGTCAGTCCCATGAATTTGCCAGAACACTTATCCTCTACTGCTGTTGTTTTTTTCCCCCCCTCTGTGTGGGGATCTCATTGGGTATGTCTACACTTACAATTTAATTTGAATTAATGACGATTAATTCAAACTAAATTAGTGCATGGCTACACTGACTTTCAGTAATTTGAACTAAGGAATTCCTTAGTTTGAATTAATGAAAGCTTACTTCAAAGTTATAAAACTTCACTTAAATTAGAAGTAAGGGCTAATTCAAACTTAGTAGTTCAAATTAACCCAGTGTAACCGTGTTAATTCAAATTAACCATTAATTTGAATTAACACTTTTTTTCTTCTTCCTCCTAGGGTGCCTTCCTCTTTCTATATATCGGGTGGGGACATGGATCTTCCTGGGGACCATCTTGCCACACCTCCCATGGTGCCCTTCTCCTAATTCAAACTAGCAGGTCCTGTCCATGGACATGCTATTTTGAATTGGTTTTCCTGGTGTGGCCATGTTAATTCAAAATAACTTAATTTGAACTAATCATTATTAGTTCAAATTAATTAGTTTGGATTAGATTAATTCAAACTAACCTTCTAAGCGTAGACATAGCTATCTAGAGATTGGTTCAAGCAATAACATTTCTAAGTTATTCTAACTGCTGTAGTTTACAGTATACCTATAAAACTGGAACATGGATTGGATAATTTCATAGGCAGAACTGTTAGCACACCTTATAATAAAGGTAGCATGACAGTTCCCACTATAAGACTCTGTTTTCAGTTGTATATAACTGTTTTCAGTTGCTTATAAATTTTTCATCTCTGGTATCTGTGTAAGAATGATATTTTTCAAATGTTTATCTATTTAGAATACTGTGATTATATCTCTACACTTATATCTATCTAGTTAAACAAGTATATTACAATGTGATATGGTAGGAAGTGAGGCTACCATAATATCATCATCTCAGAATACCCCTATATACTTTTCATTGCATAACAGAAAAATAGTAATCTATTTGATTTCATTACATGCTAATTTTCTTTTATTTGGCAAAGTCATACTGAAGAAACAATGATGCTTGCCTATCAATTATAGATCAATTTTAGTGTATTAGTGTATTATATAAGGTCTTAATGATTTGAAACACATTTAGTATTTTTCTTATTCAACAGACTAAAGAAACGCGTTATATTTAAGTGTACAAATACCTGTAACACTGTGTGGTATTATTTCTGCCTTGCTGCAAAAATTACATCATGCCAATTAATAGCTCTACAGCTGATACAGAAGTTTTTCTCTTAAGTATAGCTTTGGCGTTGCTCAGGCCAGTAATGGAATATCTGAAACATGACCATTTTACTGCTATAGAGTACTAGCTCTGAGGCCTTCTTAACCAGAGTTTAAATGTATGCAAAGCTTTTTTATTTATCCTTTCAAGCCTATCTTGTTTAAATGTTGTGTGCCTCCTTTTTAAGAAATTGTATAAATCTCCCTCATAAAAGCAGTGCTTCCAAACTTATTCATCATGGATGAGTATTGTAGAAATTGGAGTTTTGTAGTTAAAAAGCTGCAAAGCAAGTTCAATTTTATAGTCCTGGATTTGAATTTGTATTTTTTTTCTCCAAAAACTTTCCTTTTTGGAAAGTTTCATTTTCAGGAAAAAAAAAAAGTTGTTTGCTTGATTTTACTTTTTAAATCTGATCAGCCATTTTTGAGTAAGGTGAATGAGAATAAAAAATATTTTCCACATTTAAAAATATTATTCCAATTATTCCCCATACCACTGAAAATCAAAACTTTTTACTTAACATGTGGCTAAATCCTTAATGAGGAATAATCAATTTTCTAATTATGAAAAAGAAAATTAAAATAAATAATAAGAATGTTACAAGGGATTAAACATGGACTCAGTGCATGTGTGGCTCAAAATTACAACTTAAGTTTCAGTTGTGTAATCTCCTGTAGGGCTATGGAGTTGTGTAACCCATGTGCCTAAATAGGTGCAATCTCTTTTAGGGACCCTTATGGCTGGGTTACGTTGCTGGGCAGATTTTGCAGCCCAGAAACCAGAACCTTCTGGTAAGAGGATGAGGGAGCACACTGAGCATGCTCGACAAGTTTTATTGTTGAGCTGGAATTGCATGCCCAGGGAGAAGCCTGAGAAGAGAAGCCTGGAGAGGAGCTGCAGAGGACATTGGCTAAGGGACTCAGTGAAAGGAGCTGAGCAGGAGTGGACTGCAGGATGTTTTCTCCCAGCTTTCGACTGCTTTGCAGGGGAGTTGTCTGCAGCAGAACTGAGAGCTGGATGGCCAGTGACCTGATTGCATGGTGCTGGCTACACAGGAGGAAGAAAGGACTGCATGGCATCTGCCTGAAGATTCCTGCAGCTAGAGAGGATGAGGATTGCTTTCCTTCTGCATTCAAGCCTCAAGGACTTAAAAGACTGCAACTGAGATAAGGGATGACTCCACCTGAACTTTGGGACTCTTGGGTTTCTTACTGTTTTGTTTAAAAGTATTATGGTTCCTTAGGATAAGGTGTGTTTAGTTAGTTAATAAAGTTCATTGTATGTTTATGCTGAGTGGTAGTTTAATGAGGGATGGGAACTCTGAGCAGTCTTCGCTGTGAGTCCTTTTGACAACTGGATCCTGGCTCTCCAGTTGCTTTCATCAGGGGTTTTCTCTGTGAGGCACTGGAGAGGGGCAATTGAATGAATCTGAGCCCACCCTAGCAGGTTACAGTTGCATAAAGGAAAACTCTATGAAGTGACAAACTAGAGGTTAAGAATGACAAGGTCATTACACTTCTTCCAGATTTATCATCATATTTGGGGATGCAGTATGAAAAAACAGAATCTCATCTTCATTTCTCTTTAAAAACTGTATATGACAAACCAAATGCAAATCTCACAGATCTTGTTAAGAAGGCCTCTGTGGGTCCAAAAACTCATGCAAGAGTTACCTCTTCCACCATCAATACATCAGGAAAATGTTCTGAAAATCAGTTTTATCAATGAATTTGGTTCATATACCATCATTGATATGTAGTTTTTAATATCTGTAAAATAGCAGTGTAAAAGCAGCTAAGAAGTATCCTTTAGTGGTGCTGTTTTGAATGTTAGATAGTGGTGATGTGAGTGTCAGGAAGACCAAATGGAAACTGTTCAAGATGGGAAATAAGGAGGGCTAAAATCAGTTTTAACTACAGGAATGAAGAAAAGGTTAGATCTTAGATGATGAGGAAGAAGGAGCAGCAGGGCCTAGACCTTAGAGATCCTAGAAGTTTGTGAAGATCCAAAAGGGCAGCCATGTTAGTCTAGTTCAGTAAAACAAACAAGGAGTCCTGTGGCAGTTAAACACTAAAAAAATTATTTATTGCATGCAAGGAGACAAGACAACTAAATGACAGAAAATGAGATAAGGTAGACATTGAAGTGAGGGATTTCAGACATTAGGAAATCAAAGAGAGATGATTTGTTAAAACAAATGTCAAGCGAGCAGCTATTTAGATGAGAAAATTGATTCATGCTGAACATAAAGTCAGGCGGTAATAGTGAGGAAGTTAGTGACCAATGTAGTAAATGAGGTTCAATAGGGAAACTGAAGTCACCAAGGATCACCAAGAGCCATTTTTACAGAAGGAGTAGAGGCAGCTAGTAAAATTGGAGGAAGTTAGCAGGGTAAAGGCTCAGAAGTGAAGAGCATATTCCCTTCCTCACCTCACAATGTATTTTATTGTATTTAAAAAAAAAAAAAAGAGGCAAGCTGCAATTCAATTTTTGAGAATTTACATTCTTCATAACCTTTAAAAATTCTACCTTTCCATCACTGCTATTTACATTCACACAGCTAGAAAAATGTCGTCACAGAAAAGCCAGTATTTACACATTTGCATTATTTCAATTTATTCAGTATTTATCTGAGTAGAAATAGCTAAAAAAAATAAGAGTTGAGACTTTCAAAAAAAATAACTAGGTGACATGAAAGTTACAGTGGTTAATTCACTTTTCTATTGTAATATCACAGAAATAATATACTGTCACTCTCAGTATTTTTTAAATAAGTGAATGGGAGAGTATTGTAATATCTTTAAAAGATAACTCAACTTTTTTAAAGGAATATCCATGTTAGTGTAGTTCAGCAAAACAAACAAGGAAACTTGCTTAGTCTTTAAAAGTGCTACCAGAGTCCTTGTTTGATTTTTTTTAAATGTGTTGTAAATGTGTGCTAAACAAGTGATTTTCAAACTTTTTTTCCTGAGGAACCAGTTGAAAAAAAAATCATATATGCCCACAACCCAACAATTTCATCTTTGAGCAATGTGTTCCAGTCTTTTGGTGATGGCAGCAGGTGGTGCCATGATCCAGTACCTGAGGGTCTACGATCTAGTACTGGGTCCTGATCCTAAGTTTGAAAACCACTGCACTAAACTGTTTATATATGCTAAAGTAGTATTACAAACGTAAAGGACATGGAATTTACAAATATATATCCTTTAAGTCAAACCAGTTGAAAACCACTGCAAGCCTACCATCATTAGATTTTATCATTTCTTGTTTTACCAGGAACATTTGGATGACAGAACACTGGAGCTGAGTGAGTAATTCTCAACAAATACCTTATTCAATCAGTTTTACTTTTCTTTTTCCCTCCTGCCACATATCTATAAATAAATAGATCACAATTTTCTTCAATTTATTCATGATTCAAAGCTATTTAACAATCCACACCAGCCCACTTTCCCTTGAATTTAGTTTACTTTATTGCATCTAAGTTTTTTGTATGGATAGCCTAGATCCTGACTTTTGGAAGACATGAAGTCTACTGATTGTTCATATAATATTTTCACTACCCTATTGCCTGGGTGTAACTATTCTCAAAAAATTGGGTATGAATGTTTATACAAAGCTATTTTTGAGAGTATACTTTTTGCAAGCCTGAATATAGAATCCACTGTGTGCGCGCACTGGCACCAGTAAAACTAGGTTACAATCTTTACGAAAGCAAACTCAAAAGGGGCAGGAATACACTCAAAGGGAATTCATTAAAAAATTCAAATAAAATGTTCATGGAATATCTTTTGCAGTATTCACTCAGTTTAACCTTTAGGAAACTAGCTTGCTCCCAGGCAAATAGAACATTGGGACTGGCTTGTTTCCATGGTTTTGGGTTTTGGCAAGGCCACTGGGGATTCTTTGATCCTTTGGATGAAGGACTAGATCAGGGGTTTTATCTACGCAGAGACCAGCCCCTCTTTGGCACATGCCTGAACACGTTTGCTCCATGTTGGCCCTCTCAGTGCAAGGCACCTTACTCTGTAGTTAGGTCCCATGGTATCTCTAGTAAGTAGCATGGGGTGAGAAGAAGTGGGAGAAAAGTGGTCATCTAAAGAAAGTGGCTTGAGAAGAGATCAGTAAGAAACTGCAATGAAAAGCAGGCTGTCTCCTGAAACCAGGTGTGCAGAGAAAACTGAAGGTGCCAAATATTAGGGCTGAGCTTTACAAACAGATACAGCAAGGTGTTGGAGAGGGCTGAAGATAACCAAGGGTTCGCTTTGAAGGCTGCAGAAGGATAGTGCTGTGAGGAGAGCTCTGAGGATGAGGCACTCTCGACACATACAGCACCTTGAGAGTGTCCAAACAAGCTCTTAAGTCATTTTTAAATGAAGAGTAAATGATAATGTATCATGTAGGCACCAATTTTCTAGCATGTGTGCACATTAGGGGCTCCATCTGCATAGCCTTACAAAGGAGGTGGCATGGCCAAGCCCACTCAGGGAGGCACTGTGTACTCCCCTCTGCATCTGGCCACTTCTGGTGAGTGGCTGCAGAGGCAAAAGTAAGCAGCCATGGCCCAACCTCCTCTGCATCCCTCATTGGAACAGCTTGGAAGAGACTTGCAGCTTTAGACCTGGAATTCAGGGGGCTCAAGAAGTACAACTGACTCCCATGTGGCGGAGACACTTGGGGTTGAAGGGCTCCTTGTCAGTTCCTCATTCCTCTATATTAGCAGAGACTCTGGCTACAGTCTGGTCCTAGTTTATCAGTTAAAAATGATTCTGTAAGACCTGTACTTGTAAGGATCCACCTTTAAAAGCCAACCAAACAAGTGAGCAAAACACCTTTACAATCAGCTGCAAATGATGCTCCAACTGCAAAATGAAGTGAATCCTTAATTAAAATCAATTTACTGATATCCTGACCCTCATTTGAATCTGGCTAAAAATTTAAGCCACAAGTATATATTATAAACAGCAGTGATGCTTAAGGCTATTTTGTATAATACACTTGAAGTATATTGTTTCCTA
The DNA here is from genome assembly GCA_007922195.1 of Podocnemis expansa. Classification (NCBI taxonomy): domain Eukaryota; kingdom Metazoa; phylum Chordata; order Testudines; family Podocnemididae; genus Podocnemis; species Podocnemis expansa. The sequence continues at coordinate 31,863,121 of ML681991.1, forward strand.
ATCTACTTCAAAGAAACGTTTAGGGATTTTATTAACATAAAACAAGATAGTGAGAGCAAATTTGATATCAATTAACATACTAATTAAAAGTCACTTAGTAGTTTTAGCAATTACTTGATATTTAATTAACCAGTTGAATACCTTGGGATATACAGATTATTGTACATGTAATCAAAGGGCAATTCTTTTGACCCTCTGGGTATATACTGCATGCCAAGACAATATGTAGATAACAGAAATACCATTATGCCATGCCACCCTGGGTGTGTTGAGCAGCAGTATGCTCAGGAGATTAATTTATTAATATTGCCATGCTAGATACTAGCTAAAAACCTTAAGCAGTACCTCAAATGATTAGATACCAATGTGTGTACAACTTACATTAGATAATTGATTTGCATTCAATTTATATTGGAAGTTCATTATAAAAATCTCTGTTTCTTATTTGTGTAATTAGGATTCACAGTCAGCTACTTTTACACTTAGCCATCAGCCAGAATGAATGCTGGAGTCATGAATTAGTAACTTTGAATATTTTTAGGAAATGTTGATTAGAAAAGATAAATAGGGCCTATAGTAGTAATGCGTGGTCAGTGGTTGGAAGAATCTTTCTGTTTTGCTGCCCAAAAGGCAAGGATTACATATATCAGAAAGAGCCACTTCTTGAATTATAAACAAACAATTGAGATAATGCAATTCAAAAAGCCCTCTTGCAGACATAGCACTATCTACACTGGGCATTAGGTCAGTATAACTGCATTGTTCTGGGATATGGATTTTTCACACCCCTGGATGATTTACTTATACTGAAGTAAGTTTATAGTGTAAGCCTGGCTTAAGTGATAAGACCCTCTGGTGGAAATTAAGAAGCTGAATAGTCAAACAAAAAACTCTGTAGTTTTGTTTTTCTGTTTGCATAATTTGTTCCACATTGCTGAGTTTTTCCTCAAGGTGAGTCTGAAAGGCACTGCACTTAAAGGACTGAGAAAATCATGTGGGGCACAAAATGGCAGTCTCCGGATAGTTACACACAGACTATCAAATGAAAAAAATCTTTCCTGCAAATTCCACAGTATTATTAGAGTGCCAGCAGGGATTCAGGCAGTGACTCGCAAATTCCAAACACACTGACTTCAGTTTTTATTTAGAGAAATATCAAAACAGTCAGACACTTATCAGTTATTTAAAGCCTTTATGTTTGCAAAACAGGGCTGGAAGTTCCTCCAGCATAGTCTCTCTCAATGTGTTTTGGCATTTCGTTCACCTATGGATAGAAACCAGAATTTAAAAACAAACAAACACACACACAAACCACACACACATGAATGTGCAAATATGCTTAAAGTCCAAGCTTTTTCACGCAGCCTTAAATAAGATCTCCATTAAATACTGTACTGTTGTAGGTCATATTCTACTCACCTTCCTTAGTCATTGGAACTACTGATGAGAGTAATGCAAGTGGAAGAAATTAGCCTATCTTTGTAAAGGGACCTCTCAGTGCAACACAAATAAATTTACTCACAGAATTGCAGAATGGGGATTTGTGGGTTTATTTAACTGTGTTTTGAGAGAACATGAGGGGGCTAAGAAGACTCCCATCGACGAACCATGGAATAAAGGAGATGTGGAGCATGGGTCTATCCCTTACCGCTTCCCTAATGACAACTTTTACTATGTTTCTCCACTCCTAATTGGCAATCCAGATGTCATCTTAAATAATAAGGGTAATTCTCACTCACCTCAGCAGCCAGGTTTGCCACCGGGGCAGACAGTCCTTCCTGATCCAGCAGTTCTGTAGGTGTCCTAGACTCAGGCATTCCTGAAAAAATTAAGTCCTCTCCTAGCCTTGAATCCTCATATGCTTATCAACCAAAGACAATGGGGCTGGTACCTCACTCAACAAGCAGACATGATCCTGATGTCATCTTATGACTCGACCAATATGACAGACTTTAAAAGCAAGTGTCCATTTTGTTCTGGGATTCTACCTGGAATCCATGTTGGATGGTGAGTTTTAAAACCAGATATAAATTAGGTCCTTCGGGCCAAGCTCTCTGTCTCCAAAATAGTCATGGTTTTGCTTTTCTTAATGCTTCCTTCTCCAGACTGTAATGGATTAAGTCCCCATGAGTTGTCACCATCATAGCTTGGGGAGTTGTTCTGTATTTCAAAAGCAATCAAACTAGTATTAGCACCAGTTAATCATCTTCATTCTTTATTTAAAGGGTCTAAACAAATCTCTCTCCCAGGCCACAAGGCTAGATAATATGGAGACATTTGAATGTGTTTAATTACATTCTTACTCAGAAAGACGTTAAACTCAATACTCATATCTGATCTAGTGTCCATGACAAGTACTACTATCAGTTTGTGTGTGGCAAAAGCCTGTGTAAGCTTTTCATAGGTAGCAGCAGAGGCTGTTGAAGTCATTACATGGACTTCTAACCATTTGAAATATGCATCCACTGTGTATAAAAAACATTTTTTCCCACATGAGACAGCAAAGAATAGATTATGCAGAAGAATGAGCGTCTATGCCATTTGCAGGAGTAAAGGGTTGCTAATACATAGGGTCAGTTTGTGTCCTTGACATGGAGGGGTATTCCTTTACTTTATTTTCTGGGTCCCCACCCATTTTGGTCTCCACACATTGCTGCAAGCCAAAGATTTCATGCAAGAAATTCCATAATGTGCTTCATGTAAATCTCTAAACACTTGATGTCTTTATGAGGGAATGAGGATTCTTGTGCTACACAACGGATGCCCACTATCTATCTCAGTTCTGTGCTCCTGGCAGTAAACAATCAGAACACTTCCTCATTTCACTGGTTTGGCCAGCCCTGCCATATCAGTGCTGTACCCAGGGCAGGATAGGACCTTGTCAGGTCCTTTTTTTAATCTGGGAAGCTTTTACTGGTATCTGGTCAAGGTGTTCCCAGAGCATCAATTTCCCCCTAAAGCCTCTAATCTAGATTGTTCTGGCGCTGATAATCAATTTATAGTTCACCCTGTGCTTTAAGCGGCTAAAGTCAAAGCCCAACACTGGGCCCAGCAGCTACCTTGGCCAACATGCCCTTGTCTCAGGGAAAAGTCCAACAAGTGGTTTGTGATCTGTCAGTTGTAAAACTCTTTCCAAGAAGGCATTAACCAATTTGTTTTATTCCAAAAATAATGGACTTTTCCCTTTAATTTCAGATTTAGGCACTGACTTAAAGACTTTTCCAACTGACCTTTGTTTTGGCATTCTGCATCTTATGTGACAAAACGTCCCAACCCTGTATGACAAGGCATCATATGACCATTTTCATTACTGAGATAAAAATGAGTAAGTTGCTCTGAGGACTTAATTAGCTGTTTAGACTCCTGGAAATGTCTGGCCGATCTCACCAAATCCAGGTAGTTTCTGTGGTGCTTTAGATTACCTAGGGCCAATAAGGTTGTCACAGTGATAAATGAGAAGGTTGTCTAGATGCTAGGGAAACCTATTGGTTCCCTTTCTCTCAGTTCTCTTTCAATAAAGATTCCCTATACAGCTCTGAATATGCTGCCTCTCATTATGGGATTATAATTCACCTAAATATCTTAGTTTCCTTCTTCAGTAATGAATGCAAGGACTCTAAAGGGGCTGAACCATTTGGAAGGAATCTGTGATGATAATTTACAACACCTGAATATGCTTAGTTAATTTATGTTCTGAGAGGCTGAAGCCGCTCAATTTCTGTGCCCTTATCTGTCACAGGGTGCATCCCCACCTTGTCAGCCTTGTAGCATAAGGCCACAACTTCTGATCACATAAAAAAAAAAATCATTTTGCTTTAAGTCAAGTCCCATTGCTCCAAATTTTTGAAGTGGTTTCTCCAGTGGTGACCGTTATCACCCCTGTGATCAGGCTACTGTTAACTCTGAATATAGTGCACAAGATACCTTTCAACACATTCTCCATGTCTCTCTGGAAAATTCCAGGGATTGACAATATTCCATATAGCAAGCTATGTACATTGTAACCCTTGTGAGCATTTACAATGTGACATATCTTCCTGTTTTCCTCATGCTTCATCCATCTGTATGCCTGCAATATGTCCAGCTTGCTAAATTTGTGATTCACAGCTAGTGGAGCCAGCGGGTCTTCTGCCTGGGGCATATGGTGACTTGATTCACCATAGATTGCAAATATCTTCAGCTGGGATGGTCTCATCTAACCATGAGTGCTACATGTACGGTCCATTCAGAAAACTCCACTGGTAAAATGATGTCCTTCTTTTTCAGCCTGTCTGCCTTAGTATTGCTCTTGCCGGAGTGCACAAGTAACTGGACTAGCTATAAGATATTTTGGCTTGACCCCACCCTGGATATAAATCCTGGTCATTACACCATCTCAACTTCCTAACCCTTCTTTAACAATGGCTGAGTGAGTGTCTAGGACTTACTGGAGTGCTGGTGTTTTGACAGGATCTAATTTGAACATTTCTTTTGATTCAGTCTTAGTTCTAGCAAGCAATGTACACCTCACAGATTTTTCCTTTGTCCCCAAATCATCAGATTTGTAACTTTTTCTTTTGGGTTTTATATACTAAAGAGGTAAGCACAGAACTTACCACCTGCACACATTCCCCAGTGTAAGTGCTCAGGATCACACCTGTTGTCACTTATGGGCTCATACCTGCTTTACACTGCTAAAGTGTCTTTTCATTGATCATGGTAGCTGAAGTCCCTTTGTCTGCTTCCATTGGTACTGATTGTTACTTTGCTTCCTTCTTGCTGAGATAGCACTTGGTGTGTACCTTGTCATTCGCATCTTCTCCCCCCTCAAGGTAAAAGGAGCTCTGCATTCTTCCTTTTCCTTTGGTCATTTGAGGTGCTATTTGATAGTCACCCCTGTGTTTTCTTGCTAAGTGTCCATCTTGAGACATTTCTGATGACATTAGCCTATTTTAAATCTGATGGTACAGAAAGATGCAAACTGATACAAAATGATCTCCTCTGCAGCAGAAGCACTCCTCTAGATCTTGAGTCCCGTTCAGTTTTCTGTGCATTTGTTCATTGAGTCAGTTTGATTTTCCCTGCATTCTAAGTCTAAATCTTTTAAGTTTCTCACTGCTTCTTCCGTTGCTGTAGCTAATTTACTGCTTTAGGCCAAGTTAAATTCCCTTCTTCCAGCAATTGTCTTTTGAACTCTCCCATGATTAATACCACAAACCAATATGTCTCACAGCATGTCCTCTAGAACATTTCCAGACAAGAACTATTCAGTTAAATCGTTTTAGCTCTGCCACATACACAGTTAGACTTTTACCTTGCCTCCTCAGCCTGCTATAAGACTTGAAACATTCCCAACTGTTTGGCTTTTATGTGTACTGCTTTGTTAAAATGTTTTGGTGGTCTTCTAAACTTCTATCGTCTGGTTTCCAAGGCTGCAACAAACTCCTTAACAGGCAGCAAATTTTTCTGCTACAAATACTGAGGGAAATTGCTTTAATTTTGTCTAATCTAGAACCTAATTTCCATGGAAACAGTAACCCAGTTTTCAAGATATTGCTACCAGTCCTCATTTTCAGCATTAAAATCTTTGGTTTTCTTATAAATTGCCTTTCTTTTATTTCATTCCTTACCAATTTTTTAGAGGGACCACTCTGTGCACCAAAAACTAAGTCTGCTTACAGAACTGTAATTGGGAGTGTCATGCATTATTTAACTGCGCCACAACAGGGTGCCTGTGGGGGAACTCAACTGGCTAATCAGAAAGGGAGGGAGGGTGGGTAGGGAGAACAGCCCCTTTTCGAAATACTCTGGGTAGCCGGGTTAACATCGCCATTTTACTATATCTATATTGTCCAGTAACTCCTAAACCAAAGTTGCTACAGACAGCTCTCTTTAAATGGGACCTTCGAGGAATATAGAATTGGCAAATCACTTCCCTACTAAGCAGGACTGTGGTGAGATATTAAAAGCAAACTCAGGAAATAAAAGTATAAACATGAACACAAGTGGGTTAATAGTTTTCCCAAATGGTGCTTGGCCAGCACATACACTGGTATTATAGGCTTCCCTTCTACTGCTAGATATCAAAACCTCCTCCTGAGGCTCTGGCTGCACTCTTCCCAATATCTGTTCATCTATGCACTCTACATCTGTGGTCCCACAAAGTCAAGGGACCTCCTTGTCAACCTCCTCCTGGCTCTCGCCAAGTCTGCTATCTACAAGACCAGGGATAGGAGGTTGGCTGGGGGAGGGGGGGGTCCCTGTGACTTTGCGGCCTACTTCCAGTCCCCTCACGTCGTCAGTCAGAGTTCCTCTGGGCAGCATCTGCTGGCTCCCTCGACACCTGCTGGGAGCAGTGGGCTCTGTCCTGGGTTCTCAGCTCGGTGTCCCCCTCTAGCTCCCTCGTTTTAAACCTGTGGCCTCCACATCCATCCCTGTTTTTAACTAGCTGTCCCCAGAATTCAGTTGACTCTGGGCCCAGTGCCACCTCCTCTCAGGCTGGGGGAGGGTTTTTAGCAGTGGGCGGGCACAAGATTTCAAATAGGACTACTAGATGTCATGTCAATTGCTCAGTGTCTGTTAACAGACTTGCATGTTTCTTCTGTGTGGCGAGGAGAAACGGAGGAGCTTTCTATTTATTTGTACTTTAAATCTGTACCAGCCCCAAACCTGCCCAATTCTTGGATTGATTTTGGATATTTCATTTTAGTGAATTCTTAACCGCTTTCAAGTTCAGTATCCCATTCTTAGAACAACCTGCTTTTTAAAATCTTTTATAAATTAAATTATTTTTTAAACTGTTTAAAATGGATCAAAAAGAAAACTTTAGGACAAGTCCCCACAGCCCGAAGACTTCCCTTTGTAAATGCATCAGAAGCAAATTTGTTTTTCTTTACACTATATAAAGCCAATAAAATCATTTTTTATTATTTTGTCTTATTTATCATAGTCATTTTCCCTGTTATGTTAGCATGTGAACTGTTTTTACCGACATGCCTATCAGCTGCCCCAGGAGGAAAACAAACAAAATTAAATGTAGTCCTCAGAACATTTTGCCTGATAACCGAGGCACAAGTAGAAGCCTTTAAACAAAATAAGAAACACTTGCAAAAGGATTAATTTTTGGATTAGAATACATAGCCAATTAGGTAGTTTTTCATCCCAGCTGTGAGGAATAATTGGAAAATCATGGTTTACACAAAAATCTTTATCTTCTTCTGATCTGCCTTTCTTTCATGAAGCCTTGTATCTTCATCACTCAATTACAATCTGGGAGATTAAGGGACTCAATATACACTGGATTAAAGGTCATCTGTTATTACAGACAGGACTTAATAGGAAGATCTACATAAACTCCTCAGCAAGCATAGACTTTATGCTTTCAGCTTTCTCCTGTATCTTTAGCACACTTAAAAATCAAAGTTTGGGACATTCATTGTATTCCTTCAGTATGAAAAGGAAGCAGAAGCCTAAACGAATAATAATGCTCTGTTTTAGAGCCTTTTTAAAGAAGGGTATTAGCCATTGATAGTAGTTGTGAAATTGCAAATTGAATCTTATTGTATCAAAAGGAGAAAAGTTAGTTTGATTGGATAGCTATAGAAACTTCCTAAGGGAAATTAAACTTGATAATCTCAAAGTGTTTCCCTGAAGACATCACACATTTGGTACTGTTCATTACAGTCTTCAGATTATCAGTTACTATTTAATGTAAAGCCTAGAAAGGTTTAATTAATATAAGTACTCTAAACTGTTCACATTATATTGCTCTAGATGTAAAAGAAGAACTTGGTTAAAGGGAAAACAAACAAGGAGTTTGGTGGCACTTTTAAAGACTAACATATTTATTTATGTGATGAGCTTTTGTGAGAGAAAATCCCATTTTGTCAGATGCATGAAGATGGGGAACTCACACAAAGTGAGATTTTCTCCCACGAAAGCTCATGTGATGAATAGCTTACTCTTGGTCTTCAACTGTGCCATGAGACTCCTTGTTTCTTTTGTTGAACTAGACTAACATGACTACCCTTTTGGAACTTGATTAAAATGAAAGTCTCAGTATTTGAAAATGAGAGAGGTTCTCTATTGCCTCAAATAGTTTTCTGTTTAAGGGTGAGCTGTATAATACACACCAAGTCTCCAAAGCTATTATCTACTGTAGTGATACAGAATCATAGAAAATGGAAGGGACCATGACAGGTCATCGAGTGCAGTCCACTACACTCATTGCAGGACCAAGTACTCCTATTAAACCATCCCTAGTAGGTGTTTGTCTAACCTGCTCTTAAAAAGCTCCAGTGTAGATGATTCCACAACCTTCTGAGGCAACTTATTCCAGTGTTAAATCACCTTGACAGTTGGAATTGTTTCCTAATGCCTAGGCTGAACCTCCCTTACTGTAATTTAACCCAGTTGTTCCTTGTTCTATCACCTGTGATTAAGGAAAATATTTTTTTCTCCTTCTTCCTCATAACAACCTTTTTAGGCATTTGAAAACTTATCATATCCCCACTCAGTCTCCTTTTTCTTCTAGGAGAAAAACCCAGCTCTTTCAATCTTCCTTCATAGGTCAAACGTTACAGACTTCTAATAGTTTTTGTTGCCCTTCTCTGGACTTTCTCCCATTTCTCCACATTCTTTTCTAAATGAGGTGCCCAGAACTGGATGCAGTACTCAAGATGCAGCCTAATCAATGCACAATACTCCTTTTAATAAACCCCAGAATGGCATTTGCTTTTTTTTTTTCAAAAGTATTATACTGCTCACTCATATTTAGCTTGTGATCAACCATTACACCCAGATCCCTTTCTGCAGTACTCCTTCCTAGGCAGTCATTGTTCATTTTGTACGTGTGCAATGGGTTATTCAACACTAAGTGGAGTACTTGACAATTATCTTTATTGCATTTCACTCTATTTATCTCAGATCATTTCACCAGTTTATCCAAATCATTTTGAACTGTGATCCTATTCTTCAAAGAACTTGCTACCCCTCCCAGCTTGGTATCATCTGCAACCTTTATAAGTTTGCTTTTTATACCATCATCTAAGGCATTGATAAAAATGTTGAACAAAACCAGACCCAGTACAGATCCCTGCGGCACTCTGCTCCTTATGTCCTTCCAGCCTGAATGTGAACTGTTATCTACCCTCTGGCAATGTTCCCTCTAAGGTTTGACGGCTTGTGTGCAAAATTTTGAACCCGTGTGCAAAACTTTTTCTGAATAAAATTTTTGTGCAACTTCACGTGATGGAAATTATTGAAAAATATAGAACAATGAAAAATTAATAAGTTATTTAAATTGCTTTTATTAATAATTTGAATGTATTCTATGCTTATGTGACATTTTGTCTCATCAATTCTTCAGTCCTGTTTGTCTGCCTTTGTCGGTTTTCCAAAATGAATAAGCACATAAAAAAGTTAAAATGAAAGCAATTAACTTGCCTCTCATTTTTCATTTTGCACAGCAGCCCATTTTACAATTAAAAAAAAAAGGTCCTAAATTGTTCCTAGCCAGTTCAAATGTGACCCTTTATTTGTTTTACTTAATTGGTCACTATTAGTAATCTTGATCACAGTATACTTTATTTTCCTTCATTTTATTAGTGTTTGCTATATATTTTTTTCCCAATTTAACCCTTCCCTAAGGAGCAACAGGCCAAAAGGTAAAAAACCCAACCCAGGGCTTGACCCTGTGATCACAAATCTGTTATTCTACCAACTGAGCTACAGGCATTCTATATAGAAAAACTTCTAGGCATAAAGGATAACTGTGTACTCCACTGCCCCTTGATCCCATCCCCCCCAAACTGCTCTTTATTCCGTGTGTGCATCTGTGCAGCAAACTCTTAACATCAGGATGGTGGGTTCCAGCACTGTGCCCCCCCAGTCTACTTATCAGAAGTAAAAGGCTGGACAATCACCTATTTTTGGAATGCCTGAGGGAGGAAGGACATGAAGGTAAAAAGGAGCCCTTGGATAGCTAGCAACTCCCCCCCCCCCCGCCAATCCTGAGTGGGGCTTCAGGCCTGCCCCCTGCCCATCTTCAGCTGCTTTCCCAGCCTGCCCCCTCCCCCAGTTGATCCTTGGCCATGGTTAAGCCCTGTCCCCCCCCACCCCTCATCCAATCCTCAACCACTTTGCCAGACTAGGGTCACCGGATACCAAAGCATGGAAAGGAGGCCAGGGAAGTACAAAAAGGAGGATGTTGGAGGACACATACACATCTGGGGCTGCGCCTGGGCCCCCTTCATCCACCCAGCCAATGCCCCCCCCCCAAATGCTTGCCCCATTGATCACTCAACTCCAGGGAAATCTGTCTAGCCCCTAGTTACAGTGTGAGATTAATTGCAAGAACAGAGGCTCAAGAATATCAAATGAATGGCTTAAGTATTTTTCCTCTTCACATTAAAGTAACCGTAAAGCCAACCACTTTAAGGAGTCACAAAACTAAGTATTTAATGCTTATATCAAGGTGCAAGGAGAATCACACTGCAGAACTCCTATCCAGACTGATGTTTTTATATTGTGAGTTGCAAACAGAAGCACACCTCCAATAAATTTAATGTAGTAATTATGGACAAGATTAAAATCAGGTTTAACACAGTAAGTTCCTTCACAGAATTCACTCATTGTTTGACACACAGAGGGATGGGCCCTTGACTACATGAAGTCTAACAGAATTTGAGGTGTTGGCTTCTAAAGGAAAAGTAATCTCTGTCAGCAGTATTCTCCCCATGATGTGAAATTAGGGGTGTGGTGCAGGGGGATGTTTGGGGGGTTTAGGGGGTGCTCACTCATTTGCTCTAACACTGTTACTAGCCAACAACTGGGGGGTGCAGGCGGAGTGTACAGAAATCCCCGTCTAGCCTCACTGTGCAGTATTTAAAAAAAAAAAAATCACAGACAAGCTCTTTAGATTTTATACACACAGGAAAGGAGAAATCAGAAAAAATGAGAGCTGCCAGTTTTTATGTGCAGACCTACCTGAAACATAACCTTTTACCTAAAATGCAAATTTCTGGAAACATCATATCCTACTATGTCTGCCATAAACCACAGATGGATATATATCTATTTTATGACAGTTGATGTTTTGTTTGCTTTTATGTGAAATACACATCAAATGGGGGGGGGGGCAGAGTAGAAGTAGATGTTTGTGACTATCAAATGCTCCACCCAAGAGGACAGCACCTATTCTTGAATGCAATGATCAGTTTTTTCCTAAATATTCCAAAATAAAAATAAGCATAGAGTATATAGGCAAGAGCAAGCTGCTTGTTTTCTATGATTTGATAAACTAACAAAGGGACAAATATTGCAAGCCTTACTCCATCAAATTTCGCACTGACTTCATTTAAACTATAGGATCAGGCCCAGCCCAGCAGCTACTTTAGAATGGATAATACTTGCACATCCGTGTATCTTACTAAAAATATAAGGACACATCTATAGTGGACTAACTTCTTCTTGGAAGGGAGAAACAAACTGAAAAAAATCACACTGGGAAAAGGAAAATCTTACAAACTGAAACCTCCTCACAATCAAAAGTGAACTTTGTTGGACCTCCAAACAAAGGATTTGTTGTCAAAAGCCAAGATTCATTAGCAGGAATAAAGATCTGGCTTAGCCCAGCCGTTAGAGAAAGAAACCTCCCAAGAAACTTTAAGCCAAGCAGGGCAGCAAAGCAAAAGAGTCCCAGGTTTCTCTCTGGGCAGTTCAGAGACCCCATCAAGGTAAAGAAAAGCCCCAACCCCTGCAAAAAATAAGATCAAACCTCCCCCAAAATCAGGTGCAGGGAAAGGGGAGAGAACCTGAGCTGGAGGCTGGAAAGAAGCCGGGGGTGAGAAGCCGAAGCAAGAAAGCAAAGTGAAACCACTTCCAGCGCTGCAGCTGCAATGACTGGAGCAGGGAGGAGGGCAGGGCAAAGAGGAGGAATCTTAAAGAGATACAGACTCCTGGTTTTCTCTGCTGACCCTGAGCCTGACCAGCCCCCAGCCGATCTTCAGGGGCTCTGCTGGCCCCCCAGCTGCTATGCTGGCCTGGCCCCGCTCCCCACTTTGACAGCGTGGGCCTGCCCGCCCCGCCCCCTCCTCCCCCAGCGGCTCAGCTGCTCCGCTCCCAGGCCGCCCCGCCCCCAACTCCCCTGGCTGAGCCTCAGCCGCTCTGCCGGCCTCGCCCTCCCCTGCGCGGGGAGGGGGGTCTAACCTGCGCGGCCGCGCTGCCGCGCACGTTAGAGGGAACAGTGCCCTCTGGGAGTGTTTACCCAACCAGTTTTTCATCTCTCTTACAATAGCTACATCTAGTTTGTACCTCCCCAGTTTATTAATAAGAATGTGATGTGAGACCATAACAAATGCCATACTAAAGTCTAAATATACAACATCTACCACTTCCCCTCTATCCACAAGGCTCGTTACCACATCACAGAAAGCTATCAAGGTAGTTTGACATGACTTGTTTTTGACAAATCCATGCTGAGTAGTCCTAAGCACCTTATTCTCTTCTAAATGTTTGCAAATTGACTCCTTAACTATCTGTTCCATTATTTTTTCCCAGTACAGAGGTTAAACTGACCAGTTTATAATTCCCTGGATTGCTCTTATCCCCCCCCCACCAAGATGGACACCATATTTGCCCTTTTCCAGTCCTCCAGGACTTTACCCCATCTTCTATGATTTTTCAAAGATAATAGTTAACGGCTCAGATATCTCCCGAGTCAGCTCCTTGAATACTCTAGGATGTATATCATCAGGCCCTAGTGATTTGAAGACATCCAACTTGTCCAAATAATTTTTGACTTGTTCCTTCCCTATTTTAGCTTCTGACTCCATCTCATTCCTATTGTTCTCCTCTACATCAGGCATCCAATTTCTACCAACCTTCTCAGGGAAGATCAAAACAAAGAAATTATTTAGTTCCTCTGACATTTCCACATTTTCATTTATAGTTTTACTCTCTTTGTTGAGTAAGGGTTCTACACTGTTCTTGGTTTTCTTCTTGTTTCTGAAGTATTTAAAGAATGTCTTTTTGTTACCCTTTATGCCTTCAGCTAGTTTGTTCTCTGTGCTTTGGCCTTTCAGATTTCTCCTCTACATAATTGTGTTATTGTTTATGGTCTGCCTTTGTTATTTGATCTAGTTTCCACTTTTCATAGGACTCTCTCTCTTTTTATTATTGAAGGTCTTCTGGTTAAGACAAGGCTGTCTCTTGCCCATTTTTCTTAGCCATCCTACGCAGAGGAATAGTTAACTCTTATGCTTTTAATAATGTCTCTTTGAAAAACTGCTGTCTTTAGTCATTTTTCCTCTTAGACATTCTTTCCATGGTACCCTTCCTATCAACACCCTGAGTGTGCTAAAGTCTGCCTTCCTAAAATCCATTGTTTTTGTTTTGGAATGCTCTCTCCTAACATTTCTAAGAATCATGAACTATCATTTCATGATTGCATTCACCTGTTACCTTCCACGTTCAAATTCTTGACCACTTCCTCTCTTTTTATCAAAACCAAATCAAGAATAGCCTCTCCTCTAGCAGCTTTCTCCACTTTTTGAAACAAAAAATAGTCTTCAATGCATCCCAAAAACTCATTGGATTATCTGGGCCTTGCCAAGTTATTTTCCCAACAGAGTACTTTACTAGGTTGTCACAGTATCACATATAAAAGGAATGATAATGTAATTCAGTGATTCTCATATAAAATCTCCAGTATACCAGATAACTACAGCTATGTCTACATCTAACTGCTTAGTTTCGATTTGTTTAGCCTGAAATAAGCAGTTCAGGGTTAGTTCAAACTAACTTTTTAGTTCGGGGTGGGGGGTGGGGGAGAACGTGGTTAGTTCGAACTAACTGCTTAGTTCAAACTTATGTAGTTCAAACTATCACGGCTTTAGTTCAAACTAAGCAGTTAGTTAACTAAAAAGGAAAAAAAATAGTTTGAACTAGGCAAAGCCTAGTGTATACAAAGATCATATTAGTCTGCATTAAGCCTCCTTTATCCAGACTAAGTTGCTAATGTAGATATAGCCTAGGAGACATCCTTGAGTAGATCAATACAAATACTTGAAAGCATAAAACAACCTATAGCTGCTCATTAGCCTAATCAATAGTTTTAAGGGAGCGCATGTTTGGCTGTAGCACTGAAGAGATGAATATGAAGTATGGGGCAAAACACAAAAGTTGGATCCAGATTTCAACCCTCTATACTCCTCTCCCCTAAGCTAAAAAGAAGGGTCAGCTTTGAAATTCAGATTCTAAAACCCTTACCCCAAAGTCTGGGGTTTGGATGGGTCTCAGCTATATAAAAAACAAAACAAAACAAAACAAAAAGCTGTGAAGCTTTTGGGATCAGATGTAAAGAACAAAATTGTGTTTAGTTCTAAAGGGGCAGCCATGTTAGTTTAGTCAAATAAAAAAATGCAAGGAGTCCTATGGCACTTAAAGGTTAACAGTTTTCTTTATTGCATGAGCTTTCGTGGAAGAAAATCCCACTTTGTCAGACGCTTTGAAAATGGGGGAACCTACAGAACGGGATGTAAATAAATGTAACAGAATGTAAGAAATGGCATCAACTCCTCTGATTTGCAGTTACAGTATGACCTGAACCCATCTCTTAGATTCCCTTGCATTTATTTTCATCCCATTCTGTAAGTTCCCCTGTCTCCAAAGCATCTGACAAAGAGGGATTTTCTCCCATGAAAGCTCATGCAATAAATAAATCTGTTAGTCTTTAAGTGCCACAAGACTCCTTGTTTCTTTTGCTAAAATTTTGTTTGTTTCATTTTTCAAATGCCTTTTGCTTGCTGTATGTGGAAAAGCAGAAAGGAAAATTGAAGGCTGGGTAGTAAATCCAGAGTCTAAATTATGCTCAGTATACGATGGGCAGAGCTGACAGAGTGAGGGCATCAAAGGAACCATTTATGCTAAAAATGGTCCCCAATGCTAAAACCAGTTCTATACACAAGAAATATGTCAGAAGGGTGATGGGAGAAAGGAGAGTGAGATATGGCAGAGACACTGCCTGAAACAGGGCCGTAACAAGGTCATCAGGCATCCAGGGCAAGCAGCCCCAATGGTGCCCCCCCCAACCCAGCCCCAATCCAGCCTGAGCCCAACCCATCCCGGTGGCCGGCAGCCAGATCCTTCCCCAGTACTCCAGCTGGGCAGGGGGTGCCTTTCTCCACCAGCCAGCTGATCACAGCCAGGGCCGGGCAGGTTTTGTCCTCCCTTGCTGGCTGGCCGATTCCACCCAGGGCCAGGGAGGGGATTTTTTCCCCTCTAGCCGTGTGATTGTGGCTGCCAGCCAGGCCCAAGTGTGTGTGTGGGGGGGACTTCCCGTTGGTGGACAGGTGAGCCAGATGTTGGGGGGGGGTGCTTCCCTTGGCTCCAGAGGAATGTGCCTCTTTGGGGCCAGAGTCTCTGGTGCCCAGTGAACTCTGCACCCAGGGCAAAGCCCCATTCGCCCCGCCATAGTTACAGCCCTGGGCTGAAGTATGTGCAGAAAGAGGGCTGAGAAATAATTGATTAAACTGAACTGTGCTTGCTGGCTATGGCTTCAAGGAAGAGGGATAGGATTACTTAAGCATGACTGCACCTGATACAGTCCTTGTGGCTTTAAACTGAGAAGTGTAGCTTCAGGGCACATAACAAAGAGCAGGTATGACTTTTAGGAAGACAAATACCTCTGTGACAGAGCAGTAGACAAAATAAGAAAGGAGTCCTGTGGCACTTAAAGACTAACAAATTTATTTATCACATGAGCTTTCATGGGAGAAAATCCCACTTTGTCAGATGCTTTGAAGATGGGAGAACTTACAGAATTGGAGGAAAATAAATGCAGGGGAGTGTAAGTCATGGAATCAGGTCATATTGTAAAAACAAACAAATGCAGTTGTTAAGATTCAAACACTGGGAAACAGCACACAGATGAAGGTGAGGTCAAATCACCTCTTGTAATGCAAAAAGAATCCATAGTCAAAATTTAATCCCCCTTTCAAATAATCTAATCTGCCTATCAGTTCCAATTCTGCAGTTTCTCTTTGAAGTCTTGATGTGTAACCTATTTGCTTGAGCACAGTTGTTAACAAACAAAGTGATTAGGAAAATCAAAGTGCTCAGCTATTGGTTTCTGAATGTTGTGATTTCTGATGTCAGTTTTGTGCCCATTTATTCTTTTGCACAGAGACTGTCCTGTTTGTCCAATGTATAAGGTATGGGGGCATTTCTGGCACATGATGGTTGACTAGTTAACCAATTTTAATAAAACAAAATAAAATAAAAAAGTGCCAGTTGCTTATCAGACATCATGATCAGAAAGTACTGCTAACCCCTGCATGGAGAAATAAATTGCTAGTTCAGTAGAAATGAGACTGCTTCATTTAACAATTGGACTTCCCAGTCAGCATATATTATAAATGCTGACCACCACTGTAATTTCCACAAAAAGAAGAGGGAGTTTAAATTTACATGATGTCTGTGTCAGAATCAATGCAATGAAATCTCTATTTGTAAGACTGAAATTGCTAAGCACCTATTAATTTTAAACAACAGTATCCTTGAACATCCTCTGCATTGAAGTTATGGTAAAACTGACAAAAGTAAAAAATTATAAGTTAAGGTCTAAGACTTCTCCCTTAACTCATCCTGCTGTCCCATGATTTGGCAGCATATATATAACATGGCCTGATCTGATATTTCTGCAGTGTATAGAGGCACAGTAAATCAGAATAATATGCTGTGTTAGAGTTAATTCTCGAATTTTTTTTTTCCTTTTCTGTGTTGCTCTCACAGCTTGAATATCATTAAAGAATCCTCTTTTGGTACATTAATATATTTGATTCTTATATGTGTGTAAAAACTGAGATGATTGACAGAAATAGCATATTTGAAATGCAAATGATATACATTATAAAGATGTATTATTGTACATGGTACACAACATACTTAAGGAAATGTTAGGAAATGAATTATGGATTTAGGCCAATGCACGAAGTTCTTAAGTGCCTAACTTTAAACACCTCTGTAGGATTTTTTCCATACTTAAAATTAAAGATGTACTTAAGTACCTTGCACAATGAAGGCTTTGATGGATTAATGGTCTACAAATAGCTATTAGAAATTACTTGTAAAAATACAATTACAATGTATAAAAATAAACTAATATATTTTCCATATTCCTTCCCAGAAAACAATTTATTGACACAACATATTTAAAACTCAGTGGTTTCCATTAATCTTCCACCATTTCCCAACAGGAGAAGGTCATGACTTCTGAGATTTCCACAGTTTCTGCTATTCTTGTAAGAGCCAGTAGTGGAGCCAGCTGGAAAATATGGACTTTTCATTGATTTTTTAAATAGCTTTTTCAGGAAGTTATATTCCAAAATAACAGGTCAAATAATTTGTTATCCAAGCATAAGTGCTAAATTTCCAAGTTTCACTTTTATTCTGAAGAATTTCTCCAGCAGGTTTTGTAGGTAACTTCTGGAGATAATGATTTATATTTTTCCCTGTTAAAATACTGAAAGTGACTTGTCCATAGACATGCATCCAATATGCTTCTGGCTTCACCCACTGTTAGACCTCTGTTGTTTTAACAGCCTGGGAGAATTACATTTTTATGAAACTATGCCATCCCACCACCACCCTGAAGGGGCAACCAAAGAAAATGTGAGTGATTCTGCTCTCCAGCAGATCTTTGCAGTGGGAGGGAAAGGTCCTTCAAATTGTGGATGGGGCTCTGCAGCCCAATGTTCCCTATAAGGGCCCAAAGCAGCTGAGCAACGTATGTTGCTCATTGCATGCCCCCACATGCAGGCCTGATCCTGCCCCCACCTCAAGCTCCACTTCCTGGCCAGCCTCCTGGCAGTGGGGGTGGAGCAGCCAGCCCAGCCTACCCCCAGCTGGCTGCACCTCCCCAGGGGGCCGAAGCGGCCGGCGCTGAGCTCCAGCTTGCAGTGTTGGGACCCTGGAGCAGCCTGTAACTCTTTGAAAGCGGGCCACTCCAGGGCCTCGACCCCAAACGCTGGAGCTCAGTGCCAGCCTCCTCTGCAGGGAGGCACGGCCGGCTGGGGGTAGGCTAGGCTGGCTGCTCCACCTCACTGCAGTGAGGCCGGGTGGGCAGGTAGGTGGACCCCACACCGCCCGCCCCCATTACCCCCACCCCAGGAGTTGGAAGGGGGCAGTTAGGGCCCCCTTACCTGGCCACCAGAGCAGCACAGCCGGCCCCTAGCCGCAGGAGCTCTCACTGAGCATGCTTAGAGGGTCTGTGCATGCTCAGTGAGAGCTTTCTCTGAGTGGGAGTTTTAATAATTCCTGCTCAGAGTCGCTCTTCAGGCAGGGACTGCGGCCAGCAGCATTCTGTGCGCCAGGCAGCGCCGGGAGCTGTGCGGGCGCACAGCTTAGAGGGAACATTGCTGCAGCCTATTCTACGTGTGTGGGAGGCACAACTTCCCTGACAAAATGATAAAGGAGAAACTCCTGGAAGAGACTTCCTTCTTTCTCAGACTCTTCCCATGGTCTTTGCTGCAGGATGGGGTGATTAAGCCCTGTGTTTGATCTTCCATATCATCACCATAATGCACTCTTCTCTGTCTTATCTGGGTTTAGAGTATGGAACTGACTTTCTCCAATGAATCATTTACTTTTCATATCAAAACTTTTTTTCTCTGTACATTGTCTATGATCATAATAATTTGGAATTATTCATTAAAAAATGCCAGCAACAGTTTCTTCAAATGTGATACAGGCGAATGTTGGTATGAAAATGATGATTCCAGATGAAAGATACTGAACTGGAACCTCTTACAATTAATAAACTTAAACTGAAGGAAAAATACATATTTAAATTAGTGCTGAATAAATGATCTGATTGGGAATAAAATGCAATTAACCCTAAATGTTGAAACTGTTTAAATACCTACAGCACACAAGCTACTGTCTGTGTATGTTTGGCTGCTAAAGGTTGAGCGAGCAGGTCACCATCAATGTAGACCTACCCTGAGAGTACCATTTACCTCGCTGTATTCTGTGTACACAAAGCGCAATAGGAACGGCCCATACCAAAATAAAAGCGATGAACCAACATTTGCATCACCATGGTGCCATAGTCCAGTGTTACACAAAGCAAGAAATCTAGATATTTTCTTGCAGGTTGTAATAATAATAAACATAATAGATCACTCATATATAGGTCAAAGTGTTTTACACAGGAAGGTAAATATCACTGAAAAATAGCTATTGGTCACATCATCTGTCAGTCATAAATACAAGATTAGAACCCAGACCTCTTAGTTCAGTGACCAATCCACTAGACTACACTTCTTCATTTTTCTGTTGCTGTTTTTAAAAAAAGTTTACAATATTTGCTAACAAAAATATATTGCACTAATGGACACTCATTATCACTACTTTTTGTGGAAAATACACCAGTACTTGATAAACAAGGAGCCCTGAAGCACTTCTAACAAATTTATTTAATGCGTGAGCTTTTGGACAAAATCTCACTTCATCAGACACTCAAAGTACAATTTTTTCCAACAAAAGCTCATGCATTAAATAAATGTGTCAGTTTTCTGAAAAGTTACAGAACCTCTTGTTTATTTTGCTGAACTATACTAACATGGCTATCCCTCTGGAACTTGTCAATAGTACTTTGATAACTACTGTGCTTGACACATTCCAACTCAACAACCCTCCTCCTACATAAAAGCAATTCTTCACCATGCAATTCTGTCACTGGAACAAACCAAAAACCATTCATTGCCCCTATAATTACAGTCTATTTCACATCATCCTCTATGAAAAGTGAGACTTTAAGGACAACTAGTGCATCAGCCATGCATTCTCCCTTTCCACAGCTAACCTCTGATATTGCAGGGAAGAAACCAAGACAGACTACAGAAACTCTTCACCAGAAGAGGAGGCCCTTGTGAAGAGAGGAGTTCCCATGCCTACTTTATGTTGTAGAGGAAGAGAGCCATAAATTCACAGGAAAATAGCCACCAAAGTTTCTCTCCTTAGTAGCTCTGAATGGGTCAGTCTACATTACAGTCTTAGGTCAACTTAACCTGCATGAAGTCAACCTAAGTTACTCCAAGTCTATATTTACAATTTAAGTCAACTTAAGCATTTGCTTAAGTCAACTAAATAACTCCTGTCCTGCATCAACCTAAGCTTTTAAGTTGACATTGTGGGGCAGGAAGCCCTAGGTCTTGCTCCCCAGCATCACTCCCTATTCCAATCTGGCCATAGCCACTGGCACAAGGGGCTGGGAGACTGACTCAGCTCCCAGCCCCTTGCCACAGGAACAAGCTCCTGCCACCCAGCCAAAGAGCTGGGAGCCTGACAGGGCTCCAAGCCCCTCTCTGCCAGCCCCCATCACCTGCAGAGGGGGGCTGGGAGTGCCATCACACTTCTAGCCCCTCTCTGTGGTTGGCAGGGCCAGCAGAGAGGAGCTAGGAGCCCGATCTGGCTCCCAGGCCCTCTCCCCAGGCAGCAGGGGTTTGGAGCCACCAGGAGGCTTGGCAGCCTGATCAGTTTCACTTGTATGAAACTGATCAGGCTCCTGAGCCCCCTGCTGGTGGTGACAAGTGACCCAGGGCTGAGTTCAGCCCTGGGTTACTTGTCACCACCAGCAGGAGCCAGTTCCAAGTCCCTGCTGCCCAGGGAGAGGGGCTGGGAGTGCAACGACAACTCTGTAGGTGGCAAGGTTGGCAAAGAGGGGCTAGGAGCCCGACCAGGCTCCCAGCCCCGCTCCATGGCCAAGGGCATGTTGTGTTGGCTCATTCCCTGGCTGCCTGCCAGTGACCAGGGTACGAGATGGCACTGTGTGCCCCTGGCTGCAGAGAGAGGCTGGGAGCCAGGCTGGGCTCCTAGCCCCTCTCTGATGCCTGCAGAGAGGGGTTGGAAGCCGAATGGGGCTCTCAGTCTGTCTGCAGGCTGCAGGAACTGGCTGACAGCCCCTGCCGCTGATGGAGAGGGGCTGGGAGCCAAACTGGACTCCGAGCTCCTTCCCGGAGGGCAGAAGACAGATCCCTCCCCCACCCCAGGGGATTGGGCCCCTGGGTTGGATCTTGCTCCCCTGAGCCAATTGGGCTCCAGCTGCCCAGCTGGGTCTGGGGGCAAGGTAGACGGTGGGACACCTCTGGTATGTCTGCACTGTGTCCAGTGCAGACATACCCTGGAGTTGACCTAACAAGGTTGACTTAAAGTTGATCTTTTTAAGTCAGCTTCCAACCCCGCCCCCCAACAGCAGACATATGTAACATGAGCGAAAGCAGCATGCAGGGAAGTAGAAGGGTCAACGTCCATGGTAGGAAGGAAGGGGAGAGAAGGGGGGCCAGGACAGGGAATACTACAGAGATGACTGAGGCAGGATATTTCTTGCAAAGCAAGATTCCTTCAAGCTCAGGGAGGAGGAGGAGAAAGACTTCACTGAGGGGCCAGTGAAAAAAAGAAAGTGGGAGAGAATACAAGGTGAGCAACCAATATGGGCAAATGGAGGCATCACACACTGGGTGATAATGGGAGGGGAGACAAAACTGTGAGTAGGTGCGCAGGACAGACATTGATAGCACAAAGAGGTGTGAAGAGAAGGTGACAGTTGAGCAAGAAACAGTCAAGAGGGATGATGGTGTTAGGGAAGGAGGAACAGAGAAAGAACCATAACATATGGGGAAAGACATAGGCCAGAATACATGCAGTAGGAGGGATGAGAAAGGACTGTGCTGCAGGAATGTCAGGCTATGTCGCCACTGACAAATAGCAAGAGTCTTGTATAGTGAAATAATAAAATGAATTAGCTTTGTCACTGTAATACCCTTGCGGAAACAAGACACAGAGCATTTGTACACCAAGGTAGCTTGGAAAAGCCAGCACTATACCATACTCCTGAGTCTGACCTAGCCTAGCAATATCTCAGAGGAAAACTCTTGACTTTTACCTCCTGTAGCACTTTATGGTGGGATAGCTCATAACTGTTCATTCTTTCACAGAACACCACACCTTTTTTGGCAGTGAGGACATAATCACAAGATGAGAGAGTGAATGAGACAATTTATTCCTCACATGTATACAAGAGAAATATCATTCAAGAAGCTACAGGGGAAGTATGACAAAGATAAGATCAGCTCTTCCTCAATGCCAGGCAAATCCCTTGAGATTCATATAGGTTCCTGTGTAAAGATCTTTTGGATGAGATCTAATAATTGAGGCATATGTTAACCCTGAGTGAAGATCAGAGACTGCATAATACTTCCTTTAGATGTTATGGGCTGCTCTGCGCTGGTGTCCTTGCACAAAATATCCTTTTCCTTGCTTTTTTGTGTAGCTGAACCAGGAAAAGGGTAATTGACTGCATGGTGTAGAGGACAGAAGAGACCAGACACAGGAAGAGGTGGGGAGTGTGCAGGAAAGAAATAGAGGGGACCCTAGTAAAAGAGGCCCAAAGAGAAAGTGACTGGAGAGATGAAGGAGAGGAAGGAGACAGGGAAAGGGAGAGAATTAAATTGGAATAGAAAAGAGGAGACAAAGATTGTAAGAAAGAACAGAAAGGTCAAAACAGCAGAGGGAAAGGGGAAGGAATAAGTGGAACATAAGCAGAGACTAGAGAATGGGGAGGTATAAAATGAAAAAGGGATAACAAAATAGAAAGGCCCATACTGGAGGAAGCAAGCTCTGTTTTATTTATTTAAACTTCTATATTTTATGGTATCTCCCTGGCAGACATCCTGCAGCAACACCCGTATTTTGGAAAAGGGATGGGAGGGCAGTATATGTTTGCTAAGGGAAAGTACCGTAACTCTTATTTCTTACTAATAAACAAGGAGCCCTGTGGCACTTAAAGACTAACAAACTTATTTATTGGGTGTGCTTTTGTGGGAAAAATCCCACTTTGTCAGACACTTTGACCCATCTTCAAAGGGTCTGACGACATGGGATTTTCTCCATGAAAGCTCATACAATAAAAAAATGTTAGTTTTTCAGTGCCACAGGACTCCTTGTTTGTTTTACTGACCTAGACTAACACGGCTGCCCCTTTGGAACTTTCTTACTAATGTTACTGATGAGCATACATCTCCCTAGAAAACTCTCAGGTAGTAACTTGAAATAGGGGATGTGCAATTATTTTAAATATCAGTCCCTGATATGGGACAATGGAAAAGATTTATCAGGACTTACACAGAGAGTAAACACTTTCTGGTACAATACTATCAAATCAGTACAATATATTCAGTACCTGTCTTCTTCTTCTTTTTTTTTTTTTTCCAGAAACAAAGTATAAGTTTCAGCAAGAACACTTCATGCCAAGTATTCTGGCATATTAGCTATTCCCCCTGCCCCCTTTCCCTTTAATTTTAAAATGAAGCACATTTTAAAAAAATTCAAGAAAATCCCTCAATGTTTTCTAATAAAGGTACTTCCATGGAGGCCTCTGCAATTAGCACACAGATACTGTCTGTAACTAGACCTTAGAATGCACTTATTATTAAAGTATTTCTAGGTAGACAGCAATTATTTCAAGAAAAGGAAAGCAAGAAGTCACTGAACTGGTGAAAAAGTGCTTTCCCAAATTATTTTTTGGTTTGTTCCCCACTCCCTTTTCCTTTTCAGGGTGTCCTGTAATGCCACTTATTAATGATACTCAAGATATTTAACTGTCAAGAATTACAGTACTACATACTGAGTGTGGTGCTTATAGTTACATGGGAAAGCACAATTAACTGGGAAACCACTCACATTGATTTGTAAAGACCTTTTGTCTGATAGATCAATGACCTTGTGCTTTATCTCACTTAAATGTTAAGACAACATGTTTCAACTCTATTAACAATCTTAACCTAACAGCCAATGGTGCCTTTCATTCTGAGAATAGTACAGTCAAACAAACGTCATGTTTAACCCTTTCACTGCTAAATTAATTCACTAGTAGTAGTGCTACATTTTAGAGAACATATAGAAGTTTGATTAAAATATGCTGCAAATCTTGAATTCTCATGTTGAACAACTAGACCAAGCATAAATTTCATAACAGCTCTTACTAATACAGATGGCCAACTCATTGTAACAAGTTTAGCACTTTCCCCCATTTGCTAAATTTTAAGAACCAACTCTGAATTTTAGGAATCAGTTAATTATTTCAAAAAAAAACTTCAACTTTTGTGATTTAGTGGGAACTAAAATGGCAAAATTAGGAAATTTTAATGATTTTAAACCTCTTTCTTTGGTACTTCTGTTACATCATTTCAGAGACTACACTGCAGAAAGAAAAAGATGCTGGAATATTATAGGCTGCAGTTAGATTTACATTCTTCTAATGTCACATGAGCACTAAACAATTGTATGTAACATGGGTGCATGGTGTTCCTATATTAATGTGGGGAGCTAGACTGTTCCCTGCTTGATTGATAGAGAGTTTGCTAGGGCTCTAGCCAGGAGGCTGTGCAGTTCTGGCAATGAAGATTATAGGCACATATTAATATGTATCATTTATGGCAGGAGTTGCTTGAGGTTTTGAAAGCATAATTTCCTTCTATAGTGTTATGCTCTGTTTGTCAATAGTCCATGGTTTTACCAAGTAGATTTAGACCTCGATCATGCACAGGATTACCATTATGTAAGTGAGAAATACCACAAAGTTAAACAATACCACTCACTGTGGCAAATTTTCCACTCTGCTATGGTGGGGCCTATGCTTTGCTTTCCTGTGGGGTCAGGCCCTTGTCTCCAGGAAGCTGGTGCTTCTCTAGGCACAGTGAGGTGGAGAAAGGAAAGGGGTCTGGACCCAGGGCCATCCCTGGAAAGGGCAGGGCCCTGAGCCAATTGGCCCATGTGAGGCCCACCCCTCCACACTGGAGGGTCCAGGTGGGTCAACGCAGAGGACAAGCCCTATGCTCCCACCCCTACCCCCCCAGCAGGTCACCCCAGACGCTGGGCCCTTTGGTCCCACCCATCCCCTGCCTGCCACCAAAGGCAGTCGGACTGAGGCAGGAAGCCATGTGGCAGCAGGTGGGCAGTGGCACAGCTCCTATGCTGCCCAACTCACAGCAGGGCAGCATGTGGCCCACAATAGTCACCCCGCTCATGTCCCCTAAGGACAGGCCTGCCTGGACACACCCTTTGGGCCCCAGCCCATGGACCCTAAGAGTAGCAGCTATGTACTGCTGACACTACTAACAACTGGGGTTCTTTTCTCTGGGCTATTTCCCCTTCTTGGTTCTTTTTTTTTTTTTTTTTTTTTTTTTTACCTTTTTCTGTGACTCTGGTCTGAATCCTGTGTTTAACTTCAACACACCTTATACCCTGCTGCTAGCTTTCCTTACGCTCCAACCCCCTCTGAGTGGAGCAAGGGGGGGGCGGGTTTATTAGGACTTCAGCTGGGTTAATTGGTCTCAGGTACTTCTAATTACCCTGAAGTAACCCCTGCTTATTGGGTGGAAACAAGGTCTGGATCATTCTGGGAGTTACATATCTCCTCTCTAAGACCCTTGTGCTGCTGTCTCACATCATGCACATAATCATTTACAAGGATCAAGATCTCAGAGTCAAATCCTGCTCCTTCTGACTAAAAAGCTGCCCTGCCCTTTTAAAATATTTTTAGAAGTTTTAACATAGCTGAGATATATTTTGGCTTACTATCTTATGCAGCATCTAGGAATTGAACTTCACAGAGATCCTGCTTTTAAAAGTACACTCAGTTTCTTTTGAAACAAGAACACTGCCCCAACAATAAGTTGTTATATTACGTTCATTTATCAAATCTCATGCAATGAGATAATATTTTGTGGAGTTCTGATATTGAGTTGTAGAATAATCAAATGCAACAGAAATATCTACAGGATCACTTTGTTTTATTTTATTAATATTTTAAAATGATCTAAAATAAAACCCTCCTCAAGCAACATTATGTAATGAAAAATAGTGTAATAGGATACAGGCAGCTAATACGTCCTGGAAAACTAAAAATAATTTAGTTCAAAACAACTGACTAGAGAGCGTAACATATTTTCTGGACTCCCTCCCACAACATCTCTTTCTTTTAGTTTTAGTATTAAAATCTGGACTTGGGTTTAAAACCTCAAAAATGTATTGCTGGCATAATAATCTGCACCCCAATAATCTGTTATACAGTGCTATGAAAAAAAAGATGTACTTTTAGAAGGGTAAAAAATTTATAGCTGTTTGTCTCTGAGCTTGTTTACAACATGGGTTAATGTTTCCTATGAGGGAGGTGTGTGATTTCTAAAGCACACTAATGTGTTGCACATTAATTGGTCCATGTAAACCCTGGTGTACTTTAAAATAGTTCTGTCTGAAATAGTACTGTGTTATAACACATAGTAGGGAATTTTAAGAGCACACCATCAGGATATCTCTTTCCAATATCACAGAGTTCATTCACAAAATTCTGTGGCCTTATAAATCTTCTTAACATTCATTGTCAGTAAACGAAACAGAATGTGCAGGCCAGAATTACAGAAATATTTAGGGGTTTATACAGATTGGTGCCTCATGAAATTTCAAAACCACCCAAGTGAGGCACCTAAGTTCCATGGACTTCAATTATAATTAGAAACCTAAGTTGATTCAGGCACTTTTGTAAACTTCACTTAGTGCCTATCTGCATCTTTAGACATCTAAATGCCTTTGTAAATCTGGCCATGTATTCATGTAAATTCAATCCATCCCACGTGGCAAATTGATCTTGCTATAACCTGGTGATGGGTCACAGTGTAAACGCTGGCTCCAAAATTCTAAGCCCAAGGCTGTACCCTCACTGTTGCATGGATGTACAAGAGAGTAATCTCCTTACCTTTCCTCTCCTCACCAAAATATCAGGTCTATGGACTACCTTCTTGCTTCCCAGGAAATTACAGCACTAGAGAAAGTAGAGGTTAGAGCACGGATGAAGCAGGGCAACACCCTTACTCCTAATCAGCATTTGTGGAAGAATATTCTTCATCACCTCAAGGAATATAGCAGCAGGTACTACTTCTCTGCATGTCTGAAAGCTCTTGAAATGACTGTTCCTCCCTGAATTATTAAATTGTAATACAACACAATTATATTTTACTGAACTGAATTGCAGGCCTAAAGCTGAGTATATGTGGCTCTAACTATGTGGCTGGAGGGGCAAATCACACAATTAGAGGCACAGTAACAAGATTTTACCCATAACTTACTTTATGGGCACAAAAATTCAGGGTGTCATATCTTTAGAAAAGGTATCCCAGTGTGTATTCTGCGAAAGTACAAACATTTCTAACAGGCTCAATTATAAGAGTTCTCAGCTATACAAATTATTGTGGTGTGAATTAGATTATCTGTGAGCCATTAGGCACACCAGCTATGTACTCTGTATTTGTCAACAATGCCTTTCAGTCAATTCATCAGACTGGAACTGCATATCCGTCATTTTCATGACTACCTTTTTGACACAGGATAAATAATTTTACCTGCTTTTCATCCAAAGGCAATTGGATGAGGGCTTTTTAAACCTCTATACACATTTGACTTTCATGATAAGCATTCCGAGACAAATGTGTTACAACAGAAGAATGGTAATCAGCACTTTCTTAGATGCTCTGCATACTATTTCTTTGGGTTTTTTTCTTTTTTTTTCTTCTCCTTTTTCAAGAAGGTGATTAATGAAGTGTTTGGAATAATAAAGAAGCGAACATCTTGGAGATATTATTATGCATCACATATCAACTGAAAGAGCAAATCTGCCTCCGTAAAACATTTTATTTGTGGTATTGTGCAAATCGATTGCAATTTGCTACTAGCTTCTTTCAGATACATTTCTTCAGTGCCATGTTGTTAAATAATAAATCATGTAAACTATTATCTCAAAAATGAGTGTTCCAATTTAGCTATGAAAGAAGAAAACAGAGAGTTCAGAATAGAAAATCTGCTAGTTTCCTGCAGGTAGCAGAAAAATACCTGTTCCTCAGATGTAACCATATCTAGATTAGCTGGTCTGACTTGGCTACTGAAGTTAACCTAATGACACTGAATGGGGTTAAACTAAGGAAAACAGATTTGTTCTCTTGTCCTTCAGTCTCAGCAGGAAATTGAAAACTGCACAACAGAAAGTTGCTAAGGAATTCCAATGAGTATGAAGAAAAATGTATTTTTGTAGAAGAATAACAAGCATACATAGGAATGTTAAAATTTTGTTGGGAAGATTGTACACAACTCTGAAGCTAGAACTGGCCTTATGATTCAAACTCACAGATCAAGCCAACAGGGAAATTACAAAATAAAATGGTTCAAACTAAAACTGTATGCAACAAATACCATTTAGTATAGTCAATCCGTCTCACCCATCTGAAACCTTACCCCTCTGAAATCCTGGGATTTTCACCACTGACTCCCATGTGGCCTGGTTTTCACACCACTGCAGAGCCTGCCTGCCTTTTCCTATTCAGAAACACACACACACACACATATATATATATATATATATATATATACTTAAATGAATCCCTTTCATGACCTTGCCCAGGGCATGACAGACCACTGTACCTCTCCCATCAGAAAAGAGACTAAGTGAAGAGATCAGAAGACCTTCAGAACTCACATACTCAGAAGCGACCAGATAATCATCTCAGGATATGTCTATAGGTGGGCATGATCTAATGTCTAAGTTGATGCATTGAATTAATAAAACCAGAGGACAGTGTCCACACCACACTCCACGCTCTGGCTTCTTGTATCCCCATTGTTAGCTATTACTTTGAATTTAGAAGTGTTGCATTGTGGGTTGATGTCCGTGCTGCTGGCCAGTTCCCCTACCCCATGACCTGGCTCCACACTGTGGGATGGTTGCCCCAAGCTGTTTGCTGATGACATAGCCAACATGCAGCATACCAGGAAAGAGAGAATTGCAAGAATGAGGAATTCTGGGATAGATCCTGGAGGCCATTAAAATGCATTAAACTGTTCTCAGTACACACTGATGTTAAACCACATTAATAAAATCATATTAAGTGCCATACCTCTTGTGGGGATGGTTACAATGTTGACTTGAAGCAGCAGTTAGTTTGACTTTGCAGCTGTGTGAGTATGTATGTGGGCTGCAGAAGGTCAGTCTATGTGGTATTACATTGACCTAAACACTCAGGGTAGACCAGCCCTAAGTCATCTTCCATCACCAGGTTATACACAGCATGGCTGACTCAGTAGAAGTCTCTGCAACAGTGTTTTCCTGGAACTCTTGCATTTATTACTGTTTGGGCTACAGTCTAGAGTTGCAACTGTATCTGCTAAATCTGGTGCTCCATCATGAATTACAGCAAGAGCTGCTGCCAGCATAGTTGGAAGTTCTGAAGCTGGTGTTGCTTTTCTGGAGAAGGATATTTTTCTACCCTCAACACCAAAGAAGAGTAGATAACATTCTATACTTCTCTAAACAGAGCCTGATGCATTAGATCAGATTTACTCTTTGACTTTATGGGTAACACATCTAATAACAACAAGACATCAAAAGTTTTCATCATCTCTGACCATGTCTAGGGTTTCCTTCAGGATCTTGCTATTTCTGAGATAAATCCATCTGACTATCTTTTGATACAGTGAGAGTTGCACTTGCAACAAGTCAATAGACCTGTTCATCAGCTATATGCAGGGTTCTAATTTCTGTTAACATGGCATGTTGGAATATAGTGCTGCTTCCTCTAAAGGTTGATACATCTGCCACCCTATTATACAAGATGTTTACAACATGATTATTAATAAAATCTCAAACTATATATTTTATTTAATGAGTTGGATATAAATTTTAAAATGGCCTAATAACATTTAATGGTCTATCAGGATTAGCATCAAAGTCACTGATGCTTTAGCATAATTGCACAACCCCTTTTTCTTATTTAAATGGTAGAGCAATAAGAAAAGCCCCATAACAGCCAAATGACCCAGCTCTTCTGGGCTGAGTGATTTATCATCATCTAACTCCAATTAGTTGAAGAACTCCAAAACAGGTTACATCTGATACTGTACTTGCATCACATAATAAAGCATTTTTTTTCAGTCTCAATATGGAAGACATGTCAAACTTTTAGTACACAAAATAAACAAACCCTGAAGGAATCTATTTTCCAGGCACTTTGAAGAACAAGCTTGGAGGCTGAAAGATCATATGCAGCTGTATTAGCATTGTACCAATATCCTGTTCTCTCTAGCAGATCCACAAACCTTCTCTGCAGGACCCACTCTTCAAAGTGCCCAAAATACTGCTAATTGGATTACCATATGATGGAGATACACCCATTTCTAATGAAATGCTCCCAAGCCTAGATTTTTTGCCAAAGGAATCTTAAATCTACTGATGGGGGAAAATAATTTATGAATAGTTTGGCAAATATTTTTCTTCTTTTTCATTTATCATCACATGACTATGCCCAGAATTTCTCCTGGTCTTTACACACTGGTACATGTGTAGTATGATATTGAAAATATTTAGATTTATTGTGATATAATTAACCCTAGAAATGTTTATTTTCCAAGTTTCCCCATCAGTCTTTAACTATAGAATAAACACTTGAAGACATTTAATATTTGGAACTCACCAAGAAATCTTATTTCTCTATGTTAAGTTAGAGCTAAACGTGGTGTTTAAATTATATTCCTTGCTACTGGAATATGTTTCTGGTGATTTTTGTTGTGGTGGTGCATTAATTTATTTGTTCTAATCAGTCATGGCTGACTTTTAATTGGCCTAATACAGGAATATATACTTGTTGTTGCTGTTTTGGCCTTAATATGTTATTTATGTTTTTACTATAAAAGACTAAATTTTAGTAATTTTAGTTTGCATTTCTTAAAATACAGGTAAGACTTTTTTTTTTAAAGGAACCATCTACCCCACAACACATTGCTTATACCCATACTAGTTTCTTGATAAAGTCTTTTCAGGAGAAGTCGTGAAAATTTATCCATGTTAAAGCAAGTATTTCTGAATTGCTTCCATCTCCTTTCTTTTATAAAAAATCAGCTTCATCACCTTTTGGGTGGCAAACACCAGCCAATACTCAAGGTAAAGGTCACTAGTTTGTTACCGTCAGCCAAAGTGTTCACATTTTTAAATATACTAAATCATTTCTGTTTGCCTCTTCTTTTTGAGCCTTCACCACTCAGATTCCCAAACTTTTCTTTGAGATCCTGTAAGCTACTGACTTTTCTTTTTTTCTTTTAAATGAAAGCTGATCTTCTTTCACAATTGTATGATTGCAGGAGCCTCAATACAAATGCATAATTAAAAGTGGGTTTATTCAACAAAAAGGAAAAACCATACCTTTATGAATGTTATAATATATCCACTTAAATTCCTGATATGCTAGCTAGTGTAGTTAGTTCCCAATATGAACATGAGTCATTCTGGATATATAAAGAATTATTTGTACATTTTAAAGAATTATTGTGATCCTACAAAACAACCCCACTCAGAAATGTATCTCATACATGGCTAACAATAGAGCTGGGCAGAGGAAGGTGGTCCCAGTTTTGGAATAAACAAGAAGCATTTCAGAATTCTCTGCAAAAGGGGCTGGGATCCTGGCTCCAGTGCAGTCTGCCTGGCAAGATGCCACTGAACCACCCACCCTACTAGACTGGGCTGCTGAGGAGCTGCCAGACTTCCCCCTTATCCTGAAGCTCTGGTTGCCCAGAAGCCAGGTGGGTAAACTGGCAATAAAACAGAGATGCAACTGACAGAAACCAGTCTGAGGGCGCAGGTTTCCAGACCATGTCTGCCTGGTCTCCAGCAGACTTTTGCTGAGTAAACTCTCTCTGTGAAATGTCTCAGTTCCAACAAATAACTGTTTTGTCCGAATTTTTCTATCCAGCTGTAGCTGACACCTCTGTAACTTTATTCTCTTGTGGGTGCTAGTCTTTTTTATACTGTTGTGGGTGACGCTTAAGCAACTTCCCCTCTGGAGCAGTGTTTCGGGAGCTTGGGGTTTTGAATGAACCTCTTCCTTCTGTGCACTCTAGTTATCTAAGGAATAGTGTAATTCATATTAGATCCCTTCCCCCTCTCTTTCTCTCTCTTTGCACAGGATGGGAGTTTGCAGGTTTTGATGATGTGTTTTTATAATGAAAACAACCATTTTATTAATGTGTCTTTCTGTTGGCTATAGTATCAAGTTTTAACTCATTCTCTGCAGAAACATCACTCACTGAGCAGCACATTAAAAAGTTGAGTGTGAGTGAAGAATAGATTCATTTTCATCGTCATGGCTCTGTGATGTGTTGAGCTTCAGACATGCGGTAGGCTCATACATTAAAAAGTCCTTGGTGATGACTGTCTGTATTCATTATACCCTAAAAAAGAGTCAGTTAGTGACTTCATTGACCCTACTCTCAGTACAGTGGCTTAGGCGCCATTGGTTCAAGGATTTTAAAATAATGAGTTACAGGAGAGGGGTGCTATTAGCTCAAAGGACAATAACACAGAAAAACTGTCTTTTGCTGAACACTAGTTAGGTCATTTGCTTTTAAGCCTGCAGGTCTCACCTTTCAGGTACAAAGAACAACATTATTTTCAGAGTCTGTGAGGTAAGACATGTGAGTTGCTTTGTTTCATGACCTGTTTTTTAAAGCGATCTTTTTGCTCATGATATAATTATTATAGAATGTGATACATTAGCTGAATGGCTTTTTGTTCATCATTATTGGGTAACAAATCTGATATATCCTTGTTTTTGGGACCAAGCTGATGAACTTAATTCTTGCTGAGGACAAATCTGAACTGGTTTCCACTGACAAGTTTACAGAATAACAAGCTTAGTTCACTGGCTTGATCATCAATATTGTATCAATATGGCTATGGCTTCAAAAATCATTGTTGCTTGCAGCCAACAGTTTTATTGACAATCAGTTACATTGTATGTGATATTTATGTATTTCTAAGCAGATGATAGCAAAGAAATAAAAAGGGATCTTAGAGAAACCAAACATTTTTTATGCAAATGAGGCTAGAGGTGAACTGATTTTAGCCTGGATTATCTGTTGAGGAAATGATGATCCCACTTAAATTCTGAGGACCCTCACTGTCTGCGGTAGCATTGGAGGGCACACCTTCCTGCTGGATGCACTGAACTGCCAAAACAATCAGCACCCACAAGTAAGGCCAGATTTTCAGACAAACTCAGCTCTCATTTAGCCATCTAAATTAAGTGAACAGATTTTCAAAAGGCCTCAGAACCCAGCAACTCCCTTGGAAAACAATGAGTGAAATTGTCAGAATTACCCAAGCAACTCAGAAAACTAAGTCCCATTGACAGTCAGTATGAGTTAAGCTTCTGCATCACTTTCAGAATGTTACCTAATGAGAACTCCTGAGTTCTGAGTGCTTTGGAAAAGCCATCCACAATTTAGGCAGCTAAATGGGTGCTTCTGACCAGGAAACCATTTGAAAATTTGGCCCTGATTGTAAAAACCTCTTGCTCCTTTGATTCCTAACATATGCTCCATTAAATGTAAGCAGAGTGACAGAGAGAACCCCATTTCATATTCTCTTCTAGTCTGTATAGGTTCTTATACTATAGCTATCATCATAGTATTTGAGCATCTTCTAGTATTGCATGAAGTGATGTGACTACACGTGTCACATATTATGCACACTCCTAGCCTATGCCCAGATGGAGAAGCATATGTAGTGCAGAGTGAGACTGTATGGTTTTAGGGGGTTTCTTGTGGGCTGAAGTTAATGTACATGCTCTAATACTTAGATTCTGAGCTCTTTCTCAGTAGTTAAGTAGAAAGAGTTGCTAATGAGCCCAATGTAGGAATTTTCACATCTGAGAGGGTTCTGATGGGTTTTTTTCCCCCACTCAGACTAGGTGCAAACTGATCAGAGAGCACAAAGATTATGTGCATAACAGAAAATGGGTCAGTATTTGGTAGTTGGTCTGATTTGCAAGTGCCATAATTGTGGACTAATTATATGAGTACAGTAATGCCTTACTAAAGAAAATAGGAACCTTCAGATTTTGATTCTTACACAGTTAGCTTTTTCTTCTTTCCTCACTGACCAATTCAAAGAAAGTGAATTGGGAAAGGGAGGTCAGACTAAAATGGGCTGTGTACACAAGAGAACTAAAGGATATAAATAAGGCTGCTGAGTGTATTTATTTTTCATCTTATTACCATTTCTTTCTTTTGAGAAAGCCCTATTAGTTTAGTCTCCAGAGGCCTGGGTTTGGGACCATTATGTTGTATTCTAGGCAAGGATCAGGAGTTGCCCAGAGGGGAGTTATAGACTGGATGTTCTTTACTCAAGAACACAGGTATATTGGCATGGTGGAAGGATTAAGCTCTGGGACTAATTATTACTTCTGGTACACTAAGTTACTCGGTATCAGGCTATTTCGGCAGGAATTAAAGTATGTCTGGGCAGGAATGATTTAGTGCAGCATTGTAGGAAGTCTTATTAATTGAGAAAGCATGGAATGTGGCTACCTTTTAGTACACCTTTCCAAATTGTATGTATATTGTATGTGACAAAAAGACTAACAGGATGCCTTGTGTTACATTTTCTTGGGTATACACTGTATTTAGCACTTCATAATCAGTGGGCCAAGTTCTGCTCTCCCGTACACAATCCAGCTGACTTCAGTAAGTTTGCATGGGTGTGACTGAGCGTCAAATGTGGCCCAGCATCTGGAAACACACTACAGAATCTAATGTCAGCTCTGTATTTTAGTGAAGGGCACATTTTCAAGTTGTGCAGAAATAAAAATTGTGTACAATTTGTTAACTCTGATTATATGTTTCATGCGTGCAGTGGAGAAATAGCCTTTTAGAGAATAGAGAAATATTTTAATCTCTTTAGAAAAATAATCCTCCTGACATTTAAAAACTAGTTTTTCTAATCTTAAAACTGCATTACCTTTTCAATACATTGTGGGTATGTCCACATGTCTTTTTTATTTCGAAATAACACTGGTTATTTTGAAATAAAAAAGATTAGGTCCACATGACGTTTTTCTTATTTCGAAACGACGGGCTCTGTCATTTTGAAATAAGAGGCATCCTTTCAAAACACCTTAAACCTCACTTGGTTTCGAAACGGCTGTTATTTCAAAAGAGTGGTTTCGAAATAATGCCATTTGGACACATTATTTCGAAACAACCATCATTTTGAAATAACATGTTGGACCTTCCTCCCAGGGTGCATAGCACCCTGAGAGGAAGGGCCACCCCTCCTCAGCACCCTGGATAGGGTACTGAGGAGAGATGCAGGGACGGGGTGGCCGCAGCCACAGTGGCTTACCCTGCGCCCAGCTGCAGCGGCTGCAGCCACCCCATAGGGGGATGCAGCCCCCAGAGCTGGGCACAGGGTGAGCCACGGCAGCTGCAGCCACCCTGCGGGGGCTGCAGCCCCTAGAGCTGGCAAGGGGCAGAGCTGGGAGCCAGAGTTCCCTGACCGCCCCCCTCCAGGAGGCGGGGCAGTCGGAAGGCCAGCGGCTCCCAGTAGCTGAGCCCCAGGTCACTGGGGAGCCGTGTCCCCACCCGCTCCCTACAGCTGCAGCCGCTCAGCCCTGGGGTGCTGGGGAGCTGGTGGGACCCGGCTCCCCACGGCTGCTGGGGTGCCCCAGGACCCCTGCCCCACTTCCCCCAGCAGGATCGGGGATGCAGGGAAGGGAGATCCCTCCTCTGGGGTCTGTTTACCCCTGCCTGGCTCTCTAGAGGAGAGCCAGGCTGGGGATTAGGTGGCAACATGGCCTGCCAGGGGCCATGTTGAAACACCTCCCAGGGTGCCCCTTTCAGGGAATTGAAATAGCATGTCCATACACAGGGCATGCTATTTCGATTGGAGGGGCTTTACTTATTTCAAATTAATTTTTTTTTAATTCAAAATAAGTCATTTTGATTTAAGGGTTTTATTTCAAAATAAGTCATTTCAAAATGACTTATTTCAAAATGAAACTTTGTGTGTGGACATAGCCTGTGTCTTATGACCATGGGAGTTAGGAAAATTAATACATATCCAGGCAAAAATTCATCCAATGTTATAGATACAGATACAGATACAGATATAGATATATGGCCAATGTATCACACTTGAGACTTGAATATAACAGTTTCTGAACAAACATGTATTTCAGAATCAATCTACTATAAAGTGGCAATAGCTCAGTAACATGACTTATACTTTGCCCCCACGTTTCAACTAGATCCCATGGTGATTTATAAGAACACAGGATGTCTGAATGGAAGTCATCAGGCACATCCCATACAATAAAGGATATCACACAAATGTGAGGGATTGAAATGTGTCTTCACTGTCAAAACCTACCTAGAATGACTTAGAATAAACATGATCTAGTCTTCCGGGCATTGCAATAAACCACAAGTATCTGGCACTGAGAAATGTACATAAAGTGGTCTCATTTCTCCCAGGAAACTCGAACCATATTCTTTGCTTCAAAGAATATGAACATTGTATTCCCTTGTCCTCAAGGGAAAATAACCTAAGCTGGTGCCATTCTTCAGGAAGTGAACATAAGGGGATCTTTTTCAATAGGAAAATCAACACAGTTGTTCCTTGAGTCTGAGTAAATTCATACATAAAACACAAGACATCTGCTTTAATGGCAGCATTCACAAACCAGGATCCTAATTTTGCCAAGACGATTGTAAATGCATTAAGTCCCAAATGATATGTCTCAGTACATAAAATTAAGTATGAATCTTTGTAGGATCAAGGCCCAGGAGTTCTCCTGGATAGCCTTACTCAGCCTTTCTATTTGTCCCTGTTTTCAACAGCACCCCAGCTATAGGCCCTTCTATCCACAACTGCTGACTATCCAATTTCTGTTTTGTTTTCCCATATATACAATTCCATTAAGCATCGCCAGTATATCTGAAAATGGCCTTTTGTGTTTATTTTAAATTGGGTACAACTCTATATGTGTTCTTGTACTCCTGCCTCACACTAAATCATTGACTATATCCACACACAGGCAGTTAAATCAATTTAACTTAAATCAATTTAACAAAATTGATTTAAAATCATTAAACCGATTCAAGATAAAGCGATTTAACAAATCCCCGCAAAAAAACCAAATTGAACTAGCATGTCCAGGGACAGGACTTGCCAGTTCAATTTAGGAGAAGAGCACCCTGGGGGGTGTGGCAACATGGCCCCCTGCCAGGGCCATATTGCCACCCAATGCCCTGCCTGGCTTTCCCCAGGAGAGCCAGTGGTGGGGAAAAGCATCCCCCACCGGCTCTGGGGACCCTGAGTCTAGTGGTGGAGAAGACATTCCCCCAGACTGGCAGCAGCCTTTTGGCTCAGCCAGGAATGGGGGAGAAGGGAACCCCATGCCCGGCTTCCCAACTTCTAGCCAGGATGCAGAGGAAGAGACCACTGGCACCTGGCTTCCCCACTGTTAGCCTGGCAGTGGGGAGAAGAGCACCTGGCTCCCGGCACACTGGCTGGCTGGTGGGGAAAGATTCCCCAGTGCCTAGCTGCAGGCGCGCTTGCCAGGTGCGGGGAGAAGGGAGCCCTATGCCCGGCTCCCTGTGCAGAGGGAAGGGATCCTCAGGTTGGCTCAAGCCATGCTAGCCGGGCTTCAGGGAATGCAACCCCAGCTCCCAGCATGCTCAACAGGCAGTGAGGGAGACAGGACCCCTGCGCCCGGCT
This sequence comes from Podocnemis expansa, assembly GCA_007922195.1. Taxonomy (NCBI): domain Eukaryota; kingdom Metazoa; phylum Chordata; order Testudines; family Podocnemididae; genus Podocnemis; species Podocnemis expansa. The sequence continues at coordinate 31,900,754 of ML681991.1, forward strand.
TTTGGAGGGTTCACTGGGCAGCAGGAGAGATGGGACCCCCGTGCCCGACTTTTGGTGTGCTTGCTGTGCACCTAAACCTGGGCACGGGGCTGTCATCTCCCCTGCCACCCAGCAAGTGCACCAAAAGCAGCGTGCAGGGGTTCTATCTCCCCACCGCTGCGTGACCATGCCAGGAGCCAGGGGTGCATTCCCAGCAGCTGGCCAGCATGACTCGAGCCAGCCTGGGGGTCCATTGTCCCCATCAGGCTGGCATTCAGGAAACCAGGTGCAGGGGTCCCTTCTCCCTGCAGCCAGCAAGTGCACCTGCAGTTGGGTGTGGGGGTGTCTTCCACCACCGCCCAGCCAGCATGCCAGGAGCGAGATACAGGGGACACTTCTCCCCACCGCCTGGCTAGCAGTGGGGAAACTGGGCATGTGGGGTCCCTTTCCGCACCACCCAGCCAGTGCGGGAGGCTGGGCATTCACTTGGCCCTTGCCCCACCACCAAGCCGGACCTGTAGGGTCCCTTCCCCTGCCTCCCGGCCGGCACGGGGGATCTGGACATGCAGGGTCCCTTCCCCCTGCACCCACGTAGCGTGCTGGGAGCTGAGTGGGAGATCCCTTCCCCCCCTCCCTTGGCCAGGGTACTGAATACTGGCCCTTCCTTCCAGGGTTCCCATCATTTAGGGTTTAAATCAATATCACTGTTATATCGATACAACATACAACAGTGTTATATTGATATACTTCTTTCAATTTAACTGTCATATTGATATAAAACTAGGTTTTATTATATTGATATGAATTTCCTTATAGATAAATGGTGGAGCTCGTCATTTTGCTATAAGAAAACATTCTGTGGACTTAACCTTTTTTAAATCAAAATAACCAGCATTATTTTGATTTAAATCATTGAAGTGGACATACTCATTAGGATTTCCTTGTATGGAATGGCTTTAGTCTAGAGCAAATCTATTTTGCTATAAAACAGGGTGTATATACATTTAAAAATACTGGATGTGTTTCAATATAGGACAGTGTATCAGCACAGGATGTGTGTTTGTCACATTCACTAATAGGCAAAAATAACCATCTACCCAAGCAGCTCTAATAGCAATGTCCAAAGTAATTCTACAAATATTAGGACAAGTTACTGTACCATTTACAGCCATGCAACTCCACTGGCATCGACTAGATGGACAGAGGTGGCAAAGAAGGCAAGATTCTGCATAGTAGATTTTATTTATAATGCAATATCTATATTCAAAAATATCTTTTTCAAGCATATTCTCTGCCTGTAATGCCTAACTTTTTTGTGTATTTTCTAGCATTTTTGTGCATCTTCTAAAATAAAATGTATATTACAAAAATGTTGAATGGTTTACTCTCAAAGTAGAGCATCTGTTCTTTTTGACGGTGAAGTATCACATCTTCACTAGGTTTCAGAAAAAATCAGAAAACATCTAATAGGTTAAAACAGCTCTGATTTTTTACTTCATTAAATCCCAGAGTTCTAAGGAAATTTTCACACACTTGTCTTTCTTTTCATACTCAAATTATCAAATATCAGTAGAAGTACAGAGTACATCGCCATACACATACTGGTACTAGTTGTCTTCCCCTCCAGTTCCTTGATGCAGGTTCCTGTCCACACATGGAACAAGATCAGTAAACATCTGATTGAGATAGCAAGCTCTGTATTCCTTCCAGCAGCTGAATATGACATTTTGCCCTGATTACTTGGCTTTGTCTCTGACAGATCCATTTACTTGTTTTACAAGCAGCAGTCAGTTTTGAAACAGTCTTTAGAGCAGGGGTACTCAAACTTTTTGCAAGCCGGTCCACGTTCAGCCTTCCACCATTCATCGGGGTCCTCAAGCAACTAGGGTAGGCCTACTGCTGGGAGTGGGGGGGTGATGCTGCGAGCGGGGGGGTGTGCTCCGGGACCAGGGGCGGGGGCAGCGCAGCGAGCAACTGGAGTTGCTCGGCTGCCCTCTCCCCTTAGAGGGAACATTGCCGTGGTCCACCAGAAACGTCTTTGCGGTCCGGATTGTGGACCGCAGGCCGCCGTTTGAGTACCCCTGCTTTAGAGTGTCTTAGAGTTGGTCACTGGGGATTGGTTTGGCTTCTCTATCATTTGTTTTGAGTGAAATAAAATTTGAAAAATAAGGAGTCCTGTGGCACTTAAAGACTAACAAATTAATTTATTGCATGAGCTTTCATGGGAGAAAATCACACTTCATCAGGCACTTTGAAGATGGGGAACTTACAGAATGGGAGGAAAGAAATAAAGGCAAGCATAAATCATGGGAACAGGTCATATTGTAACAGCAAATCAAAATAGTTGTAAAAATTCAAACACTAGGATGCAGCATACAGAGGAAGATGAGGTCAAATTGCCTGTTGTAATGAGAGTAAAACCCAATGTCCCAATTAAGTCCTGAAGCAATGCAACTTAATTTGCAAATAAATTTGACCTCAGCAGTTTCTCTTTGAACAGCTATTTGGTATTTATCTGTCTGAGCACCACAGTTAGCAAATCATTAATGGAGTGATCATGAAGATTGAAATGCTGACCCACTGGTTTTAGAATGTTGTGATTTCTGATGTCAGATTTGTACCCATTTATTCTTTTGCATAGAGACTGTCCTGTTTGCCCAATATATAAGGCACAGGGGCATTTCTGGCACATGATGGCATAAATCACATTGGTGGATGAGCAAGTGAATGAGCCTCCGATGGAGTAGCTGGTTTTATTAGGTCCTGTAATAATGTCTTTTGTGCAGATATGTGGGCAAAGTTGGCAGAATGGTTTGTTTCAGGGATATGTGCCTGCTGTAATGGTTCTGTTGTTAGGTTTGGAGTTGCTGGTTAGTATCTGCTTAAAGTTGGGGGGGCTGTCTGTAAGCAAGGAGAGGTCTGTCTCCCAAGGCTTGAGAGAGTGAGGGATAGGTCTTGTAGAATAGGCTGTAGATCACTGATGATGTGCTGCAGAGGTCTGACTAGAGGTTGTATGTGATGACTAGCAATGTTCTGTTCTTTTCTTTCTTGGGCTTCTCCTGTAGTAATTTACTTCAGGGTACCCGCCTGGCTCTGTCAATATGTTTCATCACTTCTGCAGGTGGGTACTATAGTTTTAAAAGTACTTGATAGAGATCCTGAAGGTGTCTGTCTCTATCTGATGGGTTAGAGCAAATGCGGTTATCTCTTAGGGCTTGGCTATGTAGACAATGGATCATGTGATGTGTTTTGGATGAAAGCTTGAGGGAGGGAGGTAACTATAACAAGCAGTAGGTTTTTGGTATAGGGTGGTGCTTATGTGTCCATCCCAAATTTGTACTGTAGTACACTGTTCCCTCTAAGGTCTGGTGGCTTATGTGCAAAATTTTCAACCCATGTGTAAAGCATTTTCTGAATAAAATTTGTTTGCAAACTTATGCAACAGAAATTGTTGAAAAATCTAGAACAATGAAACATTAATATAAACTGTTATTTAAAGTTGTTTTTATTAATAAAAACACCTAAGTTAATTGGCATTTACCCAAATTGCTATACAATCAAAAGAAACTAATTCATGGCTTTCAAATAACCCAAGACCAAAGTTATATTCAATCTGGATCCTACCTGTCACATTTCTGCTTAATACCCTCATCTCCTGTGTTCTACATACAGAGTTACAGTTCACAGGGAGGCCAGCTAGTTATCACTGATAGCATTTAAGCTGTCTTAATGGTCCCAAAGTAATGATCCTTCTAAGGATTGGGACATCATAAGCAAAAATTTTAGTTTGTGAGCAGAAATTTTGCCTTATGGCAACTTGTGAGTCAATACTTCAAAGAGAAACAGCTGGATTAGAATTGATATGCAGATTTGATTGTGTGAAAGCAGGATTAGATTGGGACTACAGGTTCTTTTCCCATCACAACAGGTGATTTGACTTCATCTGTGTCTATGTGCTGTTTCCCCGTGTTTGAATCCTAACAACTGCTCTGATTTGCTGTTACTGTATCACCTGATCCTTTGTCTTACACTCCTTTGCATTTATTTTCATCCTATTCTGTAAATTCCCCCATCTTCAAAGCATATGACAAAATGGGATTTTCTCCCATGAAAGCTCATGTGATAAATAAATCTGCCACAAGACTCCTTGCTTCTTTTGTACAAAATAGGCCTATGTTTTAAAATGTGTTTATTGTAAATAGAATTAATTAATTGGGTTTAATTAATTGAACTTGTGTGAATTTATTTGAAATTTAATTTTTAGAAAGCTTTTTAATTAAACTAATTTTAAAGTTGTTTTTTTAAATGGAGAGAAGGAAAGAAAGGAGGAGGATGAAAAAGAAAGAAAAGAAAGAAGGGAAGAGAGAAGAAGAGCAAGAAAAAAGGTAGAAAGAGAAAGAAAAAGAGAAGGAAGGAAGAGAGGGAAATGAGAGAAGAAAGAAGGAAGGAAACTAGAAAGGAAGGAAGAGAAAGAAAAGGAAGGCAAGCGAGAAGAGAAAGAGAAGGAAGGATGAGAAAAAGAAAAAAGAAAGGAAAAAGGAAGAAGAGAAGGAAGGAAAAGAGAAAAAGAAATAAAGAAGAAAGGAAAGAGAAGGAAGAAAGGAAACAAAATTTTCAACCCATTGACAGGTTGCCGTGGCAACCACAAAGTGGAAAAAAAGACAAAAAAGAAAGAAGGAAGGAAGAGAAAGAGAGATGGAAAGAATAGAAATAATAAAAAAAAAGAAAGCAGGCTGCACTCCTCCAGTGCCGAGGATGCCCTGCACTCACTGTTCTGCTCAGCTCAGCAGCTGAAAACTGAGCTGCTGGCCAGCAGGGAGACACAGTCAGCTCCCAAAACCCCTCAGCAAGTGCTGTCTCTGAGCCCGAGCCTCTGGCAGCAGCCGGTCTTTCTTTCTTTCTTTCTCCAGTCCCACGCTGCCACGAGAGGCTTGGGCTCAGAGACAGTGCTCACTGCAGGGCTTTGGGAGCTGACTGTGCCTCCTCGCTGGCCGGCCACTCAGATCTCAGCTACTGATGCCTGCTCCTGGGCGCTGCCAGTGAATGTTTGTGCGCTGGGGCCAGAAAAGTTGTGCACAGGCATACATGCATGCACCTCATAGGGAACAATGCTGTAGTGTCCAGAAAGTGGATCTCCTTGTGAAATGTTCCAGGCTAAGTTTAATAGTGAAGTGGAAATCGTTGAAATCTCTATGGAAATCTTCAAGGGCATCCATACTGTGGGTCCAGATGATGAAGATGTCATCAATGTAGCATAAGTAGAGGACAGATGCTTTGGGATGAGACTTGAGGAAACAGTGTTCTAAGTAGGCCATAAAATATTGGCATATGGTGGGGCCACGCAGGTACCCATAGCAGTGCCACTAACTTGAAAGTATAAATTATCCTCAAATCTGAAATGGTTGTGGGTGAGTACAAAGTCACAAAGTTCAGCCACGAGTTGTACTGTGGCATCATCTGGGATGGTTCTTCTAAGTTTTGTGTAGCTTTTATTCAATCCTTACGTTGGATGTTGGTGTAAAGAGCTTCTATGTCCATAGTGGCCAGGACAGTGTTTTCTGGAAGCTCATCAGGATTGGATTTTTCTCAGGAAGTCTGTGGTATCTCAAAGATTATTAGGAATGTTGAGAGCATGGGGTCTGAGGAGAGAGTCCACATAGCCAGATAAGCCTGCTGTAAGAGTGCCAATGCCTGAGATGAGAGGGAGTCCAGGGTTTCCTTTTTTATGGATTTTGAGTAGTAGATCGAATATCCCAGGTCAGGGTTCTGGTGGTATATCTGTTTTTATTTGTTCCTGTGTTGTCTTGGGGAGTTTCTTGAGTATGTGGTGTACTTCCTTTTGGTATTCCTCAGTGGGGTCAGAGAAAAGTAGGTTACAGAATGTTTTGTTGGAGAGTTGTTTAGAAGTCTCCTGATCATAATCAGATTTATTCGTGACGATGACAGTGCCTCCTTTTGGTAGCATCCTTAATCATGTCAGAGTTGTTTCTGAGGCTGTGGTTGGCATTGCGTTCTGCATGGATGAGGTTATGGTATAAGGGATGTTGTTTGTCCATGTTTTCAGCCCTTACGTGGTGGTGGAAACAATCTATGTAGAAGTCTCATCTGTTGTTCCATGCATCAGGAGGAGTCCATGAAAAACATTTCTTCTTGCAGTGTTGCGAGGAAGGTATCTCTAGGTCACCTGTAGGTCATTGGTGTGGTGGAAATATTCCTCGAGTCTGAGGCAGCAGAAGTAGTCCTCCAGGTCACTGCAGAATTTTAACTTACGTGTATAAATTTTGAATAATCTCTTCACCAGAGTTTAATAATAAGATTATGCATCAGCAAGATCTAATCCTATTTAGTGCCATACAACACAGAACACTGTATTCAAAAACTGTTATTTATTCCATCCCAGAGAAACATACGTGAGCCTACTGAAAACTCAGCTGCATAGCATTATTCTACATCATTCTATACCAAGGGTCTCAAACTCAGATCACCACAAAGGCCACATGAGGACTAGTAGAGGGCCACATGAGGATTACTGCCATGGCTGAAGAGCCATGCCACTGAAACCTTTCTGTACAATGATATTGCAAATATCAGTAACAAGCATGTCATTGTGGGATGCAGGAAATAGCTTTAAGAGCCACATGAGGCCTGTGGGCCACACGTTTGAGACCCCTGTTCTATACAGATATCATAAGTGGCAAAATACTGTAGCACAGGGTAGGGAAACAAACTTTTGAAGCAGTTTTATCATGTATCTTCTTGCTTTGCTTGTATTCAGAAGAAGAGAAGTCCAACAGAAGTTTCTCATACATCCTATATCATCATTTACATTATTTTTCTGCCCTCCCCACCCAAAAAGCTTATTAAATATTTTGATCCTCTTAGTGGATGGTCCCATTATTTTCAAATCTCTTGTATTTCAAAGAAATATTTTGGTGCCTCCCAGTAAACTATGTACATTTGAGAAAGAACAGCACATTGGCCAAATACAGCTGCAACTCCAATGAATTAAATGGAGCTGCTCCTGCTTACACCAGGACTGAGTTTGACCCATCATTTTTACATAGTGCTCTTACTGTCCTTTCAGATTATAATGACTCAATGTGGCAGCAAGATCCATCATGCTAATTGGATTGGGATTCTGCCCCTCTGGCACTGTTACCTGTTACAGCCAATTATGTATTGTACATTTTCTTCTCTTGCCCTCCAGTTATGACTTCTCTTCATTTTGGCCCTGTGCAATTGCTAGCAGATCACCTCTTTTCTCTTTAAAAAGAATTCAAAGCCTTTCCCTGCACTGCTAAAAAGTGAGGAATACCATGCTGTCACAAACAGGGGTTAGAATGAAAAAAAGTATTCCTTGAAGAGACTGATTATGATCTCATTTATATCTGTTCTACAGTAGGGTAACACACTGTGCTATGGCCTCTTTAGGATGCCACAGCAGGGTAATCTGTCCCCTGAGGCTGGAGAGCTTTCCCTGCTTTGTGTAGAGCAGTTGATGTGGTTCAAGCCATGATTTTTACATATTCTGGCACACTGGTATGCCAGGGAGGGAACAGAGTCGGGTATAGTGCTCTCTAGTTATTCCATGCCAGCCATGGCCATAAACAGTCCAAGTGTAAGTCTTAGCCACCTCAGCACAGACTATGCAGGTACTCAGAAAGCCCCAGATTTTGGGGAGACAGAAAGGTCATTTAAAGCCACCCTGATACTAGATCTCCCCTAGCACTTTTGTGCTAGATGGAGAAACAGAAATAGAGAATAATGACCCAGTCTTCTACCAACTTACACAACAACCATGAGATCACCCAGTATTTTTAATGAGTTAAAATAAGCAAAACAAAATTGGAGCTAAAGAAATGCTAAAGGATTTAGCTCTTGGGTTCTGATAGCTCTAGTAGAAACTAGATTTCTGTCACTGAGGTCTCAGCTAAAGGTTAGTCATAAATATCCTACAGCTGACTGTTCAGCATCAATCCATGTATGCAATTTCTGCACTTTAAATAACAAAAAAAGTCAAAATTGTATCAATCTACATATATTTCACAATGAATATCTGTTAATAAGATCATCTGTGAGGCAAACAGGGATGAGAGTTGCTCATAATGTTGAGGACTATCACAGGCTTGAAATAAAGAGGCAATATGAAATAAGCAAGATCAATAGCATTTCAATGTTGATGTTTCCATCAGCAATGCTTTTCCTTCTGTATGGCATACCTGGAACTGGTTTATCATTTCATTTTTATTTCTGGTTGGAACCTAGTGACCCTTCTTGGTTAGTGAACTGGCATGAGAGGACATGTTTTCTTAAAATGAATGAAGCTGCTCTGACATCTATATATGGCATATACAAATTTGGTACAGAAGTCATGTAATTATTTTGACCTGCACATAAAATGTCCACCTTACCCAGGCAAACTTATCTGTATGCTTTGCTTAAATAGGGAGAATGGCTCAGAGCCTTCATTACGTTACATTTGGGTTAAATATCCCCTGTCTTTTAGAATCCAATAGATGCTTTAGATTAGTAATGTCATTTTGGGAAATGGACAATATGCACAGTACTACAGAGATGTGTGTGATTTAGTGGCATTGACTGTACAAATAACAGATGTAGGAAGCATTACTGTCCATTGTAACAGCAATAAAGGCACCAAGTTTAGGCTTCCAGTCTTCACATTTCCTCGGCAGAGATTCACATCTCTCTTCCTCCTGACCAATTTTCAAATTGCACATTTCCCTGCTTTACACACCAATATTTCTGAAACAGGCCAACATCTGAATTTTGCTTTCTTTCCAAAGCCTATGAACAATGTAACTGCTAGCAATTATGAGTTACCGCACCACATTTCCTAAGCAAACACATTTCTTCTAAAGGTAAAAGCATAACAGAAGAAACATATTAAAATGATAAAAGAACTTGCATGCATGCTAAAAAGCATACTTGAGGTCACTCATCAGTCTTACAGAGCCCTAATAGGTCAAGTCCTTCCTTGAGGCTAGGGCCCTTTTTGGAAAGAAGGTCCTGTCTACTTGCTGGACCCAAGCGAACATCATGAATCAGTTGAAAGTCTGGTTATTTATACAAAAGTCCTTTCTTTTTTCTATTACTCTCAAATGAACCTTATTTGAAATAGTATATGAGATCCTCATCATCAGGCAGTACCTTTCTGGACAGTTAAAACCTAGCTGATTTGCCTTAAATTAACGCTCATTGTTTTTAGTGCTTGCAGGAATCATACTAGACCTTCCCTCTAGAGTAGAGCACACCATATATAACCCATGCATTTAAAAAAATGGACCCCAGAGACAATCCATGTGGGTGAAATGCCTGTCACATCTGCCTAGAGAGGTTACATACCATTTCAACCTGTAATCATACATGAGTTTATCACAATAAGATTTTTCAAGGCCATTTCAGGAAATGTCAAATTAACTCTCATGCTCAGTATCAGTGACCTTACACTTTGAATTTGAATGAGATCTATTAAATGTCTTTCCTTGTAAATTAATACAATTCTGACATAAATCTACAAAAATCAAACTTGTTTTTGCCTGTTTCAGACATGTCAGGAGATCAATCACATCATTCAGCAATATAATGCCAAACTTGTGGAAAATAACCTCTCCAGTGTAATGCAGTGTGAGATATTTTTAGCCTTTTAACAAGCCTTTTGTTAGAAGTGTTTAATGTCTGAACCCGGCTGGGACAGGGACAAAAGCAGTATGTCATTGGTCTGTCGCAGGGCAGTACCAGCTGCTATTAAACTAGTCAGTGGATCACTTTACTGTATTCCAGATTCTGTTCTGACCCTGAATGAGGAAGTTCGGTCACAGGTTCAAGAAATCTGCTTGTGTGTGTAGCAGAAAGCCCCATACACAGGGCTTCTGCTCGCTGCCATGGAGAAGAGGCATACAAACTTTGGGAAATGACTGGTGGCAGGACAGTTCCAAGAGTGTTTATTAATGGCACTTTCATCGGAGGTGCTACAGATACTCAAAGGCTTCATCAGGAAGGCAGACTGCTTCCCTTGGTTCATCAATGTCAAATGAGAAGAGCAGAAAATTCTGATCTGCCGTGTAGCCTACCTTAGCCTTAGTTACAAAAGTGCTGCTCATCTAGATGTTAGGTACTTAAAAGCCTGAAGATGGATTTTAAATAAATGATCTGACTTTCAGAGGGCACACAAAGAGAACCCACAAAGTCTAAAACTAGACCATTTATTTGAAAGGCCTATTTATGGCTATAGGTGCCGATATTTAGTCACCCAAACTTGAAAATTTAAGCCTAGGTATGCAGCATGCTCCAGTAGACTAACTAGGGCTTACAGCAAATAATTCATTAATATGAAATTGTTTTTATACCATAGACATTAGTCTTGTGTAATACTTAATCCTTCTCTGCCTCAGTTTCACTGTTAAAATGGAGGTAAAAACAGTTACCTACCTCCCAGGGCTTTTGTGGGGTTTAGCTAATATTTTTGTTACAGTGCTTTGCAGATATAAGTGTCTATATGTGTTTTTCTTACGTTAAGTGCTATACCAGGTTCTGTGTAATAAGTGACAAACACTACTTGTAAAAACTTGCACTGTTTGTCCCTTCAACACCTTGTAGGATCTTCATTGCAATAGCAGTTGGTTTGCTACACTTTCTATGATTCTATGAAAGACAGGGTGGAGTGGAGAGACAGCCCTGTGACTCCATGCACAGGTAGAGTTAGCCAAATATACAGCAAATGTACATATGTAGTAGCCCATGTGCTCCGCCTGTATATCAGGCAGCTCCTGGAAAAATTTCTCCCAGAGCTCCTCACAGCTATCCCATCTCATGCAATGCAAGGTGCAGTCTTCACAGCACCTATTTTTTATTTCTATTCTGAAAAAAAATTCTGCCACCCTTGCCCTTTCACATACAACTTTTATTTGTTATTTCCTATTTTTTAAATATCTAGGACAAGAATTAAACTATTAAAATGAAAATGACAAGGGTAATAAAAAGAGTTAAATCACTAACCAAGCCCAGAGTGATCTATTGTGTGAAACCTGTGCAAACTCAGGCTCAGCTGACTACTCATGGAGTTGTGCCTTCCCTCTAACCATTCTATAGCTGGAATGCTTTACTACCTATGGAAAAGACTCCATAATCTGAATACCCCATCATGTGTATGTCAGTCATGGTAACCAGTGAGCTTTAGTTTGGTTATAGTAATAGCTTGCTGATTTGTTGGCTGCAGAAAGAAGGAAAAAAGAGCTATAAATATTTAAACTGAGGAGAATAAAAATCTTATGATGGAGGAAATGAGTGCTTGAGAAAAATTCACAATAAAGTAGCTATTGATTTTTCATTCAACAGCGTTGAAAGTTTTATTGAACAGCAGCAATGCTTGATCATTTGAATTTTCAATTAAGGCCGCATGTTCCATAGACACATTTACTATCTTATTCAAATGACATTTATTTGACTTTTAAAATCCATGAACTACTGTGCTGGTGTTGTTTTAGTTCAAACTAACACTCCAGAAGGAGTTAGGGTTTCAGTCTTACTGATTACAAAGATATTTTTGTAAGGCTGCCAGGCTGCACTACAGTTTTAATTGTTTCATCATATTTACAGGGGTTACAGAATGTTTTGTCACTAAGATCATTGCACGACAGCATGTCATTAAGAGTTCAGCAAAAGCAGTTCAACACTTGGATCTCACTCCTGTAAAGGCTTATGTATGATGATCTTTAGGGACAGTGTGTAGTCCCACTTATGTTTAAATTACACATGTGTAATTCTTTGCTGGATCAGTGTCTTAGTGACATTCAGCATATGATACACCAAAACAGAGCACTCATTGCCCCCTTTAGACTTGTGTGGTTAGAAAGCACCACTTAATGGTGCTTTAATGGATACTACTAATGAAATCAACTTTCTGTTGTAATTCAACACTGTTGAATTAAATAGGATAAGGATGACCTGAATAGTGAATGATCCCCACCCATTTAAATCTGTCCTGGGAAAGGGACTAAAACTCAACAACTTCTCTTGGCTCTTTTCTATTCTATGTTCACTTCATCTTTTATCATATCAAAGGCACACCATCACAGTTGGCAATCAGCTTGCTGGGGAGGCTGAATCCAGGTTGCAGGAAACTCCTGGCTTGTTTTTTTCTTTATTCCTATACCACAATTCACTTCTCCTGCTGCCATTCATCACCACTACATTTGGCCACTGCTACCGTCATATCCTCTCAGGGTCCCCCCATGTTGGGACCAGGCCAGCCCACCTTAGGTGAGGCTCCTCTCAAATCTCACTGTGTGATCTTGAGAAAGACTACAGCTTGGGGAAAGAATACTGGATTTTTGTAGATAATTCCGACTAATGGAAATACTAAATTCTGTGTTGTAAAGGAGACAAATTCAAGTAGTGGTGGTGGGGAGAGAAGGCAAAACTGAGGCAAAGGGAAGGGAGATATTTGTGGTGTTATGAAGGGATGTAATGGTAGTACAACAAAGTTCCTTGTTTTGGATGTGTCACCAATATTACAGTAGTGGGTGTTTGAAGAGCAGGGATACAGAGGCCTTTCTCCTTAGAAATGGACTGAAACCAAAATGTATTTGACAGCCGCACTGAGAAAGTAGTGTCCTGAGCTACTGAACTGTCCCAGGTAAGTGCTTCCTGCTATTTCTTAGGACATACGCAGCATCCAGTATGACAAGCAGATGGATTCTTAGGAGGACATGAATATAAGTATCAGTCTCCAAAGGGTTTTAAAGCAATCTAATATATTGCAGTATCTGAGGTGCTTTGCTCCTTTCCATGGCCTTTTAATGAGGATGGACTATATGGATGTACTTAGTGAAATGTTCCCAGCTCTGCCATCATCTGACTAAAATTTCCTGTTAAAGCTAATGAGGTTCTGCTCCCACTTAAGCTCTAAATATGGCACAGTTAGCATTTTTCGGTTTGCTTAATGAAATGCTATTAATAAAGGCATGACCTGAACATTTACTTGCATTTATTGTCTTTTTGGTTCACTCTTCTAATTATGCCAAGCAATTCTTTTTTTTTTTATATTATAAACTATTGTTTTAGCTTGACAAGCCATCTATAAAAGTGTTCAGCAAGGTCAATGCCTGAGCTAGCAATTTAAATAAAACATTTATCTTGATATTTAAATTGCTTTTCTACTTTGTCAAATTATTATTATTGTCTTATTGACAGCATGATATTCTCAGCTAGTGCAGGTGAAACCTTTTGACAGAACTGATTTCTTCTTTTCTTCAGAAAGTTCAGGTCAACTGAAACATGTATTGAATTAAAGTTGATTTCAACGAACAGTTTAGCTATTTCTTTAAAGTTCTGGAAAACACTAAATATTTATTTGGATATTTTTCAAGTTAGCATTTCAATTTTTCAATTCAAAGTATGTTTTTTTTGTTTTGAAAACATTTTTAAAAAACTTTTAAAAGCCCAGAAATATTTTTCTTTTTCCTCAGAATGGATAGTGAGCTAAACAATCTGTTATTTGCACACTTCTATTCTCCTCAGTAAGGCTTCAGTAATTATGTTGTTTTCAAGCTGTTATAAGCTAAACAATGTTTTATACTACAATGAACAACCCCCTTTGTGCACAGTTTAGCATTTTCTCTTTGGATTCCCAATAAGAAGCAACCCTTTGATAAAAGAACACACTATTCTAACTAAACAAATTCTAATTTCTGTAAGTGGAAGAATCAAGAGTTTTTACCAAGTTGATGAAACTATAATGTAATGCACTGATTGAATTTGTTACAAGATGATCTTGTTTCAAATGAGATTTTCTGTGTGTGCGCGCATGTGTAAGAATTGAACATTAGACAGTGGAGAATTAACTTCCAACATGGAAACAAAATATTAGACCTTTAATTTTCAGTAGAGTGAACTATGTTTGTGTGAGAGGATTGAAGTTCCACTGATCTTCAGGGGGATTTGGGAGACATATCTTTAGGCTTGTTTAAAAATACCAGTCCCATTATCTTTCATATATGAATTATTTTGCCCTTTAAATGGTATTGAGTAGCTGGAAATGATATCAGGTGGCTACAGTTATCTGTTAATAAACCTTAACATCCTGTCTTTACTGATTTTGAACCCAAAAGATTATGACTTCTATGTTATGAACTTTAGAACATCTCAGAATTCACTCCAGAGGACAGATGTTCAAAATCAGTCAGCACACTGGATTCCGAGCTCATCTGAAAATCTGACTACAACTGTCAGAAGAGGAGCAGCCAGGCGTTGATCATTTTTTGAAATTCTGGTCACTAGCTAGCTGTATAAATGGAACTGAGATGTTCAGAATACCTGCATACTAGAGTAAAAATAAGTTTATCAACAGAGAATAGTAGAAGCAAGAAGTATGAAAGCATAGATACATTGAAACAGGTGCATCCAGTAAGTGAGAAACAGTATTGTAAACATCAGAGAATATCCTTCATCTGATCACATACAAGCATATAGATTAGGTCTGAAATACTAACCAAGAAAAGTTTTATTGATGGATTTTGTTCTTTTTTTAATTTGAAAAATGTTTGCAAAAATTCCATAGATTTCTATAAGGAGGCAAACAAACAAACAAACCAAAACCAAAACCAAAACCAAAAAAAACCTGCACCCTACTGTCACCTCAAGCAACTTTTTCCTTCCCAAAATCTGTGAACTCTTTGCACCATTTCACTAATTCTGTTAACCAGTAAATCACTTTATTCTCTCAGGCCCAGTTTCCCTACCTGTAAAGTGAAGAGTTGATGACTTTTTGCATCTTTTATCATGACAAGTACCCAGTCTTACTGATGAGTCTTGACCTAACATCTCCCAAGATCTTTATCTTTTGACCTGCCTGGAAATAATTTATTTCTGTAAATAAGAATAGCTAATAAAAATCATAGTGGCAGCAATTATCCTGAAGTATATAGGAGCAAAAGAAATGGGAATGCCTCAAACTAATACCCAGCATCCTTATTTTATCTGCTGTTCAGATAACTGGGATAAGGAAGAACTCATGGGATAGCTGAAGAACAGTGACTGGAATGGTACACAGAGCAATAGAATTTCCAAGAGTATCAAAAGCCTGGCTCACTGTCTCAAATATATAAAATAAAACAAATGGGGCTGGTAGGTTGATGTTACCATTAGATTTCTTTTCTAGGTGCAAAAGTACAAATATAATGATCTTGATCTTGAAATTGGTTCTAGTTTATTGCTCTTGTTGGCATGCATTACCTTGCAAATGTCATTGGAGAAAATCTTGAAAAGACGTTTTACATTTTTATCGTGACAAAAACAGCTGTATACACGTAGATTCAAAGTTCTGTGACCCCTTGCTCATAAGAATAGTCCTAACCAACGTGACCAATATTGGTCTTTAGCCTGTGAAAATAGACTTGACTTGCAAGACACTGACAGAAAGAAGTGTGGTTGCCCACTTTCCCCATGTAGTAGCAGTCTGATCTTCGGATGTTATATTTGAGAAAGAGCTTTCCATCAAGACTCATTTTCTATTCTCTTTCCTACAGAGCTGTTTACAATGGGATTTTCACAGAAAAGCAGTGGAATAGCAAAAGCCAACTCTTGGTCTGTTGTCACATTCTTGTACATAATATTATAGGTTTGTAGCCTACCATAGTATATGTAAGAGATTTGTTTGTAAGCTGTGTAATTCCCCATCTATATGTGAGGGTATTTTATATCATTTTCCTTTGTTAACAATGCTATCCTCAGCCATTGGGCCAAGAGGTTCAGAGAAAAGCAAGGGAGAAGGAAACTTCTTCCTCCTGCAGTAGAGCAACAAAAAGCCCTCTGAAATTCTGACACTTCCATATCACAAACAGTCATGTCACTAGATCAGTGCAGTAGATGATTCAATGTGGCAAATTTGCCCCAAGGATCCAAGGGGAGCTGTCTGATCATTGTTCCCTCATATGCAGGAATTGTTCCTGTCCGAGGCCCCAAAAAAGCTGAACAACACTGTATAACTTAAACATGGAACCTTCTGTGGTCACAGATGAGTGAGAAGTATTTCGAGTCAGCCTTTTAGAGGAATTTAAGCACCTACAGGTGCAGATAGGTACCTAGTGGGATTTCTGAAAAAGTGTACAAACCTAACTCCCAGTTCCCTTTATTTCAATGGAAATCAGATGCTTCAACATTTTTGAAAATCTGACAAAATGCATGCCTGTGTCTTTAGGCACCTGAACTACTTTGAAAATTTGGCCTCTTATCCTTTATATTCAAAAACATTTTCCTCCAATTCTTTTTCAAGTCAGGTAGCTTCTGCTGTTTTGCACCGTGTTTCTAATAAGTGGGGAAAAATATAAAGCTCTCAAACAGACAAAAACATAAGAAAGGAAAATAAAAATCAGTTAAATAGAACACGACTAAGTCCCTATCTGCTTTCTGATGTATACATCTGTTTTAGGAATTATACAAATAATGCAAATGGTAATTACAAACCAGTTACACTTTGGTTCAGCTAATCAGATGATCAACTACATTGATTTTTATCAGCTGATTAACCCTATTATAAAGTACTATGAAAATTTACAACACTGTTGTAGAAGAAACAAGTTTATGTTCCAGTACTTGGTTCTTCTAAAGAATAAACATACTAAGGCCTAAAACCTGCATTCCTCAGTCTTGCTCAGGCAAAACTCCCACTAAAATAAAGATGGAATAAGAGAGGATGATTAGCCCCAGGTAGATTTAACTATAGCTATTAGGGACAGCAAAGATATTTCAGTAGATTTCTGCATTCAATAAATGAATACTTCCAAAGAATCCAAATGAAATTCTACAGCTCTATGAGATGAACTATTTAAAAACTTAACTTAGAGCATTGCTGCATAAAACTGTAATGACCATAAATGACAAATGTTTGATGACAATGACAAATGAGGCCATACAAGGAGCTCTAAATTTCTGTATGTCATGGTTGAATGGTTCTGAATCTGATAAATCTTCTTTTCATCAATTTTAATGCTGGGATGATTTGAGAACAAGAGATGAAGCTGGCCTGAAGTTTACCTTTTTAATGAAGTGCAACTTTTACACAATTCCTCTGTGACTCTTTTGGCTGGAAAGTTTGAATAACTTGAGTAGCTCCATTTGAAGCATATGCTCTAGTGACTTCAGAGTCTGAAGAGGAAGATTAATTCAGAGTCACTCACTTATAAGCAAGGGCAGTTCTGACGTAAAATGAACGTAGACATGTAAAAATCAAAACACATGCCTATAAGAATAAGAGAACTAAGACATTTCTCATAGTGCTCAGATTTTTGATGAATTAATTACTGTATCTTCATGTGAAGACTCTAAAAGCTGTTTTGCTTTCTTAGTTCTAATCTGCTCTATGATAACATTAAAAAAAATTATGTACAGTGTCTGTGGAATGGTCCTCTCACATCTATTCACCAGACAGGTGCCTCCTGGTGATGGTACTGGGGAATTGCTCGAGTGGCCCTCCCATCCAGTGGCCTATGCTCCATCTTTCATTGGTCTTTATCAGAGTCTTTTCAGGACCTCAGCCTTATGGCCAAGTCCTTAGTCCTTTCACCCCCATCCATGGTAAGGCCAAGTCCAGGCCAGCCTACTTGTATCAGTGACTGCCTCTAGTCCTCTCATCACCTACTGGTGGTCTAAGGGCATTGGTTTTCAAACCAAGGGTCAGGACCCAGTACTGGGTTCCAGACCCTCAGGTACTGGGTCATAGCACCCCCTGCTGCTGCTGACAACATAATGGAATGCCTTGTAATTGTTGGGTGATGGGCATAAAGGATTTCTTTTTCACCTGGTTCCTGAGGGGGGGGCAAAAAAGGTTCAATAAACATTGGCCTAAGAGGAGGAATGGAGGGAACTGGCCCCATTCACTTCTCTGAGCCCCAGCCTAGGGACCTTAAGCACTGCTCCATTGCATTGCCTCAACCCCCCAATATAGCGCAATACGTACCCTGGGCCATGTCCTCACCTACCCCCTTCTCCCATATCTTCTTCCATTTGTTTCAGAGTCTGCACTCCCGCCACACCTTGGCAGGCCACATGGAGCTGTCCTTGGTCCTGTCCCTGACAGCTACCTTCTTCCCTGCTCACCAGAGGAAGACTGCCTTGAGCCCGAGCTACAGCTCCTCTATATACTGGCTTGCAAGCACCAATTGGCTCCCAAGTAAACAGCTCCTACTGGCTGCTCCACTTCCAGGGCTTGTAACCACTTCTCTACTTCAACAGGAAAACCCCTCTTCTATAGTCTGGAGAGTTTGAATTTATTTTTAGTTCTCTACTACTGACACAGCCATATTATTTCAGGTTCTTACTCATTGTCTGTTTCAAATACTTGACACACAACCTTAGCTCAAAGTGAAAAGTATCACCTGCACTATCTGGGTTAAAGAAATATTGGTAGTGACTGACATCAGCATTACCACTATATAGAGTGAGATGTATTTTACCTCTGATGCATATTTCTAACCCTAGTAACACTAGTGAATGCCGCATCTGCACAGAGAGGACACTGCATAGAAATAAAGGTAAACCAACAGAATAATTGCTTCTGGGGGAGTCAGAAGATATGAACTTCGGAAATTGATTGTTTTTCATGTTGGGAGAGAGAAGTAGACAGATACAAAAACTAAAACATGATCTGATTTATTAAAAAATACACCTACACTCTACAATATATCTACCTTGGCTTTATAAGGAATATAGGAAATACCATATTAGATCTTATAATTCTATAATCCATGTATAATGCCTAGACCAGTGGTTCCTTAGCTTTTTGAGTCCATGGCCACAGACATCATTGTTACATTGGTGAGGGGCTACCAATCTCCACTCAGCCCTCCCTCCATCTGCCCACTGAAACCAAACAGAAGGAATTTAGCAAGGAGGCTGGCTCTCTCCTCTCTAATCTCCTATGCCCCTGACTGCAGCAGGGAAACCACAGGCACCCTGTAGCCCTGAGTGCTACATCTGGATCCAAAGGCAGTGACTCCCTGGAAGATCAGTGCTCCCCTCCCTTTGGCTCCAGCAGGGACATCAGTTCCTAGGGACCCAGGTGGAGTGCTTTGCCCTGCTCCCTGCTACAGCCAAAGGGAAGGGAGTGCTGATCTCCCAATCCCTTGCCTGCAGCAAGGAGCCTGCACTGGTGTTTTAGCCACATGGTAGCATGCTATGCCTGAGTTCTTAGGTAGCAGCTCTTTTCTGCGATCAGTGGGAGGGGAGCTACTAGACAACAGTAACACTATCAATCAATCAATCAATCAAATCATAGGGCTGGAAGGGACCTCGTGAGATCATCGAGTCCAACCCCCTGGGAATTGAACCCAGGACCTTCTGCATGTTAAGCAGAGGTAGATATGTTAATAGTCAAAACTATCAGACAGAGGTGTTTTATTATTTTCTAAGCCAAATTCATTCCAGATACCACTTGACTATCTTAGCAGAGTTATTCTATCAACAGATTTGGCCCTTCACATTTCATTTTTTGTCCAGACACACTCAGTCCTTTGTTATGATGATGATAATACTTAGCATACGTATAATCCCTGCCTCCAAATATTATGATTTTAGAGTAGTAGATCTCAAAGCACTTTGCAAATGTTTAGAGTAAAGTTGATTCACTTTTATTTTTCAAATTTAAACATTATGAAAAAATCAATTTTTTTTTAAATTTTGACTGAAGAAAGGACAAATTTTTCCACACAAATAAATTCCCATTTGTCAAACATCTTTGTAGTTATTTCCATTTCAGTGTTATTCCCACAGAGATCTTCGGAGACTTGCTTAAGGTCAAAGAGTCATTCTGGGGCAGAGTTGAATCTAAGCATCAGTATCACTCTTCTGTTCTAGTCACTGTATCATGCCAACTCTTGTTTCTGTCATTTTATTTCAAACTCACTGCCTACAGCTGTTCCAACTTAATGCCAATCAAAACTACCAGTGAACTGGAGTCATAATATCTGTAAGTTCCAAAGGAGTAGTTATATTAGTCTAGTTCACCAAAACAGACAAGGAGTCTAGTGGTACTTTTAAACATCTAATGAAGTGAGATTTTTTTCCCATGAAAGCTCATGTGATGAAATAAATTTGTTAGTCTTTAAAAGTGCCACTAAAATCCTTGTTTGTTTTACTTATATGTATATTTTGGTTTAGGCAATGATCTCTGTCTCGAAAGGGTTCCTATTTAAAATTCTTGAACTGGGTATATGAAATGTACCAACAGATCCTAATCCTCATTTCAATTCCACCTTATTCGCTTACAACCACATTCACAAGAGCACAGACTTGACAAACTGGTCTGCCATTGCCACTCCTCTTCTCCAGCTCACGAAAAATCCACTTATAACAAATTGTCACTGCCAATACCCACCACCACACCCGGCTCATTGAAGAATGCATCACCTTGATTCACCAAAAAAATCAGAGACCTCACCCCATACCACTGGAGCGAAAGGAAAGAAAAGCTTGTCTTTGTCAGTATAGTTGCTGGTGTCAGCTACAAGAAGTAGACAATCATATGTGTTAAGCTGATGTATTATACATTTACTCCCGAGCTAAAGAAATGGTATACTAGTTGGCAGATAAAAAAAGAAAATAAGAGAGCAGCTCTGAGTGTCCATGGAGAGTGTGGAATCTGGGAGTTGAATTTCCTCTGACTCCATGTATCCCTTTGCAAGCTGATCGTAGGAATACTTTGAAGGAACACTGTAACGGTTGTACACTAATGCCCTCTATTGTTGGACCAGCTTTAGTACATCGATCATGTTAGATGCTGTTGGCTGTCATTCAGATAACGGTGTCCATAATACTAAGGTCATGGGAAATTCTCACATCAAAGTTCAGGAAGTGTTGTCCTCAGCTTTTATATAGTTTCTTTCCCTAACCTCCATTTTAAAATTTAATTTCCCTTAGCACATTGATGAGTGAACCTGCAGGTGTACCTGAAGGGGTACAGTGCATATTCTGAGAGATGATCTGTGATCTATTAAATATGGCCAGAAGAAAGAGGGTGAATTTCAACTGAATATTTCATTGAGTTTTATAAGTCAGTACAATTACACATCATGTCACTCAGGCTCAGTGTTCAGCATATGTACTTTGAAATAATCACTGGAGGGGCACTGTGTTAATTAATTTAATTAATATAATTATTTTTAACATTTTGTTGTTTGTCTCACCACCACTGTCATGACACACCTTCTAAAGAAATGTATGCCATCATTATTCTTTTGAAGCAAGAAGTGAAAGAAAAGCAGTCAAAATATTAAAAGCATGACCTTGCTTCTATTCTGGCCCTTGTTCCATGCTTTATACTTGATGTCTAAGAGATGGGCATTAGACAACACACAATTCAGGGAAACTATCAACCATCCTTGGGATTTTAAATTCTTTTGGAGACATAAAGCAATTTGCCTTAACCTTTGGAATGGGGGAGAGTAACTGGAGGCTTAAATGCAGAAAACTGATTTGGAAAAACTAAATTGCCCATAATTCACACAGTCAGTATGTCAATAAAAATCACAGTTTTTACTTTAATAGTTTACACATCTTTCATTGGTTGAAACTTACTTAACAAGATGCAGAAACTCCAATCCATGTAATTACATTTACTTTTTAGACTTCCTGATAGTTATTCCATACATATGTTATTTTACTTATATTTTATCACTTCATATTTTAGCTCTGGAGTGCAATGAAAAAAATAAGTGTTGGATATATATGAGATGAAGTGATATTCAGAAATATCTTTAATATGGAAGGCAAAAATGAGTTTTTATTTGTGTTAGGGCATTACAGATAAATTCCTTAGAATAAAAATAAAGTTGGAGATATTTATATAAAAATGAAAAAATAATAATGGAGTCTTTTACCTGCATTGGAGCTGAGCAGCCATGCAGATCCTTTTTCAGGATCCATCCTGTGTTTTAGACTTGCAGGTAACATTTCAACAGATCTCAAAAGTCTTTACACAATTTATTTGACTAAGGTTTACAGCATCATTATGAGAATCATTATTGGCACTTAGTAAGCAGATCTATCATGACACTTAGAGCATGTGTGATTTGCTCTTGGAGCACAGGGACTAGATGTCAAAAAAAAAAAAAAAAAGCAACCCAGGAGTCTTGACTCCTAATCCAGTGCCCTAATTACAGTTAGCAGTGCCAGAATAGGTAAAATAGAAAATTGACTGAAATTCTCAAATGCCACTAAGTTCTATTCAGCCCAGTTGGGAAGGTCATAGGGAGCTACCCATCCTTGAAGGAGGTGGGGCAGTTAAGAACTAGGTCATCACCTGATACACGTTAGAACAGCTTTGGTAACATACCCCATTAAGAGCATCTCTCAACCCAGGATTTCTTCACTCTGGACATTCGCACTGTGCAGAAGTGGCCAGGACTGAGTTGCACAGGCCAGCAGGGAGAATTCACAAATGTTGGGTTATAGTACCTGCCAGCAGGAAGAATTCACAAATGTTGGGTTAGAGTACCTTTCCCAGGAGCTAAAGACATGGCTCACTATTTCCAAAATAGGGAGTGTACATATCACTAACGAACACGTGTTAAAAACAGCACGTTTCAATGGATTCCATCTAGCAACCCAAAATACTACATTTTCTTTACCAAAAACCTAAACCCAAGTGTTACAATGTCAGGAAATGAACAGCGAGTTCCCTATAGATACATATTTTGCATGACTTGATGTCATCCCAGCCCATTTGTTAGATTGCATGTTTTATTTGGTTGGATCAGGCTAGATTATGACATGAAAATCCACATATGAAGGGATCATAGAAAGAAGGTTTGGGCACCTCCTCAGTATCACTTCTTCCCTCCAGATAACAAGGAGCCCTCTGTGTGGTATGGGAGTCAGGATGACATGAAGGGTAGAAGCTGGGTGAGATGGGGAGTAGTGGGTGGAGCTAATGATGAACGCATAGTCTCACCCTTGAGTCCTATGGAAATTAAGAGGGAAAAGGTAACTGCAGCCTGACCTTGTGAGCCATGCTGCCATGAGGATAGGAAGTGTGCTCCAAGGGCAGAGCCAGCATAGCTATGTAGTGCCTCTACATGGATGATTCTGGTCACCTTTTTGATCCCTGTGTATTCACCATATTTGAAGTCAGGCATTGACCTATTTTGCAAGACAGCAAACTTTAACCACTGGCTGCAACAATATAGGAATACCTCTGTGAAGAAATCTTTGCTGAGATTTCCTTCCCCAGTGTTCCTTCCTTTGGATTTCTCCTCAGATCTGGGGTATTACACGTAACAGTATTATAAACCACAAGCTTTCAAAAATCATAAAGCCAAAAAACATAGGATTTAAAATTCCATTGTTGTTGTTTACCTTTTGTTTCATAAGCTTTAGGGTTGCTGTCAAGTCACATGATCAATATTTTATCAACAGCCATTTAAAAGTAATGATAGCTGAAATTTTCATCCAATTACATCTCTCTATGGGCTGCGTACTGGAGAAAAACATCAAATATTATGAATTACATGATAAAGTCATGATACCACATTACACTGGTGCAACCAAGCTGACATGCACACTGCATGGGAAATCAATTGGCTTATTCAGAATTAAGTTCACTATCTCTTCTGACTACTTTGCAAAATAATGAAGAATCACATTAATTTGTTAAGCAGAAAGAGAAAAGGCAAGATGAAATTCTAGAGACAGCAAAACATGATGGAAGCAGAAAAGGCTGTTGCTAAAATTCCTATTCATTCTAAAGTCATTTTATTTAAATTGTTCTTTACCTCTCACTGATGTCCTCTAATGTCCAAATGAATGTCTGTAAAAGACGTTATAGATATATAAAGATGTAGATCAAATCAGCCTGCTCTAGCCAAGACTGTACATTTTTTGAAACTGAGGTTCATTTCAAGGAACTGTATTGATCTCATTTTTGAACCTTATAATCAGGTCTGTTATTTGACACTGGAATCAAGCCAAACTGTACTTTGAAAGGCTTTTGTTGCAATGCTCTTTTCAAGGACATTATAGGAAAGGCCATAAAAAAAAGTCTTTCCTATGCTTGTTATTTTCAAAATGAATTCTAGAGAACAGATACTCAATAAAATTTGTGGGATACTAACATTTTGACTGCTGATAAAGCATATATAAAGGTATGTTAAGAACACTCATAGTGTTAATTTTAAATTAAATCTTCAAGAAATGAGAATAGTCAGTACAGTAAGTTATAGGGCATTAGTCTTCATTTTTCTGAGGACTTATAAGTCTGGGTTCCCATTAAAAAAGCCATCACATGTGGATTAGACATAATAGCTTTTGCTGAGGACTAAATCAAGAACAGAAAAGTTTGAGGACTTGGCTACACATTAGCTTTCAGAGTGCTCCAACAGGGTCTATAGAGGGCAGTCAAAATACAACTTAGAGTGCCTAGTCTAATGTGCTTTGCTGCACCACTTGGACAAGCTCTGAGTTGTTGCATTTCAGGAATGAAGTGCAGAGACAGTTCTAATGACTTATTTGGTAATTTGCTGATGATCTATCCATGGTGACTATCATAATGGCATTTCCATTAAGCTATAATTCTCCACTACAATACTGCCTATGAGATAGTGTCAAACTCATCACCTTTTTGATTATTCCTGCATGGATGTAGAAGGGGAACTCACTGGCAGCTGGGAGTTCATGGGGCATACTCTGGGTTAGTGGCAACTCTTGGGGAGATTCCTGGTCAATGCAGAGGAAGCAGGAGCACATCAGGGTGATTAATTCATAGCTTCAGAGAAAGGAATTTTAAGGCTAGAGAAGGCTATTATGATAATTTAGGCTGACTTTCTGCATGACACAGACAATTCAGTGTTTCCTGAATCACACTCAATAGGTTGCTGTTAAATTAGGCTTTAACTTTTTCTAAGGAAGGAAGACGGTGAAGGAGAAACAGAGGTAATGGATGGATGAGGAATCAAGAGTAGTAGACACAGCTAGGTGGGAGGGGACACCTCAGTAGTGATTCTTACAGCTGGATGGCTAGTATAAATTCAGCAACTGCACTGTAAATGTACCCATTCAGCAGGGGCTGCTGTGGTGGTGAAGGTCCTGTCAGCTAGGAGGAGAGCTTTTGGGCAAAGAGGGACTTATCTGCAATATATATCTAGTTACTTATGCATGTTCCTCAGTATATTTGGGCAGCTGGAGTTGCCGCAGAGCCAGAACAAGGTCAGCTTTGGGCAAATAAAAGATTTGCATCATGGCAGTAAATGAATGGCTCATCTTTCTGCTATTTTAAGTGGACCACTTGGAATCTCTCCCCCCACCCCCAGCTTTAGCTCTGTTTCTAATGTGGCTTGTAAGTGTGGATTTTGAGTGGAATCCTGGACCCATTCAAATCAATGAAAAAGATCCAATCAAGTTCAGTGCAGCCAGGATTTCAGCCTTGTGCATGCCTCACACATAGTTTTCTTTACCCATACACAAAAGCCAGACAGGCTTGCTGGCTCTTATACTTCCCTAAGTAAACCCTGCTTTGATGTGTTCTGGCTCTTCTGGCTGGTTCTCTGGACATCTCTGGCTCTTTCTAGCCATCTAGTCTTCTCATGAAGCCCTTTCTACTGCTTCCTTAGCAAACCCAACTATTACTTACCCAGTTTTGTCAGATCTACTTGAATGTTGCCCTATCCACTCTGATGTTTTCTTGACCCTGCCACCTACACCCTTTGGCCCCTGTGTCACCCTGTTTAGCCTTCAAACTACATTAAGTAACTTGTTTATCTCCCTTCGATTTCCTAATACCTGTTTACTGCAACATCTCCACTGCGCTGAATTGAAGGGAAATGCCTCCTCTTCAACTCAAGGGGTGGTCTTAATACATTGACTTCCAAATTCATTGAGTGGATCTTCACTAATTGGTCAAATCAATCTTCACTAATTGGTCAAATCAACTGACGGTGGCAAATTTGCTGCGGTCAGTGTTGATGTGACCTTAGTAACTCTGCCTCCAACCCAGGAACCTGAAGTGCTTTCACAGATACTGGTTATCAGTTTGAGGCTCTCAAATAATGGTTTACTTTGCTTTCATGCACAGCTCTATTGGTGAAATGCTGCCATTAATATACACTCCCTAATGAATAGGAGAGAGTGGTTCCTTTTCTACTAACTGTAGGAACTAAAAGAACAGATCAGCTTAACTATTAAGGTTTATTGTTATTTATAACGCCATTAATTTTTGCCACTGGGAAATCAGCTTTAAAAATTGTCCAATTAATTGTCTGTACCTGTGACAATCCCCCCATGATTTTATCTAATGTGGCCCATGAGTATTTTGAATCCCAGTGTTTCCATGACACTACTTAAAATTACAACAGTATTTATATATTAGTTAGGATTACTAAAGTTAGATCATATTATTGTCTGCTGCCCATCAAAAACAGTGCACAGCCAGAGGGATTGGATGAGCAGTTCAAGGCCCTGTGAACCAGAGAATACAATACATTCCTGTGGTAAGCAGTGATCTCTGCATGCTTCAGTTGTTTGCAAAAGATCTCCTTCATACTGTGTCTTGTTTCAAAAAGCTATATATAACAAGAGCCTCATAATTTCCTATCCAGGCTTACTGTTTGCGCAGATCAACCCTTAAAGACACAGTCTCCAATAAAACAATCCTAGCACTCTCCTGTTTCACTAGGAAACAGAGTAATTTGCCACACTCCATTATGAGATGCACATCACCAACTAAGTTTGCCTCTGTGTGCGTGCGTGCGTGCGTGCGTGCGTGCGCGCGCGCGCGCTCACTGTCAGCCCACTTGGGAAAAGCATCTCAAGTGCAGTCCTTCATCCTAAATGTATTTCAACAAGAATCTTTCAATAGACTTCAGCGGACATTAAATCAGGACCCTGGTGCTTCAGTCTGATTAGCTTTAACTTGAACCATGCAAAAGAAGAGAAGTAGTCAGTTACCACTGTTAGGACCCTCACCAGTCGTTTCAGTTCTTGCTTCACTGACAGAAGTCCAAGAATCCATCACTAGGCAATATGATTGGTTTATTAGGCTCTTCTCTACGCAAGCATCTATTAGGACCCCCTAGTCCTCTATACCAATAATTTTCCCCCCTACTTCTTGGTTTACCTCAGTTTTTATGCTGTATTGTAACCAAGCATTTATTTAATAACATTACAAAATGAGTCTTTAACCAAGCCTAACATATTGTGACAATTCTCTAACCAATCACATTCCACCATCTTAGCTCAAACTGTCACTGTGAAAGAAGGCCCATAGACTGGCACCCCATGAATAATTCTTTGTTTTGATATCTCTGTATTTAGCTAAGTAATAAGAACATACTTAAAAATCATAGGATCATAGGCCTTTGCAAGCAGGCCTAAATACCTGTATTCTGACACTCACCTCTTATGCCCTGCCTAGTACAATTCATTTGAAAACAGTCAGGAGACACATTCTTAACTGAGAGCACCCAAGAACAGCATGCAGGCAGCCACACTATGTCTTAAGCATTGCTGATCATTTATACCTGCTATACAGTGAATTTTCAAATTAATTTAACTTTACCACATATTACTGTTTAAATATTGGCACCTTCAGCTGTAATTTAAAACCCTATGGGTCTGATTACAACAAACTACACATACTGAGAAGGAGAAGGGTCTTACTGATCCAAATGACCTGCACCCATAGACTGCCATCTGAATGATTTGCTATTTGTTTAGATGACATTCACTGTCTTGGGAAGAGCACTAGGTCTAACATAATGCCACCCCCAGCTATTAAAAGAAAAAAAGCCTCCAATATATCAGAGGAGTTAGTTCTTTGCGTAGGCCCTTCTAGAGAAATATTTCACCATTGTCAATCCAAACAGCAGACTGAACTACACATGAAAGGGCTGTGGAAATAAAAGCACTTTAGGAGCCTTCTTATGCAGTTTAGAAATTGCAAAAAAAGGATATTTGAGGGAAGTGCACTTAATGATGAGCCTAGCCTTCAGTTCTGTCACTTCAATCTCAGAACCTGAGTTTCAACTGAAGAGAAGCCTTTTGACAATACACATCCCTGGAGACCTTTGTGTCGGTGGTCTGAATGTTTCTGTTTTCTTTCTAGACAGTACGTAGGCACTTTGTAAATAAGAAAGGCTTGATCTCATTCTACTGTCACTCTTTTCAAAGATGTTAATCTCTTAAATCATAGCAAAAGAGGCATTGACAGCCACTAAAGTATAAACCTGAAATGATTCTGACCACTGAGCCTCATTTATTTGTTTCCGCAGATATTTTCCCATAAATTAAATGAGCTGTTTGCAGGTCAGGCTTACTGATAAGCACTAAAGTACTGCATTAGGACTGAAAAAATGTATTAAAATAATTTCCCCACCACTGTTTGGTTTGGATATTTGTGTACCAGCATTACCTGCTGCTTCACAGAGTGAACTCAGCTTACTTTTCCTTCAACTTGTGCACTCCCTGAGCAGAGATTTTTTTCACGTGGTGCAAAGTATCTTTGAAAAAATAAGTGCAAACTTACATTCATAAGGCTTATCCAGATCCAGTCACACTAACCAAGACCAAGTGAGGGAAGAAGATTGCATTTGAGAACTCTGTACTCTCATGACTGTTTAGATAAGAGCCCTGCCTACCAATCCCCAAAAGACAGAACAATGGAATAATTAAATCACAGCTTCAAGGAGCAGTTTGCAAAAGAGACTCAGTGGAATGAATATCTCAGTGAGTTACCAGTAGCATACAAAACCAACAATTTCTCTGTTGCAGCATGTATCTATACTTCATATCCTGGAGACAAGCTAAACTGCCTATGAACTGTCTTATCAAAACCCCTAATGTAATAGAGGCTGCTACTATAGGCACCCCATCTACAGATAAGCAGAGTTTATTGCTGCTTTCTGGTTGTTTCTCAAAGTTGTTAGTACATCAACTGCAGTAAGATCATTATAATATACGCAAGAAGCAATATATTCTCTACAGGGTATGATCCAAGGCTCACTGAAGTCAATAAAAAGACTCTGTCAGAGTTCACTGGGGTTTGGATGAGATTATGCAAGTCCAATGAGTTGGTATGGATACAGTATGTGAAAGATTAAGGGTGAACTCCTGGCTACCTTAAAGTCAATGTGAAAAAAGTGGAAGAAAGGGACAGGATTTCATTTTACATGATTTAAAAAAAAAATAATGTGAAGAAAAAGCTCTATAGTGTAATTAAGCATCAGTGTGATTAAGCATAAATAATATTTTGTGGTACAGCAATGAAAAGTAAAGTCACAGAGCAATAGGTATTATACAACAAAGTCAAACCTTCAAGGCTACCTTAAAGGGAATCAAAGCCCAAAGGCCTTTTAGTGTCCAAAGGGAACAATTAAATACACGATTAATACTAAGAAAATTTAGATATCTAAATATCCAAAAAAGAGCTAACAAACTAAACACACAGTATTTAAAAAGAAGGAAAACAATTGTCCATTTACAGGTTCAACTAAATGGAGGAAAGGGCAGGTCAAAATAGGATATCAAGTACTATGGAAATAAAAATAAACATGAAATGTGCTAGTTTTTCATAGGACTTTCTTTTCATCAACTCATACTGATAATGTTATATGCTCACTTGAATTTCTGTTAAGTAACATTTTTGTTTCCTAACATCTACTGCACTTCACATCATTGTGTTGTGATGAATTGTCCCTATCCACAAAAAAAGCTGTTCTTTTTTATCAGTGATTTCAGACTATTTCATCTGTTTCTCCTGATGGCCAGTTAAAACATCAAAATGAAACAAAGGCCTAATATGGGGACTTTTAGAATGGTGGATATTTTATCACAGTTTATATACGAATATAAACAACAGCTCAGTCTAAAAGCACCCATTAAAAATGAGAGTTACAACCTGAGGTTCGGTGATATAGTGTATTTACACTTCAAAGTCTACAGAAGGACAACTATTCTTGAAGACCATTCCATCTTGGAAAAGTTATTGTGTAAATAAATTAGCCTTTTCTTTTCCACACACCTCTGAAGCAACTGAATTTCTTCAACCACCTATCTACTTCCCCCATACTGAAAGACGATTTGGAAGCTTATTTCATCATTGTTCATGAAAAGTTAACTTTTTTTTTTTACTTATTCCATTCAATTAACATATGGTATTAAAATTCTATTAGATATGTTCAAATGAGGAAGGGGCACACTTGTAGTAGAACAACAGAAACACATTAAAACATGGCCTTTGGAGATGTCCATTTTGCCTTCGTGCTCATTAAATGTGCTCCACTCACCTTAATTTGCTATTCCTGAAGGTGGTGTTTCATAATGGACTGGCACCAAAATAAGTTTTTTCAGCTACAACAATACTGATTGACTAATGCTATAATATTGTTCCTGGAAGCACTAGCATCTAGAGCCAGTATGACTAGTAGTATGTTAGCAACAAATAAAACATCATCACCAAGAGCTCATGATAACATTGAACAGGGACATTTTAGCAACCAGACAGACGTCCATGTCACTGCCAATTGTTTGAGTGGACTACCAATTATTATGGTTGCTGCTTCTAGCTATTTATGGGCCTTTTACAGGAACTTAGCATACCTAGGCAAACTGGGCTGCAGATGGGTTAGAAGTTAGATTAGTGACATTGAAGCGAACTTTACGCTGTGTGTTCTTTCTCCAGTCACTGAATCAAGGACAAGATGAAGATTATGAATGCTGAGCATCATTTTGGATCAGTTTTTGTGTGGCTACGTGCAAAATTGTTTCATGTGACAGCATGCCCTTACATACTTCTTTGTATGAGTAACATACAGTAACAATATAACAGTATAGTGATGGGGCTATTCCCCACACCCTGACTTCCACTGCTAATCTCTTCCATTCTGTTTCCTCTCCAAACTGCTTTCAAACAGTTACATAAATCTTTATTGCTTAATTATTTAAACCATTGTAATTAAAGAGGATATAGAAGAACATAGTGCATGCAGCAGAGTGCAGGTTAGCTGTTAAGAAAACTTAGCATGTTTCTAAGACTTTAGCGCTGCAATAAATTTACCATGTAAATATGATAATTCAAATGTAACCTCTTCAGTCAAATATCTATAGAATTTTTGAAGTCTTGCTTAATTAGCTACAGTTTTGTGTACTGCCATCTTTCATTAACTTTGTAATTCCTGGGTATGCATAGGTTGGTTTCTCACTCGATGTTAGTTGATTAATATACAATGCTCATATAATATATGCTAATTCACATTTGTTGGGAAGTTAATTATCAAGCTTTGATAATCTGTTTTGGTAAATGTAATTCAGTGGAAAATATTCATTCTTGGAGCTGAATTAAATTAATATAGGTTTTTGTGTTTTGTTTTGTTTCTTTTTACTAAACACGTTTACCTCATTTTGTAGACATGCATCATTTATTTCTGTTTCCAGATACTTTAGATAAGCAAATTTTTGGAATGAGGACCACTGACACTGAAGGCTTTTTGAAAGACTATATATATGTAAATGAAGAGGTAAAAATATGAGGCCAAGAATGAAGAAACTCAAAGTATCTCTAGTGTGTGTAGGCAAAGCATGCTTTGGAGTAGATTCAGCATGGCTTATTTTATAAGCAACTGATAGATGGATTAACAGGAACAATTTTCTTCTAATGAAACTACAAGTTGTTATGAAAAGATCACAGCAGTGGCCTCTGACAAGGAAAAAATGCAATAAGGCAGAAAAAAGACCACCACTAAAACTCTACAGAGCTAGACTGCGGTCTCGATGCATTATGACTAAATGTGAGGGAAATGATCCAAAAGAATTATGAGAACAATTAACAAAGAAAGAAACTTAAAAGTATTTGGGGTTCACTGTCTTTGATGTATATCAAGTTAAAATATGTATAAGGGTTCTGAAGTCAATAATTTGTAGTGCAATGTAGAGTGAAATACCAGCTTGTGTAAGACAGAGGCGCAGCTTTTATCTAAAAGGTACTTTATAAATGAGGACAGAGAAGAGAAATATAGACCAGGGAACTGATTTGAATGTATAATTATAAATCAACCAGGCTCCTCTAGCTGTGCATAATATACATTCTAATTATATTCAGATTTGTTTTCACAATTGAAAGTATTGTTATTTAAAAGGAAACAGTGGCATTGCAGCCTACTCCTTCACATTGTGGGATAAAGGCCTTCTGCTTTTCTGGTTGTGTACTTTGTTCCTTTCTCCATGTCACCAGCTTTCCCCTAAGTGACTGCAACTAGTGATTAGATACTTTCTT
Organism: Podocnemis expansa; assembly: GCA_007922195.1. Lineage (NCBI taxonomy): Eukaryota > Metazoa > Chordata > Testudines > Podocnemididae > Podocnemis > Podocnemis expansa. Next base: position 31,933,002 of record ML681991.1, read on the forward strand.
ATGCCACTACCTGCACATACATTTTTTTCTTGTCAACAGTCTTATTCCAAATTCTTTCAAAGAAAACTATATTTATAAGAAAATTCAAGAGGAAATTTGACCAGTGGGATTCTTCATGAACACTACAATCTGCCCATTCATTATCAGTTGTAGGATCAGAGCCTTAGACATGAAGTAATTTTTTATATCAGTTTATGGGCAGTATTATTACACCATGTCAACATGAACTAACATATTTATAAGGCAGTTAATCTCTTACAGAAATTATTGGTGTACACAATATTTAATCAAAGTCAGCATTTCAACATCTGCCAGCACTTTGAATTATTATTATTATTAATAATAATTGTTGACCCCCATATTAAAAGCAGACCCCTGTATTAAATAGAGACACAACTTTTTTTTCCTTAAGCTGACCTACTAGAAGATGTCCTTGCACGCCCACAGATGGAGACCCTGCCGGTTTGCCCTGACCCCGGGAGGTTAGGGACTAGGACCCAAAAGGGAAGGGTCCCAAGTCCAAGGGGAAAGGGAGAGTATGGTTGCCCTTACCAGCGGGGGGGGGGTCAAATATTGGGACTAGACAAAGAACAAATATAGTGAGACAATGTGCCAATGAACTATCTTTTAGTTTATTGTAAGCAAAAGGAATAACAGATATAAAAGAGATCAAGCAAAAGGCAAACAGACAAATTAAGCTTGTAAGGGTGATACAGGGTTTGCAGCCCATTTACAGATTACCCAAATGATAGATATTATAAAACCAGAGTAAAATAAAAAAAAAAA
>ML681991.1:31933797-31968364 GCA_007922195.1 Podocnemis expansa
TTAATGTCAATTAAATTTAAGTTCACTTAACTGTTTAGTTACTCTGCCTCAGATTAACGAAAGGCCCTTTTAATAGCCATGGATAGCTAATTTAGGACAGGCAGTCCTAATTAGAATAAAGTCAATATGCCTGTTAATGATTCATTGCCCTGGGAGGCTGTTAACTGTCTTTGCCCCAACAGCCAAGCAAAGCTATTAAAAAAAAAAGTTACTTCTTTTTGGTCACAATTCAAAAGTTTTCATATTTCTTTAAGATCGTGCATAGTAAAGTAATTCAAAACATATATCAAAACTGATATCTATAGAATGATATTTAGTCTTTCCTAGGTTATATCCACAGTCTTCGCTAATTGTACCAGTTGTTAATCTCTGTTCTAGAGGGGACAAAGTCCATCTTCTGGGCATTGTGATATAGCCAGTCTTAAGTTTCTTGCAAGGATATTTACAGACACTATATACTTGGATTGCCCTCACAAAAAATATGTAGAATTATAGAAATGTAGGCTTGGAAGGGACCTTGAGAAGTCATCAAATCCAGCTCCCTGTACTAAGGCAAGATGCAAGTAAATCTATATTATCGCAGACAGGTGTTTGCCAAACCAGTTCTTAAAAATTTCTAATGAGGGTAATTCCATAACCTCATTTGGAAGCCTACTGCAGTGCCAGCTATCCTTATAGACAGAACATTTTTTCCTAATATCTAATCTAAATCCCCTTTACTATAGATTAAGTCCATTACTTCTTGACCCACCTTCAGTGGACATGGAGAATGATTGACCACCCTCTTCCTTATAACTGCCCTTAACATATTTAAAGATTGTTACAAGGTCCCCCCTCAGTTTTCTTTTCTCTCGACTAAACTCACACTTGTTCAACTTTTCCTCATAGGTTAGGTTTCCTAAACCTTTTCCTTATTCTCATCTGGACTCTCTCCAGTCTGTCTCTATCTTTCCTATAGTATGGTGCCCAGAACTGGACATAGTATTCCAAATGATGCTTCACCATTGTCAGAGTGAGGCATTTACCTCCTGTTTTTTACATGTGATGTTCCTTGTACTACATTCAAGAGTATTAGATTTATTTGCAATTGCATCATATTGTTGACTGATATTTAATTTGTGATTCAGTACAGGCCACAGTTCCTTTTCAACAGTATCATCACTTAGCCAGTTATTTCCCATTTTCAGTTGTGCATTTGATTTTTGCCTTCCTAAGTGTAGTATTCTGCACTTGCCTTAATTAGAATTCTAAAAGGCCTTGCCAAATTGGACAAATGATTTGAAAGAACACCATTTTATGACGATGAAATTCAATAGTGTCCTCTGTCCCTCTTGTAACCCTTCCCTCTTTGGTGTCAGCTACACAGTTTATAAGCAGACTATCCACTCCATTAGCTGACTCAAAAATATGACCAATATCAGGATCAGGACTCACCCTGTGTGATCCCACTAGGTAGGTCTTCCCAGTTTGAGAGTATGCAAGTGGTGAATAAAGAACCATGTTTTTCATTAATGAAAAATACCAAGGGACATATAATAAAAAAAAAAAAAAAAAAAAAACTGAAAAAATCCTGCAGTTCCTCTGGAACAGGTCCAAGTTTTAGGCATGGTGGTATGATCTCGTGTAGAAAAATCACACAGCACCACTCAAATCTGGCCCACCTGTCTCTCCATCATGGTGCAGGCTCAACAGGACCAAACCTGAGTGGTGCTTTGAGTCCAGGTGCCAGGCTGCAACACCTGGAAAGTAGAGCCTGGCACAGCCCCATGGGACAGGTCCTAGGACTCCACAGTGAGTACGGTGAGGATTTGCACCACAATACCACCTCCAAAGGCCTCCCACCCCCAAAGGTAGCTGTCCCCTCCACCATCTCCTAGGGTCTCTCATCTGTGCATAGACAAAAAGCATGCAACACACTGTCAAGAAAGGCAAACAAACAAACAAACAAAAACTAAAAAGAATTCCCCGGTGCTCTAAACAATGGCTTACAATGCCTACATGCTTTTTATAGGGAAAATAGGCTGATGCCTGCATAAGCAGCACCCCTGAGGGTGAGGGCAAAAAACAACTTACAGTGTACAATACCAATGAGGGCTATTCATGGAAATTATACTACCCTCAAAAGGCTGGGGCAGGAACAAGTAATTGTCTCACAGAGCTTCTCCCCATGCATCTCTCAGCATCATATATACTGACGGAAGAGCTTAGTTTTGTTTTACTTGTAAGATAACCTCTTTGAAAACTCAACATGACATATTCCCAACAACTTAATTTCAGGATAATGTTTATAACTTTGTATACCTTGTTTCACTTTGTGCCACTGATAGCCAAACTGAGAGGATATCCATGGAAAAAGTTTCAAGCATCAGCAGAATTTGCAGTTTTTAAATTTCATGGTTTTATGATGTAATGAGAGGAGTCTAGCTTTGAAAGTATTTTTTTTAAATACTTCTAAAATCTCAAAAAATATACAGGACTTAACCCTCAACCTTAATAAAACTAAAATTTGCCATGTATGTAATGAAAAAATCATGCAAAATATGCCTAATCCACAAAAAACAAACAAACAAATGAAGAAACAAACAAAAACCCCTAACTAACCAATGGACAGAGAATACTCTATATAGGAAATTCATTGTTTAACCTTCCAACATTTCTTTGTTAGTTACTGTATTTACAGAGGGATGCATCCAATTTGAGTAGCTTACAAGTACAATAGCAGTGGAAGGACAATTGTTCCGAAGACATTAAAAAAAAACACTCTGTAAGTAAAACACTTAATATAGACACAAAATCTGCAAATATGTAGAATTGAAAACACAGTTAAAATATGAAATATCCTGTCATAGTTCCACTATTTAAAAAGGTGCCATGTGGCCTGGAGTAATGAGGCAAAACTCTATTCATAAAACCTATGATAAAATTCACAGAAAACTGTTTCCTTATAAAAACAGTAGAAACTCTAAAATACAAGCCAGATTAGTAAACCAAGGTAGCTCTATTGATATGAGTGGAGTTTAGTCAATTTATGCAAAATCAGAATCTGCTTCACAAAGAAATAACTGCACCATCTAAGATCTATTTAATTTGATTCCTGATTTTGCTGTTGGTAGATTACAGATCTTTTTTCTTTTTTGTTACACTGTATCCTTGTTTACATTGTTTGTTACAATGTTGCCTTATTTAATCATTATTCTGAAAGCTACAATATTTGACAGTGACATCTTTGGCTATAGATAACCTGAAAGACTGCAAAAATATCTAGGTGTTAAAAACATTATTATCTGAAGCAAAGTGTCCTGAGACTTTGACCACTTACTTTAATGTAAAAAGTTGAGTAGTTAAGAATTTGTCTTCTTGATGATAACAGAAAATCTTTTCTATGCATAAAATGAAGTGAGCAGATTATTAGAAAAGGAAGAAAGCACAATTTAAAATAAACCTGAGGCTCTGAAATTAATCAAAATAACATGAAGATTCTTCTGTCACAGCTTCATTGGAGCTATATTGACATACCATTGATTATCAGTGCTCAAGAATATAGTATGTAATGCACTAAGATCATGCAGTAGACATAATAAAAGATGCATTTCTTCTGCTAATAAATTACTTTGACTTCTTAAAAGGATTTCTTCTGTTTCCATATTTTTCCTTAATATTCATATATAATCTCTCTACTGATACACCTTGAAATCAGAATAAAGAGGTTAGAGCCATTAGGCTGCAATCTGACCTGGTGGATGTATTTCCCACAGAAATCTCTAAATCAGTGATCATGTAAAGTTAGGTGCAAGTTAAACATGGTGCATAAACTATTAAGAAAATAAAAGGTTAAGCAATGTAATTACACTAATCTAGCATAGAGTGGGTGTTGAAAATGAACATAATTTATATTACAAGGAAATGGAAAGAAATGGAAATGAGATGGGAATGATGTTCAGCACTTAACCAAAGGGTGTGAAGTAAGGTGTGGGAAGATGCTTTATTTTATACCCTCCCCTCAGTTGCTTTTCTCCTGAAATGCCTCCTTTAATATATATATCATGCTATTTTGTTAACATGTACTGAATGCTAAATAGGTACAAATCATACTTCCTTGAAATGTATGCCCATTTCCTGGTCAATTTGCACCTCATGTTTACCTTACCACTATTATTCTGATCACCACTGAAACTGGCACATGGCATAGTGCTTTAGTTAAGGAAACTTCATTTCTGCTGACCAGGGGGGTGGGCGAGGGAAGTACTCAGTACTCTCAGGAAGAGGATTTTATAACTAACTTTGTTGAGATTGGGAACCCTAACATAATTTTCTCTCCCATGACAATGGGAATGATTACAGGTGAAACAGGAAGAATAAAGGGAAGCAGAGGAGAAGAGTCAAGTAGAAATATGACTCTTTTTGGTAATAAATATTTCACAATCTCACCTCCACCTCCAAGCATAATTCTTTACAGAAACATTATTTATGTAATGAAAAGCCATAAAAAATAATGGATAATTTAAAAAAAGAAATTAGGGCCTGATTTGCAGTAATGCCATATCTACAATGGCTGTAATACATGCTAAGCATATTTGCAAATTAAGCTCATAGGTCCCAGTTCAAGACAGCACCACATGCCATGCTTAAAAATGATCACTTGCTCACTTTCTGTCAAAATAACTCTAATACCCTAGGGTATGTCTGCACTGGAGGCTCTGTTAAGTCAACTTAACAAGGTGGACTTTAAGTCAATTTAAAGTCGACCTTGTTATGTCAACTTAGAGCGTGCACACTGTAAAATCCTGTTAACTGCCTGTGTCCACACTGGCAGGTGCTAGGTCGACATTTCCTATTCGCCAGGATGTCTCGGAGGGGGCCTGGAGGCCAATCAGGTTGATGTAAGGGCTTTTCCCAACCTACACTAGCTTAAGTCAACTTAATAAGGTTGATTTAAGCCTTGGGTCGACCTTAAGAGGTGGTGTTGTTAAGCTGACTTAAGGAAGCACTTAAGTCATCTTAATAAAAGCTGAGTGTCGTCACAGGGGTCTGTGGGTCCACTTAACCTTCCTTAATTCGACCTGCAGTGTAGATGTACCACTAGAGTGCACTATCAGCGCAATCATGATACAAAGGGGAATTTGTTCCACAACTATATTATTTCCTTCCACTCACATGGCAGCATTCCTTTTAAAAACACTGATTATATATGGTAACTAACTGTAGCTGGTAATCTTCCATAATAATAACTCCATTTTCTAGCAACAGAGTTAAATTCATTATCATAAGCATGTGAAGACCCAAATTGGGCATGATATCGCTTCCTTTGTAGTCAACAGGAGTTTTGCCACTGACTTTAGTGGTGTCAGAATCTGGCACTGGGTCTACATTTTCCATTACACAATAGAACTGGAAGTAGCAACTGAAATTGTGGAAATAGCAGTAATCGGGACACAAGATCTAAGAGCACTAGTAATGCAAGCAGGCTGTACTGAAAGAGTTTTAATTACAGTCTGCAAATAAGTCAACAGAATTTGTTAGGTAAAAAAAAAAGTGAGGCACAAGTTATGATAACCACAGTGAGGAGGACTGGTTCACTTGGCATTGATCTGCCTTCCTCATACCAAATTTGGGCCAAGTTTTCAAGTGACTTCTGAGAAGGGACAGCTTAATAGATGAACATATAAAAATTGCAAAAACTAGAGGAGAAAGTAGCTGCTTGTTCTAATCTAATAACTAACATTTTCGTAATCATTCACTATGTTTTTCTATATTTGACCCCTTAAAAGTTTCTCTTTTCACCTTTATCGATTATTGCCTTTGAAAAAAAGAGAATGTAAAAATCCAACAAGAATGCACTTAATCCTCATTTCTTAAAGTATGTTTTCTGAAAGTCTGCACTTTAGAAAAAAGAAACAGGCACCACAACATTTAAAGTTCTCTTGTATACAGTACATTTGTCTGTCCACCTGCTGCATTAATTGAATGATTTGACAAAGAACAGGTTTGTCGGTTTGCCACTTGCATTGCATTCTTGAAAAAATCTTCGAATGGTACAAAAGTTTCAGTGATATTAAACAAAACACATTTGGGATACAGAAGTAGCCCTGATTCTAATCTCAATTATAGAGGTGTTACATCACTGTGTATATTCCCAAAGACAAGCCCAAGAAGCTGGACTGAGTGTTGGGTATTTGTGTAGAGTCAAGGTGGGAATAAGCCTTCCTAATAAGCCATAAGGCAACATTGGAGCCGCTCTAAGACCACTAATCTAGCCATCCTCAAGGTTGGAGTGACCTTCACAGTCTTTACAGACTGCCCGCTTGGAGAAGAACTAGGCAGTAGGTAGACAAAATAGTGTGTTAGTGCTCCCATCTCTAGCCATGTGGCATGCCTGTGGAGCCGTCCTATACCAAGAGTATTTCGATATTCTGAAGACGAGGACCACCTAAGTACCTAAATGGAAAGGAGCACCTTTGGTATGGGATTCTGAAATCTCCACTCATGTCCCTTCACACTGTGTTACTGTAGTAAATCTGCTGAAGACACAGACCTCTGCCCCTTTATTTATGCGGAAGTGGGAACAAAGCTGGGTTTAGTTTTCAGAAGCTGCCCCCCCCTTTTTTTCCCCTTACATTCCAAGAGAGACTAGCTCCAGGCCAGGCTGATATGTATTTTGACAGACATAATGATTTAATGTTCTTATGTTTCTCAAAAAAGATCACTCATGTTAGCAAAGGTGTTTGGCAGGAGATGATAGAAGGAGCACCTGTGAATTATATATTGCATTACAACTGACAAACAACAGAAGGTAAGTCAGACCTAAAGCCCATTTTAGAAAGAAACTTCTTCACTAATTCAGAAGAGTTTCTTTCCACACAAAATAAATCTCTCTTAACTGAGACAGTAACATTAAGTATCAATAAAGTTTGGATCACAGCGGAGACTGGTATCCCTAGCTTTACAAAGAGTTACACTACAATATACAACTATATAATGTCAATATTCTACATTTCCTCAAGTCACAGCATTGTGGACTTCTGCTTCAGAGCACTTTTCTTTTCCTGGTTTCTGGAATTTTTGTCATGGAGCAAGGTAATGCATTGGGTACACAGGTTAGAGACATCCACCCATCCATCCATCCAAACTATTTTAAAGTACCTGTCACAGAAGTATCTCCTGTCTGCTGCTGTATCTCCCCAGACAACTACTTGCTCTCTGTTCCCTGGCATTGCTGCGGTTATTGGCCTTCATGCATTCTCATCATTGTCCCCATGAAAAGGCTAATGGTGGTTTAGGATGGGATCAAGTTTAGGAACCCAAAGTCGCAACAGAGAGAGTGCACATAAGCAATGGCATCGCTGGCACTGGGCATGCAGGGCTTGAGCACCAAGTCCCAGCATGACAGTTCTCTTCCCTAGCACCGTTCTTGTCCAGGGGTCTGGGTTCGAGCTGCCTACAGCGGCAGCTGTCTTTCCCAGAACCATACCTGGCCAGCTGCCCGTGGCAGGAGCCTGATCTGGGCCAGGCAGGAGCGGGCCTGGGCCCCAAATTGGGACATGGGTGGTGGGCAGAGCCCATGCCCCAGGTCTTCTCCTGGGCCCGTGTCATTCCTGGACATAAGTTCCAAAAGGCTAGCCGTGTTAGTTTAGTTCTGGTGCCACAAGACTCCTTGCTTGTTTTGCACATAACAAGTGTCTATCAAAGCTCTCTAGTGGACATAAAAGGTATTCAGGATTGGTGTCAAATTTAGCTCACTGATTTTTAAATCTGCCAATCTCAGGATGTTCTTACAGTCAATTAACCTGAATAGGATGAACTAAGAAATGTAGCTATTAAGAAAGAACGAGAAAGAGAAAAAGCTTTGCTTAGAAATTCTCATGAAACAATGTGGATAATCTAAATTATGTGAGAAGTCAGAAATACAGGTGATGGTTTTGAAACAGTAAAGTGCTAAGGTTAACTCGTAACACACCTGTATTGTCTGGGCTTACAGCTTTGCCAGGTTGTAAAGTAACAATGTTATTATTTCATTGGCCAGCTTGCAAATTGTGTGATATCTGGTGACATATATAAGATTTAAATATTTTCTACATATGTTATATTGTTTTGATGAAAATTAATAAAAAGTAATAACACACAGACAGAGTCACAGTCTTATTTCATATGATTCTCCCCATCACTGAGCCTGGAACCTGTCATCAGAACAAAACACAAAACCAACAAACCAACCAAGTATATGAAGTTACTATGTACTTTATATTGGATTAGTCAGACTTCCTTGAAGATTTGTAAAAACTTGTAAAACAAAGGGCCAAAACCTATAGTCTGTAGGGGAAAGTGCTAGACTTCTCAAGTCTTCATTGCCTGGCAATATTGAAAGTATAGGAGACACTCAATGTCACTTAATTAGGCTATAACTTTGTTCCTAAATGACAGGAAGTCCCTGGCAGATAAAAGTGTGAAGTGCAGGAATAACCACTTACACAGAACTAGGCAAGGGGGCTGCTTCAGGCTTCTACTTATCAATCAATCAATCAGTCATCCCCAGCTTATCCACCCATGGGTTCTCACCTCCCCACTTCAAATGACGCCATAAGGCATGCGTATGGCAGTAGTTTGTTCCTTGCCGTATCAATCATAGGAGCCAGCAAGTTAAACTTGTGGGTATAACTACACCTACTCTAGAGCAATGTCACCCACACATACTTTTTAATATAGCATAGTTTGGCATGCAATGGGTGGTATTGCCACCCTCAAAAACTGCAAGCCTTGGCAGTAATGGAAAGGTGCCAGCAGCAGCTGCATTTTGTGGTGGGGAGCTAACCACTACTATGTGATTCTAGTGCCAGTGTCCCCCGCCCCCACAGTTACAAAGTTTCCAGCACCCTTGCACTAGAGTCTTCTGTTGGTGCAGCTATATTGGTCACAGATCTCACCTCTTCATACCTCAGCTGTCATACCTATACTAACAGAAGTTTGTAGTGTAGACAAAGTCAGAGATGTGCCAAATGGGCCAGTGTTTTGTGATGGTCTGGGACTCCCAACTCAATTTACATAGAGGACTGTAATAACCTTTGTTTTCTACTGACATGGGACCATCATTGTTTTACATGGAATATCTGCAAGAGAGGTGAAAATCTGAATTTTAAACAAAGTCAGCCCAGCAGTTGCCCATCTCACTTATCTCAGTCAAAATGCAGTTTGCAGGTTTATATACAAAAGTTTGTAGATCATCATCATCAAGACTTTTTTTCCTATCTATCAAGAACTAGCTTGTTGGTTTTTTGGCTGCAGATTTGATTACATGTCGTATCTGCTGTAAACATTATCTCCAACCATCTGAGTGTCAGGCAGACATAGGGTAGATTGTAGCAGTGAGAAGGAAACAGACGGTGCTATCGATCTTCATGACTCTTGATGCACATGACTGCTTTTCTCCCTTCGTAAGTAGAGCGTACGAGGTGATTAAGTAATCAACACTATTACCCCTGAGGAATATAAATCCCTGAAGCAGCCACTCAGAACACTGCTTGCCAGTCTCAGAAGCAGCAGCACAAGCAAGAAACTGCAGTGCAGTGTCCCAAATAGGAGATCTAATACAAAATGAATTTCAGGCTTGTGTATGAGCAGATGGATTTCAGCTGGGGAAATATGGTTCTCTTCTCAGCTTTTTCCCTTCTGTTACAGTTTAATCATAAAATATGCTTATTTTGTCCTAAGACTAAGGTTAGTTGACACTGCAATATGCACCAAAACACACACTTATTTTGGGGAGGAGAATACATGATAATGCCCAAAATTGTCTTATTCATATCTCCTGGGATAATAACCCTTTAAATTTCATCTTTTTAAAACAGTTTATTTGATCTTTTGAAATTAATCAAGCTGGGAAAGGAAGACAAATCTAGATCATAACTGGCTTTTGATCACAGATGGATTATTTATTAATTAAAGAGTTTTTCTGGGCATCAGATGGGAAAGTGTTTTACATGTTGATATTTATGCATTTCTAAATGTAATAGAACTTGTTCCCTGGAATAAAAACACACTATTACAAATCATGACCAATGTCAGCCAGAATTTACTAGTGTTCATTACAGTGATCACAAAAAATAGCTTAGTAGTATGAAGATCACAAGCAAGTCCTGTGTTCATCAGATATTGATCCAAGAGTCAGAGGTAATTTCTTTAGAAAAAGAAGTCACTCCTCAAAATTTACCTATTCAGTCATTTAGAATGGTAGTGCTAGTATCAGCATTAGGAGGATCCTTAATATTAAAGTTATTTTATTAGTTAGGAAAATATTGAAAAGTAAATAAAATAAAATAAAAGACTGAGAAGGCAAATAGATCATTCTTAGCTCATGTCAATGAATTGTTGTTTTACTGAAAATAGTCCTAACGAAATGTAAGAAAAGTTCTAAAACATTCTTATTTATTTGTGTTAGGTTTTTTATGCTTATAGCAGTATTCTTCAGATAATACACCCTGCAGGATGCATAGGTCTTAGGACCTGTGATGTGCCTCCAAGAGGTGATACACAGAACTTACAGTCCAAGGGAGCTAAAATAGCTGTAAACCACATTTTCACCCTTTGAGTCTATGTTGCTCCAGGGGCTGGAGCAGTTCAGGAGGGATAAACAACTCTGAATTTAGGACTACATGTCTGGGGAGCCTTAGAAGAAGCAGTGCCGCCCAGAATCAAATCCATGCTATGTATTGTGGCCATATCCCAACACGTCCCTTCTGCCTTAGGCTCACGCGCACGCATGCACACACACACACAGAGCTAAGATTTGTAAGGGGATCTCCAGAAAGCAACCTGGATCTGCCTTTCTCAGGCCTACTTTACACAGCTGGTAAAATCTGGCAGCTGTCAACAGGAATTACACAAGCTATACAGAGTAGCTTGCATAACTTTCATCAACTTCATAACTTCTGTTTAGCATGAAAACTCATTGACACAGCACCATGCTTTTTGGGAGGTGGTTTTATTAAATTGACTCTGGAGCAATCAATTCTGGATCAACTGAATGGGTCTTTACCTCCGCTCAATCAATTTCAATAATTCAATCTGACAGTGGTGAATTTGCTGCCTTGAGTGTAGACATACCTCAAGTTTCTTCTGAAGAATTCTCCCTGAACTTTTATTGCTGATATACAGCCCTCTGGCTCATTTTATCATCAGACATGGACTGGAGTGGGGATGATAATTTTTCCCAAAGTCAGAAAGCTAGTATGATGTAATTTACTTATGCTGGCACAAGTATTTGCAGGAAATGGGGAGGCATTTTTTTTTCTGAATAGTATATATGAGTATTTGATAGTCAAATACTTGCCATTATAATAAAGTTGGAGTGTTTGTGTTCACTCAAGCACAGCAATCTCTGTAGCTTTGTATCCTCATTTACTTACTGTGCCACTATCCTTTCTGTGTAAAAATATATCAAGAAACAAAAATGTGGTATATAAAAATTCAAAAACTTTTAAGAATGCAGGAGAGTACTACTTCAGGGTGAAGTGAATAAACCCTGGGATCTTTGTGCCATTTTTTAGAGAAGAGTTTCCTTGGTCAAAGTTTTTTTCTTGTGAGTCATCTGTGCAAATTTCTTTCCTCCTGAGCTTTCATTTCCTTTTGTACTGTGAGTGCTGCTGACCATGAGGGTAAGATTCAGGTTATAAAAGTGTTGTAAGGAGCAGGCTTCACCTTTCCACCTTCTGCTCCACCTCTCATTGCAACTTAAAGTTTTCTTTTCATGTGTCACCAAAAAGAAAGAAATTCCACTGGCACAGGAGGTTTCTGTAGTTTCATTTTTTTTTTCTCCCCAGCAGTGACACACCGCTGCACAAGACATGGCCATGGAGATGAATAACACAAGTGGGATGCTAGAATTAGACTCACAGACTTTAAGGTCAGATGGGACTTACATGTTCATCTAGTCTAACCTCCTGCACACTCAAGGCCAAAGAACCTTGCCCATCCACTCCTGTAATAGACCATTAAGGTTCTAAAAGCTTCTTCATGCTCTAGAGGTCAGTACTTCTGTTAGTAAATCACTGAGTGATTTACCTTGCTGTTTAGTTACAGAAAAGCTCTTTTGGAGTTTGTGCGTGTCTGTCCGTGTGACTGAGTATATGGAAAAGTTGTTTCCAAATGCACTCTAGCTTCTGTAGGAGCAAATGGATGCACCTGAAAGTGGGGAGAAAAAAAAACAAAAATACAGACAAATCAATTACAAAATTAAGAGCAGAAGGGTGTAAGCAACGCCTTTCCTTGACCCAGCTGGAGGGCACCTGTGTCCTCTGTGTCCCAGCCCAGGGCCCTTACAGCGGCCAGGCATTTGACCTGGGGGGCAGCGGGGATCCAGCCACAACACGCTGACCCCAGTGTGGGACGCAGCTCCCCTGGGCTATTGCCTTCCTCCTCTCCCAAGAGTACCTGTTCAGCCCCTTCAACCAGGTCCTCTGGGTAGTCGCTGAGGCGCAAGGAGTAGAAGCTCTCCATTGCATTGGGCGGTGGTAGGTCGGGAAACTCTGTTGTGATCTCCATCTCCCTTGTGGGGGGTAACTCTGGCAGCTCCACGTGGTCGGGTGTGAGGGGCAGCTCCTCCAGGTCCGGTCCCATAGATGGGTCCATTTCAGGCTGAGCAAGTGGCAATTCCGGTCCCATAGGGGGGTCCGCTTCAGACTGAGTGAGTGGCAGTTCATCTAGATCAGCACCTGAAAACAGCAGGACCCGTTCCCCACAGTGTGGGTCTTCTGGGAAACCTTTGGGGTTCCGGGGTTCCAGCTGTCCCCCCAGACTGTCATCCCCAAGCGGATTGGACTCCTCCCAAGGGGCACCGGCCATGGGAGGACCAAGGCAGACACCCTAGTATTGGGATGGAGGTCCATGGGTAGGCCCGGTGTTCCTCTGCAGGAGAAAGGGCCGGGGCTGAGGAACCCAGAGAGAGCCATCCTTCCTCTTCGGCGGTCAGGGCTGGACTGAGTTCCCTGGCCTGGCTTTTATATTTCCTGCCCACCCCTTGCCTTCCGCCTTGATGGACAGCTGCCCAGTGGCCATTTTGTCTCTTCTAGGGGCAGCCATCTTGCCTCTTTACAAAGGGGAACTTAAGACTCTATTGAGCTTTAAACCCTGTTTCCCAAGCCAAACACTGTGCACACACAGTAGTATTGAATAATTATCTGTTTAGTCTCTTGATGCATGTATTTCACAATCGTTACCAGAGATTCCACAAGCTCTTCAAGTTGTGGAGACAAGTTTAAGTGGTGTCACTGCTCATTGCCCCAACATAACATACTATTGAAACAGAAGACAAAACAACACTTTTGTTGTTGGAATCGTGTGTGTTTACCAAATACTAATGAAAAGCCCTGTATTGATAGCCCTCAAATCTTCTTCACGTAATATACAGCATGACCAGCGGCAGTGTATGTGCTTCTGTATCATCCAACCAGTGTGGCAAAATCCGGACTGTAACCTTATAGAATCACTGTTGATTTCATTCTCCATGGTTACTCCTTTTTATTTTCTTTCTTTGGATAAGAATGTAAAGAAGAGGGTAGCTCTAGCTGAGATTTTTGCACTGTGAACATTTATCCACTCATAATTGAACTAAAGCCATCAAACTCAGTTCATATAATCCACATGAGGCATAGTAGAGAACATAACAGGCCTAATTTTGCTGTCATTTATGTGGATGTAACTCTTGTTGCAATTAATGAGAGCTTACTTCTGGTAGGTGCAAGTGAAATGGTCACTCTCAAACAAGTCAGTGGAAATAAGGGTTTGCAATACATCACAGGGAAACATAGCCCTATTCCAGTGTCACCCAACCAGTGTACTACCTGGCCTAAGCCAGTGTGCCAGTTTTTTGAAAAATACTCAAAGAGCTCTTCATTGGCTCATTGGCTAATGAATATTCATGAGTTCATTTGGAAACTACATGGTGGTGTGCCTCAAATTAATGCAAGGTGTGCCATGGCAGAGAAAATGTTGGGAATCACTGCTCTAGTCTACGCTTGGGCTGTTTTTTGGTGGCAGTCAACCGGGATTTATGGAAGGCACGTAAAATGCCTTGCATAAATACCAGCGATTTTCTTAGCTACCGGGGCACACTTGGGAAAGCCGACCACAAACGCCTTGCAGTCGGCTTTCCTGTATACCTCCTGGACCCCAGGACTTACGAAGCTGACTTCCGGGAGCCAGGAGCTACATGGGCCCAGGAAAAGACTTGGGGCCTGGGCCCGATCCTGCCTGGGGCCACAGGCAGGGCCTGGAACAGGCTTCTGCAGCAGGTGGCCTGACCCCAGACCCTCAGCTGGAGCCAGGGGTGGGGAGGGCAGCTGCCACTGCAGGCAGCCCAGCGGAGGACCTCGGGCACTGGCGCTAGGACTCGGGGCTCGAGCCCCATATGCCTAGTGCCAACAATGCTGCTGCTAGGAGCACAGCAGTGAGTTCAGGCTCAGTGCTAAGTGCTCTCAGAATGCCAGACTGATGTCGGCGATTCTTCTGCCATCAGTATAGACATAGCCATAGAATTTCATAAGAGACTCATATGTTTAGCATGAATGGAAAATAATAAATAGATGACAGTATAGAGGATGTTATGGGTATCACTGCCAAAAAATATAACATCTTGACTCAAGATAGGATTTTTTTTCTGAATTCCAGAAGTGTTTGTGTGACAGGACAACTGTTTTCCATCCAGATCTAGTACATGAATCTATCACAGGTGATTTATATGGGGATGCGGGGACGGAACTTCCTCTGGCAACTTATAAATACACTTTCCTCCAATACCAATATAGCCTGTAAAATATAATATAATATAATATAATATAATATAATATAATATAATATAATATAATCTATTTGCCTAAGATATTTCTATACATGGGGATCTTAGCCAGCAGAGTAATCTTTTGGTTAATGACAGGGGGAGAGAGCTAGGATTCAAAGCTAGAGCTCATCTTCTCTGAGACTTTAGGAAAGCCACATCTCTCTATTTCTACTCTGTGAAATATTTCATTTAATATTTAGTTAATGCTTGTGTATTTCAAAAAGTTCAAACAACTGCTTTGAGGTCCTCAGACAAAATACTATCATTAATCACAGGAAATCCTGCCTGAGAACTAGTCAAAATGTTTAATCCGTAAAGCAATAAAAAACAAACAAGAAAACCCTACTTTTTTACTGCATATTTTACTTTCATCCCTGTAAGAATAAAGGCAGTTTCTTTGTCTTTATGGGTGGGATGCAGTTGGAAGGCTAGCTTTTACTTGGGGGCTATAGATGAGTATCATTGTTGGCTCACATTAAAGCTCATAAACCTAATGGGAAGAAAAGAAGGGGAACTACAAAGATGCTGCAAAATTGTAAATCTCCCAGGGTTCAGTCCTACAAGGTGCTAAATATTTATGAGTGGCTAACTAGGAGATAGGGGTACTCAGATCCTCAGAGAAGTACTGATCAAGTACCAGGATCAAGGTCATTGTCTCTGTGGAGCCTGAAAGAATATACTAGTATTGATAAAAATATGAACATTGTGCTTTTCTACTTCACATAATCTTTGCATTATTAATTAATCCTAACAATATTTCTGTAATGTAGCTAAGTAAGAATTATCTTAATTTTACAGGAGGAAATGTGCCCAAGAACAGGAAGTTATCAATGTTAAAGCCAGGAGCAACTCTAAACTGTTTGGCTCTTAATCCTGTGTTTATACTGTTAGACCATACTATCCTGTCAGTCCTCTTTTAAAAAAAAATCTGGCATACAGTAGCATAGTGTGACGTGCTGCAATTTGTGTCGCAACACAAGGGATGGGAAGATACTTATCCTTTTTACAGGCACTGTCAGAATAACCATAGGTTTCCATTAATTTAATAAAAGCTGAGATAGATGCTGCAATCTTCTCACAAACAACATTAATGGAAGCTGGAATGCAGGCAGAAAATACAATAGAAATCCTAGGGAACACTTTAGTTTCTTCTCCACCCACCCAAAACCAGAACTGGGAATGCCAACTGAACCTTTGGTCTTTGCACTGAAAGATATCTTTTCTCCTAATCCAACAGCATTGACCAATGTGCTGCCTTCCACTTTCTCCTCCTGTGTTGTTGAAAGACACAAATCATGCACTTAAGTCATTGATATTGGTAACTCACTTACAAAGGGTATCATTGATCAGCTCTGGTGAGTCACAGCCTTTAAGCTGTCTCAAGCTAGTCAGAGAGATATTTTTAGCCAGAGGTAGAGAGACTTGGTAAACCTAGGCTTGGATGAAAAGTGACAGAATGGTGTTGAAATTTTTTCTTTAAGAAATCTGTAAAATATTTCTTCTGTAAATTGAAATCCTTCCATTTGGTCTTTCTGAACAAATAATCAAAACTGATCTCCTGATCTCCACTCTTTGGTGGTTATTCCATGTATCTTTTGAAACACAACCTCCTCCTCTGAACCATAGCTCAGGACAAATGACCTGCATACAGGTAACCTACTGACAAATACATTTTCTTTTAAAGATTTGCTAGAATTATATTGCTTTATAATGACTAATTTAACTCTGTAGAATACATTTCCCCTACTTAATATATTTGTTCATCAGACAGGGAGCTCACTTGAATAAAATTGCCAAATCCTAGCATCACTTCAATTCCATTGTTCTGTGACAGATAAAAATATGAAATTGGATTACAAACCTTTCCAGCAATTACTCATACTCAGTGACTTGGTTGTGGAGAAAATGTGAATGTAGTAAGATGCATTTTAAACAGCTTCCCATACTCAAACACATTCCTTGCTGTAGCAGATTCTTCTCCATACAGAAAATATACTAATCCTTCTTTATTATAGGTGTTGGCCACATGGGAACCGTGAGAGGTCATCATCATTTAACTGCATAATGTGGATATGACATTGGGAATAAGAGCTGTGTTTCATCTCCAACACAGCAGTGAAGAAAAGTTTCATTCTACTCTACTCAGCTACATGCTAGCTAGGACTTTGGTTCTGTTAACATTGGTGTTTATTAGATGTAGCTCAACTGAAGTCAATGAAATGGCACAAGAGGAAAACACGCTTCCATTGCCATGTGATAATTAAGCTGCATGAAAAAAAGGAACATGCAGACATTTCTGTTTGCGAGAAGAGAGAAGCTTATCAATGGAGGATTCATTTATTAATTGAGATGTAACAAGAGCTTTTAAAAAGTGTAATGACTGGCTAAACCTAAAAGAGACTCTAAGTGTACACTCTAAAATTAAACCCCTCATAGGTCTGAGAGCAATCTCAAGGATACTTGTTATATTCTTATTTCACTAAAGACATGTTAAAAGAAAACAAAAAAAAATAATCCACTGCAATCACCAGCAGCTGGCCCTTATCCTCTACGGGAATTTACACAAGCATAAATTACTCTGATAGAGTGCATTTGGTGAGTAGATGGCAATGTTACAGAGCATAGGATAGTATATTGTAATTTTAGATTTTACAGTAAAACAGTGATTTAAAAAAAATACTATAACAGATCATAAGCATTTCTATGATCTCTTGAGTGCCCAAAATATTTATTTATGTTGAGACATCTGGATAAACAGTTTAAATATCTAATACATTAATACTGTGTTTTAAGACACAACTATATTGCTCAGTAAAATGGTTTGCTGAGCTAATATTATGTATCGGTAATTTTTGATTAGTCAAAAAGTCAGGGATCCCTAAAGCCAAATTTTGCAACAGCTCTAATGCTTCAATTCTGCAAACATTTATTGCTTAAGTAATTTACCAATGTGAAAAGATCTATTGATTTCAGTGGGGATGCTTACAGTAGTAAAGTCAAGGCTGAACATTAGTGCTTGTAAAACTAGGATTTTAATACTACTCTTTCTAATTAATGTGTGTATATGTTGCAAAAGTTAACATTAATGCACGCCTATGTTCTCGCCATCTGCACTAAGATAACACTTATAACCAGCAATATACAAAAAGAATGAATAATTAGCACCGGAAGGGGGGTGTGGCACATGGAACCTTGTTGAATAGAGATGTAGGCATGTAAAAATATAAAGATAGTGCTCCTTTGTCTCAGTCCTAGGTGATTGCTGTGCTACTCCCTCACAGAGCACCTATGAAATGGCCTACCTGCCACTTTCATGGTGCGCAAGATTGAAGCAGCAAGAAACAGGTGTATCTGGCAGGTGCCTACAAGATTATGGCCTTTAGAGTTTTCTAGTGTCTAAGTTTTGATATGAACATATCTGATAACTGCATTAACTCTACAAAATAGCTGTTACACAAATGATTACTGAAGTATAGGGAAATATGTGGTATTCTGTTTTTGCTTTAGTGCATGAGGCCAATTTTGTTATCCTTAACTAGATGTAAGGTCATGCAATTCAAATAACAACATATTAACTAATTGGCCAAAAGAGACTTCTAGTTTTGCATCATGATCTTGTTATCTGTGCATAATAGTCTGGCTTAAAAACGTTATGCCCCATTATCAAATAAACTTTTAAAAAAAAGAGAGAGCAACAGAGAGCGAGAAAGAGATTAACATTAATGCTAACATGCTTAACAAATCAAATGAACTCTCCTTTCTGCTTTTCTCCCTAGTGTAAAAGCACTGGCTTAAAGATAATTCAACACAATTTGCAATTACTGTCTATCTTTTCTCAAAAGCAACCCTTAAATTAAAGAGCTTGGAGACTATATTGCTTCAAGGAAAAATATCCTCTCTGGTGATGCTGCCTCATTTCCTTAAACTTGTGGATAACACTGAAATTTTACCCACAGATGCTGACAGGCTCTGCTAATATGTTTGAAGTATTATGTAACCATTTGAGAACAACAAATATATTCAGTTCTTATGCATGCATTCAATTCAGTGCATATATCCATGTATAAAAAGCTTTCTTAAGGAGGCATTATGCTGGTAAGGCAACTTCGCTATACTGGTCCAAGAAAAATTACTTTTTGTTTTCCTAGAATGCTGAAAGTTCGGCAAACATAGGCCTCCATTATGATAGCCACATATGAACCACTGAATTCCAGCACGCGATTATGAAGTCCACCAGCATGCATCCTACTGCAGGACTGGAATCCAATGACAAACTCAAAAGTGCAGTTCTTGGTAGCACAAACACAGCCTAACCTCCCAGTTTAACCTCCTACTGGTACCCACTGCTGGTCTGTATTTGCTTGAAACCTTTCCCCTACTGTCTTTATTTTTCAACACAAAATTCATAACAGAAAGGCACTTAGAAAGGCACTTCACATGCATAAGGTTTCATCCAAATATCAAGAAGAGTCTAAGCATAAGAAAAGCTTGGAAATTCAGAGCTGCAGCTGCCTCTCTGTCATTACTATCCCCTGCTGTGGAAAAGCATTGAAAAAGCACTCCAAACAAGTGACCTTGCAGACCAAATGATCTCATTATTTTCCATGCATAATGGAAACAAATAAGAGAAAAACAGCAGCTTCACTTTTGCATGTCCTTTCTTTTTGTTTTATTCTATTCTGCTAACACTATTCAAATATAGATGTTTGTGTATCGGTGTGTGGGCACATTTGTATCTCTATAAAGACAGGATCATTTCATTGTACTTCACAGGCAATGCAAAACAATACCTTTCAGGTAACTAGTTTTTAATTTTGTAGGTAGTCAACAGTGTCCAAAAGTCCAAAGGGGTAGCTATGTTAGTCTGCGTACAGCAAAAACAAGAGTCCTCTGGCAGCTTAAAGACTAATGGATTTCTTCAGGCATAAGCTTTCGTGGGCTCCAACCCATCTGATGAAGTGGGTTGGAGCCCACAAAAGCTTATGCCCAAAGAAATTTATTAGTCTTTAAGGTGCCACAGGACTCTTGCTGTTTTCACTGCCTAAATGGGAGAAATCTCTTAGGAGAAAAAAAGATCTGACCATTTCAATTAGTAGGGGCGGATTTTTTTTTTTTTGTCTTCAAGTAAGTTGTTCTTATTATCGCTAATGCATATTCCTTGTTGTGCTGGACTTGATTTTTAATATTAAGTGTCAAAAATTATACCACTAAAATAATGTCAGAATATTTTATAGTTATTTTGTAACTCTAAATTAAACAACTGTCAAAAGTGTTGACCAACCTGAAATGAATGGGAAGTGGGTTTACTTCCAGCACCACCTCTATCACTTCCTTAAATAGGTTAGAGCATGTTGCAGAATGAAATACAGAAGTGGGGATGAAAATTAAAAGAAAAAAGTCAAAAACGTCATTATATTTAATGTTTTGGAGGGAATGCTAACTATCTCCCAAGACAGCCATTAATTGGGTACAGTGCAGTATTAAATGCAGGTAAAACCACAGAGCAGGAAATGTACAATTCTCCCCCACAAAGCTGTCATAAATTTAATCACCGCTTTTCATGTATGTCATCAGAATGGAAACATGTCCTTTGGAATGGCAGCCAAAACATGAAGGGGCATATGACGCATATCTGGCACCTACATTCCTTGCAACACTGGCTAAAACGGTCCTATGGAATGCCTGTTCTTGCTTTCACATGATATTCTAAATAAGAAATGGGCAGCATCATCTTCTGTAAATGTAAACTAACTTGTTTGTCTTAGCAACTTGCTGAACTAGACATGGGAATGAGCAGACTTGTAGGGTCTAGTTTTGCATGGTTTTATTTATTAGTACAGTTCTATAAAAAATAATTCTACACTTCAAGTTGAATTTTTATGATAAAGAAATTGAACTACAGAATGTGTATAAGTTGAACTGAAAAATACTATTATTTTTTACAAAGCAAATATTTGTAATAAAAATAAATATAAAGTGAGCACTGAACACTTTATATTTTGCATTGCAGTTGAAATCAATATTTTTGAAAATGTGGAAAATATTCAAAATATTAAATAGATTATTTCTATTGCCATTTAAGTACATTAGTAATCATAATTAATTTTTAAATCACACAATTAATTGCAATTATTTTTTTTAATTCCTTGAGATCTCTGATTATTTGTTGTAAATTCCATTGGAAATAAGAGGGCTTTTTTGTGTTTATGAACTAATACTGATTCTCAGGGATGTATTTTTTTTTATTATGTATTTGCTAAATAATTTGAGTGAACATTTTTCATGGAGTGGGTTGTCTGGGATTTCTTCACTTTGACTACTTGTAACTTATCATCTGGAGTCTCAATATATTGCTTCTCCTCACTGACTGGATGCCTGAAGTCTTTTTTTCAGTGGAGGATAAAGAATGAGAAATTATGATGAAGCGTAAATGAAGAATAATGGACTTCCAAAATGCATTGTTGAGCAACTAACCATTTATGATAAAACTCTTGAAAACTTTTGGGATTTGTGAACATTTTCATGAATATCCTATGACTATCCCAGCACCATTACCTCTCTAGTTTTACAAAAAAAAAAAAAAAAAAAAAAACAACAACAAAAAAAAAAACTTGTACATCATTCCTTAGCTCTATGTCAGAGATATAGTGTTGATTGCTAGTTAAATTATCATCTATGGTGAAGACATTGCTTTACATAAATGAAAATGTACGAGATGGAAATTTTTAGGCACAGTATCAACTCAGCACTGATTTTGTAGGTCATACAACATCTGCCCTTATACAGCTGAGCAGTATATGGAGCCCATTAGAGAAGTTCACTCAATTAGCTCTGATTTTCAATCCAGGAATTAACATGACTTGTTAAATGATTGCAAATTTTTGTTAACCAGAACAAAAAATCTCTCTTCTGTTTCTGCATTAAAATATGACTGGAAGAACAGAAAAAGCACATTACAACACAAAGTGTGTCCCATCCTGCTGTCAGACTCCTGTTGACAGTCCATTATGGCCACATGAATTGTATATATAAGTATAATGTAAAGAAAAGTAAAGTAATGTGATAAAATAGTCATACAAACATAAAGAAAGGAGAGGGAAAGTAAGGGAAGGATCCATGCTTTTATCAACAATTACATTTGAATGGGAAAAAACAGAATCAGTTAATTCAGTGGTTCACAACCATTTTCAGGCTGGGGGCCCCTTTTTAACAAACAAAAAAAATTTTGCGCCCCCCATCCCCCCCAGCTGATTATGTAATCTGGCCTTCATGGGCAGACTTTGGCCTGCACCAGTGGGACAGCTGGTGACCAATGCTGCCACCATCATTGCCTGCACTACTGGGGAGCTGAGCCATGGCAGCTATGGTGCCCTGCCCTTGCCCCTGCCCCTGCTAGGCAGCTGCCAGGACCCCATCCCCCTGCCAGGATCCTGCCACAGGAGGGGAAAGTGGAGATCAAAAGGATTGTAGCTGGATTCTGACCCTGGGTAGCGAGAGGCTCCGCAGACCCCTTGCAACATGTCCACGGACCGCTGACGGTCCCTGGACCACAGGTTGGGAACCACTGAGTTAGACTATAAATTATTTTATTTAAGGCATAGTACCTAGCACAGTGAATCCCTGGGACATAACTGAGGCCCCTGTGCTATCACAATATAATTTATTTATTATTATTATTATCATTATTATTATAGCTAAACATTCTCTCAGTTTTCTTCAGGTTTCAGCAAAAATAGGAAAAGTCCGGTTTCTTCCCACAGGAATTCCTTCATATTTGTGCAATGGATTCAGTAGGCAAGCTTTGCTGAACTAAGTTCAAAAAATAAAATTCTGAGAAGCATATCCTCTGGGATAATTAAGTGTATGTTTACACTTACAAATTAATTTGAACTGATGAGGATCAATTCAAATTAAATAGATGCATGGGCACACTGACTCATTAATCTGAATCAAAGAATGCCTTAGTTTGAACTGATGGAAGCTAACTTTGAAGCTATAAAACCTGGTTTACCATCAAAGTGACATTTAATTTGAACTCGTTAGTTTGAATTAACCCAATGTAACCATGCTAATTCGAAGTAACTGTTAGTTCAAATTAGCCACGGCTTGAATTTCCCTATGCAATAGCACCCCTACCTAATTTGAACTAGCAAGTCCTGTGCATGGACATGCTAGTTCAAATTAGGGTTTCTAGTGTGGCCATATTAATCTGAATTAACTTAATCTGAAGTAAACATTATTAGTTCAAATTCAGTTAATTCGAACTAACCTTCTAAGTGTAGACATATCCTTATAGATTTTAAGTCATCTTAAGAATAGAGACAAATTATAGTATATAGCTGAAGTGCAAGAAACCTACTGACCCAAGCTTTTAAGGCATTAGTTTAATCAGTTAGCATAAAGAAGTTATGGCTATAAGTCTTAGCATAAGTGAATTGACCAATGGTGACCCTAAGACACAAGATGGTGTAACAGCTTATTTTGCAATAGATATACCTGTTAAGATCTTGTCTAAAATGATGGCAAGTCACCACAAGAATTCAAGTGATACCAATTTAGGTTTTTTCAAGTAGAAAAATCAGCAGATGCAGAAACCACAAGATTGCATAGTAACTACTTGTATGTATTCTGCTATTGTAGCTGTGTCAGTCCCCAGATATTGCAGAGGTAAGGTGAATGAGGTAATATCTTTTATATTTTATTTATCTCACCAAAAGAAATTGGTTTAGTAAAAGATACTACCTCACCCACCTTCTTTCTCATAGTAATCTTTTGGTATATACACTAATAAGTTTGAGATGATTACTATGCTAACATATAGGATAACAACATCCCAGCAATATTAGGGTCAGGAAGTTAGTTATGGGCAAAGGAAGCATAAAACTACTGTGAATATTCACAGAGCCATTAGAGGTGGAAATGCCAGTAGTGTTTCACAGGGCACCTATGTTGTCTGTGGCATGCCAAGTGAATTTAATGGTCACAGTCTCATTGGTTAGGTTATTGTTGAGTCCATTACAGAGTTTAAGTCTCAGTTAAGAATTGTGTGAGGATATATACAACATGATGCTAGAAGTCAAATTAATATTACTTTACTGTTGCAATCTTGTTTGATTTAGAGTATTTGTTTCTGTCACAAACTTTTGGTAAAACTATTGAAAAGTCAAGAGCTTTTTCCTAAGCATGAATGTTGTGACTGTACATGTCAGAGTTTACAACCAAACAATAATTCTAATACATTTGTACCTGATTTTGGGACTAGACCCTGTCACATTTCAGAAGTTTAATTTCTCCGCTGAGGATTCTAAAGGAATCCATATAGTCATTATACAAAAAAATAGATCAGTCAGCAGAGCAATCTTTCTATTTGCTATATTGGGTCCTATTATTGAACAAATGTATTCTCTGCCTTTCTCTGCTCCTTTACATAGTCACAAATCATGAGAGTTTAAGGTCAGAAGGCACCAACCAGTCATCTGATCTGGCTTTCTGCTTATCACAAACTACCAACACCGCCCAGCACTTACATACTAACCCAAAAACTGAAACATGACAAAAATATTACAGACCAAGCATCTGAACAAGAGCCAGCCAATCACCTGAGAAAGGTACCAGATTAGAGCGCTGACCCTCCTCATGGGTATGTCTACACTGGAGGCTCTATTCAGTAAACCTAACAAGGTCAACTTTAAGTCAACTTAAGGTTGGCCTTGTTAAGTTGACTTAGAGAATCCATATGAAAAACTCCTGTTGACTGCCTGCATCCACACTGGTAGGTTGATAGAGGAGTGGTACATTATGGGTAGCTGTCCCACACTGCACTGGAGAAGTGCCAATTAGGTCAACTTAAGGCCTTCCCCATCTATGTTGGCTTAAGTCGACTTAATAAGGTTGAGTTAGGTGTTAAATTGACCTTAAGAGGTGGTGTTATTAAGTCAACTTAAGGAAGCACTTAAGTCAACTTAATAACAGCCAATGTGGCGGCAGAAGTCTGTAGGTTGACTTAAGCTTCCTTCAGTTGACCTAAGGCTCCAGTGTAGATGTACCCCTTGAGACTGCTCAGGTTGTGCAAAGTGAGTGATACCTATTGGGAAATCTAACTAGGGATGTATTCTGCATGGGGGGATACCCAAGTAGAGTTGGGAATATAATGGATTTTTCACTTCATTTCAAAGATGAGGTAATGTCTTTTACCTGACCAGCTTCTTTTGGTGAGAGAGACAGGTTTTCAAGCTTACACAGAGTCTTTCAGGTCTAACCCAAACTAACTTCAGGAAGCTAGCTCAAGGTCTCACTGTTAAAACAACGGATTTGAACAGATTGTTTAGCATAAGTAGTTTGTGTGTATTTCATGGGACTATTCAAGTTGAAGTGTCCCACTGCAAAAATTCTGTCAGAAAAATTAAGCCCAGCTCTTGTGCTGAGCAGCAGCATACTGCTGATGAAGCTATTTCCCTTGCCATACTTCCCACAGTCTTATTCCCTCTTGTTCTTATGCTAGTATGTGTACTCCAAGACACAATCTAGGCGCATGAATTAAAATGCTTGAATGAAGATTTTAAATGTGTTTGCAGGCCATTAATTATGTTACATATATATCCACAGCCAGTTTTTTTTATCACTTTAAAACTAGGCACGTTTTGCCATGATGAATTTCAGATTAACTGCCAAAGAAACATTGAATTTGTTTTACATATAAAAAAAGAAAAGAATGTACATATACACACACAAACACACAATTAACTTCTCATTTAACTGGTGTAAATCAGGAGTAACTCCACTAAAATCAATGAAATTGCAAGAGTTTGAGAAGAAACTCCGTCTCCTGGAAGCTTGTTTTTCTATCATTTGAAAAATCTGTCATTTTACAGTATTTGAACAGCTTTTAACTTGAGATACACACTAAAGAAATAGTAGCACAGCCATATGTATCCTCTCTTTCTAAGGTAAAATAATTAGACCTATATACATTAAACACATAAGCACTGAATTCTTAAATATTAGTCCTCACTTACTATCAAAAGTCCTGACCTTCAGTATTATGGAATCCACCATTCAATGCAAAGTCAAATGGTAGTATCCTCTGACTGTAGATGCTAAAGGACAGAGTATCTAAAAGACTGAACATTTAATCCTTTGATACATTGTTGGCAATTGTTCTATACATTTCATGAACAGGCTGACCAAAATATGACGACTCTGGGGATTATACATGTTTTCAGTATTAGACTATGTCCTCTTGTATGCTTGTAGAAGGAACAAAAGTTTTCTAACTCTGGAACAGTTACTGTGAGCATTCACACTGTCTGTGGCTTCCCCAACCTTGTACCTAAAGATAGGTTAACTATTGTTTCAGATATGCTTATAGTCCTGTCAGTTTTGCCAAGGCACATGAGGCACAGTTGCTGAATACAGTCAATATACTTATGAATAAAGTCCACCATGAATTTTTAAAAAAATCTTCTTAAGGAAACACTTTTTCTACACAACTTTATGTAAAAACAACTCCTGTGCTCAGTAAAAAAAAATGTCCTTTGGCAAACATTTGCTTGTATGACTAGAGTCTTGTACAGATTCAAACAGAAAGATTCAAAATGGTTTAAAATCTCACACAATTATATAGAAAGAACCCTCACCACTCAAACAGATTATGTCTGAAGGGATTAGTAAATTTTGCTGGCATGGCTGGCACAGCTGCAGTAGAGAAATAATGAAACTTTTAGGACAAATTTCATGAGAAGACCTCCCAAGCATCACCTCTCACTAGACTAAAATTTAATGTAAGTCAACCTCAGATCTAACCTTTAGCCTAAATTTAAGATGAATCGGAATGACTGCTCCCTTGTCTGAACTATTCAGAGACAATTCTACTCAACTTTTTCTTGTGTCTCTCTAGCTGTTGTTATTGCTAGGAAAATTTGCATGAAATAAGAGAATGATTTCTTTGGATATACTTAAATTCTGCTATCAATTTAGATAATTATTTGCTATGGAGAAATTGTTATTATATTGGAGAAATTATTATTATATTGGATTATGATTGCAAATGAGAAGTAGGCAAGGGCTGATTAATTCCTAATGTACTTTTACGAGAAAAGAAAAGGAAAACTGTAAATAGAAACAGTTCATTTTTTCAAAATAACTTTTTTTTTCAAATTCCACAAGTTATTAATTTGTTTTTAGTACTTTGCTGATTAGACATCATAATAATAAAGAATCAGCAGAATAAAATATTACAAGTTTAAAATACCTTAAAATTAAAATGCATTTATGCTGGGCAGTTTTCTAAGTAAAATAATTAAAGGGTGAATACTGGAACTGTCCTGGTGAGTAAATAAACTCTCTGTGGGTGCCCCAAATATGTTGATATGGTTAATTGATACGGTTAATATATGTGAATGGTTAATTGATAATTTTTTTGGCTATTAGCATATTTATTTACTTAGATTAAATTCTCTATATAGTTTCCCTTCACATTAATTAAGACAGGCAATGTAAAGATCAAAAGCAAGTAAAAGTCCAGATTATGTAATAATTTTTAATGTTGACATCAGGAGAACCTCTTTGAATTAGCCCTTGCCAAAGCAAATGAGAAATCCATTACTGAGCCATAATGAGAATTTGAAAATACAGGTATCTCCTGTTCAAGTATCTGCACCTAATCCCTCCCCAGCAGACTGGAAAAAAGAGATAGACTTAGTACACAATGGACATATTAACAAATCTGGGTTATTAAAGATTGAGGGTAGAAGTGCTCTTAATAATCAAGGACTCTTAATGCTGAAAAACTTTCCAGGAACTCCCTTTCATGTATATCAAAAGAGTTCCAACTTAAGCACCTGAGGCCAGGATCAGAGACAAGTCCAGCAAGGCTTCAAAGGGGCACATCCCTTTGAGAACTTCGCTCAAAGCAGGTTGGCCATACACCCCCATTTCTTCAAACTGTTTTACTTTGCTAACCAGCATCTCCGTTTTGCTGGAACTGAGCACAAGTCAGCTACTTTTCAGCCACACTCAAAATTGTCCAAACAATGGGAAAATATGGTAGAATGTATTACACACAGTTGATGAGAAGGAAACATAAAACTTGGAGTAAATGTAGCATTATTATCTTTCATAGAGGTCTCACATACATGTTAAATAAGAGTGATGTCAGAAACCTACAGGACTCTCCGGGCAATGGTGCTTGATGGGCACAGTCACCAATAACTAACTGCTCAGAGTACAGAAAGCAGTGAGCTGCAAGACTAGGATTTTTAGATGATATTATTTTATACGGTTACTGCATGACTACACACATGCATACATTCACACAATATACACAGTTAAAATCAAACGCTGTTTCTCTTATAAATAAAAGAGTAACATGCTGGTAAACATTTAATATAATTGGCATTCATGATAAATATGTATTCTGTGGTAAATTAGTGCTAGTTTGGATAAGAACTATATGCTAGAACTGTACACCAGAACTATACAGTTCAGCTTCAATTAACTATAATGATAGGAGACTATTATATGTGATGTTAGTGGTGGTTTGAAATGACCTGTGATTATTAAGCACATAATGATCAAAGGTTATTTCAAACCACCTCTAACATCACATACAATACTCTTCATTCACTGTATCTATAACTATGCTGCATCTTTGCATTTCAATTGATGCTTTGAAGATACAACAGTTTTGAATTAGAAATCCATCTTTATAAAAAGCTTACAAAACACAGGCTAAAACATTCAGAAAAAAAATAGGAACAATGGCAGCCTGATTTCCCTGTGACAGAAAAGCTGCTCATGCATTAAATTTATGGGAACAATTTAAGTAACTGTATCCTACACATTTTTAAAGGTACCGTGCTGAATATTTAGGGTGACAAGTTATTAGGTGCCTATATACTCTTTTCTTGATTGCTACATTATTTGCTCTTGAGGGTATTTAACTAGAATTGGGAATAAGTGCATATAATATCAGCAAACCAGCACCAGAAAGTCTGGTTTCTACCCTCTACCTTTGATCCAGGGGGAGACACAATGTTCAATGTTACTTGACACACACTACTTCCTTCTCCATCCTGGCCTAGCTGCGCTAACCAGCCCAGCATGCCATGCATTGTACAATCAAGGCTCTGCTTAGTCCCCATCCCAGCCAGCTGACCTGATTTAAATGGACAGTGGTAACCCCAGCAAGACTGCCATGTTGGTGATGTTACAATCTTGCCCTAAATGTATACGTTAATCTAAATAGCTGTCTTGCTTCAGCATTTTCCCCATTGTGAAACAGAGGTCCATTTTCAGTTCACTCATCTGTCTGAGGCCTGACATATTCACACTATGCTGACTCTATCACTATTGTGATAATCTGTATCTAAGAGATAGTATGTAATAAATCATTGGAAAAAGAGTAATTCACTGATCAGCAGTATTTTTGAGTTATGTATGTACATAAGTGTGTATCAGGAGTTACGCTGAAATTGTAACTAAAATGTATTTCAACAAGACATGTCAGGAGAGCTAGTGAAAAGATCTGCCCCAGACAAAGGAATGCATTTCCTTCCCTGGCTAGCCCAGTCATCAGGCAGAGACAATGAAGAATCATTTACATACAAGGTTAACAAAACTAAATGGGGGGGAGAAGACAGCTTGACATCCACACAGTAGGAGGCGACTAAAGGTTGGTCAGGGTCTTACTTTTCAAATAATACATTATGAAGGTTCATTGGTCTGTAAAAGATTGGAAGGCTGAACCTCAAGTGATACACCACTGAATCAAATGATTGTTCACAATAGTTCTGTATTTTAAACTTACCAAGTGAGCTGTTTTACTAAAGCCCATGACACACTGAACATTAACATAGGTGTTAATTGTATGCATTAATGCTGCATGAGAAAATATGGATGCTCATTAACATTATTGTTTAAAGTCTGACCAAACAAAGGGAGAAACAGATTTACTAGGTAGGGAGGAAGGCAGCCAGCTGCCTGTCTCGAAAGTAATTAAGCAAGGTGTGACCAAAAACAATGGCGGACCTATTTACATAGAAATCAGCAAAGGAACGGTGGGTTACTCACCAGTAACTGTCCTTCTTCGAGATGGGCTGCTCAGATCCATTCAGTGATAGGTGTCTCTATGCTGGAGCACCGGATGGTTAGAAAACCTTTGTCCTAGCCTGTCATGAGAGGGCAGGCAGCCACCACCCCCCACGCCACCCAGTGTCTATATATATGGCCATCTTTCGACCCCTCCCCAGTTCCTAGGAGTCGCCAACTCCAGATGTGGGGATGGAGGGGATGGACCATACTGGATCTGAGCAGCCCATCTTGAAGAAGGACAGTTACTGGTGAGCAACCCACCTTCTTCTTCGAGCGCTGCTCGGATGCATTCAGTAATAGGTGACTACTAGCTATGCTGATGGATGTCGGGTGGAGTTGGTTCTTCCACCTTCAGCACAGCAAAACACCCTGGATGGGAAACAGCCCAGTGAACAAGGAGATCAACTAGGGTTCATGGCCTGGATGGAGAACCTATAACTGTGGGGCCAACCCAAAGCAGGGGGTAGCTCCAATCCAGCCGAGGCAAAGTGTGCATGGGCCAGACGGACTAAGGTCACCTTAACCCAGAGTTTGAATCAACACAACGTGACTAACATGGAGTAAGATGCATTTGTTTGCTCTACCTGTGGGGTATAGCTCGAGGTATGAGGACCAGAGGGGTAATTCCTGGCCACAGAACACTTCAGTGTGAACCTTATGAAAGAACTCTAGAAGCCTTAGGGTTACCGGGCTGGCCATGATGACTGTGGCCTACGCAGATAACAATAGAAGAGATAAACGTAATCCCTCCGACTGGCCACGTAAAGACCCAAAGACACATGCCCAAAGGGGTATGTGAATTTGGAATACCTGGCAACATGCAAGGGAGCAAGGACTACTGAATTCAGGCAAGAAGGATCTAAGGGGAGATATTTCACGCTGGTTAACAAGAAAAGAAAAGGCCAGGAGCAGTGCAATCAACACCACATGGCATATCGGTCAAAATGTCCCTGGGCCAGGAGGATGCGATGCAGGCCTCCAGCAGTGTTACAGTGTAAAGACCCAGAAGATTTCTACCATTTGGAAGGAACATTTCAGACCCACTAGCTGCCTGCAAGGCGGCATGGTGGTCCTTAGGAAGTGCTGTTGGCCTTGGTATTCCTATGAAGACTCACGGAAGTGGACCCTCCTCTTGTCCCTTTATGTTCTACCTCAGGATTCCACTACCAGGAAGACTGCCTGGAGAATTGGGGGGGGGGGAGACGAGGGCAACAGAAATACAATCCCACCGATTGGACACTCAGTTGTGATGACCGGAAGACCTATGGGGTTAGAATTGCAGGGATTGAAAAGACCTTGTGTGCCCGAAGGCACCACCAGGAGTGATACCTGCCCCTAACTACGCTGCACCTATGTGTGCGTCGAAATTAAAGGACTCGTTAGGAGATGAACTATCCTTCCAAATGATATAGGTTATGGGAGGAGTGGATGGTCTCCTCCAAAGACCACCTGGGAAGGATATGGTACTCACAGGGTGCAGACCACAGTTCTGCAGGAGCACCTTGGATTTTAGAAAAATTCTGACAAGGGCAGCTTATCCCTATCATCCGATCTTATCTAGGATAGGATTCACCATGGGGAAAAAAACAAATTTCCAAGTTTCTGTGCAGATTGGAAATCAGGCTTTTGGTCGACTTGAGCTCCATCAAGTGAGCAGGGAAAACAACAGCCCTTATCAGCTGCCTATGGCGAAGCTATCATGCAGAGACTACCCAACAGTTTTCGGCCTTCAGGTCCCACTAAGGAAGGCGAGATATATCCGCCGGATGCCCAGGTGATAGTGTCCCAGGGCCAGACCTGGATAATCATGGTTCCAAGGTGACTCTAGGGTGAGCCATTTATGTACATCCCGGTTGGGTGACGGCCATGTGTGGAGCCCAATGGTGTGCAGGACATTCATCAATGAGCTAGTGCTGTGAGCTTGGCTAAAAGTTAGTTGGGAGGCCTAGGGTGAGTTTCCTTCCACCTCTGTCCAAGTGATTGGGGAAAAGGCATTGCCTCTTCTCCCATGGGTCCCACTGACCTGGTTGAGTCCAGGTCGGGCATATAGAAGCTGTCACTTTAGGAGTGGACAGAGAGGGGTGGTAGGGAGGGTATCACCACCACCTTCCTGGGAGGGTGGGGCCTAAATAGGGACCCTGATCAGGGATATTCTGGTTAGATATGAGGCTGTCCCAGAGAAGAAGTTGTTTGCCACCGGTTGTTTTCCTCCCCAAGGAGGGAGGAAGCCGAGGAGCAAGGTAGAGATTCGTGAACAGTTCTGCCTTGGTCTCCCCCCGGGCATAGAACCGCATGCAGAAGAGAGTACTGAGTATCATATTTCCGCCTAACAGGTGGGGTAAAGAAAAGGCTTACAATACCGTGGAGGTGGCTGAGGGCCTACTGGGACTGACTTAAACGCGCGCACCGACTGGTTTTGTTGAAGTGGGGAGATGCCCAAGGCAATGTTCCCTCTAATTACTCATAGACTGTGTGCACAAACAATTTCTTTGTGTGCGCAAAAACATTTCTTTGTGAGCACCAATATTAGAATTATTGAATTTTTTTGTGCGCACTTTATTTTTTTGTGTGCGCAGGTTTCATGACCTGTGTGCACGCGCACACGTGCACAGCTT
This sequence comes from Podocnemis expansa, assembly GCA_007922195.1. NCBI lineage: Eukaryota > Metazoa > Chordata > Testudines > Podocnemididae > Podocnemis > Podocnemis expansa. The sequence goes on from ML681991.1 coordinate 31,966,327, forward strand.
AGAGGGAACAGTGGTCCCTCCCCATTTTGGGTGCGGAAGCAGATCCCACCTTATGTGGGGCAGGCAGCAGGCAGGCAAAGGGTTTCACGAGCATCCTGTTGAGCACATGCGTCTCCTCATACCAGGAGTGTATGTAGTTGTGGCTAGAGCTACTAGATGATGCATCCTTCAGCTTAGCAAAGGCCCCCCTTAACGCCTATGAGAGTGGAAGGAATTGTCGGTCGGGACACTACCTGAAGGGTGAGAAGCGGGGCTTTTTTGTTCCTTTCCCATATTCTTTATCCCTTTTCTTCTCCAATGACAGCCCCAAGGGTAGCAATGAACTGAGAATTGTCTGCGGCAATGGCCACAGTTTCAGGTTGATCCTTGATAATTGAGAGGGGCTTGGCTTACATGGGCCATGTCTTCCATAAGATCAGAGAAGCAAGGCCAAGGACTGGCTCACCCCTGTCCATGATGTTGACGTGGGAGGCGGAGGGTATGACGGCCCTTGGGGGTTCCCCATTCTCTCACTAAAGGGGGGGGAAGTGATGTTATCTACGTTCTCTGATGGTGGATCGGAGCCATGGTTATGTCCCAGATGTTATGGGAACCACAGTAGGCAGTTACAGGTTAATAGGGATAGGCTCCCCTTCCTTGCAGGGAAGGGGAGGGAGAAAAGACCTTCCGAGAAGCCTCCAGAATTTGAACTGAGAGGGCGGTGGGGAGGGAATGAGTCCCTGCCCATGCTCTCCAGGAGCAGGGTGGGAGGAGTGATTTCAGCCCCATATGGCTTATGTAGGGTGAGGAAAGGCCCTTATGGGAGAAGACCAAGTTATTTTACCTCTCCTCTAGGGTCCCGTGCGGTATCCACTATGGTCAAGGTCTCGGGGGGGGGGGGAACAAGGCATCACCCCTGAAGGGCAGATCAAGTGCCACCTGCTGCACAGCGGGGGGTACCCTGGCTTCCCTAAGCCAAGCCACTCAGTGGACGGTTACAGCCGAGGCCATGATGTGGGCTGCTGTATCTACTGTGTCCCAGGCTCAGAGGAGAAGATCCTGGGAGATTATTCTTCCCTCTTCCACGAATGCATCATATTCCTCCTTGGCCTCTGGTGGGAGCAAATTTCTAAATTTTGCAACCGATTCCCAGACATCCAGCATCTATCTGCTGGTCAGGGCCTGGTTGTTTGTGCTCTGGAAGCAGGGAGGGGGTTGCTAGAAGGTTCGCCCGAGCCTATCGCCATCTGCACCACGTCTCTAGCAGAGATTGGGTGGTTGGCGAGAAGGGGGAACTCTGATTTGGAGACTCTATATTTAAGACCCACCGTGTCTGACACCGGGGTGATGGAACCCGGGTTCTGCCATTGGGAGAAGGTAAGGTCCCAAACACTTGGGTGTAGGGGGACTGTAGGCGGCTCCGCTGAGGAGAAGACCAGACCAAACAGGGTGTCCAAGGGAGGTTCAGAAGATTGAACCTCCGTCCCCAAATGGGTTGTGGTGCGGCACAAAAGATTGAAGTGCGTCGATAGGTTGCCTGTGTATGAGCCCGGTACTGGGGACAAAGTGGTAGCGGGTGCCCATCACGGAGTTAAGAGGGAAGGAGTCTCGTGAGGGGACCATTCATAGAATCATAGGGTTGGAAGGGACCTCATAGGTCATCTAGTCCAACCCCCTGCCAGAGGCAGGACCACTCCCACTAAACCATCCCAGTCATGGTTTTGTCCAGCTGGGCCTTAAACACCTCCAAAGATGGAGACTCCACCACCTCCCTTGGCAGCTCATTCCAAGGCTTCACCACTCTCCTAGTAAAAAAGTTTTTTCTAATATCCAGCCTTGACCTCCCTAACCGCAACTTGAGACCATTGCTCCTCATTCTGTCCTCTGTTATTACTGAGAACAGTCGAGCTCCATCTTCCTTAGAGCATCCCTTCAAGTAGTTGAAGGTTGCTATCAAATCCCCCCTCAATCTTCGCTTCTGCAGACTAAATAAGCCTAATGCTTTCAGTCTATCCTCATAGGGCTTGTGCTCCAGCCCTTTAATCATTTTGGTTGCCCT
>ML681991.1:31968764-31982216 GCA_007922195.1 Podocnemis expansa
CAGCCTGTAGCGGTGCATGGGGTTTTTCGTCCCACGTGCAGGATTTTGCACTTGTCCTTATTGAAGCTCATAAGATTTCTATTGGCCCACTGTTCCAATTTATCTAGGTCTCCCTGAATCCTGTCCTTGCCCTCCAACGTGTCTACTGGTCCCCCCAGCTTGGTGTCATCCGCAAACTTACTGAGAGTGCAGTCTATTCCATCATCAAGACCATTGATGAAAATGTTGAACAGAACTGGCCCCAGGACCGACCCCTGGGGCACACCACTCGTGACTGGCTGCCAGCTAGACATGGAACCATTGATTCCTACATGCTGAAACCGTTGATCTAGCCAGTGTTCCATCCACCTTATAGTCCACCTATCCAACCCATACTTCCTTAATTTGCCAATGAGAATGCTGTGGGAAACTGTATCAAAAGCCTTGCTAAAATCAAGGTATATCACATCAACGGTTCTTCCTGCATCCACAAAACCAGTCATCTGATCATAGAAGGAGATTCATGGGGGCGGAAGCGGAAAGGTGACAGCACCAAGGCTGCTTAGAGCCCTTTGATGGACCTTCCCTAGGACTTGAACAGGAGGAAGTACCCCCTGATTCTTGAGGTGGTACCGGTGATGGCAAGGTTATATGGTGCCGCGGGGATGGCTTTACAGTACTGGGGCCGATGGAGTAATAGGTGGTGGGGCTTGAGGGAGAGCAGTGTCGCCCTTGATGTATCCAGGCCTTAGATATGAAGGCCGGCTTGCCCCTCCTAACTGGTGTCAGGGAAGGTGGTGTGGGTAGGAGGAGGAGTGCCCAAGCAGCCTCCACCGCCTCCAGGGTCATCGGTATCAGAAGCAACCCCGAATGAGCCCACGGTGAGCCCTTAACAGGGGAGATAGGGCTGCCCTGCTGAGGCAGGCCCTGTACCATTGGTACGGGGCTGTGATGAGCCTGTGGTGCTGCAGGTGACTGTGATCAGTGCCGGGGTGAGCCCTGCACTGACAGTACCAGGCAGTGCTGGGACTGCAGCACCGGAGGCAACCTCAAGCGGTGCCGAGGAGTCAATGTGCTGCGTCGGCGCCAAGGTACCAGAGTCAGTACCGAGCTTGTCCTCCTGAGACCACCAACAGCACAGTGCTGGGCTGGCTCTGCTGCCGTGCCAGGTCTGGCGCTGGGGGGGAACCCAAACCTGTTCAGAGGCTAAGGCATGGCACCTTTGTTCCCTCTCCTTGATTGTCCGAGGTTTAAAGTAGATATATGTTTACACAAACAGCAATAAATTGTGGGGTGTTTGGTTCAGAGGGGTGCCTGGCTCAGGGCAAGGTCACTCCTGGTCTGAGTGAGACTATTAACAAGGCAATAAACTGTGCATAGTTACAGATATATGGTGCCTTGGTCTGAGGGGAACCATACTCAGATGATAAATCGTTCATATTCTGGGCCCATGATTTGGTCCGAGTGGGTGTGCCACTATCTTTTATGTATAATTTTCTTCCACTTATTTTCCCCTACAGAGGATTACAAGAAAAGATATTAAAAGTAAGCAGAAAAAGTAGTTGTTCTGGAAATCAAGGTAGTGTCTCATGCAGCTTGGATAGACTTAACAAGATGGCTGTGAAACTTTCTTTTACTGGCACCTTTCTTCTTCCTAAAAATACACACAATAGAAATATTGGAAACCAATCCCTTATGGTCATGCTAGCAGAACTCCTTTGAATAGCACAAATTAAGTGGGAAAGGATGCTTGTCAGAGGCTCTTCTACCTATATAAACAAGTCAGAAATCTTTATATACAAAGTTCTGTGACATCTATAGAGTAACACATTTATTTATCGCATGGGCTTTCATGGGAGAAAATCCCATTTTGTCAGACGGTTTGAAGATGGGGGAGTTCCCCTATCTTCAAAGCGGGATTTTCTCCCACGAAAGTTCATATGATAAAGAAATGTATAAGTTTTTAAGTGCCACAGGACTCCCTGGTCTGGTTTACTGAACTAGACTAACAAGACTGCCCCTTTGGAACTTACTATATAGAGGACACTAATAGAACTGGACATTACCCTGATGGTATATTCGCTCAGACAATAACATAGCAGTAATATACCTAACCTAACTGGGGGAACTAGGTCAGAGTGAATCAGTTTAATCTGGTGAACATTGTACCTGGAAATTCTGAACTGAAAGCATGAGCCTAGTCTAGAGAGTTGGCTAAACCAGTGGCTGTCAAACTTAGGGTCGGAGTCACAGACCTTCAGGTAATGGTCCGCAGCACCCCCTACTGCCACTGCCAAAAGACTGGAATGCATTGCTCAAAGATGTAATTGCTGGGTCATGGATATAAAATGATTTTTTTCCAACTGGGTCCCTAGAAAAAAAATTGAAAACTATTGGGCTAAACTGATAAAGGACTAGCAAAGAGCTGTAGAAGACATGCATTCTCTGTGATCAGACAGGAAGACTCAGACTTAGAACTGCTTGAAAGGTTTCTGATGAAAAGCTTCTCTGTCAGAAAGCTCTGATTTGCTAAAATCTTGAAACTTCCCATGGCAATGGATTGAAGTCACCGAAAATTTTTTAAATTAAAAAAAAAATCTGGTAGTGTTGAAAATTTCTATTTTGACCTTATCAGAACAGAGCATTTCAGTTTTTCATTTCAAAATTATTTTTTCCTTCAAAATGTATTTTATTTTATATTTTAAATTACAACTGTCCTTGGAAAGTCAACATCAAAACAAAACATTTTGATTTTAGCAAACTGAAACAATTTTGATTTACCCAAAGCAAAACATTGTTGGAAAAAATGAATCATTTACTAGGATATTTTGTTCCAACTCAAAACCAAAAATAAAATTGGAAATGTTCAAATCTCCCACAAAAAAGTAAATTCCAGCTCCCATGCAACTCTACTTAGGGCAGCAACTTATATTAGCAGAGTGAAATATTCAGTACATAATTGACTGAACATGCATGTACCCAGCTTTGATTTGCCACACTGCCCAAGGGTCCTTCTGAACTGATTTTGAATCATCCAGGTCAATGTGCTACCAGCCTTCACACCTGGGGTGACAAGAGGATACCACATGTTGCCGTGGATGAAGACAGACAACTGCACACATCACTGATGACTGCCCTCTGTCCATATTTGATTGTGGTCAGTGCTCTGCACTTCACTGATGAGGCTGCAGCAAACTGGCTTGTCAAGTTTCACATCCAACACCAGAGGCGTCGCTGGCCAGGGGAGGGACCCGGGGCACAGGCCCAGGCACTGCCCCCAGCCCACAGGCCCCACCTCCAGCCTGCAGGCCCCGTCCCCTGGCCAGGGCCAGGGCCAGGTGCCGTCACGCCGCTGCGGGCGGCTAGGCCCCACATCCCCAGCCGGGGACGGGGCCGCTGCGGCCTTCGGTGGCTGGGCCCCGGATCTCCGGCCCGATTGGGCTGGAGATCTTGGGCACCAGCGCTGGGGGTCGGGGCACATACCCTGGCATGCCCAGCGCTAGCAACACTTCTGTCCAACACTACGATTCAGTACATTCCTAGACTAGAGGACTGAATGGGGCATGCCCTGCCTTTACCAAAGGCCTGTAGGGCAGTGGTACAGTAAACCATGGAAATGTTGGTCACCCCAACTTCTGTTGGATGGGGAAGGCAAACCTAACCATCCCCCTGTGCTTATGTGGCACACCTAACCACACCCTACTGCAGTGACCTCTCTGCACAGGGCCTGCCTCTTTCAACCTCCCCACACTCATTGTCCCACATGGGGATATGAGTAGACCCAATGAGAAACTCCCTAACAGCAGGGAGGCAGGCAGCAATTGTTGCAAACTCTAACCCCTCAGAGTGTCTGGAGAGAGTGGGTGTCGGGAATAAACCATGGGAAAGTGGGGGGAATGCTTCATGCACCTGCTGAGGCTAGGTGCCGGCTCAGTGACCTCTTGGCACAAACCTCCCATCATGGGGAGAGGGCTGCCTGGGCTAAAAACTGCTTGAGGGAAGATGAATGGCAGGTGTTGGAGCTGGAGCAGCACAGCTCCCTCTGCTGCTTCTGCTACTGCCATCTAGGGGAACAGGGAGAAACAACGTGCTGGTGGGGCAGAATTGCTCACCTGGGCTGGCTGCAGAGCTTCTCGCAATCAAGAGTATTTACAAAGGCTCAGATCAGGTGATTTGGGGCCCTAACTGTATGGGCCTTGGGCCACAAAGCTATGCTTTTGTCATTGGAGAAAGCTACCATGCTCTCACGTGGCTTGTGATCAGTCAGGTGATGGCACTAGGCATAAGCAGACTACACAACTCTTTAGGGCACCATGCAGCTCAATGGGGTTCCAATTAGTATTATTCCCAGAATACCATTCAGTTTATTTAAAAGGGACATTTAAAGAAGTTTATTAGAATGTGTTGTGCTGGTTTATTTATTTTTGCTTTATTGAAATAATACAAGTAATATTTTTAAGAGGTGAGTGAGAGATAATGGGGGATGGGAGTCAATATATTCCAGTTTAGGAACTCCAGTAGTCTACAACTACCTCTGATTCCAAAAGGGGAGCCCTGTTAGTCTAGTTCTGGAAAACAAACAAGGAGTCATGTGGCACTTAAATACTAACAAATAAATTTATTTATCACATGAGGTTTCATGGGAAAAAATCCCACTTCATCAGGCACTTTGAAGATGGGAAGGTCCCCCATCTTCAAAGCACCTGATGAAGTGGGATTTTCTCCCACAAAAGCTCATGGGATAAATAAATTTGTTAGCCTTTAATTACTTCTGGGACTTTCTAAAGGTGCTTGTGATTTTTCTCTCTCATACTCAATCACTCAAGCACGGGTCTGATCCTCCAAATATTTACATTGTAGTCAGCATTATCCCTAGTAGTGCTTGCAGCATTAAATTCTATGTGTTGTTCTTACGTGAGCACATAGAAAACAATGTTACTGCTAAACACAAATTCTATGACATAGTGACAAGAACTGCTGTAAAGTCATAATTCATTCTTTCTCTTGCAGTCCAGAACTCCACCTCCTAATTTTACAGATAGTCTTTATTCTCTATAACCATAGCCTTATGTAACATATACCTGGTCTTTCATACTCTGTTATTGCACTTTCCTTGCAAAAATGAAAAAGGAGAGATGAATTTTTGAAAACCCTGAAAGATCCATAGTTTTTGTAACTTTTCTGACTCTTTCCAATAATTCAAAATGTCAGAATGATGACAATGAATGACATACCAGGCAGATGTCTGTTGATAACTTCCCTCTTGGCTTGTACACCATTGTTTTACAATGTTTTAGTCTGTTCTCCATCAGGTGATAGACTATTTACTGTTGCAGGGAGGCTGGGCAATGTGATCGTCTTACAAGGTTAACAATGAAATAACAGTCAATTCTCAGCTGATTTCATGTCCACTATCATGCACCCATTCAGTAAGGTTGGCTTTTAAAAACACGCTGTGATTCATTGCATTCAGGTGGAAGAAAGCAATAACAGAAATGTGATAAAATTGATTAGGACTTCATTCTGCAGGTCAGCTCAGAATTGAGACACTGTAACTTGCTTGTGTGGTTAGGCTGCCTAAGCACTGACTCTTTAGTGAAAATAACCATCTACAATAAATCCTTTATAGCAATTAAATTGTAAATCACAGCATTAACCTTGCTTTTTCCAGGAGTCACCAGAACTAATGTATATGGCACAATGCTGCTTCAATATCTAAGACTGTAAGATATAAGTATGATTCATTTTGAACTCACAGTGGTTTGCTAGATCATCTGACCTCTATTGGCAATTCTTCCTGCAACCAGAGAGATTTAACTACAGAACTTAAATGCTTGCTTCTACCTTTATACTGGTCAGATAGAATAACTGAACTAGTCCTTTGTAGAACCACTGAAACCAAGATGAGAGAGCATCCTAAAGGCTACAGATTTCACCTGCTAGGCAGATTGACTTCAATCACATACTGCATATTGTCTCAGCAGGAGACAGGAGTGTTGTTATCTCCTTCCGCATTAAAAGATAGACTGAAAAGCCCAAGGAAAGAGGAGTTAGTATAGAATCTCTCTTTAGCCCTGGTACACTGCAAGCTAGTCAGATCAAATACTAGATTTCTGACATCAGTGGAATTACACCACAGAGGAATATGATACAACCCCTTTGCTTTCAATATTAGATTATATTTTTGAGGCAATATAAAGGACTTCCCCTAGAAAAAAAAAACATTTAGGGCTTGGTGGAGCCTTTAGGCTCAGCCTCATACATACTGCAACACTCAGCCATACCTCAGTGTCACTGATCTGCTCAAGCTTGATATTTGCTAGACAGCTGTGAGGGATACAAATACTGAATCTCACATGCCTTACTTAGCTTACTGCAGTTGGGCAGATTTTACACATTGTACCTGGGCTTCAGCTTCTAGGCAAACAAGTACACAGGCAGAGTTTTCTCAGGATTCGAAACCACCATTACTCTTTGGTCTGTAGCACATGAAATACAAACAAATAATAATGAAAAAATAAATAAACAAATATACGTCTACCTCAGCTCTCTGCGGAGTTACCACCACTACCCTGAAAGGTTCTAGAACATATGCCGGACTCCTCTAAGGATCCTTCTGAATTTGGTTTAGATATTTGTCTCCCTTTTAGAGAGAGATCCTTAGTATTGAAATCAAAACTCGATGGTTTTTGAAAAATACAGTGAAGCACTCCAAGATGAAAAGGAGGCATGGTGAGAGGACGGGGATTTAAGCATTTTACAGAAAGTTGTAGGATATAATGCTTCCAAACACTGGTAAAATGTGTTTAAAGGTTTTATATATGCTTTTGTTTTACAGATCTTTAGTTAGTTTGCATGCTGTACGTATGCTGATTGATGTCTATTTTACATATAATGCAAAACATGCCCTCTTTGATGAGGAATTTTCAAGAAGTCCCAGTGTTTAATGTTTTATGAATTTTATTAGGCTATAATATAATTGATTATTGCTATGTATCATCATAATGGATTTGTCATATACATATAAATCTTTTATTTGAAATTCATCATCTTTAATTTAATTTTACAATAAAAATCATATGTGTATTTTTGAGATTCTGCATTATTCTTTGACAGCTGTAAACTGAAATAACCTTGGGAAAATCTGTGAATGTACATATGAATATGTTTTTGCAAGTGTGCTTATGTTAAGTGGTTTCTTTATAAGCCTCAGTACAAAGTGTTAAGGTCTGATCCTTTTACTTTGACCTGCAGGCTTTCTTCCATTATGAACACAGAAGACAGTATCATGAATTTTAATTGGAATTGTATAACTAGATGAAGTAAATGATAATCTATAAAGAAACAAACATTCCATCTGCAGTAAAGTATTTATCAAACAAACAGTATTCAAACTCTATTTGAATTAATAAAATTTGGAGTGGTTTTCTTCTGTTTCTTTTTATTATACTTCTGAGTCAGGTTTGCTTTATCATTTTGTAGTTTTTATGGGAAACTTACTTACTTTACAAATAAATAAATGAAATGTTTATTAAAAGTTTCATAACTGATGATAAATAGAAGTGTATAAAAAGATTCACAAAAATTATCACCATAACACCCCATTTGATTTTGCATTTCCAGCAACACACACAAAAAAGCCCTAATAAACATTGCTTTATTCACCATTTTGACAAAAAATCTGTTTTCATTAAGAAAATCCATCTTCACTTAAAAAACAAAGAGGTTAGTTTTATTTGAAAATGGAATTGCCTTGACTGAAAACTAATTCATTTTCACTGAAAATATATTACTTTTTTTTAAAGGGTTGAATTTAGCAGCATTCTCTGTAAAAATCCCAAAATCCCAAATACTTTTTGAAGACATTTGCATTTTCTTTCAAAGATGTCTCACACCTCTAATAAAGTTCCGAAAGGGCAACAGTGTTTGTCTAGTTCAGTAAAACAAGCAAGAAGCCCAGTGGCATTTAAAGACTAAAAAAAAATATTTATCATATGAGCTTTCATGGGAGAAAATCCCACTTCATCAGACACTTTGAAGCTGGGGAGAACTTACAGAATGAGCATTTTTCTCACATGAAAGCTCATGTGATAAATACATTTGTTAGTCTTTAAAGCACCACAGGACTCCTTACCTCTAATAAAAAAAAAAAAACATCACTTCACCACATTACTATCTCTGCTATTTAAAGGAGCTAAACATTTCTTTCCCTTTTTCTTGATTTAGAGATCAATCCAATATTTGTTGGAGTAGAAAGATCCTCAGAGAAGGCAATGGGTATTGCATCTGGCCTTAAAGAGCAGCTCAATACCTAATATGCAAATATGTTAAGAATGGGTTAAAACCAATGTTCCCTCCAAGGCCCTGAGACAGCTGAGCAACATTGCTCACTCTGTAGCATTGCTCCCTGTGCAGGCTACCCCCCTCATCTCCAGTGGCCCCAATTCTACACAGACATGTGGGCCTGATCCTGCAAACAACCCCCCCTCCATGGGCCTGATGCTCCCCTCCCCAGCTCTCCCAGTAAGCGCTGGCTCAGCCCCCACCCCCTCACTCTTACCCGGCCACACGGGTCCCAGCCATGGCTCCTGGAGCCAGAGAAGCACTGAGAGAGCATGCTCAGATGTTCTGAGCATGCTCCGTCAGAGCTTCTCTGGGCAGGAGTTTCAGCAAAATCTTCCAGCTAAGTAGAGGCTCTTGCTGCCGTGTGCAGATGGCAGCGTCCCCTGCGCGGGGCAGCAGAGGGGAGATGCATGGCTGCGTGGCTGCGCATCTTAAGGGGAACATTGGTTAAAATACATACACACATGAGTGCACACACACAGAAGCAGTCCATGCAGAATTATACTAACCTTAACAAGCTCAAAAACTTCTAAATCACCTTTTTACAGCTTTGTAGATATAGCCAGTTATAAATAAGCAGAACTTTATCTAAGATGCCCGATCCAGGGTGGTATCATACAAGAACATCTTCATTATGCAGCATCTGACATTGATTCCAGTGACTTAGAACCAAGTAGGAATCACAATAAACTGGTTTAACCCAAGCCCAGACTACCCCAAGCTCCTTTAATGCATCTGAAAGAAATCAGAATAAGATGATGATGTTTCTTCTATAAGCTAAAATCACTCCAGTTCCCATTAAATGATCTGAACCATCCTCAATTTGTCAGTTTCCAATTTAGTAAATTAATGAAGATTGAATCCCTTTAGTGTAATGTGCTATGCAGGATTCAGTAGAGGACTGGATTGTGGACTGGCTTCTTTACTGTATTTTACTCCTGAAGAAGTAAATCCAGTGTATTTGTAAATGGTATAAAATACAGTAGTAATCATAGCCTACACAACAAAGTTTAGAGAGGGAGCCAGAACAAGATTTCCACAAGCCCCAAAGCTGGAGGATGTCTGAATTCCCAGTCATGACTGGCATTCATCTCTAATAATATATTTTTTTTAAAAATGTCAAGTCTTTTACTCTAAATTGTACATAGCTGTACTATTATGTAATTAAATAGCAACTGTTCTGTGTGTCTGTTTTGCTTCTTGGCAGAAACAAAAATAACAGCTATTTTTTATTATTACTGAAGTCAGGGATTTCGCTAACACCCCGCTTACACTTCCCTTCCCCCCCCAAATTTCCCCATACCCCCCCAATTGTCAGCTAGTAACAGCATTATACCAATTTAGTGAGCTTGCCCAATACCCTCCACACCTCCCCCTACACCCCGTCCCTAATTTCAACTCCTGGGGAGAATATTTATTGAAGTCAATATGGTACAGAAGCACTTGCTCAAGTCCTGTCTTGCTGATCAACTGAAGTATGATCAACTTAAGCTTCTAGCAGCCTTGTGATTGGTCTGCCCCTGTGTGACTAACAAGGGGCAAGAGCTGACCTAGGCAGAGAAGGCCTTTAAAATCCACTGCTTGAGCGACCAGAGGGAGCTTGCGAACAGGGGACTGCAAACAGGGGAGTTTGCGAGGGAGTTGGAGGAGTTTGGTGAGGCCAAGATGGTGAAGAGGAGCCGTACTGCTGGAGCCAGCACCCCTGTTTCCTTTACCTCTGTTTGTAGCCAGACAGACTGTCTGTCCATGGATATCTCCACCCAGACCCTTGTGTGGATTTGTAGGGACTGTGGCCTTCATTTTCCTGCCACTGATGGTCAGGCTAGGGAGATGAGCCTATGTGATAGGTACCTTCTGGTGGCATCTCTTCGGAAACAGGTAGGAGAGTTACAGGAGGAGGTGTCATGACTCAGGGGTATCTATGCCCTGGAAAAGTTCCTTGACAGTGTCCACGATGAGACCTGCAAGGAGGAGGTCCCTATCCCAGTGCCAAGGGCTACTGCCACAGCTCTGGAAACGGATGGGATGCCTATGGCAGAGGAAGGACCCTGGCAGCTGGTCACCTCTGGCAGTAGACAGTGTTCCATGCCTGCTCACATCCCACCATCCATTGTGGTGAGGAACCGTTATGCATTGCTGGACACACTAAAGGAGGTAGAGGAGATGCCATCCACCCCAAAGGCTGGGCAGATCACAGCCACCTCACCTAAGAGGAAACGTAGGGTTGTGGTGATTGGGGACTCACTCCTGAGAGGAACAGAGGCACCCATCTGTCACCCTGACAAGGCCTCTAGAGAGGTATGCTGCCTGCCAGGTGCCCATATCCATGATGTAATGGAGGGATTGTCTAAAATCATCCGCCCGTCAGACTACTAACCCATGCTTCTTATCCATGTGGGTACCAATGATACTGCAAGAGGTGATCCTCAGCAGATCAAAGGTGACTTCAGGGCTCTGGGAGCGAAGGTGAAGGAGTTTGGAGCACAGGTGATGTTCTCCTTGATCCTTCTAGTCAAGGCTAGAGGCCTGAGGAGAGACTGATGCATCCTAGAGATGAATGCCTGGCTGCAAAGATGGTGTGGTCAGGAGGGATTTGGCTTCCTTGACCATGGAGTCCTGTTTCAGGACAGAGGATTGATAGGCAGAGATGGCCTTCACCTGTCCAGGAAGGGGAAGAGCGTGTTTGGGCACAGACTGGCTGACCTAGTGAGGAAGGCTTTAAACTAGGTTCAACGGGGGAAGGAGACCAGAGCCCACAGGTAAGTGACAATGTGGGTGATCTGGGGGAAGGGATGGAACTTGGGGGGTGCTGGGACTGTAGCACCAGGAATAAAAGAGAAGGTAGTTGGAACATGGGGGGGAGAATCAAATAAATGTCTTAAGTGCTCTACTGAAGCCCTAATATGTGAGGGGGGGGGGAGAACTCCAAGAAAAAAAGCAAGGAGGTTTATGTAATAGAATTGGAAATCAACATGACAAAGTAGGGCAATAGACCAGGTATGTTAGGTGCCTGTACACTAACACGAGGAGCCTGGGAAATAAGCAAGAAGAATTGGTAATACTAGCGCAGACAAGGAACTATGATATTATAGGAATAACAGAGACGTGGTGGGATAGTCTGCATGACTGGAGCTCTGCCATGGATGGGTATAAACTGTTCAGGAAAGACAGGCAGGGAAGAAGAGGGGGAGGAGTAGCGTTATATGTAAAAGAGCTCTATGACTGCTCAGAGCTCCATTATGGAAGTGTAAGCATGCCAATAGAAAGTCTGTGGGTTACATTGAGAGGGGAAAGCAACAAGGGGATGTTGTGGTGAGTGTCTGCTATAGACCACCAGACCAGAAGCAGGAGGTGGATGAGGTATTCTATGGACAACTAGTGGAAGCTTCTAGATCACAGGCCCTGGTGCTGATGGGGGACTTCAATTACCCTGACATCTGCTGGGAGGCCAATACAGCAGTACATGGGCAATCCAGGAAGTTTTTAGAGAATGTTGGGGACAACTTTCTAGTACAAATGCTAGAGGAACCAACTAGGGACCTTGCACCTCTCGACCTGCTGCTCACAAACAGGGAAGAATTGATCAGGGAGGTAGAGGTAAATGGCAAGCTAGGCAGTAGTGACCATGACATGGCTGAGTTCAGGATCCTGATTAAAGAAAGGAAGGAAAGAAGCAAAACACAAACCCTGGACTTCAAAAAAGCAGATTTTGGCTCCCTCAGGGAACTGATGGGCAGGATCCCTTGGGAAGCTAATCTGAAGGGGAAAGGAGTCCAAGAGAGTTGGTTATATTTTAAAGAAACCCTGCTAAGGGCACAGGAAGTTGCCATTCCAATTAGGAGAAAGAACAAACATGTGAGGCAGCCAGAATGGCTTAGCAAAGAAGTCTGCTCTGAGCTTAAACATATAAAGGAAGCTTACAGGAAGAGGAAGCTTGGTCAGATGACCAAGGAAGCATATAAAGATATTGCTAGGGACTGCAGAGATAAAATCAGAAAGGACAAAGGACAAATGGAGTTGCGGCTAGCGAGGGATGTAAAGGACAACAAGAAGGGGTTCTACAAGTATATTAATAACAAGAAGAGGATCAGGGATGGTGTAGGCCCCTTGCTGAATAGGGCAGGCATCCTTGTGACAGAGAATGAGGAAAAAGCTGAAGTGCGCAATGCATTTTTTTCTTCAGTTTTCACAGGCAGGGTCAGCTCCCAGCCCACTACCATGGGTATGGCAGATGGGAGAGAAGAAGACAGGCCCTTGGTGACGGAAGGTCAGGTTAGGGACTGTTTAAAGAAGCTGGATGTGCACAAGTCCATGGGGCCGGACAAACTGCATCCAAGAGTGCTAAGGTAATTGCCCAATGAGATAGCAGCACCGCTGGCCGTTATCTTTCAAAACTCATGGAGAATTGGGGAGGTGCCAGAGGATTGGAAAAAAGCAAATGTAGTGCCTATTTTCAAGAAAGGGAAAAAGGAGGATCCGGGGAATTACAGACCAGTCAGCCTCACCTCAATCCCTGGAAAAATTATGGAGCAGATTCTCAAAGAATCCATCCTCAAACACTTAGAGGAAAAAAAGTGATCATGACAGTCAGCATGGATTTACCAAGAGTAAATCATGCCTCACCAATCTCATCTCCTTCTATGAGAAGATAACTGGTTTTCTGGATGCAGGAAGAACTGTTGATGTGATATACCTTGATTTTAGCAAGGCTTTTGATACAGTTTCCCAAAGCATTCTCACTGGCAAATTAAGGAAGTATGGGTTGGATAGGTGGACTATAAGGTAGATGGAAAACTGGCAAGATCAACGGTTTCAGCGTGTAGGAATCAATGGTTCCATGTCTAGCTGGCAGCCAGTCACAAGTGGTGTGCCCCAGGGGTCGGTCCTGGGGCCTGTTCTGTTCAACATTTTCATCAATGATCTGGCTGATGGAATAGACTGCATTCTCAGTAAGTTTGCGGATGACACCAAGCTGAGGGGACCAGTAGACACGTTGAAGGGCAAGGACAGGATTCAGGGAGACCTAGATAAATTGGAACAGTGGGCCAATAGAAATCTTATGAGCTTCAATAAGGACAAGTGTAAAATCCTGCACGTGGGACGAAAAACCCCATGCACCGCTACAGGCTG
>ML681991.1:31982616-32021444 GCA_007922195.1 Podocnemis expansa
AGGGCAACCAAAATGATTAAAGGGCTGGAGCACAAGCCCTATGAGGAAAGACTGAAAGCATTAGGCTTATTTAGTCTGCAGAAGCGAAGATTGAGGGGGGATTTGATAGCAACCTTCAGCTACTTGAAGGGATGCTCTAAGGAAGATGGAGCTCGACTGTTTTCGGTAATAACAGAGGACAGAACGAGGAGCAATGGTCTCAAGTTGCGGTTAGGGAGGTCGAGGCTGGATAGTAGAAAAAACTTTTTTACTAGGAGAGTGGTGAAGCCTTGGAATGAGCTGCCAAGGGAGGTGGTGGAGTCTCCATCTTTGGAGGTGTTTAAGGCCCAGCTGGACAAAACCATGACTGGGATGGTTTAGTGGGAGTGGTCCTGCCTCTGGCAGGGGGTTGGACTAGATGACCTATGAGGTTCCTTCCAACCCTAGGATTCTATGATTCTATGTGCTAAGTGCCTTCCTGAATTAAGAAATATTTAGCATTCTTACCGAGCCCTTTTCTCAGGTAGTTCATTAGTACTCAAAGTTGGGAGAGTAAAAACACCACACAAATTAAATACATCCATCCATGTTAAACATTTCTGTTTAAACCTTTAAATATAGCCAACCTCTCACTAAAATAGCAAAGCACACAGGAAAATTTGTGATGTGAACGTGAACAAAATATGTCCCCTGCCTATTGTTAGTTTATTGTACATTAGGATTTGACACTTGTCAGTCTTGTCAGTTCTGAAGCTATCTAGATTTGTGAAAAGATATTGTCATATGCATAAATAGACAGCACCCTGCTGTCTTCATCAGGCATGAACACTCCACACTGGCTGTATGGAATGCTTACTGCACTGGCAGTAACATGAATATAAACAATATAGATATTTTCATGAATATTTAAGTACTAATTCCATATGTTTAGGTTCCCAAACAGGAAAAATAAGCTGAATAGAATTTATTTATTATTTTAGAATAATGTGCACCCTGTCAAAGCCTGATATTTCATACATGAAATTAAAAAAAAAATCCTCCCAGGTTTATATATGCAAAAAGAAAGAAAAGAAGAATGAAGATCACATACCCCACACACCATCAATTACCCACCTCTAAAAATGAGTGCAAAATTCTGTGCCTTATATGTCATTGGATCAGCTTCATTAGGAAAACAGAAAAGCAGATTCCTAATCTGAGGGGCCCTGGCTGTGGAAACTCAACCATCATTACTCAAATTTTAAGTATAGGAAAAAACTGCTTCCTTGAGGGTCCCCAGCTGATTTGAATAAACCAGCATTTTGAATTGAACTCACAAAGGAATGCAGAAATTGTGATGTCTTTAGGGAACTGAACAGAAATCCTGTCCCCATTTAAGAGAATGGTAAAAATTCCCATTACAGCGATTAGCAATCACAACATTCTAAACAGGTGGGTGAGCATTTCAATCTTCCTAATCGCCCCATTGACGATTTACTAATTGTTCTACTCAGGTAAATGAGTAACAGCTCAAGGCTTCAAAGAGAAGCTGCAGAACTCGAATTCATTTGCAAATTTGACTGTGTTGCTTTGGGGCAAATAGGGACTTGGGATTTTTCTCTCTTTACAACAGGTGATTTGACCTCATCTGCCTCTATATGCTGTTACCCAGTGTTTTAATCTTAACAACTGTTTTGATTTGCTGTTACATCATGACCTGATCCCATGACTTACACTTCCCTGCATTAATTTCCTCCCATTCTGTAAGCTTCCCCATCTTCAAAGCATCTGATGAAGTGGGATTTTCTCCCATGAAAGTTCATGCAATAAATACATTGGCTAATCCATAAGTATCACAGGAGTCCTTTTTGTTCTGGTGAACTAGACTAATGTGGCTGTCCCTTTGGGACTTCCCGTTATTGGAGATTTTCAAGAACAGGTGAGATAATATCTGTCATGTATGGTCTAGGCATCCTGGCCCTGCTTCAGCTTGGTGGGGGGTGGGGGGGTGGGCTGGGAACAGGACTAAATCAATAATTCTCAACTTCTGTCTCCCAACACACAAGTAAGCTGTGGCACACAGATGAGTATGTTGCCACATGCTCCCTCGCCACTGAAAATCTCCACTGCTTCTGAAACAATGTAGGCAACAGTCCTTTCTTCTGGCTGCAGGAAAGCATGCAAAGATTGTGAATTTCCTACAGCAGCAGTCAGACTGCTGCTGAAACCTCCTGCAGTGGTAGCCCTCCTGGGTTACGGGGGCCAGTCACAGGAAGTGCCAGTGATGCGCAGGAACTGAAGCTGCAGTGCTGGGGTGCAGGGACCAGGGGAAGTAGTGGGGGGGGGTCAAGGGAAGTAGCAGCGGTCAGGCGAAGTGGTAATGGGTTGTGCTGAGGCTCAGGAGAAGTAGCTGGGGGTTGGGGGAAGTAGTGGCAGGGGTCAAGGAAAGCAGCTGGGTGCTGCAGTGCCAGCCAGGGGTCGAGGAAACATGGCATGTGGGAGTCAGGATAGTGGTAAAAGGAGGCTGTGGCAGTGGTGGGGAGGGCTCCCAGGAGTGGTACAGGTGAGTGACACTAGCAAAACTCCCTGCAGCAGTGGAAAATCTGGGCAGCAGGGGGCTTTCCACGGTAATTGGGGTCAACGCTGAAAAGAGCCACTGTTGAAACTTGTGGAAGCGGCTTTTCTTTTCGGTGGTTCTGCGTCCTGTTTTTTGTGCTGCCACTGAAAGCATTAGTGGTGGCTTTTTTTTCCAGTGGGGCCCCTGTACCGACGTGGTTGGCCTCATTGCCAACCATGTTGTGGAAGAGAAAATGTTGAGAATCTCTGGACTAGGTGACCTCTTGAGGTCCATTTGAGCTCTATGTTTCTATGACTGTAGGAAATACTTAGCATATGTAGGTGAAGAAAGGAAAAGCCACTTTAGCCAATATTAATTTTAGGGATTCCAAGGGCAGAGGAGACTTTTAAGATAAAATAAAGTGCAAATCACTTCGACAAAAATATGCAAACTCTCTTCAATTACGTGGACAAAAACATTCCTGACATAACCTCAAATTTCTTCCTCCAACCCATTAGTATCACCTCTATCATCTTCTCCAGATTCAAATAAAGTCAACTTCCTTTCTGCGCCAAGTCACAGATTTGGCTATTTACTGGGGAAGTGAAGGCACTGTATACCATCTAGGTCTAGTGAAAATGAGATGGAGAGGCACATGTTAACCACATACTGGGGACAGGAGAGATTAACAACTCACTATTAATTTCACATACTAGGAAAGTATAGAACTGCTCTAAATTGAACTTTTGAAAGCTAGACATGAAAGTCATATTGACTGCTATAAATATATAGTAATAAAGTCAAAGAACATCAATAGCATAAGTAATGTCATTACAGCCTTCCTCAGTTCCTTTCAATCTAACCCTGCCCTCGAGAGGATTTCAGTCTCCATGTCCATTCATTACTCACACTACTTGTCACTCAGTTATTTACTGTTCACTCTATGTGAAATGCTACTGAAAAAGAAAAAGTTGGTGGAGAACTGAAGGAAAGTCACTTTCAATGGGTCTTAGGCCCCGGGCTGCCATTTGTGCTTTTAAAATCTCTTCCATTGGCCTGATTTTTCACCCTATCCTGCTGAGTTTATTTCAGTGTATCTCCAATGATGCTAATGGAAAATCAGGTCCAAAGTTTCTGGTTTTGTAAGAAACAAAACAGTACAGTCCATAAGTCTCTGCAAAATAAACTAAATTAAAATAAAATAAAATGGGTATTTTCCTCCTTCATGACTGATAGCTATTGAAAGTCTTAAAGTTATTCCAGGTGTAGCTAAATCAGAAAAATCATTATAAAATAAGAATGAAAAAGAGCATAGAAAAAAAGGGATCTTCCCCTTCCCTGAAACAAAGCCCTGATAGCTCACCAAAAACAAAACATAACAAAACAAACAAACAAAAACCCCAAACAGCAAACCAAGCAGAAAAACCCGGCTCAACAGTGCCTTTCCCTTAAAACAGCACTGGTTAATCTAGCCATATTTAAATATCTGGCTAGACACTTCTGAAACAGTCAGTTGCACTCAAGGAGGGCCAGAGGAGAGAAATCTTGCAGAACATAACATCCCTGCATTTAGGTGCAATATTGTGAGGCACTTGAATTCCTCTAGCACACTTTTGGAAGTCAGCAGCAGGCAACCCATTCTAGCACAGCTATGGAGCTGTTCAAAAGAAGGTTGCAACATTTTCCTTTTAAACAAGAAGTGTTGTTGTATTTTCCCCTATTGTGTCCATCCTCAGCAAACAAAACAAAACAAACCCCACAAACAACAATAACTCTTTGTTTGAACATTGGCTCATTTGGCAGAGACCAAGCCTGGAAGATCTCAGCACAGACAGGTATAAGCATCTGAAAATGCAGGTTTATGATAGAAACCATTAGACAACTTTAAATCTAGCAATTACTGCCTCTTCCAACCACTGACTGTATGCGCTGATTGCTTGGATGGTGAAGCTTCTCTTTGATGTGATTTTTAAGAGATTTAGATACATATAGTTTAGGCATTTATTTTGTTCCATTAATATCATATCTGAGCACCTCACACTCTTTAGTGTATTTATGCTCACAATAGCCCTGCAACATAGGGCAGAAGCATTATTTCTTCATGTTATCATTGCGCAACAAAGGTACTTAGAGAACTGGGGCTTATCTAAATTTCTGGGGTATGTTTACACTGCATAAAAACACCTGCCACTTGCCCAGGTTAGCTGATTTGGGTTCACAGGACTTAGGCTGTGGGGCTATAAAATTACAGTGTAGACATTTGGATTTCAGTTGGATCCCTCATGGGGTCTCAGAGCTCTGGCTCCAACTTAAGCCCAAACACATACATTGCACTTATACATCCCTTCACCCTGAACCCCACAAGCCTGAGTTAGTTGATATAGCCCTGCCACAGATGTTTCATTGTTCTGTAGACACACCCTCAGTTACTCTGTGCAAGGCAGAGGGTGTTGAATCTACAGTGAACCAGCTAGTCATACAGAAACCTGTGGACTCTGAAAGTCCAAGTGTGCAGCTTGGCTTACTACCAGCAGTTCAAAGCACAGTAAGGCAAACTGCTCACTGGAAATTACAGTGCAATATCCACATGAGATGCATCTGCATGGCAAATGGATGTGGTGAAGAGTCACATCCTGGTTTCCATGAAGTCAGACAGGAAGCCTCTGGAAGAAGAAGTTAACCTTGGTTCTCTAAGCCCCACACTAGCACCTTAACTCCGAGACCATCTTTTCTCTCAGCTCTTCCTGGTACTGTGTTACAGAGGCACTACAGAATGTTATTACGTCTATTTATCTCTATGTTGTTTCCTGTTCAGAGGCAATATATAAAAGGGATCTCTTACCTGTACTTTTGTTTTGAGTCAGAAGGAGTTTTTTTGTCACAGCATGTTAACAGACTGCCCAGCAACTGTACATTCTTAGTATAGAATAGATTTTATTTCTTTCGAATGTTGGGAGCTGAATTCTAAGAAGTAATATATTTTATAGATATTAATAAAATGTCTAGATACACAATCTCTGTCCACTAATATTTTTTTAAGCTGCGGTAACACTTATTTTATTAAGCAGGCACCAAAGTGATGAAGTGTTTTAATAACACTGCATGTTTTTCTTTGTGTAACTTATTTTGCTTCTTTCTCATTCAATAGTTCACTGATTTGTCCCATGCAGTATATATAGAAACTGGGAGTAAAATAACTTAGTGAGGAAAGAATTGCTTTTTGACCTCTGGTCTCAAGTGCAAACACAAAGAGGGGAAAATATGTAATCATAAGACAATATAATAAATATATTGATGAATCAATCTGTGCTGTTGTGTCAGGGAACTGTCAAGAAGCAAAGGTTAAGGGGAAAAATATTTGTGCCAGTGTGGAGAGAGAAAGCCAATGCAGAGTCACAAAAGTGATTTGACTCTGGGATCGACAGAGTTTCAGGAAGGTCCCATGGCTCACTGTGTAATGGTGTGATAACAGGGAGCAACTGGGGAATGATGGGGGAGATGTCATGTGTGATCTTAAGTTTCCCTGCTTTATTGACCCTTCCAGAGTGATATGCAGCCCAAAGGGACAATCCCTACAGGTAAGTCCTATATCTTTCCCAGTTTCAAGATTGTGGTAAATCCCAATGGAATGTAACCTCCTTGGAGAACAAGCACCACCTGACACAGTCTCTGGCTAGGTCATTAAGGTAGTCTGATTGGATAGTCAGTTACCATCCAACATTGGCAATTGTATCACATTACCAAAGACTTTGGCACTCAGTTGGCCACCAAGAACTTCCACATATTCCATAAAGAGATCTCTGAGAATTGTTTGCTGAATAGCATCATAGTATCTATAGAATGCATTCTATTCACTTGTTAGCATCAATACCCATCAAAGCAAACACCAAGGCTCTGATTTTTAAGACTGATTATGTATAGGAAAAGTGGGGATTTAGTTACATTTTTATGGATTTTTTTTTTTTTTGTTATGCAGAGTCACTGTTCATTTGATTATACAGACCTGTGAGAAGAACCTAAAATGCTGAGGCAGCTTCTTTTCATCATTTTAAAAAATACAAATAATTAAATAAGGCAGATATTATCTACATAATTTCTCTGCAAATTGGGTGGAATTTTCATAGGTCCTGAAGCCAAAGATAATAAAAACAATTTCACCTCCTTATAAAAAAAAGTGATAGAATTTTACATCTTTACCCCAGTATTGAGTTCAATAACTTGTATTTGACTAAAGCATATTGCATTGAAAGCATGATGCTCCAGAGTAGCCATAAAGATTTCAGTGGCTGCAGCTGAATACAGTAGGAAAAACCACTGCAAGTCCCATACTCTCCAAAAGCCTTAGTCATACTGTCAGTTTTGGTTCTGATAGATATGGATGTATAATTCACTGAGTATAAGTAGTTTTACTGTCTTTTTATGTATATTTTATGCCAATCATGAGGGAATTTGCTTCCAGCAATCAAGATAAAATAGGGCTGGATCTTTTAAACTACATTCAGGCTTAAATATTAAGTCCTCAAAGCAAATGTATTAATGCCAGAGCTGAAGATAGAAATGTTACAGAAAAAGAGTGTGTTTGTACTTAGGACTACGGTGTGGCCTCAGGCACAGCCCTGAAGAAAGGGTGCTGTGTAAGCTGAACCACTCCAGAAGCAGCTCTGGGAGGCATTATGCCTGAGGCTTTGTCTACGCCAGAGAATTTTGTCAGCATCGCTAGGTCAGTCAGGGATGTGATAAGGTGTGATTTCTGACCAACACAGCTAAGATGGCAGAAGCCCTAATACAGATGCAGATACACCAGCTAATCTGTGGTTTGGGTTTAGCATATGTCCAGGGCCGGTGCAAGGCAGTAAGCCTGGTAAGCATTGCGGGGGGGGGCAACGTTTGAGGGGTGCCAAAATGAGGACCATGCCGTTACACTGTGCTATGATGGTATTTGTCTCTGCTGGCATCTGCTCCGCTGCAGGGGGTGCTGGAAACACTAGCACCGTTCCTGCATATGTCTCTCAAAGCTGTAGTGAGGGGGAAAGAGGGTAGGTCAGGAATAGGCTATGACAGCGAACAAGCAATTTTGCCTGTGTAAGCACTTCTAACAGGAAAGTACTCCTTGTGTAGATTTTGCCTCCAAGACAGTCACGCTTCTTCCCCTTCTTCCTCTTTGCTCTAGGCATGCATACATCTGTGTGTAAAGGTATAGAAGGGAAATGTAACTGGCTTCTGGTTTAAACCGGCTGCATTTGCTCACTTATGGCTAGAAGCTTGTGTGGATACAAATACGTGGATCTGCATGTGCTGGAAATGGTCTGTGGAGATCTGTGCTATATTTGCAGATGTGGATATAATGCAGATATTTGCAGATATCTGCATATTTACAGGGCTGTAGCCCTACACAGATAAAAATATGTGGACCTGTATCCAATCTGCAGCTGGAAGAAATGGTCTGCAGATATCCGCATTGTATCCATGGGTATAATGCAGCTAGCTGCAGATATAATATGGATATCCATGGATTTGCAGGGCTCTATTTATTGTACCCAGAGAATCACAAAGAGCCGCTTTGATTCATTCCTCACCTCTTCCAGTCTTTCTGGTTTCTCTTCCATGCACCAACCAAAGGTCCACAGGGATACATAGTTGCTTTTTTGCTTCATTACTTGAGTGTATTATCCAAACACTGATCTAGAAGCTGAAATCTGGACACATTTTATCTTTTTAGCTAACTAATCTCTCCCTTGTAACTGACTGTCCCTAAATTAAGTTTCTGGTAAGGGATACCCAATGGAGGCTATATTTTGCTAATCTGGCTCTGAAGATCACAGGAAGAACACAGAACAGAACCTAGCCCTAAGAAAGTAAGGCATCAGTTTTTTAAATATTTGCACAGCCATGAGGTTATAAGAACACAGTCAATTCAGGCCCAAGTCTGTAGTTTACAGTTATTTTATTTGAATCGATGAGCACATCAGTTTGATTCAGATGCTCTCACAAGATGTTTTAAAAATTCTTCATAAGCTTGGCAAGAAATGGAGCACAGCCAAACTAATTGTCAGTTCTTTTTCTATGAATTACAGTACGGCAGAGGTAGCTTGGCAGTTCAATAGCATTGTTTGCAACCAGCTTAAAAGAAAAAAAACCTGAAACAATTGGCAGATAAGAATTATTAAAAACAACAATAAGGCTCTGTGTCTCTGTTGTAATGTCTGCTACAGTTATACATATCTGAGTAATAAATACAAAAATCTCATATGCACATCTTCAGAAGAAAATACAAAGATGGAGTAGATTATACAGTGCTTCTACCTCCTAATGTCAGGGAATCTTGGACCATCTGATGCAGAATGCTAATACTGTCACTGAGTTTCTACACTTTTCATCACAATAGGGAGTCAACATTCAGTATTGGCATTGATGTAAGAAAGTATCATGAGTGTTGGGCACAAGTGTGTTTCTGGATTCTGCCATCTTTGTAATTATAAATGTCACTTCACTTTCAGGCCACATTTTGCAACCTTTAGTCACAGTGAGTAGCACTTGCTTGAGTGAATTGTAAAACTGGCTTCAGTGGGAGGCCTCACTATATGTCAGGGCAAGTAAGGGGGGTTAGAATCTGGAACTTAGCATCCAGTTCTGCCACACTTAAAATAAATTTTATCCTGTGATATTTTGCAATAATTTCCAGGAGACACCTTGCTGAGTAAAATATTGCTTAATGTTAGGAAGGGGTGTAGAAATAGTTCTTCAATGATCGGATATAACATAGGGTTATTTTGCATCCCCATTAAGGAGCATTAAAAACCCGAAATAAATGATCTGGGCCCCATTCATCATTAGATGGTAAATTACACTATAAGGATACAGGATATGTCAATACTGAAATTAAACTCACAGGGGTGGCCTGTGTCAGCTGTTGATAGGGCTATGAAATGGTAGCATAGACATTTCAGCATGGGTTAGAGGTGGGCTCTCAGACGGAATGCAAACCGGAATGTCTTCTATGCCATTGTATAGCCCCTTAGCCCCAGCCTGAATCAGCTGACATTGGCCAGCTTACAGGTTTTATTGCAGTGTAGAAATGCATTAATCTGGCAGGAGTAGAATGTATCAATAATTAAAAAACAGCTCCCAAATCAATTTTGTTCTGCACATAGCTAATTCCAGAGTCACTTTGATTAAAACTGAATCTGTAAAGAACATCTGAACAGTTTAACATCTATTAATGTACCTATCCATCACCCACTATTCAAACTATGTTTTTAGCAGAGACCCAGAGACCTATATTGAACCACTCCTATCCCCCACAAATTTCACATCCTGAGCTCAAGTCAAATTGACAAACATCAGTACCTCTCATTTTTGTTGTTGAGACAGAGTAAACAAAAAGTCTCGCAAAAAGTGCTCTTCAATCAATCAATCAAATCATAGGGCTGGAAGGGACCTCATGAGATCATCGAGTCCAACCCCCTGGGAATTGAACCCAGGACCTTCTGCATATTAAGCAGAGGTGCTAGCCACTACACTCTTGTTCTCATCCTACCATGAAACTAGATCAGCATTGCTTACAAAGGGACAAAAGTAGTGATAAAAGTTAAAGGATTTTTTTTTTTTAAGAAACATTGATTTGAAATATGCTGTGAAGTCTAAAATTTTAATAATATGGATCAGGTCTTCAACAGTTTTCCCTGAAACACAGTAAGTGCAACTAAAACTGGGCATAGGCAGCTCAAATATTATTTTCTATATTTCTGTTTTGGGGGCAAATTCGATTAATCCACACAAATG
This sequence comes from Podocnemis expansa, assembly GCA_007922195.1. Lineage (NCBI taxonomy): Eukaryota > Metazoa > Chordata > Testudines > Podocnemididae > Podocnemis > Podocnemis expansa. Next base: position 31,992,914 of record ML681991.1, read on the forward strand.
CGGTGCTTTGGTATACTCTGCAAAAATGTATTGGTGTTGAGTAGCTTTTAGTGCAAATATGTTAAGTGTTACAATAAACCTGAAATTTATTTTTCACAAATTATGGATCTTCTCGTTATTTGTGAACCCTCTCTAAATCACTGAAAGTAGAAACATTGAATCAAGGCCAATATTGCTACTTAAATGTTTTTTCACTCCTTTGTATGATGTAGCTTATGCTAGTAGGGTTAAGCCAGTGATGCTTTTAAACACATTTTATAGGGAAGCAACATTCTTCCTTGGTTAGAGTGGGAGGCTAGAAGTGAGAGTTCCTGGAATTGTCCATGATAGAAGTTGGCCCACTAGCAATCTGGAAGAAGTCCAGGGCCTGATCCAAAGCCCAGGGAAGCCAGTAGGAAGATATCCCTTCTGACTTCAACAGACCTTGGATAAGACCCTTAACAAGCAGCAACAAAAACATTTCACAGATGGTGTGGGGTGCTGGAGGAACTGGTGTTTGGCAGGAAGATTTGAAAGTGTCATTGGCCCATACCTCCATTTCACACATTCACCTCTGCCCCACGTATTTGGGTTGGATGCTGTTGAGCTAGAAATAAATAGCAAGGGCAACAAATAACCAGCCCCATGCTACTGACTGGCAAACAGAACCTTGGCTGAGTTTCAGAGGAGTATGGAGTCGGTTACAAACATTTTACCAGAGTGGCTCATCTGGAGAAGCAGCTAATTTCAATATAAACATGAACAGTATGAAAGGCTCACCTTCTGTGCATGTCTAGTTTTCAATGGATATTTTATTTTGTATTACATTTTAAAAGACATTAATAACTGACAGAATTCTGATTTATGTTAATATATTAATCTCTTCCATATTGTACATGTAAATATATTTGCCGCATTAGATTACGTTTAGTTTGGAGTAGAAGGAAATTTATTATTAATTATTATTATTTATGTTCATCTGCATGATATAGTTAGCCAACACATACACAAGTTTTGGAATCTTATGCTAACTAAACACATTATCCCCACAGTTCTGTTTACCCATGTCAAGTATCCCAAAAGACTTCACATTAATTGAATTAAGTTTTAGCTTAAATTAATTTTAAAAAATGATCAGGAATATAAATATATAAATTCATAAGGATATAGATATAAGAAAACTGTAGGACATACAGCCACAAGAACAAGTAGGGAGCTATTCTCCCAGGTCAGTGTTAGAATGTCCCAAAGGAAAAGGACAAGATATATGAGTGTTTTTTTCTTGTACAAACTTAGAAGGTGCTTTCATATGTCTTGATACCTGGAATGCATATGTTCAGGACAATGAATTAAGTAGTTAAGTACATCATGGTACCAGAAAGACAAGATAAAAAGCTTATTGGTTAAATCTAGTTTCCAAAGTCATGTATAGTACCTTTGGTGTGTGTGGGTTTTTTTGTTTTGTTTTGGTTTTTTTTGTAAATAGGATGGATATAAAAAGGATGAATTTAGGATAGTACTGTATGGGTACTGTATGAATATTTCTTCCTGGACTTTATTATTGGCTGGTAGCAATAAATTTGACTGATTTTGGTTATTTGCTCCCTTGACTATATTTCACAATGAACCAAAGTGTACTCAAGCAATTAACTGTACAATTTATCTGAAGTACTGAATTGTCACTTTGTAAACATCAGATAAAAATTGGATAAGATCCTAGTAGTTCCATGGATTTTATGATTTAAGGGCCAAGTGGTAGACAAGAACATAGTCAACAATAAGGAGATATACATTTCCATGGTGCCTCAAAAACATCCCCGAAAAGAAACTATGTTTCAGGGATTTATCCATGTCACCTCTGAGGACATGGACTCAAGTCTCACCTTACCATTATTTGGGATTAAGCATAATTAGTTCAGTTAACTCCAGTCATTTTCTTTTGCTCTCACATAAAGTCCCATTAAACACAGAAATCTATCACCAACAGCTATAAAACCCCCAATCAAAAAACCTACCTACCTACTTATCCCAAGTACATTAGAGTAGGAGCTTTCAACTTCTGACCGTCTGTCATACTCATATTACTAATATAGATTCAGGGGTGCTGCCAGTGTCCTGGCTAGATGAAAGTAGGGTTCTGGCTTGGAAGGACAGAGGACTAGCATTGCACAGCATCCTAATTGGTTTTGTAGTTAAATAACATGCTGTATATTTTTAAAAATACAGAAAAAAATAGAAAGAGGATTTACTCTCATTCTTGGGAAGATATAGTTAAAGGGCAGTGTAGTTCTATAAATAAGGAAATTATACAAGGTTAAATGTTATATGACAGGAGACCATTCCTATATCTTTCACTTTGTTTTTTCCCCTCTCTTCCAAAGTATGTCATGTTGCCCTGTGAATAGCTGCTTTCTCTATTTTCACAAACCCTCTGTCCAGGTTTTGAGGGAAGAATTGTCATATCCTGGCCCTCCTCTTGCCCCTGAGTCCTTATAGCTGCTTCTTCTCTTGCCCCCAGATCTCCGCTTCCTGCCCTAAGATTCTCCTTCCCTGTCCCATACCTCGACCCTGTTTCTTAGCCAAGCTGAAAGACAGAGCTGGGCCACAGCAAGAGCCCGCAAGAAACCTGTGTCATTGTAGGGAGCACTGGGTCCTTCACTCCCTCGGCAGGTGGCCAGTGTACCTGAGACCAGCTCTTGGCCAGATCCTCACTCCTCATGGAACACTGCCAGGGCAGGTGAAGGGTACAGAGCTCCCCTGGTAGCTCTTACTACCAACTCCAACTTCTAGCCTCACCAAGGGATGGTCTTTAGTTGGAAAGGAGAAGCAGGGGAAAGTGGCTTCCCAGGGAGAGAGGCCAAGGCTCACCTCAAAACTACATCTCTTCCCCCAATCCCAGGAAGAAGCTGGCACTGTTCCTGAGACAGAAAATCTGGGTCAAATGTTTTTGAGGAGTCCTTCAGCTTCGGGCCAAGGCTTGAGCTCTACATTTCAGGGCTGGCCTGTCAATTTTATAATGATAGTCACACAAACACCTCTACAAGGAGAAAAATCAGCAGTTGAGGACATAGGAGTGGAAAGAACATCCTGGATTATCCCATCCCTGCTATAATAAACAACCCATAATATAATGATCTAAAGAAAAATGAGGATAACATTGTCTCTCTTTGACACGGTGTTATATTTCTGTGTACCTCAGAAATCATGCATATGATAATGAAATCCTACAAATGGGTTACACAGTTTTTACTTGTCAACTTCACTGCAGCCTATTTTGTTACAAGTTCTACTTTTGAAGTAATACCAGATCTATAAGGATAAGTAACTTCTTGAAATGAATGCCAGACCATTTTGGGTACTAGATCTGAAATTTCTCTGGCCGTGGGATTTTTGTTTTGTATGTGTTAGTAAGTAAATGAGATTGAATCATATTTATCCCTGGAGTAACTCCAATGAAACCACAGGGGGGAAAAAAGTGCCAAAAACAGTTAATAGGGAAATGCAGACAGCTGAGTTTGTGCTTTAATCACAACAGTCCCCAACTGGGTGGTGATAAACACACCTTGCTCAGAAGGAACAAATCTGAAGTCAAATCACTATTTTTCAGTACAATTAAAATAGTTAAAGTTTTGTTAAAAGCTTTGTAGCATACATACATGTCATGAACCTTCAAGTTCTCAATGAGACTTGTACTCCTAAATCAGTTCAATGGTTCTGAAAATCCTACCCCAAACTTTTTTGCCTAGGCAGCATACATAGATGTCCTTTGTGACCAAATAAACATGTCTTTGTTTTTCTTTGTCATTCATCAGTTTCTTTGCTGTTTAATGCAATCTGTTACAGAGCAAGAAATACTACCTTTTACTCAGACAGTACATGGAGAACAGGGTGTGACTGAATTCCTCCTTGTTGAGGCAGATACCATTTACCTTTTACTGAAGGCCAGAATCTAGTCATGTTGAATACTACCTTCCTTTCATGGAAGATGCCACTGAATTCAATGGGGTTCAACTGTGGGGCAAGGTAATACATAACTTGATTAAGAGTCACAGTCTGCTCCTCAAAGAACTACAATATCATGGCATTCACCTGAACCCCAAACAAGCTTGCTAGTTTTTGGTCATGTGAAATGTGTGATTCTTCTAATCAATTCTATCTAGGTTCTTATACTGTGCCCACCACTGAGATATCTGAATATCTTTAATGTCACAAATTCATTTTTCCTCTACTTGTTTCATAATGAGTAAAAAAAAAAGGCAAAAAAAATGAACACAACCATTCTGAAACAATATTTTCTTCACTAAAATATCTATCTTGCTGTGGAAAAAAAACTGAGATCTCTGTGGGACACAATCATGAATCAACTGCCTCCCTAGATTTCAGCTAATAATGAAAAACTTGATATAACACATCAGTGACATGATTTTTGAGGTGTGTCATTTCATCAGAGGCACAAGCTGGAAAAAATTCAAGAGTCAACTGTAGTGAGCACCTCCTCACAAAAATATGCAGACCTCAGGACATGGAGGGCAAATATCACAGAGGATTAATACAAATACTGCTGCAATATCTCTGGCTGGGAGAACATTGCCCCACAATCTCTCACTCCTGTAGTCACATAATGGGAAAGTATTAACTATTTCAAAGATGGAGAGTTGTACTTAATTATTAAGTATAGTGAACAGGCTGTGTTATGTTTTATCTTGAAGCAATTGCTACCAGACTATTCACAAAACAGATACGTTATGCACAAAGTATGACAGTCTCTCATTCTGTCACTACTAACCATGGGCTAGCTTGCTAGTACACTTTCATAGGTCAAGTAGAAATAAAGTAACAACATTTTAAACTGTTCACTTTTCTGGTGAGTAATTCTAATCACTGTGAAATAGTGTCAAGACTATCGGTCCCCTTAAGTTCTGTATACTGTTTCCAGCTGTTTCAGTATTTAAAACTTCTGAAGGTAGAACTTAGCCCAGCGGGGCTGGGGACCATTACTGGACTAGTAGGTACTACTGCAAAATAAAATAAAATAAAATAATGCAAACCATTACCTGTATAATTATGCCTATCCAAATGTGTGATGATATAAATGAGTAATGAAGAATACTGAATACTAGTGAACCTTATCAAGCTGCATGAGATCAGATTACTCTTAATAATGATACTACTTTTTAATTGGTAAAGATATTTTTCTAAGTTCATTCTTTATTTATATTTCATCTATAAAGATTTACTTTAAGTGTGATATACAAAGATTAAGGCAGCTCTACGTGTGGTCCTTACAAGCAATCCCACTGGATTTGTAAAGGAGCTTGTATGAACAGATCACATTGTTCAGAGCTCCTTGATGCAGAGCAGGAGTACTTCTTGAAATGGCATACAGTAGAACCTCAGAGCTATGAAAATTATGGGAATGAACATTATGTTCTAAACAAAATATAAGGGTTTTTCTTTCAAAAGTTTACAACTGAACATTGACTAAATTTAGTTGAAACTTTACTATGAGGAAGAAAAATGCTTTTAACCATCTTAACACAAATGAAACAAGCACAAAAAAGTGTTTTATTACACGTACATAAAATATTTGACACTTTCCCTTCTATTCAATATTTTATATTTAATGCAGTACTGCACAGCATTTGCCTTTTATATTTTTTCTTTGTGTCTGATTTGATTCCAAATCAGGTGTGTAACTGACTGGTCAGTTTGCAACTCCGGTGTTTGTGACACTAACAATAAAGATTTCTAACACTAATGCATTATTAGAGACAATGGAGACAATAAACTAAGTGTAGCCTACACCTTGGTACTACAAGGAAGGGCGAAGAATAATACCTGCAGAGGCATCACTGGCCCCCAAAATCAGCCCTGTTCCCCCACAATCTCGCCCCTGGGCCCAGTCTGGCCCCAGCTGGGGCTGGATCCAGCTACCACTGCTATGACAGGCCCAACCTCATATCCCCGGTGGAGGTCAGGGCTGGATCTGGCTCTCGCCACTGCAGCAGGCCCAGCCCTACACTCCCAGCCAGGGCTGGGACCAGATCTAGCTGCTATCACCGTGACAGCAACAGCCTGATTGGGCCCTGACCCCAGCCGGAGCTGTGTGGCTGGGCTGCTGTGATGGTGGCAGCTAGATAAGACCCATGCTTGGTCACAAGGCTGGGCTGTTGTGGTGGCCTCGCCAAGCACTGGGGTACTGGGACTGGGGGCACATGTCTCCCATGCCCAGTGCCATCAACACCCCTGAATACCCAAACGGACTGGACTAGAATAGATAACTCCATTGACATCAGCATGATTGCAGGTATTTATGCCAATGATGGATTTGGCCCAATCTCCTTAGAAAAGCAATATTCTAGCAAGTTATATTATCACTGAGACTTAAGACTGAAGATTGCCAGAAGCATGTAACATGTATATGGCATACTAGAAAAAACAGAGCTAGATCAATGTTAGTACTGCTCTGTTTTTGTTAGTTATGTGATCTATGTCATCACTGCTCCTGACTTCTATTAAAAGTCATTATTTTACCTCAAATGTCAAATATTATAAGGGAATCCTGTCTCTATATTTTTCATTCATTATACTGAATAATCTACCAGACAACAGTTAACACCTGAACTAACTGTTCTTATTTTAGCCAAGCACTTTCTAACACCTTAGAGAGACACTTCTGCTTTCTGGAAAATAACTTTGTGCTGAAGAAAAGACTCACATAGTCTTTGGCAATATTTTAAAGTAATTTCTTTTATGCTGAAACATCTGTTGGCTGTAAACATTCATGACTAATGTTAACTCTGCGGAAAGAGAGATCTAAGCCTTCTCCCTTCTTTATATCTTTAAAAAACAGTCTTACCACTTTCTGTCCACAGCTATTCATCTAGGAAATACTGTCATCAAGTGAAATAAGGTGAAGAAATGGTTCTAGCTATTTCTGAGAATCAGCTGAACAACATCACCCTTAGCAATCCTGAGAGGTATGCCTCTGCTTCAAGACTGACATAGCACTCCTCAGGGCAAATCTATACTACTGCTTAAGTTCCAAAGGGGAAGCTGGGTTAGTCTAGTTCAGCAAAAAAAAAAAAAAAGGCAATTTGTTACTCATTAAGTGCCACAGGACTACTGCTTAAGTTGATCTAATTTGCATTGCTCAGGAGTGTGAAAAAGACACGCCCCATGCAATGCAAGCTACAGAAACTTAAGTGCTGATCAGAGTGGCACAATGTTGGCAGAGAAGTTCTCCTACTGACACAGCTTTCACCTCTCAAAGGGGTGCAGTATTTATGCTGACAGGAAAACACCCTCCTATCAGCATGGAACATTTTCCCCAACACCTTACAGAGGCAGAGCTGCACTGATGCAGCTCTGTACTGATGTAGTGTTGACCTGCCCTCAGTTCCTAGCTTGCCTTGTCTAGCCTAGATTTCTATGTTTCTAATTATTTATGTCTTAAACAACCTCTAGATAACTTGCTTTCTGTCTAATAACTATTTGAGTGGCTTCATAGTTACAGAAAATCAATGTTTTAAATGGTATTGAACAATGCTCTTGGAAGCTGAAGGTGACTGGTTCAATCTTCACTGATTAAACATGACACCACATCACTAAAGTTGTTTTCTGATTTGTTGTCTTATGCCTGTTCAGACAGAGGAACATATGGTTTAACCAAAGAACTGTTTCAACTCTGAGAAAGAAAACAGGAGCTTCGTCATTGACTTTAATAGTATTAGGATTAAGCTCCCATTGTTACGAGTCTGACAGCAAACAACAGAGGATGAAAAAATTAGTCTGGACAGACTATGAACCTCAGATAATGTATCAGCCATTTTAGGTAGACTTCACTGGAGATTAGAGCTGGTTGTGAATTTTTCAATTAAATGTTTCTTCACTGAAAAATGTCAATTTGTCAAAACCAAAACTTTTCACAGAATCATACTGGTTTGAAAAAATATTTATCAGGAAACTTTCACAGGTTCAGATTGAATCTGTGATCAAAATCCACAAAAGAGAGACTCAGTCCAAAAGAGCCAAAAATCTCATGGGTAAGACACTCTCCTGGGAGACTCAAGTTCAAGTCCCTACTCCATCTGATTTAGAATATACATGCACATTTGTAGACAAGTATCACATGTATATTGCTCTGATCCACTGAAGTAAATTAGGAGGATGCTTAATTTTAAGCACATGAGTAATTACAGAGGCAGATGCTTTGCTGGTTGGGGGTTTAAAAGAATGCACATATCTGTATCTCTACATATTGAGACATACGTGCTCAAGTGCTTTGCAAAATCAGGAACTGGTTCTGGATATTCTACTAGTATAGTGTATGTATGTGAAATTCTGTGCGTGGTTTGCACATCTTGCAAATATTTAAGTATTTATGCAGTTTTACACCATGAATATTCAAATTGAAGTCAGTGGGGCTACTGACAGCTGTAATGTTAGACACATCATAGATCATGACAAAGAGGGACTACAGTCAGTCACCTGGTCCAGCCCCCTGTACTAAAAGCAGGACATAACTAGACTACTCCTGACAGATGTTTGTCTAACTTATTCTTAAAAACATCCATTGATAGAAATTCCACAAGTTCCATAGGCAATTTGTTCTAGATTTTAACTAGCCTGACAGTTAGGAAGTTTCTCCTAATGCCTAACCTCAACTTTCTTGTTTAGATTGGACTCCACTGCTTCTTGGTATCCTCAGAGACTAATACAAACAATTTCTCTCTCCTCCTTGTAACAACTTCTTATGTACTTGAAAAATGTTATCATGTCTCCTTCACCCTTCTCTTCTTCAAACTAAACAAACACAGCTTTTTTTTTTTCAATCTTTCCTCATAGATCCTGTATTCTAGACCATTAATCATTTTTGTTGCTCACTGCTGGACATTCTCCAGTTTGTCTAATTCTTACCTGAAACGTGACACACAGAACTGGACACGATACTCCAACTAAAGCCTTATCAATACAGAGTAGAGTGGAAGAATTACTTCTCGTCTCTTGCTTACAACATTCCTGTTAATACACCCCAGAATAATGTTCAGTGTTTTTTTAAAAAGTGTTGTTATTCTACTGACTCATATTTAGCTTGTTAACACACTACAAACCCCTACATCCCTTCCAATAGTATTCCTTCCTATGCAGTGATTTCCCATTTTGTATGTGCACAGTTGATTGTTGCTTCCTAACTAAAGTGCTTTGCATTTGTCCATCCTGAATTTCCTCTGTTTGTTTCAGACCATTTCTCCACTTTGTGAAGGTCATTTTAAATTTTAATCCTCTCCTTCAAAGCACTTGCAACCCCTCCCAGTTTAGTATCATCTGCAAACTAAACTTTCTATGCCATTATCTAAATCATTTATAAAGATACTGAACAGAAATGGACTCATCCCTGTGGGACCCTTTCCAGCTAGATTGTGAACAACTGATAGCTACTTTCTGAGAACGGTTTTCTAAGCAGCTATGCACCTTCTTTACAGTAGCTCCATCCAGTCTATAAGTCCTAGTTCTTTACAAGAAGGTCACGTGAGACAGGATCAAAAGCCTTACTTAAGTCAAGATATACCATTCTAACATTTCCATCTTTCCCCCTCATCCACAAGACTTGTTAACCCGTCAAAGAAAGCTATTAGATTGGTTTGACATTAGGGCCATTCTGGGGCCCTGAGGCAGGGCCAATCAGCCTGTGGGGGGCCACGCAGCTCCCTCCATGGATGGGGGTTTGGGCTGACCCAGAGTCTGGTCTTTGTGCTCCCTGCACTCCCAGGCTAGCTGCTCCACCCTTAGCCTGCCCAGAAGCTCAGCTCAACTTTCCTGCCCCGTCCCTGGGTCGGTTGTTTCATTGTGGGGGTGGGGAGGCCCTCTCAGAGATCGGGCTCCACCCTTCTACCTCACCTCTTGCCTTCGGCTTGCCACCGAAGGCAGTGGGATTGGGGGGACACATAACAGTAGGGGGAAGTGGTGCAGGCCTTGTGCTACTCCGTTCACAGCAGGACAGCTTGTGGCCTGTCAAGCTGTGGGGCCTAGGATGGTCACCCACTTGCCCCCCCCTCCCCTCCAAGGACAGGCCTGTTTGACATGATTTGTTCTCAATAAATTCATGTTGACCATTACTCATCATCTTATTATCTTCTAGGTGTATTTCTAAGTGTTTGTTGGATTGAAGCCTTAGGCTGTAAACAACTATGTCTTTTATTTTGGTATGCTTATAGTTTTGTGGGATGGTATACAATAAATTAATTATAATAATAGCCTTTACAATAAAGTAAAAATGATATGCTGTCAGGAATAGTGATGGCATAAACAGTATTTCCCAAAAGCCAACACAGAAGCAATTATGATTATAGACACAAGTTATTTCTGAGTTTTCCTTGGCTACAACAGCATGACTGAAGTGCCTCAGGAAGAACGGAATACTGCATACCAAGAAAGAGAACTTGTATATTGCTATGGACTTACTTTTTTAGCTATATGGCCTACAAACTCATTGAAAGGAATGGGTATAACCCAGAAAACTCTGGCCATGTGTACAGATCAAGCATCAGAAAGGTCAAACTTCTGTTTCATTTTATCTCTTTATTAACCTTGTTTCCTTTTCTGTGGATAAATATGATGCCCAGAAAAGAGAGAAACTAACAGCATAGGCTCCAGCTAGTCATAAAGGCTGAATGTTTGAAGCTTGTGCTCCTATGAAAATAAGCCACGATTAAGACAAATTTATGCTAGCTGCTATACCTTTGTTACGAATGAACCTGACCCCAGATCTGAAAAATGTTTGCTATTGTAGCAGGTAGGGGATTTTAAAATGATGAGATTTTGTTTCACAATTTATTTGTGTGCAAAAACCTAGAATCATAGCCCAAATTGAGCACTTTCTTTATTTTGCTGCTCTGGAGGTGTGATGCAACCTAAAAACAACTCATGTCGTAACATGGGGATTACCCATCATACAGGACTCCTATGGCGGTATATGCTTGACAGGGCCCTTCACCACCACGGGTATAATGAGTGACTTGGTGCCATGCCAAGGAGGAAGGAACATATGCTGTCAATCACCCAGATGCTTTTTTATCATGGCTTGAGTCTGGCTTCTGGCTTATCCAGAGGGTGGGAGACAGGGGAAAGAGGAGCAGGGGATGGAGCCCTGTCATGAATGGGGACTAAATCTTATCTCAGCTCTTCATGAGGAAGAAGCTGCTGCCACTGGTGAGGGACTCTGTTTTACAGCAGGGGAATTGATCACCTTATCAGCTCTCCCTACCACTGCCACTCCATGCCTACCCATGTTAAAATGTGGGTGGACTTTGGCTTCCCAGTTCCCTCCAGCTTCAATGCCCCTTGGGCATGAGGGATCCAAATATTCTTTGTTCCCAGGGCCCCAGTAAATTTTAATCCAACTCTGGGCTACAGGTTCAAAAACAGCAGGAGAAACACTCAACCTTGGGCTGGATCCCAAGCTCTTACACTCACCCCCTACAGCTCCAGACTGAGTCAAACATCTACACTATAATTTTATAGCCATACAGCTCAAGTTCTGTGAATCCAAGTTTGCTGACCCAGGCCAGCTGCAGCAGTGCCACGGTCTTTTATTGCAGTGCAGATGTACCCTAATAGTTTCATTCACTCCACAAATGATAGCAGGTGAATTTAAAGTTGATTTTGGTGCTTCTTGTGTTTGATGTAATATTTCTGGCCCTCTGCTGATCTGCTTCACTGTACCTGTGTAACAAGAACAACGTCTTTTTTCTTTCAGGCTAGGTTTACACTACACACAATTGGTGGCAGCATGAAGGGTAGATGTAGTTACACACTGCAGTGAAAAGCAGGCTATGTCCACAATGAGGTGTGTAGCTACATAAGTCAGTGAAAGGCTTGGGCAGTTAGGCACACATCGGGGAAAAGGTTCTGTAGCTCCCCACTGCTGGAGTCTCTCTCATTGCAGGAGGAAAAGTCCTGGCAGTAGTGAAGAAGAAAGGAAGAGATTTTTCCCTGCTACCTCTTCCCTGACAGTAACTTTCCCCAATCTCAGAATCTTTCCCTGCTGTGGCAAAGGTGACATCTTCTTCCCATTAACTCTCTTCTACCAGATCTGCTCCCTGCAGCAGAGAAAGGTTTTGAAAGCACAGAAGCAATGGGCCATTACAGTGCTAAAAACAGCAGTGTGGATGGCGCCGTATGGCTTGAGAGAGTAGAGACCATATAGGTCACGTACTTACCCACATCTTTCAGGCATGTTTTTACCACTCATCTAAACCATGCCTCATGGTCTGCACTGCTAGTTTTACTGGTGCTAGCCTGGTTACCTGTGTATGTAAGCTATACAGTGCCAAAAAGAGACATCCCAAGCAGATGTACTTTTAATCCTAATGACTTTGTCGTCATTTTTGGGCCAGACTGAAATGAGCAAGTTTGGAGAGAAACAAGCAAATCCATAAAATAGTAATTGCAACATCTTGCATCTGTGACATATACTATTTACACTTAGAGCTGAATTCAAATTGACTGTCATCAGTTCAAATTCTATTAAGTGCACGGACACACTGGCTTTCTTCAATTCGAACTGAGGAACTCCTCAGTTCGAATTGATGAAAGCTGACTTGGAATTGGTCAAACTTCATTTGACTTCAAAGTCAGGGTCAATTCGAACTGAGTAATTCGAGTTGACCCAGTGTGGCCATGTCATTTCGAACTCACTGTTAATTCAAATTAGCCACAGCTTGATTTTTCCTTATATAGTACCACCACCTACCTAATTTGAACTAACTAGTCCTGTTCATGGATATGCCAATTCAAATTGGATTTCCTAGTGTGGCCATGTCAATTTGAACTGACTGAATTCGAATTAATGATTATTAGTTCAAATTGATTAATTCGAATTCAGTAATTCGAACTGAAACTCTAAGTGTAGACATAGACTAAGAGTACTGGGCTGACTTTTCAGCTGATTGAAATGGGCACTGTCACCAGCTGATCTAACTCAACTAAGGAAACAGAAACAGTTCAGGTTTCTGTTACTTTGTATGTGATGAAAGTTATCATTGACTTGGAGGTTAATCTGACAAAATTTTCAAACATGATTCATGATTAAAATGACCTTTCTCATTTTCTAAATTTACTCCAAAATTATAAAATCGTGTCTTTGTCTGTGAACCTAATATTAGTCTGATCTTCTAGTTTAGATGCTCAGCTTTGTCCTAAACACATTTCTTGACTCTTCATGATACCTTTCTTTTTAATATGGACAAATGGGGCACAGGTGATAGACAGCATATGGGCACAGTCCAGTCTGTCACACAGAAATACAGTCAGTATTAATATAAAATAACTTTTATTTCAAATTCTTTCCCAAACTTCTTTGTTGAATGCATTTGTTTCTAACATGATGGCTAATTTTTAATGAGCTTGAAAATGACACCATTAAGTGTTCAAATCTTTCCCAACACCATAATGCAAATTTGTAATAAGTGAATAGGTATTACTCATTATATTTTCAATATTTAACAGATGGTCACACTGTTCTGTATTTAACCTTTTTGAAGAATTACCTTACAATGTTAACAAGGTTCTGAGGTTTGTTTATGCTTAAATTTTAAAAACGTTTTTGAAGTAAAGACACCAGTTACTTTTCCTATGTAATTTCATAGTAATTTCTCTCCTAAAGGACAAATTTCTTTCCTAATTTTTTAATAGTAGAGGAGCTGTGCTGCATGACAGACTGTACATTTTGCACAAAGCAAGCAGTGACCCTTCTCTCGGTTACACAAAAGGATACCCTGGTGCAATTCCAAGTAGTGTACTTCAGGATGTTAGAAATTTACTGCTTTGCCTCCACAAGGCCACTTTAAATCTCAGAATAGGAATTAAGTGGTGCATTGCCCTTGTACTGGTCACCTTCATTGAGGTGCATTTCATGCAAAGGCCAGAGTGCATATAGCTGCTAGAACAGACCTTGAGAACCTGGTTAAGTACTTGAGTCTTTCATGTAAATGGGAGAGTTGCATCAGTGGAACCAGTGTATTGAAGAGATAGAATACAGGTGTTCTTTAATGTTGAGGATTGCACTCAGATCCAGGACTATACCAGTATTAGTCCTACCCTTCATCATCATTGCCTCCAAAATATTTCCTTTTGCCAATGAAAAACATAAACAAGACGTGTAGAGGACAGAAAAGCTTGGACATTTAAAAGTCATTGCCCTCAGAGATAATACTGACAAGCTCTGCACAACATATTTATGTTCAAAAAGCCATACATTCCTGATCTCAGCGATACCAGAACTCAGTTGTGTTACATTGGGCTAAAACCAATGTGAGAGTTCAGAATCAGGACTTAGAGGAGAGTGTTTTTTATTTTATTTTATTTTATTTTATTTTATTTTAATCTATGTAGCTATCTATCGATAAAAGGGTGCAGATTTACTTGCTTTTTCTTGGAACAAAAGGTGATGGCTTGCTGCCGAAAGGCAAATATAGCACCCAGAAGTGATCATATATGATCTAGTTAGAGTATTGGCTGTATTTTGAGTGCAAAGTATCTGTTTAGTATGGAACGTGTTGAAATCCCAGAGATATGTTTTCAGTGCTTTATCTCAAAGGCTTGACATTCAGCTGAAAAGATAGCAGGAAACAGTTATGGGAGGAGGGCATAACTGCAGCATAAGTCTGGGCTTTTGCAAACACTACAGGAATGGGTTGTGGTTCTGGAGTTTCAATAAATCACACTTGTTTTAAATATCATCCTGGCCGTGGGGGCTGTAACAAATTGAAAAGATCAAATTCCTCTTTTTGGGATACCTCATTGCTCAGTGAATTTCACCCAGGTGATTACAGTTTTTAGTTCACAATGGGGATAACACAGCAGGTAACACTGAAATGAAATGTTTATAGTAAGAAGCAGACTGTATCCAAAAGGAAAGACTGCTTGACAGGCATTAACTAATACCCAGAAGGTGTGCTATATATGAGGTGCAATTTATCAGTACATGGCAAGAATCTTTGTTTTTCTCAAATCTCATATTCTACCCACTCTTCTAATTTTCACGTGGTTCAAGCTATTCTTTTACAGGAGTTCAGCTTTAGGCAGTTGTTGTCTACACTCTTCCAGAATTTTCCCCCTTCTCACTGATTAGCAATCATTGGCTCCCTCTTGCGCTAATACATACATTTATTTAACTCTACCCTGCAAAAGTGAAACCAATTTCCTCTAAGAAAAATTACTGTCACAATAAACTACTTCTAACTATATTTCTTGTGTGAAGCCAGACAGCTCAAGAGGTAGGATAATTGCCAAACCCCTCAGAAAGTGATTTGACAACAGAGGGGAGAGAGAGGCTGTACAAATACTATCCTCTCTTGGTTCTCCCCCTATCTCTCTAATTCCTTCTTCAGTATATCCTCCAGTATATTCTCCCCATCTCACTTCCAGCTTACTGTGAGTGTTTCACAGAGCTCTATGGTTGGTTCCAGTCTCTACTCTCTGTACACTTTGTCCCAGTGTAATCTCATCCATGAACACAAGATTCAATCACTACCTTTATGCAGAAAATTCTCCCATCTACCTCTCGATTGCAGACCTGTTTCCTTCTGTCCAGACTAATATCTTAGATGTCTCTCTGAAATCTTCCTGAGAATGACCAGCAATCCATTCAAGTTAAGATGGATGGAACAGAGCTCTAAGCTTCCCATTCCCCTTCCCTCCACAGGCTCTACGAACTGTCTGCTTTCTTGTTTTTTAGACAGCATAAGGATCCTGCCTTTCACTGAGGCCTGAAACCTGGGTGTGCTCTTCAGTGTGCACCTTCCTCTAGCTCCTCATGTAAATGCTAAGCTTACTTCTTTCACACTACTTCTGTATAATCTGTCTAAGATACAGCCTTTCCTACCATCCACATGGTGAAATCTCTCATCATCATCATCTTGTACTTTGACTACTGCCACATACCATTTTCTGCCCTTTCTTGCCCTGCTCATATCCTATCATAATGCTACTGTAAAGATAATTTTTCTTGCCCTTTGTTTTCCCCATGTCATCCCTTTCTTAGCTTTTCTCCACTAGTTCCTTCTTCTTTATGATTTAAAAGTTCTTCATTTGCAAGGCCCTTTATAACTTAACTCCCCTCTTCCTATCATCTCTCACACATTACCGTAAGATTGACTCCCATCCCTGATTGCAAGCCTCCAACATCCACTTAATACATTTTCAAAAACACCTTTGTGCTTTCTTCTATGCTGTACTTCATATTTAGGAGAAGTTCCCCATAAATATCTGTAAACTGAATTTATTATTCTCCTCAAAATTCCTTCTTAAAACTATCTGCTACCATGATGCCTACAAAAACAAACAAACAAAAAAAAAACATGGCAATGGTTTGGCTGCTGGTGTGCTGTGAACACTGCCTACAATGCTGGTCAACACTGATGCATTTTTTTCTTTGAGCTTTTCCATTGTTCTCTCCCTGTCTAGCTGTTGTCTATTACATTATACACAGATTGTAAGTTCTTTCAGGGAAGGACTCTTTTTTTCTGTGCCTGTACAGCATGTAACATAATCAGATCCTTGTCCTTTAACAGGAATCCTGGGCACAATGGGAATACAAATAATAAATTAATAATAAATATTTTTCCATCAGCATGAGTCTGTTCACTGCATTCCTTTCCTCCCATATCATCATGGATGCTCTGTGATGTGGTCAAAATCTTTTGGGCTGGAAACTAGACAAGATTTCCTTTGAACACTACTTAACTGAGCAGGACAAGTCATATACTGAATAAGGAGTGTGAGGGATTCATCATTTGGCCACTTTGGTATATGAACATTCTGGGGTGTTTGTAAAAGCAGCATTCAGTCAGCTAAGACAGCAGTATGCTTGTTGCTGCTGCCAGATACCAGGAAGTCATATGGGGTATGTCTACACTGGAGGCTCTGTTAAGTCAACTTAACAGGGTTGACATTAAGTCAACCTTGTTAAGTCGACTGAGAGTGTCCACACTGTAAACTCCTGTTGACGGCCTGCACCCACACTTGAAGGTTCTAGGTTGACCCTTCTTGGTGGCCAGGAACTCTGGGAGCACTCTTCCCTCTAAGCTGTGTGCGTGTGCGCGCACACACAGGTCATGAAACCTGCACACACAAAAAAATAAAGTGCACACAAAAAAATTCAATAGTGTTAATATTGGTGCTCACAAAGAAATGTTTTTCCGCACACAAAGAAATTGTTTGCGCACACAGTCTATGAGTAATTAGAGGGAACATTGTCTGGGAGGTGACCTGGAGGCCAATTAAGTCGACGTAAAGGCTATTCCTCATCTACACTGGCTTAAGTCAATTTAATAAAGCCTACTTAAGTGTAAAGTCAACTTTAAGAGGTGGTGTTATTAAGTCAACTTAAGGAAGCACTTAAATCAACTTACTAAAAGCCCAGTGTGGCCGCAGGGGTCTGTAGGTCAACTTAAGCTTACTCAAGTTGACCTAAGGCTCCAGCGTAGACATACCTCTGGTGCCGCTCTGCTTTTATCTTTGTCCTGGCTAGCTCTTTTTCATTGCTTTTTCAAAGAAGAAAGTGGTGAGGAAGTTTCTTCCATCCTCCTTCCATGAATGATGGAGGCCATGTGCTGTGTTGCTCCTTTACCCACTCAGACAGCTCAGGAGCTGAGTAGTTCTTCCTCCATCTCATAGGATCTCGGAGACAAAAATGCCACTATCATTTGATCAGCCGATTTCTGACAGCAGCAGTACTTTTCACCTAGCAAACAATGGCATAATACCATCCTATGGTATGAAGTTGAAGCTAGGCAAATTCACATTGGAAATAAGTTGCCATCAATCCATCCCAACTTTGTGTGTGTGTGTGTGTGTTGGTCCAACGGTTAACATATATCTATGTTAACCAGTGGAACAGTGTATCAAGTGTTGCAGTGGATTTTCTGTTACCTGAAGTCTTTAAATAAAGATTGGAGTGCTTTCAAAATGAAGTGCACTTGCTCAAACGGAAGTTAAGTGTTTGATGTAGGACCCACAGAATAACATATTTTGACCCGTGTTAGGCAAGAGGTAAGACAAGATCATCACAATGATCCCTTCAAGTCTTATGCTCTCCGACATTAGGAATCAGAATAGGCTCTTCCTCATAAACACTCTACTAGCTCTATTTCAACTAAGATCAAACTGGAAGAGGAACAGAAACATGGATTAATATGTTCAGGGAGTGGACCTTGTTATCCTATTCCTATTTTAAGTATAACTCTGGACAGTGATATGTGAGGTATTCATCTAACCCTGATTTTTGGAAGTTTCAAAAGTACCACTTTGGTAACTAGACTCTGATATACTCCCTATTCTCAGCATGCCCCAGTACAGTATTCTCATTCAGTTGGGTTTTCTACATGGAAGTGCAGAGTACTGGTTAGATTGGCTACACATATGTATTTCCTAACAACTCTAATTGAATTAATTAAAAAGTAGTGCTTTTAATAATTAGAGTTAGTTTAAACTCAAAGACCTTGGCAGCTATATACTGCTGTTGATGCTTCATTTCATCTTTAATGCTACTAATTTAAACTGACATATGACAGGTAAGAATGACCTTCGTGAAACTCCTCTCTATGGTTGTTTTCATTCGTGCAGTACAAATTGACACTTTTTCTTGTTCTCTTCTGTGTGAACAGGGGAAGAACAGAGACCAGGAAACAGAAATTCCTTTGTTAAAGCAAATGCAAAACTTTACATAGCAAGAAAAAAAGTTTATATGTTTAAAAATATCACTGTAGCACACTCTAACCTCTATTATATTTTACATAATTCAAGGAGCCGCATTCATTTAATTAATACACTACAACTGGAACAATGAATTGAAGGAACAAACTTTCTGCTATCACTTCAATAAATCACTTCCATGTTAGACAGAGATCTTCAAAACTTACTAGTTTTCCCCAAGTGTCTTATACCAGAAAGCACTGGGACTACTGTAAAATCCATAAAGGATTCTCCAGATCACCACTTGTGTTGTTACAAAGTCCTGAGCAGAAACACAGGTGGGATATTTTACCAGACATTATAGAATTGGTCTTTAATTCATAGCTGTTCATTCAGAAGAGATCCTATAGGAATTTCCTAGCTACAGAATTTATTCACTAGAGTGACAACTAGAGTAGGGTAGACAATTAGGTCAAATATTTAAAATATTGATTCTTTACTTTTGTTGCAAAATAAAGCAACAAATTTAACTCATAAGGTCATGTTACTTGTTGGCAAGCATCCAAACAACTAGTGGGTATTAAGGGAAATGTTCACAAAATTAGAATGAAAAAATCATGAATTTTTAGCAGTAATGATTAATTATCTGAAATTTCATACTGGAATAGTGTTGTACATTATTTCCAGTTTGTTATTTTCCTGTTTTATAAATTTCATTCACTTGGTCACGAAGGACTTGTGATGCACAGGACTAGTCATATAACACACTAACAAATAGTTAATAAAAAACTTTAAAGTGAAGAATTCATTGACAATTCAGAGAGTTGAAGTTCTTTGTTCATTATCATTGGTGAATTTTTAAAATATACCTTTAGAAAGAACAAGGATTAGCTCAAGAATGCTTCATTATTCTCCACACACATGTTGGTAACTATTTAATTAATATTAACTGTAATCATAAGGAGTTTGAGCATTTAAGGAGAATACGCTGGGGAGGTGAATACCAGGTCAAAGACTTCTAAGACTACAGGGAAAATGTTGAAAACAGGGATACCTGCATGGATCAACAGAAAAGAGGATCATTCAATGTGCTGGTTTTAGCTTTGAGGGTTTGCTGCTTCTAGTCCCCTTCCTCCCTCCTACAGAACTGAAGACCCAACATGGAGACCTTTAGAATCAAACATTACTTAACCTATTAAATTTCTAGCCTAATTTACATCAATGTCATACATATGCTAAAACACATATAAATATTTAATGAAGAAATAAACCTGCCAAAGGAATAAATTTACAACACAGTTTAGTGCACAGCATGTTAGAAATCTCTGCCAAGTCAGTTTTGCTGTTGAAACTAGGTTTTAAACTGCCAGCAGTTTAGAAGAGTAATTTTTCATTATATGCAATCCTTAAACTCTGGGCTTTTTTAGGAGTCCATAGGCTGTCAAAGTTGACTGAACCCTCAGGGGCCTTAAGAATGAGTATATTTTCTGTTGGGGCTACTCAGGGAACCAACTTTGGCCCCCTCATAGTCTTCTTTTATACTTTGTCTGGACTAGCTCATTTGCAAGTACAAGTTAGGCTATTATCTCTAGTCAATGTCCAAAGGGATAGCTGTGTTAGTCTAGTCCAGTAAAAAAAACCAAGGAGTTGTGTGGCACTTAAAGACTAACAGATTTATTTTTCTCATGAGCTATCGTGGGAGAAAATTCCACTTTGTCAGGTGCTTCGAAGATGGGTGAACTACAAGTGCTCTGATTTGCTGTTACTGAATTACCTGGTCTTATGTTTTACACCCCCTTGCATTTATTTTCATTCCATCCTGTAAGTTCACCCATCTTCGAAGCACCTGACGAAGTGGGATTTTCTCCCACGAAAGCTCATGCGAAAAATAAATCTGTTAGTCTTTAAGTGCCACAAGACTCCTTGTTTTATTATCTCTAGGCCAATGACCCACAGACCTAAATCCCTGCTGCAGATTGTTCGCCTTTTGTCCAAACTGAAATATCAGCCTATCTTTCTGAAAAATCCTTGTGGATTTACCAACCATCAGTTTAAGCACACTAAAACCAAACAGACCTTGGAATCTATACTCATTCACTCTTTTCTCAATCACCGCGGATGCCACTACCTTCCTTATTGTCAAATAGGCGATAACCACTCCCTAAATCCTCACATCCAGCAGTACCTAAATTTCTGGAATGCTTCCTACGTGGCATCTGTAAGATATGGACTTTCTTTATGTCATGGGTACAGGAATAGCTGCTCCTGTGTCCCCTTCTGGTCTCTCTGAGTGCATTCACTTTAGGTGTTCAGCTACTTCCGCTTACCACTCAGGGTGGATTCTCATGAATCTTCCACTCTTAGAATGGGACCCAGGTACCTTATATCCCATGTTTACCAATTGTTCATCATTCTGTAGGACTATCTGGATTTCAGAAACCTGCCTTTATTTCCTTTGGGAAGTAGTGATCAACAGACTTCTTGAAGTATCTTTATTTAGCAGTTGGAACAAAGCATCAAAGTAAAAGGATTTTAAAGCAATAGACCCAGTGCATAGTTAGTTTCATCTAATCTTCTGCTTCACTCCAAGCTAAATTAGAGAGGCTACCTTCTTTAAATACAGGGACAGAATAGAAGCAATTTACATTCTCCTAGCCAAGCCCACATCCTCCTGTGTGTTTGGACTATTTCTCTTTCAGGGAAGTTGGGTTTAAGAAAACTCTTACCTTCCCTGTGGATGTCTGGGCCAAATTGTTATATTGCCCAGATGACTGATGATTTTTTTCCCCAACAGCATTTGTATGTGGTCAAATGCAATTTAACTGAAATTTAAACATTGTGAGAAAATATAATTTTTAACCAAGCTTTTGATTGGAAAAGTCCAAACACACAGAAAAGAGACACTGAAACATTCTGATATTTTTGAAATGTTTCATTTTGATAATATCAAAATATTCATTTTCCATAAAATAAAAATGTTTTATTCTGGTCATTTCATATAATTTTGTTTCAATTGGTACATAATATCAGGTAAAATCTCTCTCTCTCTCTCTCTCTCTCTACGTATCTGGACATTGCTGAAACAAAACATTTTTACCTTTTGATGGTTCTGAATGAAAATTTTGGTCTGAGCCATGAGTAATTTAAAAATGTTGATTGTTTGTTCCAATTTAGAATTAAATTTCAAAACATCATAATATCACATGGGATGAAAATTTCTATTCACTAGTTTCTTTTCTCTGGCCCCGGGTCTAAGGCACAGTGCTATTCATTAGTGTCTTTGCTGCTGGCCCCTGGCGTAAAGTGTCCTGGTGCATGAATCTGGCTGATTCCTAAGAATCAATCCTAATGGTCACAAAAATGTATATTTCTCTCCCACACCTGAGTTTGGCTTGCACATTTCAAATCATTTTAACTTTTGGAAGACACAAAGCCCAGTAAATTTTAGTCTGGAAGGTGAACTTTTAAAATAGATAGAAGTGAATAATATAAGGTATTAGATCCTGACGTAGCTTTTATTGATGTCAGTGGCAAATCTTTCTATTGACTTCAGCTATGGTTGTATCAAGCCTTAAGAAAGCAAGTCATTCCAGAGCCTTAAGTAGAGCAGTCTATTGACAGGTCTATACCGTATGCCCCTTTCAGTGGCAAGAGAACAGAGCTATTCAAGTTACTTAAAATAACTTGCCTATCTGTATTCCAGCATCCCAACTCTCAGCTCATCCACTGCGCTGAGTGAATTGGAGGGAACTCATTCCCTCCCTTGACTCAGCACAAATCCAGTTGCTGGGGTGGCATCTAGGGATTGAACTTCCTGATCAGCTGAGTGGGTCTTCACAGACCGGAGCAGCTGATGAGGAAGTTCAAGCTGATGGTGGCAAATCTGTTGCGTTAGTGGAGATTAGCCCATTGCCTCTTCCATTATAATAATGAACATGAAAAATTAGCAATACTTACCTGATTCAGGTATAGTATTAAAGGTAAGTGATATATCACAAGCACTGAAAATTTTTGCCATTCTACCTCAGAAGTGAGCTGCAGCTCCTCCCTTCTTGTAGTTCTAAATTCACATAGTCAAGCTGTCTGCAGAAGGGTTTTAATATCTGTAGTATTTGAAACTTGGAAATGTTTAGGTTGATGATTATACAAATGAAGATCTTGAGAGTAAGCATCAAGGCTTGCTAACAAAGTTATGAACCTTGAAATAACCTGAACACCTAGGAACCTGTATTGTGTTTATATTTTCATGTTACATGAAATAGCTTGACAAGCTACATCCATCAAATCATCTTGTATCAAGGGTGATGTAAGGTGATGTGGCTGATGAAATCTGACATGGTGAAGCACAACACATCAGCTCAAGAATGAAAATGTAAATATAAATTCTTCTGGATCAGTTAATGTTGGTTTAGGAAAATGTTCTTTGTAAAATTTGTTGTAAAACCAGGTTAACTAACAGGAATTTGACTACCTCATCACTAAATGTGATAATTCATCTATTTTTCAAAATGGCATCAATGGAGTTCCTTTTAACTTTCTAAGGATTACAATTAAAAAGGTACTTTTACATTTGCTCTAATTGTCATGCTGTTTCTATGCCTAAACTGATTTTTTTAATATATACACCTATCATGGATCACATCTTAAAAGCAGGATACAAAACTTCGTGTGTGTGTGTGTGTGTGTGTGCGCGCAACCAAGCATTTAACTATTCTTTTGCACGTATGGCTTAATCTAACTCCTGTTGTCAACAGTGGAAACCTTTCTGTTGATTTTAATGTAAGTTGCATGAGGTCCATGATGAAGAGATTTTGTTTAGCCTTTAGAAACTGGTCAAGTACATTTTTTCTTAAGAACGCTTTATAGAATTGTTCATAGAAAAATACTTTTACACCACGTCCAAAATCTCAGCTGGTGTAAATCAATGACTCCAATGAAACTGTGCTAATTTATACTCACTGAGAATCCAGCCTCATGTCTAAAACACTTTAAGTAGATATAATTCAGGTGCCATGACTGATACCATAGAGCCTTTTTTAGGACAGGACCTGGTTGCTCTATTTTTCCTCAGGATTTTAGTTGTGAATCCCTATTTTTCTCAAATAGTTCTAACATATTTTGGATAGATTTTTGGCCACCTTGTATACATCCTGGAGTAACACCTTCCCCTGTGTTGTATGTGCAAAAAAAAAAAGCCCTCAGTAACTCTGGGGAACATAAATAGTTGAGCCTGCTCTTTAGGATACCAATAAACATTGACACAATAAAGAAGGATTTTTGAGGCTGATTGATGCTATTGCTGCAGCCAACTGATGTCAAAGGCATGTGAGAGCGTCTAGTCACTGCTACTAGCTTGTTACAGACACTGGGTCATAATATTCACAATCAGTTATTTTAATCTACTTCTGTCCAGCACTGACTGTGAGTAGGTGATTTCCCTTCTGAATTCTTACTGAAGACCATCCAAACTTTCATCAGAAATAAATTAAAGAAACAAACAAACAAAAACCCACCACAGGCAAAGTCTCTTTGCTTCTGTTTACAAAGTCTTAATGTTGCAGTATCTTGTGTCTTCCAAGATTTTCTCCCCTTTTCTAATTGCTTTGTTAGTACTTAATACAATATTTCTGAGTGCTGCTGTTGCCTTTAGGTCAGTTTTCCCCATGTAGTTGGAGTCTGTCAAGGGATCTGGATTATGGTCCAGGAGAGCCTGTGGATGTGAGATGGTCCAAACTGAATGTAAACCTTGCCTTATTCAGGTGATACATTTTTTTCCTCTCATCTCATGTTACTCATCCATCAAAAATCTCTGAACTGAGATTTACATTCACTGCTTAAAAACTTTGAAAATAATTATCTTTTTAAAACTTACTGGGCTCTACTTAAGGGGATATACTGCCCCATGGCCAGTGCTGCTTGAAAGAGAATATATTTTAGAAGAAATAGCCACTACAGCTAAATAGACCATTTAGCTAATCTAATTCAGGTACATTTATGGCTGTGAATACAATGCAATATACTTCAACTCCATTTTAGGTCAAGATGGGAATCTTTCATGGAAACAGAGATAAGAAGTTTCCATTTTGTTGCTAAACTGAATTTCAGGGTACGCCCGCAATGGAAACTGAAATGTAATTGTAGCACAGGAAGCCAGACCTACACTAACTTTAATTTAGCTAGCTTGAGAAACAGCAGGAGTTAAGATACACCAGCACAAGTTAGTCACCCCAGTACAAGCCTTACAAGATCTTTGGCATAACACAGGTGATTATCCAATGATAAAGTTGATGCTGCAAAATTTTCATAAGTGTATTAACTAGATTAAAGCTAGCACAGATGTTTCTATCCCTGGAGCAATCACAACTCGATTTGTAGTGTTGCTGTATCCTCAGTGAGTAGTTTGGAAAATCCAGGGACTTTTATCTACAGAGAGGATATGGAACATTCAATATGAATTGTGGTCCTAATAAATAAGTTATTCAATAAAAATGGTCAATATCATAACATCCCTTTTTTCTTAAAGAATAATAATTTTTCTATTTGAAATACTTGCATCACAATTGAAAGGAACATACATATAGTTTGGAAAATGAAATGTTGAATGAACCTCATGTGGAATGACATTCCTTTTTTTTTTTTTTTTTTTTTTTTTTTTTTAAGTATGGTGTTATTTCAGTAGTTTAGAAAATCCTAAGGAAGGGTTGGTTGATGATGGAGGTTGATGACTTGTGTCTCATCTTGAGTACTGGTTTTGAATCCTTTCAGTTATTGTGGGTTAAAATGCATAAAATATCCATGAACAGAATGTACCTAATAGTGTAGAAACTGGGTTCATGGGGATTTTTTTTTCTTTTTGCCCATTTTGATCTTAATATATTCTTCCTTGTCAGCTTGTGGTTCAGACATGATTATTAATTATAATCTCAGTCCCCTGTTGATAAACACACTTGATGAGAGAAAGACAGTCACTAAGGAACCCACAGCATTGGTGGGAGTTAGTCTGTGCACTCTTTCCAATTTCCAGTATTGGTAATTGCATTGTGACTAATACAAACTGAAAGTCTGTGGGAAACACAAGTTATTATTCACTTCTTTCCTAAGCACCGCTCCCACTCTAAAGCAACTGTTTTACATCGTTGCGGATCACGAATGACTTTTATGTCCCACCCTAGACGAAACTGCACTTCTCTGCTATTCTATGCATAGCTTTTATTCTTATATATATTACTTTTATATAAAAAGTAATCAGTCATTAGTAAGGACTCAAAATGGGCTCCAAATCATCCTGGCCTTGCCCTGGATCCAGCTCCGGCTGCCTGCTGATGGCCAGCAGCAGTGGGAACCAGATCCGGGCTGCAGCCGCCAGCCATGCCTGACCGGCAGTGCAGCAGCAAGAGCTGGAATCAGCTCCGGGACGCCTGCTACTTGCTGGCAGCAGCTGGGCCTGGATTGGGGCCAGGGGTGGGGTAGGAGTCAGGGCCCAGGCCCAGGCCCCAACCCTTTCTTGGGGCCTGCAACACTCCTGCAGTCCACAAAGCCTAGAATGGCTGACTAAAGCCACTGAGAGCTAGTATTAAATTAGAGCAGAACTAAGTTATGCAGCAGTCCAAACAGGCATCAAAAGATCAGGGAAACAAAAGCTTTCAAACAATCTTTGTACCATCTTGCCTTATATTTTTCAGCCATGCCAAGTACTCCTAAGCCACAGTGGAGAACAGTGACCTATGACTGCTTATTAATAGACTGGTTGAAAAAATAGTTGCACAAACTCGCCTTCTGAAACTGGGATGATTTTGGATCTAAAAGGAGAATTTTGGTAAAACTCAGAAAGTGATGTTATCATAAACATTTACTACACTGATTTAGAAACTGCTAGTCTCTCTCTCTCTCTCTCTCTCTCTCTCTCTCTCTCTCTCACACACACACACACACACACACACACACAGTTCCCATACAATAATGCAGTTGTCCTACTAACTGAAATACATTTTAGGGGAGTTTCTCAAAGGCACAATGGAAAGTGAGCAATCTCTGTTCTGTTTATACATATGAAACTCCCCCCCTTCACTTACATCATAGAAACACATAACAATTTTGTGTGTGTGCATAAACAAACCTATGATCCACTAAAATCATTTGCATATAAATTATCCATTATACAAGGTGGGTTTTGTTTTTGTTTTTTGAACCGAGAGATTCTTCCCTGTGATACATGAGTCCTCCGAACTGTTGTGTCTGCATGTGCAGTTGAGGACCGCATTTTGCAGTTATAGTTTCTTATATGTCACCAGGTGGCATGTATTCTACTTGTTGATGAATTCTGAGTTAGCCTAATGTAACAGAGAAATGTTCAAAAACTGTTCTGCAATTAAGAAATGTTAAAAGTCATAGCTATAGGATTTTCAAATGTAATAGCCTACTCAATCTAGGATAAAAAAATTTGGAAAATTAATGTAAACTACACTGTCCACAACAAGGAGATGATATTTAAATGCTCCTAGAAAAACCCAGACATATATGATGTCTCAAAGCACTGCAATTTGCCTATAATTTCCCAGCCTCCTTTCTTGTCCGGATTGTGTGTGTGCTTTTGAAGTGTTTTAACTGGTTGAAATGCTTAACGATTCAAGGCTTCATAAACCAACATTCTGTTTTATCTTTATTTTTGGAAATACATTTGATCTGCAGAAAGCCTTAGTGAGATATAAAGAACTGCACTGCCTTCTTTTTTTCCTGTTTTTTTTTTAAACAGAGGGGGAAATAGGGAAGTCAGGACTTTCATTTAGTGAGATCTGAGTCATAAAACAGATCATCAAAGCATTTTGGGAAAACTATAACCCTGCAATTATTACAGATCTTCTTTTCCCAAAACCCCCTGACAAGCCTTAATGTTTCTAGCTATAGTAAGAGACCTTATAAATAAGATACATTTTACTGTGAATTGCTTGAAATTGATACAAACTCTAGTGCAATGAGTGTGCAATTCTGCATTTCCAGTCGCAGTTGTACAAATCTTTACAGCTGGTTTAAAATGATTGCTTGGACCCAGTTGGTAAAGAGAGGCAGGCAGCAAAGGGTAACAACTAATGCTCAAAAAGACTATATGTTACATACAATCCACTCATTCAATCTTTTAGCATCTGCCTGCCTATCCACATCAGGCTCATCAAACAATGAGCCCTAAGGTTTTCCACCGGACTTAGACCTTGCAATCCAGCATGGACTTTCTGCATTAACCATCATACAACGTTCATCAGTGCATGAATGTTTCCCATGTGGTGAACTGATGGCAACGCATGCCAAAAACCATTCTTTCCATTCATTCTAACACTGACAGAATGAAAATTTGTACTTTATTCACAGCTTGAACGAGCTGCAGAATGAGAATTGTAATCCCCCAGCAATTACACTAAAAACCTTTTGCTTTGAAACCTAGCACTGTGGCCAGCACATTGGTTATTTTGACCTCAGGGGATATCACCAGAAAAGGTAGTTCTTTCAAAATAGAAGCAACTTCTAAGTGTGAATGCTATATAGCAGGTGTGGTCAAACTGCGGCTTGTGAGCCGCATGTGGCTCATCAAAGAAAAAGTGTGAATCATGGAAGAGCTGGCAGGGAAGGGCAACTTGGTCAGGGACAGCAGAGAAGTGGCAGCATGGTCAGGGCCGGTGGGGGGAGCTGCGGCAGTGTCGTTGGAGCAGCAATGGGAAGCCGCTGCAGCATCAGGACTGGCGGGGGGAACCGCAGCAGCGTGGTCGGGGCCAGCAGGGGGAACTGTGGCAGTGTGGTTGAAAAAAACAACAAGCAGTTGTGTGGCACTTTAAGACTAACAGATTTATTTTTTGCATGAGCTTTC
>ML681991.1:32021844-32035110 GCA_007922195.1 Podocnemis expansa
GAAAGCTCATGCAAAAAATAAATCTGTTAGTCTTAAAGTGCCACACAACTGCTTGTTGTTTTTTTACTGGACTAGACTAACACGGCTATCCCTTTGGAAACTGACAAGTGTGGTTGAAGCAGCAATGGGAAGCCGCTGCAGCATCATCAGGACTGGCGGGGGGAACCGCGGCAGCGTGGTCGGGGCCAGCAGGGGGAGCTGTGGCAGTGTGGTTGGGGCTGGGGGGGTAAGCTGCGGCAAAGTCAGAGCTGGCAGGGTAGCCGCGACATGGTCGGGGTCAGGGAGCAGAAGTGCAGCATGGTCAGGGAGAGCAGAGAAGCAGCATCATGGTAAGAGACAGCAGGGAAGCGAGCGGCAGCAGGGGTGGGGGGAAGTGCGGCATTTTAGATTTTCTCATAGGCCTTAATGCAGCTTACTCCTTTGTTAAAATTATGTTTTACAGGTCCTAAACATGACACGGAATACTAAGAAATGAAACTACAAAGGAGAAAAGTTTAAAACTGAATGTAGATTACTTTCAGTTGTTGGCACAACTTACTGCTGTGAAGCACTGTATTCCACAATAAAACGTTAAATTGAAACATTGTGCAATACTTAGAGATCAGCATCTGAGGTAGCTTTTAGCTACTGCATTGACAAGCCACTACCCTTCAGTGTTCTACATCCAGCAACAGCTAAGTTTTTACTGTGTAGGCCTAGTTTTCATGGTAACCGTAAGTAATTATTAGAGAGATTAGTAGGATCAATATTTACTCTGTTTTTGTGATAAAATTAAAGTGCACAATGGATTTTAAGCGTAGTAATTTTGGAGTAGGTAAAAGTATGTCGTTATATGTGTCAGTGTGGCTCTCAAAGTTTTAATAATCAACTTGTGTGGCTCTTCAGTTCCGTAAGTTTGGCCACCCCTGCTATACAGCTCCGTGTATTGTCACCCTTACTCAGCAATGAGATGGTACAAATCTCCTGAGAAGCTGTAGCATGCTCTGCTGATGGCATGTTGCTGAGGTTTTTTTTTTTTTTTTTTTTTGTGGGCATGTTGCTGAGGGTTTCTTTCTTTTTTCTTTTCTTTTTCTTTCTTTTTTTTATTTTTATTATTTTTTTTTTGGAAGTCATAAGTTTTCCTTTTGCCTGCACACATTTCCTAACATTTCCTGAAGTTTGTCACCTTCAGGTTTCCACTGAACTCTTATTAAAATGAATCTGGTACCTTGAGCTTTTGATTTAGTTCCATTTTTCTCTTGAGCATCAAGAATTAATGTAATATGCAAAATTATAGCAATAAAAAAGTAACACCTCTCCCCAATGAAAGGGGGGAGGGCAGCCCAAGAAAAAAGATTGCCTCGTGCAAAAACATGTTTCCACGAAACAAGAATTTAAAATATTACAGACTGTTGACAGGACAAACATACTTTTTGAAATAAAATAAGTAAACTTAGCCTTTAAGTATAGCAAATAAGCAATTTTCCTACGACTACAAACCTAAAAATCTCTCAGAAACATATCTTAATGAGAGCATTTTAGAATCGTTAGTCAAAACTTCCAAGAGGGAATTAGAAAAAAAGAAGATGATTAAGATGAACCTGAAGCTTTCACCTCTACTGATTACACCTCCGCTTACAAAGAACAAAGGGCTGTATTGATACACAGGATGGAATTCGTGGATAGTG
This sequence comes from Podocnemis expansa, assembly GCA_007922195.1. NCBI lineage: Eukaryota > Metazoa > Chordata > Testudines > Podocnemididae > Podocnemis > Podocnemis expansa. The sequence continues at coordinate 32,023,512 of ML681991.1, forward strand.
AACTAGCTAGGTAAGGTTATACAGAGATGTAGATTAGAAACCTCCCATTGAGCACCTCAGAACATTCTCTAAACTGTTCTTTTCTGATTAACTCTTTCTATGCTTGGCTCACTATAAAGATCACCGTTTGGAAAGTTTGCTCAAAATCTTAACATTTTAGACTTAGCCAAAGATGTCAGTGCATCCCTTTCATTCAGGCCTGGCATCGCTAGTGAGCCTTGACTCAATTACATTCGCTCTGGTTATAAACAAGTCTATATAAACCTTTTTAATCTAGCATCACCCCCTTTCCAAGGGTTTCATTTATTAAGTACAGCTAAAACATAAGTAGAATTTCACTCAGGTACAACTAGAGACATTTCTCATCTCAGGCTCAGTCCAGTTAGCAATCTGGTTCTTTCCTTCACAAGACTCTTTCTTCTACTGCTGTACCTAGTCACTGTTTCTGAAATCCTTCGTAGTTCCATCTCTAGGTCATTCCTTCACATTCCTTCCTTAAGCTGGATTCTCCAGCTCTCCTGTTTAGAGTTGGGCTGTATTGATTTGGTCTCTCAAACAGGAAGCCTCCCAACTCCCTCTCTAGAGCTAGGTTCTGTTCATCCAGTCCTCTGGATCTTCCTACATAGGAGCTCTCAAGCACTCCTCCCTGTCACCAGCTATGTCCACACAAAGCTTTTATTTTGAAACAATGACAGTTGTTTCAAAATAAAAGTTGTCATGTCCCAAGCGACGTTTCTTTTTTTCAAAATGACAGGACCCCGTCATTTTGAAATAATGTCTGTCATTTCAGAACAATAAAACCTAGGTTGTAATCGAAATAGCGGTTATTTCGAAATGGCTGTTTCAAAATAATGCCGTTTGGACGTGTTATTTCAAAATAATGGTTATTTTAAAATAACACTTTTGCCCTTCTCCTTCCCAGGGGCTTCCTTTTTCTATATACTCGGTGGGGGCATGGCCCATGGAGGGGGCCAAGTTGCCACACCTCCCATGCTGCCCCTCTCGTGAAGCAAAATAGCAAGACATGCTATTTCACTTTGAAGGTTTCTCTTATTTCAATTTAGCATTTGTTTATTTCAATAAGGATTTTATTTCGAAATAACTTACTTTGAAATAAGAGTTTGCATGTGAACATAGCCAACATGTCTCAATTGACCCTTTTCCTTAATCAGACTGCTCTTTTTTTTCTGAAATCTCCTGGTGTCTGCACTGGTATGAGAGAGGAAGCAAACTTCATGCTCATTCTCAACTAGCTGGAGGGAGAGGGACAGCCTTGCCTGGTCCTATCTGCATGGCTTCTGACCCAAGGCCATTAAAGATACAGTGTTGCTACTTTCCCTCCAAGCAGCATTCAATCCCAGAACTGCTTTCTTCCTATCTATATCCACTCAGAAATTCTATTATCTATCTATCCATTGGGTTTTTTAAATCTTTAAATGGTCACAGCACATGATGAGATGGACTGACCATGAGGCATCACTTTCCTTACCTTTCCCTGTCACAGCACACACATACATATCCTTAAACTTAAGCATGTGCTTTGTTGGTTTGGAGCCAGATTTCTAAGCCCTTTGTAAGATCAAGGTCTCATTCTTTAGCCCCAGATACCCTTGCTTACTGGCTCTCTCTCTCTGAAGCAAATTCTGACATGGTCTATTCTCAGCATACTCAAATTCCTAAAGTCCATCCAAAAGAAATAACCAAACCATTCTCTTCCATCTCCCAACACAAGCGTTCTGTTCTTCATATATAGCTAACCCTAGGTGTGATGACTGTCCACACCTCCACCTTTCCATCCCTCTGCAATCCATGCTGAGTTTGTGTCAGAACTAATAGCATTGCCTTTTTAAACATTTACAGTACAATTTATATTGCACAGCACTAGTATAGCTTTGATGTGAATGTGTGTATTTCTGTACTCAAATTCATATAGCACATATGTTGAAAGCCTACATCAGTGCAGCCACATTCTGCCAGCTTTGCTTTTTAATGTATAATACAGGTGGTAGATTCTATATGCATTTCAAAAAGGAACATCATGTATCTTTATGCACCTGCATCAAAATGAAGAATTTGCACAGGGATACAACACTTTACAACACAGAGGATTTGAATAATATCTAACATTAATCCAAATCCTTTAAAATAACATAATAGTAATGGAGATGGATTGAGTGGGGGTTTTGCTGTGGGAGGTTATATGCCTGTGGATTCAGTTATACAACATATTTTTTCTACTCGGCTAATTTGGGAACTGCAGTGTGTATTACTGTAGCCTGGATGTTATGAGGTTGTAATGAACATCAAAGAATAAATTAAATAGTAGAGTAGTTTACTTTATTTTGGCTTATCTCCTTCCCACTGACCCCACTTTTTCTCTCTTTTCTTGCAAGGGTATTTTGATCAGTGCTGAACTTCTTATATGGGGTGTCTGATATTTTCTGTTTTATTTCTTTTCTGTCCTCCAGAGGACTGTTCCATGACTATAACCGCTACAACTCCCAAATAGAGGATGGCTAGTCTAGCGACTAGTGCCCAGTTGACCAGGGTCAATTTCTGCAGTGCTCTACAACAGGTGGGAGTTGCACTAACACTTGTGGTGGGAGTTGCACTAACACTTGGTCTCTCTGACTTAGTTCCCACATCAGTAATATGGGAATATAAAGCCTCCCTCCCACATGAAAAGATGTGAGATGTGAGTATAAGGTGAAAGAGAGTGAGATGTAGATTAAAGAGTGTGAGGTGTTAATAGGGGCCATGTAAGTACCAAACATATCTAGGGACACTGCTCTTGTGATGCCATTCCAAACAAGATCAACGTTTTCAAGGATAAATTAGAGCAAGAGCTCATCCCTCAGTACAAGAATATCAAACTGCATACCTCAAGGTATAAAGGTTTTCTCCTTTTGGAGCCATGGAGAATGCTCAACTCCCATTATAGAACTGACCACATGCATTATTTCAGGGAATGGGCATATTTGATTTTCCCTTCTGGCCATGATAGATTCAACATCTCATATGACAAGCAAGTTCTTTGATTAATATATTTCCCCACCAGACTAGGTTATTTGTTGACATTTTACTGATGAAATAGAAAGGTCAAGTGTTTCAAGCATGGTTCATCTATTAACATCCTAAGTTATAACATGCAATTCCAAGAGAATTAACACTGCATGGAGAAAAAGTCACGAGATTTATTCTCCCCTCAAACATCTGTTAAATTCACATGAAAAATGTATAAAGATCAGAAACACTTTAGAGTCAAGAAATGACATTAAACAATTAAAACCTCGGGAAATTGCAGTATGTTGAAATGCATTCAGGATAAAATGGAGCTAGATGTGGCAAGCCCATGTAACCACTTACACTTTATATAGGGGCTGCATAGGAGACAGCCACACAGGGGTGTCTGCCCATCTCTATGTGCTTTGGAAAGGGTCTCTCCACCAGCCCTACATAACGGAAGGTCATGATAGGAATAAACCTCAGAAAGGCAAGAATACTTACATTTTTATGGACTCAGTGGTCTGAAGAATACACAGACATGTTGCAGGATTTCAGATATTATTCAAGGGTATGGACAGCAACATGTACAGGGACTGGGATATTCTAGGTGGCACTGGGTTGTTGAACTGGACATCCCCTTCCTAACACCTTTGTGCCCAATTTGCATGTAGCTCAATTATTTCAGTTGTCTAGGAATGCAATGGATTTTGCCCTCATTGCAATTTCCCCATGTGAATGGAAAGTAAAAACATATTTTTCAGTTCTGAAATATCTTTCAAGCATCTCCAACAGTTAGAAGGAAGAGAGACAATAATTTACTCTCTGAAGGATAGGACTTCATCCAGATATGTAGACAACAAATTTATGTTCTAAAAGAAGAAGAGAGACCAGCTAATTATACTTAATGTGCTAGTCTTTTTGCATGGGAGATGACAGATAAAATTTCAGGTATAGACTCTCTCACTTTTGAACTCATCTGGCAAGAAAGGCCACCTAAAGTAGCTTTGAATATATGGTAACTGAAACAACATTGTGGGTATAAGTAGGTTGGGATTCATTATTATTAGATCTATATGAGATGAATCATCAGGTATATAAACAATGGAAATCTTCCTTCTGGCTAGGGCTGCTCCATTTGCTCAGCCAATAGAAAGGAGGCTTAGGCTCATGGGAGATTTGTGAAAACAAATTCTCTTCATCTCCCTTTTGGCTTTCCCTAACAACTAATTTATTTACTGTTTTCATGGACCCTAGGGCACAGCAAATGAACTCTTCGCCAGTTCTCTCAAATTGTCCACTTCTCTCTCCACAGAACTCCCTGTGATCATCGCTTGATCAATAAACTGGTAACCCATTGAAAATAAATACAAATTCTAACAGCAGAAGCAGGTACAATGCTGGGGGAGGGGAGGAACATTACTTTCAAATTTCATACAAACATCAGGGTAGTTTTGAACGCAGTTTTTGGAGCTGTCCAGGTACAGACAAGTATAGAGAAGTTTAAAGACTTAAACTGAAAGAAATTATAGACAAGAGACTTCAAAACTAATGTGTTAAAGCAAACCACTGATTAGATTCATTGCATTTACTCTTTCTTAAGTATTATCATTTTACAGAGAGGCAGTGGTGGAAGTATTTACAGTTAAAATATTCTTTGGGAATTATCTGTAAATCTTGCTGCCCTTGAGGCTTTAAAAAGACTCCTTGTTTGCCACACACATAAAAGCTCTCAAAAATAGCAATACTGACTGTAAAATAAATATCTATTCACATTCTATAGCCCTACAGAACAACATGTCTATGTTCACATAATATACAGAAATATAAAAATATATTCCAACAATGTGTGCACTGAATGCAAATAGTAAGACCTACATTCGTTACTGGTGCAAAGCAGCACAGCACCACAGATTTTACTAAAGCTATGCCACTTTCTGCCAGAAAAAAAAATAGCCCTAAATGTCAGGAATGAAAAAGAATAAAAATGTACATGATTAAATCTGTTAATATATTATAGCTGCAGTTGTTGGCTATCAATTCTCTGATTTGATGCTGATCCATAGTAATGTCAATGGATTTATTCATTTGAGGAAATGCTATTCAGGAGAGTAGGGTTTTGCATCTTCAGACACAGCCACTGATACCAAGATGCTGTTCTACACCCTTAATGTGCCCAGGAGTGGACCCAAAGAGGACTTGATCTGTTCCATAAAACTAGCTTTGAAACATGTTTAACCACAGTTTCTGAACACAGCTGTGACAAGCTGCTTAATAGAAGAAGGGATGAAAAAACTACACAAATAAAAATAATGAAAGCAGATGGGAAATGTGGACAATAAAAGAGCAAGAGAAAGAATGGAAGTAGGGAGGAGAAAGGAAAGCATAAAAGGGAAAGGGAAAGAAAAAAAGATGGAGAGAGTAGAGGACAAGAGCACATGCACAGTTTGCAAAATAAAGTGTGGTAAGGTCTGTGGTTGTTTTGTGACATGGATACATGTCCTCTTAGTGAACTATGGATGAAATCCTGGCCCATTCAAGTCAATAAGGGTTGTGTCTGACTTCAGTGAGGTCAAGATTTCATCCTATAAGCGCAAGAGATTTAATACACTCACATCACTATATTCATATTCCCTGCACAGTGTGTATATAATAAAACAATTTTTTTTCATGCTGAAGGAAAATCAAGTTCAGAGTCAAAAAGGAGAGATAGAAAGGCTGTTCAAAACTGATGAAAACCAAGATCATGATCAAATTATACAGTAGAGTTTATATTACTGACTCGTTTGAATTTTCTTTCAGTGCTAGTCACCTTCCACAGAGGATATCACAGAAAAATAAAAATACCTTGACAAGTAAACTGAAAAGACATCATTTAGGAACTTCCAGTAGTTCACTATTTTCTAAAAGTTCTTGTGAATTAACCAGTTACTGTAATGCTTCACAATAACAAAGTTAAAGAGAGCAAGAAATTGAGAGAGACAGTTCTCTGACAATCACCAGAAATCAAATCAGCTAAATAATTGTTCAACTCCCATATCCTGCCACTTTCTTGAGGAGAACAGTTGTCTAGAACAATGAACCAACATCAATTCTTTTGATTGGAGAAGCAGAATTGAAGAACTCTACACAGACAGTATGCATTAAAGATATTTAAAAATGGCACAATAACATGGAATAAACAGATAAAAATGACTATCTGGTATTCTGCTAGGCTCAAACCTATGAAAAACTCTATGTTTGGGAAGAAATATCGCAGAAATGTGTGTACAGCTGGAAAGAATTTAATTCTCCAAATCCAACATTTTCATATTGTCTCCTGGGACAATATTGCATTCCAGTGCCATTCCAGGACTACTATTCCATGTGTGAATTGAAAATATATATGGTTAAAAAACATTCTTTACAGCAGGATTTAGAGTAGGATACAACTGGCAGGATGAAATGAATTAGAAGACAGGAGGACAGTCCTGCCATATTACCTCTAGAAACTTAACTGAAATAGAAGTAGTACTAGGAATTATCACAGCATTAATAATACCAGTCAATCAACAAATTTCATAGACTATTATCATCATAATTCTTGAAAGTACTTCCACATGTTGGAGCAAAGTAATTCCAGAGATTGAAGAGAACAATACGGCAGTTCTTCTGGAACTCAAGTGTAGTACTTAGTGCATGGAAGGACAGACTACTGTTTCCACGGCTCAGCCAATTGTCTCATAATTTTAAAAACTGGAACCAATAGAGTTCAGTTTGTGATATTCAATATTGTTTCACTGTGTGCAGTAAATTTCAGTAAAATATTATCCTATTTCAATAGAAGACATCTACAGGGAATTGTTAGAATTTGCATGTAAACATGTTATATAAAAAGCTCAATACACCTGAGACTGCACATCAGTTCCCCTTAGTCAAATAGATATTTGCATTCTATATTACTCAACTCCAGCTAGTATAAGACATGAAATGGAGAAGCAACAGTGAGTCAGAAAACAGAATTTAAAATGGCTGGTTAGGCAATAACATTCAGCTGTTGTGTATTTAGTAATCTAAAATGCATCAGCGCAAATTTGCTATAGAGAGCTGAAGTCAGGCTTTCTATTGAATATCCACAATCTGCTCTCCCTTGCTATTTCTATTGAATAACTATCTTTTTATGCTGTAAATTATATTTTTTCATGACTAGGTATATACTGTAGAGATGTCGATGTCATGAAGAAATGTGGAAAGAATAAAACAAAGATTGCTTGATGTGGTGGACAAATTGTATGATTGATTTTTTTCCATCTCCTAAATATAATCAAAACTAAGCCAAGCACTTTAAAAAGAGAATTCTTTAAAATGTTAATTTTGTTTACCAGTGCAGACACATATTTCTTTGAAATAGTTTATGTCTGCTAAATAGGTATGTTTATCTCACATACCATATTAGACTGCTACACAATTATACAGATAATATTTTGGCACAATTATTGCTGTTGCCTACATTTTATCCTTATGGTTAGCTCTGTTCATCCCAAGACAGCCATGTGTCTCTCCAATTGATGTGAATAAGAGCTGCACACATGTTTATCAAGTAGAGACCTTGAACAGTTGAAAGTTAAGACACAGAAATGTGAATAATAGATGCCATAAAATGGAAAATAACCTTGACAAATATGTGGCCTTATTTAAGAACTGTCTGTTAGAGGAATGATTGAAAGGGAAAAAAAAGTATGTTTCTATTAATAAATCTTTCCAAAACAGAAGAACAGCTGAAAGATCAGTCCAATGTTTTGCTAGTTTAAATAGACAAACATCTTCATTGAACTCCAGGGGGCTGCTCTCACTTACACTAGTGAAGAATCTGGCACATTGACACTACATTATTCTCTCCTTTTAATGAAAGTATAAGGTGCTGAAGTAGCTTCCCATACTCCTGGTTTTGTAGTAATTGATGAGGTTATGATAGGTCCTATTAACTGAATATAGTCTTATCAGCAGATCAATGTTTCAGTCACATCTCAGACTCTGAACTAACTGCAGTAAAAAGGTATTGCATTTGGTTATAAGTCAGGGCAGAGTTTTGTATGGCACATATCATCAGGACATTTCTCCAAAACACCTGACAGCACACACCAAGATAGCTTTATGAATTTCATACAGTTTAAGCTATCAGCAGGTAGGCAAAAGGAAATATTGGCACAACATGTAAATAACATCTATTACGATAGAAACACCCATGGCAGGACCATAACGGACACTTGAACTATTTAGATAACTGACTATTGTTCAGGCAAAGTTATTATGCACCTGTGTTGGTGCATATGATTTTTCTTCCGCTTACATTAGCAATTCCTTTCCCAGAGGAAAATGGTATACAAATTCCCTCTTTCTTTAACTCTCTGATATGAAATCATTTGCTTGATTTGCATAGTATTACACTGTTTTACTTGCACACAGCTTAGAATATTTTAATTGGCATAATATAATCTAAAATTATATGTACATCCAGTTTTGCCCAAACATTTAATCAGTGAAAATCAAGCACATTCAGTTACACATTTTTTACCTCAAAGGCTATCAATATATATAGCACAACATAACACAGAAAATGATTATAAAGGTATTTTCCCCATCCCATAATTTTAGGAATTTGTACATTATAATTGTATATATTATAAATTCTAAAGTTTGTTTGCATGATTTTGTGGAATTCCTGCATAATACTCTCATGGTCTTGACCTATATGTGTGCAATAGGGTTTTCATTTTTGGAATAATTAAATCAACAAGTGATCTAATGACCTTGAAAAAAAATCCATCAGAACCCTGTGTTATTAAGCAGCAGAGACATTTTTTACAAGCCGGATTTTGTATCTCTGTATCTAAGTATGATCAGTTGCAGTATACTCTACCATTCCTAAGCCTTAAAAAAAAATGTTGAGGGCTCTTGAAGAGATATACTACAAGATTCTAATGGTGAAGTGTAATTTCTTAGAGTTTGTTGAAAGAGAGGTGAGATTCGCAGGTTGAAAGTAGGGCTACCACAGACTTTGCATTGGATGGATGTGTGACTATCCTTTCCCTGTGTTCATGGAATTTTTCAAACCCTGACTACAGCTTGTATTAGAGTAGGTCTGAGGTGAAATATAGCCATGGCACAGGATTATTTTTGGCACCTGGGCATTGAATAGTTTGTCACACCTCAATCCTTTATTATTGGAATACATTTATCAGTATGTTCAATGAACTGAGTTAAGAGCTAGGATACAATACCAAAGTCTGATACTGAAGGAGTTTCACACAGGTGTCCACTGAGTTCTAGAGAGTTACTGTACTTCAAATTTTCTATTGGGTGAATAAGATCATACATGGTGTGGTGTATGTGTAATATTCTATATATATCACTGAAATATATGTATGATTTGCAAGATATTAAATAAAAATAGTATATTTACACATTTCAGATTCTTCCTCACTTCTTCTGACCAATTAATAGCACTTCTTGTAGAGACTGTAATTTTGGATTGCACATTCTTTATACTGATGATGCATTTGTTTCCCTGGTTCTCTACTGATGATCTTTTGATAAGGCAGATAACTACAGTACATAGTCCTATAGTATAATGTAAGCAATGTATAATTGGATTCACTGTACTTAGAACCCATGGTAATTTAGTCATGGGATTTCATTTTCAATTGCTCTCTTTCTTTGTCAGTGTGATGAAAATTACTCAAATTTGAGTTGCCTTAGTCAACTGATATTGCACTGTAATTTAGTTTTATTCTTTATTATAATAAATACTCTACAACCAATTTAGCTATCAAATCTGTCTTTCAGCCTTATTCAATTTTAGTGAGCCTAAAAAAGAGATTTACAGCATCTGCAGGCAGCAAGTAAACAATAAACATGCCACCAAAAGTGTCTTTTATTCTTGTAATCTGGTGAAATTGCATACAATTTTTCTAGTCTCCTTCAAAAACATTTAGGTCCTGACCCTGCAAGCACTTCATTGCATGTGCTCACTACCCTGTGAAGTCCCCTTGAGTACAAATGAAAGGATAATACATTCTACAGGAATATTTATTCATTTCCATCCTCTATGGTAAATAAATAATATACTAACCTATTTCAATGGACATCATATCCTGAGATCTATGGATTTTTTTGTAGAGTGGATTGGATTAAGTAGATATGAAATATGTATCTTGAAATAGTTGGACTCACAAGGTGAGCAGAAAAGCTATAATGAGATTTCCAGGCTGTACAGACAGGTTGGTTGGGCTATGTTGCCTTTTTAGCCACAAGGTAGTTAGGTGGTGTTATTTCCACACTGTGTATGGAGAGGGAATAAGGGGTGATATGTCTTTTGATTATACCAAGCAGCCGGAATCTCAGATCTGTATCTGGATGATGAAAGTCAAGGTGTTTATGTTTAGCTAATGATAGATGGGTAAAGAGGAGTGTGGTCTATAGATTGATTTATGAGCCATACACGTTGAGTGGTGATTTGTGAGAATCTGTAGCCCACGTTGCAAATATATTATGAGAGGGCACATGGGTGTGGAGATTTCTGGGGACTCATGACTTGGTCTGTTTTATATGCATATGTTTATTTAAGAGATTTTTTAACATTAGTGTACTGAATGTTCATTTACCCCAGACTTTCAATTTTCACACTTTGCTTTGTATGTTGTAATGTTTCTAGGTAAGGACACACAGCATCTTCCTTTGTTCAAAGGTTTTTTGCAAGGTGACAGGAGATGTTAGGATCCAGGGTTTGTTTTGGAATCATAGCTAATTCAGATTAATATATGACATCTCTTTTGATCAAAAATTGATACTCACTACAGCAATGATGACTCATACAACACCGTGATTCAACCCAATGAATTAAAAACACAGTGCCAAAGAGAGAGAAGAAGAATGATCAACCATCATCCCTACAAGTTTCCCTGTTCTGTACTGGAAGGGCACATGGCAATGATAGTGTTAGCAGGAAGAACTGCACAACTAATAAATACTGCAAAAACAGAGATAGCCAGAATCCTTGCATTGTGTGCAGGAGGATTTTAGAATTGCACAGCCAGACTATAACAAAGTTTCTAATTTTTCCTTGAATTCTCCCTGCCACCCCATGGGCACATTGTGGGCACTTCTGTAATACAAATAGCAATAGAGAAGACAGAGATAGTCGCACACTCATTTACAAGATGGCATTATCTACATTTACACAGTGTTTGTATGTGATGACTTCACACAGCACAAAATTTCTTACTTCACTGGTACATCAATACAGTGAACGTTCGGCAGCATGTTATTTGCGACATGAGTTTGGAGGCAAATGCGGTAAGTGGTCTGAGCTAGCACTACAGACTCTGCCCCCTGAGGCAGTAAACAAAGGAGGGTTCTTTACAAAGGCTGGCAAAAATGAAGGGTGCAACTGTCCCAGGCACAATTACTTAGATGATTATAGTAAAATAGTGCTTTGTGGGAGAAAGTGCCAATACTTGGCCAGGGACCCAGTACCCCTGAGTACTCTCTCTCTCTCTCTCTCTCTCTCTCACACACACACACACACACACACACACACACACACACACACACACAC
>ML681991.1:32035120-32102854 GCA_007922195.1 Podocnemis expansa
CACACACACACACACACACACACACACACACACACACACACACACACACACACACACACACGCAAGCCCTGCAGTATAACAATACACTAGTTCCTCAGGCGGCCCATAAGACGCAGTTCAATAAAAGGCTAAAAGGGTAATATTTTCCTATCATGATTCTCAGGGCTTTCACGTGAGAAGCTCTCTCTATTCCATTCTTTCAGTACATCCCAATCAAACATTGGTTCTCATGTTTTATCATCTTGAGTTTATGAGTAGACTCAGGAAGATCCCTTCCAGCTAGACCCCCTACAATACAGCTATAAAGTTGATTTTTTTTTTCCTTTCAGGAAGCTTTCACTGACCTTCACTCCTCAGCCAGCTTCTGAAACATGGTTTCAGCCCAATTTAAGACACCGCCAAACCCTCCATTCTACTTGTATCCCACAACCTCCTTACCTACAAGGATGTCACTTCATTTTTCCCAGTAACACACTCAGGCCTAGTCCACACTGCTGTGCTGGATCCTAGAGGACATAGAAAACTGGCTCAGTAGTTTTTCTAATAATCCCTCAGTCAGTGCCACTCAACATGGGCTTGTTACAAGTCAGACTTGCACAACTGTCAATTATTTTAGACAATTATTTCATTCTCTAGCAAATTATGAAAGGTAGAAAACACATCATTAACTAATTCCATTTCTGAAGATTTTCAGTTTTCTTTCACCTAGATGTAGTTTGAGAGGAGTCACTTTGGTTTGTAGTCAAGGTCATGGTGCACAGAATGAAATGTCAAGACACCCTACTTCACTTCATTCACCACCAGAGCATGTTGAATGTAATGACACAAAACATCTTGAAATAAGACTAAAATGTTAACATGCAGATGCTGAATGTTACATTAGGTAATGGGGTGAAAATTTGTGTGCAGATTCAGGCACCTTTCCAGAAACATTGCTGGTTTAACAGCCATTAAGTGTAAAATTTGTTTATAAAAATATTAACAGAGCCAGGAGAGAGAGGGGACTGACAGAAGTCAGTGCTACAGCCTATAAGAGCTTCAAAAGTAATCCATGGACACTATAAAATAAACATAGTAAATCCTGCCAGAGCCTCTTTCTCCTCTAGACATTATATAAGTATGTTCCATTAATATCAAATCATGGCATGTTAACCAGGAGAACTGAAATAAACAAGGGGAAAAATCTATTTAAGAAATTGACTTCAGTTACGAGAATTGATCTTTAATTACACTTACAGAGCACGCTGGACAGTTTGTAATACACAAGCAGATATTAATTAAAGCAATATATCACTAGCTAGTGGCTGGGTTATTAAATGAACAATTGTGATCATTACATCCTGTGCTGAGCAAAGTATGGCTCTCTATGGCTCCATTTATGTGCTCTGCAACAAAGCAATGGGAATTTCATAGGCTAACTAGAACTACACTAAAAATATGAACCCATGAGTTTCAAAAAGGGCCTATTTAGAGGAAACAGAATTATTATCATATTATATATAGACAAAACCCTTCTGCCAGAGAAAGATGGCAGAGCAAGGGCTGGGTTCTATACCTAGAGGTTTCCAAATAAAGTTACAGCACCAACTGGATTGAGCCCCACTCAGTCTTCTGGGAAATCATGCACTATTCTCTTGGCACCCTAAAAGGGTAATGCTTCCCCACTTGCAAACATGAGCCTGAGTATAGTATGCAGGACTTTTAATAGTAGCATAAAAGAATGTATAGACACAATAGCAAAACCAGCAGTGATCTGGAGAATCAGTACAGAACATGATTTTCAGAAAACCCAATACAGCACTCACTCTCACTTCGCCCCAGTGTGTGTAAAGAATGTCCCTCATGCCAGCTGTCTGCTGGCACCACCCACTGGTCACTCATGCACTTCAACCCTCTGCTGGCTGCTTGCACCATCTGCTGACTCTGCCTGCTGTCAGCCATTTCCACCCACTAGTCACTCTTCAGTGATTTCAGCTCTAAGAGAGAGTCTCAGTCCTCAGTGGTTTCAGCTCCTGTTTCAGGACACCACAGACAGCTGTTCTAATCAAAGTAACAAAAAAGGCTCCAAAGGAGCCATTAAGGTCTATCTTTTAACAGTGGAGCAGGGGTGAGGCAGTGCCTCAAGCATAGCTCCTTATCAGAACTATGTTACCCCCAGCCCTTTCTCTACTTTTACCAGGCTGAAAACACAGGGTTGCTCACTTTTTCAAGTTCTTTGTTGCAGATGGTGACTCTTCCACCAAATAGACTAAACAGAGTTTACACACTCAAAAGGGTAGCATACTATAAAAAGACAGTATTTCATTTTCCTCTTCAGTAAACTTTCACATATTGACAAATTTGCGATTAAATCAGCCCATAAAGAATTTCCCATCATGCCCTGCACCCACACAGTGAGACTATGCTAATACCTAATTGTGCTCATGCAAATACATAACCCACACAGATTAGTTGCCCCCTTTTCAGCTGTTAAGCACAAGGGCTATCTCCACACATAGATCTTTATTTCGAAATAAGTTAATTCGAATTAAGAAAATGTTAATTCAAATTAAGGGAAAGCCTGCTTTCGAAACGGCTGTTATTTTGAAACAATGTCATTTGGACATGTTGTTTCAAAACAGTTCTTTCGAAACAATGGTGTTGGTTCAAAACAACATGTCCCAACGGCGTTATTTTGAAATAACCATTTCTAAATAACAGCTGTTTCGAAATGAATGGGGTTTAAACTGTTTCAGAATGACGGTTCTTATTTCGAAATGACAGAGCCTGTTATTTTGAAATAAGAAAACGTTGTGTGGACCTAATCTTTTTTATTTCGAAATAACCAGTGTTATTTCAAAATAAAAGAGATGTGTGGAAATACCCAAGAAGTGCCCAGCCTCTAGACCTGCCTTACATAGATATATCTACACTCTCTCTCTCTCTCTCTCTCTCTCTCTCTCTCTCTCTCTCTCTCTCTGTATATATATAAAGTGTCTGTTTTGCTCATTACAATAATGTGAATATTTCCATGGAGAGAAGCAATTCCTGTCACTTAATAATGTAATGTACATGATTAGGAAATTTGCTTTAAGCCTGCTTAAAGCACTCAAGCAAGAAATAATGGTGATGAAATCAATAAGATTCCACAGAAATTAAACAAGCGTCTAAAGAATTTATTCTATGAAACCAAAATAATTGTATAGAGGACAATGTTTTTTCATATAAAGTTTAAATCAGTTTACAGAATTTATCAGATAATTATATTTCTGTCTAGAATTCCATAGGTTGAATTAAAAACAAATCAGGAAAAAGTATCTAGCATGATAATCTCTCTGTTAGGGAAAGCATATTACAAGTTAGAGACTGGTTGGCTCAGAGGACTAATATTGGTACTCATTCTCTGGAGAACTGGTGTGAATACTGATGAGTTCTGAGTCTGCCAGTTTAAAAATTATAGACCATATAGTTCCTTCTTTTATTAAGCAGAAATCTTAATTGATCTAGTTCCATTCTATGTTAACAAATACATAATAATTTTATATTATTTTATTTTTGTTTTGGTAGCCCCTGAAACCCAGAAAAGTGAGTTGTTCCATTATGCAAAACACCATATAAACACTGAGACAGTTACTGTACCAAAGATTTTACAGTTTCTCTATATATCTATGGTCCTAATGACACTTTAGATAATCACATGTGCTTAATTTTTTAAGTTCAATTTATTGTTATCCTTTATGTTTTAAGTTTAGTTTTTGCATTTCTTTCATCTTGGGCACTAAATGCCTAGGAAGTCAGTTTCACTTTTCTGTAGTCTGTCATTTTCAGAGCTGTATAGCTTCAAACACATTGAGGTTTGTATGCTTACAAACACTAATTTTCATGTATTTATTTTATGTAGAACTATTTTAATGGATCTTAGGTTCTATAAAAGTTAGTTTTAAACTGAAAATTTAAATGTTAGCTTTACATTTAAAATTGTATGCTTCAAACAATATTTAAGATGTCATGTGACATCTGTGATATGTTAGCCATTTAACTCTCTAACTAGTGGACAAATGTCTATATCACAAAAACACAACTGACTTTAATTGTAATCCTTTGTAGATAGTACCTGATTGTAAGAGATAGCAAAGAATATTTTTCATATTGCTATTTATATTTTGCATCATTGTCCTCCACTCCTCACATGGCTCTAACAAATCAATGGTCCCTGCCTCAAAGAGGCCTTAATCTCTATTTTTATCATGAAAGTTGATTAATCCAGACATATGAAAACATTATAGTTCTCTTTGCTTAACCAACATTGTATACACAGAATAGCATATAGTTTATTATTAATATTTATATTACCATTGCACCTAGAAGTCTTAGGCTATGTCCACACATACATCATTATTTTGAAGTAAGTTAATTCGAATTAAGAAAATGTTAATTCGAATTAAGGGAAAGCCTGCTATCAAAACAGCTGTTATTTTGAAACGGTTATTTCAAAATAACACCATTTTGGACATGTTGTTTCAAAATCGTTGTTTCAAAACAATGGTGTTGTTTCGAAACAACATGTCCAAACAGTGTTATTTCGAAATAACCATTTTGAAATAACTGCAGTTTTGAAATGAAGGGGGTTTAAGCTGTTTCGAAATGATGGTTCTTATTTCGAAATGACAGAGCCTGTTATTTTGAAATAAGAAAACATCGTGTGGACCTGATCTTTTTTATTTCGAAATAACCAGTGTTATTTCAAAATAAAAGAGACGTGTGGACATACCCATAAGCTATGTCCACACATAGACACTTATGTCAAAATAAGTTAATTCGAAATAAGTTAATTCAAAATAAAATTATTATTTTGAATTAACTTACATTGAAATAAGCAAAAACCTCAAATCAAAATAGCAAGCCTGGACACAGGACTTGCTATTTTGAATCAGGAGAGGGGCAGCATAGGAGGTGAGGCAACATGGCCTCCTGGCAGGGCCATGTTGCCAGCCAATATATAGAAAAAGGAAGGCACCCTGAAAAGGAGAAGGGCAAAGGTGTTAAATCAAAATAAGTGTTATTTCAAAATAACATGTCCAAATGGTGTTATTTTGAAACAACCATTTTGAAATAAAAGCTATTTTGATTTCAGTCTAGGTTTTACTATTTCAAAATAAGGTTCATTATTTTAAAATGACGGGGCTCGTCATTTCAAAATAACAAAATGTCATTCGGACATGACAACTTTGAAATTGAAACAACAGTCATTGTTTTGATCTAAAAGTATCATGTGTATATAGCCATACTGATTAAGATGATGGGAAGCTTGAAGCCTTTTTAAACCAGGGGCTGCAGACAGAAAAGTGACTATGTGACAAGAAAAAATAAACAAAAATAATATTTTAATTATCCCTGCTCCTTCAATCTCTTCAAATGGCATCCAAGTACTGTACTGACCTATTTATCATCATTGCAAAGTCAGCAAAGTTATGGAAAGTGAAATGGAGCCCAATTTCTGCTTTGAGCAGCATCAGCCAAATTGCCAGTTAATAGTCTAATTAAAGAATCTTCATTACAACTGATAATGTAAGATACAGAAAGAAATCATCCTCAGCTGAAGAACTTGCATTTGTTAAGAACCAAGATTTTGTTTTAACTAATTATGGAAAAGGCTCTGTCAAATTTAGATCTGGATTCCATCCAACACCATTATTTTGTATATAGGTTTTGACTTAGTCTCATCTTTAATAAAGCAAGAGCCTATTTTCAGAGCTGATCCCAGGCGGAATTTGTGGTGCCCTAAGAAACCCTGAAAGAGGATCAACTTTCATTTTTAGAATATATACATATTGGTGACTGGATTGCGTAGTGGTTAAGAGCGCCGTAGTGGTTAAGAGCAACGCCCTTTGATACAGGAGACTGGGGTTCAAATCCTGGTGGGTACCTGTCTACCTTCCCAGTAGGGGTCCTTGGGCAAAAGACCCCTTAACACCTCACTTGCCTACCTCGAATATGAGAGTGACACGAACTAGGAGAGTCGTGCCGGCTTGGACGTT
Source organism: Podocnemis expansa (assembly GCA_007922195.1). Taxonomy (NCBI): domain Eukaryota; kingdom Metazoa; phylum Chordata; order Testudines; family Podocnemididae; genus Podocnemis; species Podocnemis expansa. Next base: position 32,041,138 of record ML681991.1, read on the forward strand.
GCCTGGATTAACAAGGTCCGTGCCAGATGTTGGGGAACCAGGACAATCTGACAATAAGTGGGCTACTGGAACAAACCATGCATCTACGAGACAAGAGAACCTGGAATTGATGGAATGCTACTACAACAGCAGACCTGATGAGAGGGGATATATGAAATGTACGAGGGAACTATGGATGGACAAAAGACCTACATTCACACTAACTGAGAAACAGCTAGTTACCCAACGCTTCAACATAGTAAAGAGGCAGTTCCTCTCACAACTGGAGATAGACCAACTCCACATTACATCCTGGACTCAAGAAAAAGACCCAGAAGAACAACTTGAGGTGCAGCCAACACCTGAAGCTGGAACTTCACTGCCACCCCCTCCATTACAGAGCACAGCAGCTGATATGAGGCATAAGATCATGGATAAACTAGCTACAGTCAACCCTCAAGACCAATTACCAAGGCTCGTTAGAGAAGTACCATCAGATAGTATGCTAGAAGATGCCAATAGAGCCCTAATGACAATTCCTACTACCAATGAGCTGGTATATGCTACAGCCTCTGTAATCCTGGAGATGCTTGGCTACATGATCAAGAAGTACAGCAGTACATACCCCCCCTGGAAAATGAGGTTGGAGGACAAGATCAAGGCGAACCCGGAGAGAAGTTAGCCGGCTGGTGGAACTACAGAAGGGTGTAGAGATTAAGGATAAGACTCGGCTACTGAAAAAAAAAATACAAGGGTCTGACTCCATCTGAAGCCCTAGAGACTGCTAAACAAAGGCTCACAGCACTGGCTACCAGGCTAAGGAGATACACTAGAGAAGCAGAGGCCAAAAAGATAAATGCCCTGTTCTCCAAAGAACCATCCAAGGTGTACTCCCAACTGCAGTGCAACAACACAGTAACAGCAGAGCCACCAACAGCAGAAACTGAACAGTACTGGAAGAACATCTGGGAGAAAAAGAAGACTCATAACACCAGTGCAAAGTGGCTTCAGGACCTGAGAAGAGACCACAGCAATCTCCCGGAACAGGAACCAGTTACCATCACAGTAGCCGACATCCAACAGCGGGTCAAGAACATGAAGAGCTGGACAGCACCTGCCCCGGACATGATCCACACCTACTGGCTAAAGAAACTAACAGCAGTGCATGAACGCCTAGCAGCACAGATGAACCAGCTGCTAGCAACAGGCTCCCACCCAGACTGGCTAACACAAGGAAGGACAGTGCTGATCATGAAAGACCCCCACAAGGGAACAGCACCATCCAACTACCGGCCAATAACCTGCCTCCCCACAACATGGAAAGTCCTATCAGGCGTCATAGCCGCGAAGCTACAGGACCACATGGGCCAGTACATGAGCACAGCTCAGAAGGGCATTGGGAACAACACCAGAGGCTCAAAACACCAATTGCTCATAGATAGAGCAGTTGCCCAAGACTCAAGGTCTAGACAGACCAATCTGAGCACAGCCTGGATTGACTACAGGAAAGCCTACGACTCGATGCCACACACATGGATCTGTGAATGTCTGGCGCTATACAAAGTCGACAGGACACTAAGGACCTTCCTCAAGAACTCAATGGGACTGTGGAAGACAACACTGGAAGTCAACTCAAGACAGCTTGCACAAGTGGCCATCAAGTGCGGCATATACCAAGGTGATGTGCTGTCCCCACTGCTGTTCTGCATTGGCTTGAACCCCCTCAGCCAGATAATCTCAAGGACTGGATATGGATACAAGTTCAAGAGTGGAACTACCATCAGCCACCTCCTCTACATGGATGACATCAAGCTGTATGCTAAGAATGAACGAGGCATCGACTCACTAATCCACCTGACACGGATCTACAGTGAGGATATTGGGATGTCATTCGGACTGGACAAGTATGGCCGGATGGTAGTAAAGAGAGGGAAGGTAGTCAAGACTGATGGGGTGGAACTACCAATAGGCCACATAGCAGACATACAGACCAGCTACAAGTACCTTGGCATCCCACAGTCACATGGGAACCACGATGAGGAGGCAAGGAAGACGGCAACATCCAAGTACCACCAAAGGATAAGACAGGTCCTGAAGAGCCAGCTCAATGGGAAGAACAAGATCCACGCCATCAACAGGTATGCCCTGCCAGTCATCAGATACCCTGCCGGTATAGTGAGCTGGCCAAAGGAGGACATGGAGGCTGCCGATGTGAAGACCCGGAAGCTCCTCACAATGTACGGAGGTTTCCACCCCAAGTCCACCACCCAGAGACTGTACGCCAGCCGGAAAGAAGGCGGCCGGGGTTTGGTGAGTGTCAAAGCCACTGTCCAGGATGAAACCCACAGCATCCAGGAGTACATCAGTAAGATGGCACCCAAAGATGAGCTGCTGAGAGAATGCCTGAGGCAGCAGCAGACGTGGGAGGAAGATCAAGCAGAAGAAGTGCCGAGGCAAGACAAGACCCTGCATGGGATGTACCATCGACAGATAGCTGAGGTGGCTGACATTGGGAAATCTTACCAGTGGCTGGAAAAGGCTGGACTAAAAGACAGCACTGAGGCACTGATCATAGCAGCACAAGAACAGGCACTGAGCACCAGATCCATTGAAGCAGGGGTCTACCACACTAGACAGGACCCAAGGTGCAGACTGTGCAGAGAGGCCTCAGAGACAGTCCAACACATAGTGGCAGGATGTAAGATGCAGGCAGGAACAGCATACACTGAACGGCACAACCAAGTAGCTGGCATTGTGTACAGGAACATCTGCACAGTGTATGGGCTAGACCCTCCCAAGACCAGATGGGAGATTCCACAGAAGGTCGTGGAGAATAACAGGGCTAAGATTCTGTGGGACTTCCAGATCCAGACGGACAGGCAGGTACTGGTCAATCAACCAGACGTCGTGGTAATAGACAAGGACCAGAAGACAGCGGTGGTGATAGATGTAGGAGTGCCAAGTGACAGCAACATCAGGAAGAAGGAGTATGAGAAGCTGGAGAAGTACCAGGGCCTGAAAGAGGAACTAGAACGGATGTGGAAAGTGAAGGTCAAAGTGGTCCCAGTGGTGGTAGGAGCACTCGGGGCTGTGACTCCTAAGCTGGGAGAGTGGCTCCAACAGATCCCAGGAACAACATCAGAGCGCTCTGTCCAGAAGAGTGCAGTGCTCGGAACAGCTAAGATACTGCGCAGAACCTTCAAACTCCCAGGCCTCTGGTAGAGGACCCGAGGTTGAGGATGACACATACCACCCATAGGGGGTGAGAGAGGAATTTTTATATATATATATATATATATATATATATATATTATGAGAGTCTCTCTGCAAATTATTGGAGGGGGATTACTAAACAAATAAATGTAGCAAAAACATTTAAATCAGAATATAAATCTGACTCATTGAACATGCATACATGGCATAAAACACTATGAAATGAAGAGAAATATAACCAGCAACATCTTTACACTAGCAAACATCAATTCACACATGTTAAATGTAGTGAATAAGATTGGAGGCTACACCACAGGATCCATTAATCTATTGTTCAGAGTCACTGAAACACTTTGCAGAGAATCTGTGCTATGGCAATTTTCCCAAATCAAATGGAAAATTATTAGTGATGATAAATTATTTTTATCATATTAAGCATCACATAGTTTTCTTCCAGTTGTTTTCTAGTGTTAGATATTAGCTATTTTCAGATTATTTTTTAATTAACATAAGCAAAGGACTTCAAGATTCCTGAACAAAAGGTGCTATAAAAAAATCAAGTACTGTTATTGGACTCTGATATATAGCCTGTGAAAAAGAATCCTTCCTCTAGAGTTGATTACCAATGTTGGTAAAATATTATAGGAAGATGGATGGCAATAGACAGAAAGAAATCTGGTTTACATCTGAAAAACAATTTGCTACTATCAACTTTCATCATATACCCTTCTAGTATGCCTCATAGATTTGGGTATGTTCTGTTCAATTCCTGTTCTGTTTCCCAGAGAGGCTTTTGCCAAACTAATTTCTGATACCAAGTAGATCAGAGGCAGAAATAATAATAATAATAATAATAATAATAATAATAATAATAATAATAATAATAATAAATGTTTAGAAGTGCCAAAAGAAAGGGTTTGATGCATCCATCAGTTGATATCAACGAGATGAGCATGGAACATGGTCCCGTGACCTTTCATAAAAATCTTCCCCAACATGACTGTTAAAGCAAAAACTGGAGAAGTTGAAAGTGAAACTTGTGAATATATTCATTTGCCACATCAATCGCCACATCATCAGAGAATTTCCAGTAGCTTTGTGTTGTCACCAAAACTTTAGATTTTTTTTCCCCCCACATCAAGGATTGCAACAAGCAAATGCTACAGTAGAAGAGAATAATGCAGTGTAGAACTCTGAAAAATTAACTGGAGTAGTAATTAATTAATATATTGGACTTTGATTACTTTTTAATAATACACAAAAATTAACACCTTTGTTCAGTGCACTAACAATGTTTAAAAACATATCCTTAAAAATATGACAATGAGAACCTAGTAGCCTGATTTTCTTCAACATAGTAGCCTGATTTTCCTCTCCCATAATTCTGTTTTACACCAGTGTATCTCTACTGATTTCAGAGTTTATCTGGATTTGCAACAGTATAAATTATAAGGGATCATATCTAGTATATGCTAATTCCTAAATAAAGTAGTACAAGTTTTTATACTAATATTTAGCCATTGCAGAAAACAGAATAGACAAGTACATCAGTGCAAAATGAACAGCCAAATAAAACCTGATCAAGATTTTTTTCCTTATCTGCAAATTCTCATATTAATGATGTTGACCAAACTAAGTCAAAGCCCAATGGTACTTTGCAGTGAATCCAAAGGCAAAATAGGAAAACATAGCCTGCAAAGTTCTAATTATATACGTTGCCAAACGTTATTGAGATATTAAGTAGGTAAGGAACAAACTTTATCACGGCTTATTTCATAGATAGAATGCTTTATATTCAGCTCGAATCTAACTATATGATAGATGCTATGTAACCTTTGCAAAATTTTTGCTCTGTATGCTGCAGGAAACAACAAGAAGGCTTGCAAAATACGTCAAACCTCGAGCTATTCATGTTATGCCTGACTACTTCAGATACTGTGTCTTGCAAATATCTGTGGAGCCAAATAAGAAAAAAAAAAGTCTGTATGGTTTATAGCATTAAACAATATCTAATAAAACATTAATATATACAGCAAAGCATGCTGACTGCCAGAAACTGCCATCCTTGCAGACACGCTTCTCTGGCTCCACAACCCTACCAAAGGGCAGATATTCCATCTCCTCATCCCACCCAGGTACATGGGGTTGGGTGGCAAAGGAGTCTCTAAGGGAATGTCTATACTGGAGCCCTAGCTCGACTTCACATTTGTTAAGTCGACTTAAGGAAAGCCATGTGCACATTGGGCTTTTATTAAGTTGACTTAAGCACTTAACTGCAGCCCTTAAAGTTGACTTACACATTAAAGTCAACTTTATTAAGTCGACTTATTGTGTTGTAGATAGGGTTGTCTACACTGTAGGCTCTGTTAAGTCAACTTACATAGCGTCCAGTGTGGATGTAGTTTTTAAGGAGACTTTGTTAAGATGACTTAACTGAGCCCTCTAATGTAGACATAGGCTGGAAGCTACATTTCAGCTTTAAAAGACCTGCATGTGGTTCACGAACCACAGTTTGGCCACACCTGATATATACTAATTGTATATGAAATATCACAAATGATTTTGAGTAAGTATGATTTTATTTATGTAAAGTTGTTTAACCCAGAGTCAATGTAAATTGTAATTTCAGTACTAGTAGGGAGGCAAGATATCTCAATTTTATAGTGACAGTTTCAACATTCAGGGACTTGTCTTACATAAGTGCTTATTACCCCCGATCCCCATCCCAATTTTCCACATTTGCCATCTAGTGATCCTAGCCAGATGATTTTGCAGATGCTCAGCTATCATGTCCTCTGTACCAAGCTACGGCTGGTGTAGGATGTGCCTCAAGTTTTGCTGACTTTTGGAATGCTATGGTAAACTCGATAAGAAACTGGTAGCATCATTTGTCCTTTTTATGGGCAGGGTCTGTATAGACCTAGCAAAAGGTTTTCAAAATAAATAAATAAAAGACATTAGATAAGAATCATATGTTAGCTTTAAAGTAATGCAAAGAAATGGTAAAACTGTCATCTGTTGTAAACAACACTTAGATGTGTTGAAATAAAATGAAGCTCAGATTTTGAGACTATTACCTAGTTGCACTGCAGCATCCCAGATGGGTCAACAACTTAATGTCTTTAATATGTATTTATATTTGACCAATAAGCTATAATTAATAAAGCTGATTACTTATAGTTATTTGGCATCTCTTTTTATTGAATTAACTCAAACACAAAAGTAATGACAGTCATTTCCAAGTTGACTGTTCGGAACCTTTTACTCAAAAGCAAGCACTAGATAAATGCTATTATTCCATGTAACTGAACTGGCGAGTTAGACACTGAATAGCATGATGCTAAGTTACACTGTCATGCTAGGGATAACTCTACCACTTGCCAATTGGTAAAAGCATGGTGCCCTACTTCATACCATTGAGTATACTCCCAAAACATCTAGGGACAATCTCTAAGTTTGTGAGGGCAGGTGGTGCAGTAGAGTCAGTTACGGCAGTGCAAAAGTGATGGAACTAGAGAACAGGCTGCAGCACCATAAGACTATCCTATGGGAATATCTGGTCTGCATGAGGGACAGCCTATTTGCAAGTTATATTTGGTTAATAATCTAAGTACTTTAAAATATCTCTATACAAACTTAAAGAAACATAGATTTTGAAACCAGATCATCTAGTGTGCTCTTTTCTCTAACACAGGGCATAGAATTTTATCCAGTAATGGCTGCATCAAGACCATAAAGACCATTTTAATTAAGCTACCGTATATTCATTAGAAAGGCATCCAGTCTTGATTTAAATATTTTAAGTAATCGAGAATCTACCACAACCCTTGGTATGTTGTTCCAATGCTTAATTACCTTCACCATTAAAAATGTGCACCAGGTGTCCAGTGTGTGTTTCTCTAGCTTCAATTTATACCCACTGTGTAAAGAGATTAAAGGGCCCTTTTCAGTCTTCTCCCAAAACTAGCTGTAACCCACCAAAATGATGGGGGAAATCAAAAGGGAATTTATGCAATACTTATTTACATTAATCGATTAATAGCTCTTTAATTACAACATTTTTTGCAAAAGTTCTATGGTCACCTAAAACTTTTGTATCCGTCAAATAAACTTTCAGATTTTCAAGGTTTGTTATCCAAGTGAATGCCAGATACAATTGACTGTGTGCAAAAAACAGGCTCAGGAAGAAAATGTTATTTGTTTCTTTCTTACCATGGCAGCATATGTAACATTGTGACATGTTACATTTCACATCATGAACACACACTGCAAATTAGGAGGTTTGATAGCTCTTTTCTATTTTCCTCCAGATTATTGATAAAAGCCATGGAGCGGGACCCCATTAAAAACATCCCCCTTCAGTAATGATACTTCTATGGAAGAGGAAATACTGAGCCACTTATTTCCTGTTTAAAACTCTTGTTAGTTGGCTTCTTGCTGATGAAGCATGGCACAGCAACTTTAGCCCAATCCTGCTTATGCTTTTGGAATGCTCTTTAGGGTGTTAGGACTCCTTTATAGTCATTGAATTACTGGTGGCTCTTTTTCACTAATTTTCTTGCAACTATCATCAAAATCTGTTTTGTTTAATTTCTATTTCTGTTAATCGATCTCCACATCTTTTTTCTGGAGCTGAATTTTTCACGTCTCTTGACCAGTTTGATGACTGCTTCTGGTATCCTCCTGAGCATATTGCTGCTTTTACATCTTATCACACCCATAGCCCCAGTTCTCAGTCCTACTTTCCTTTAGACAAATATGGAAATGTGTAAATTGGGCCAACACAGCTGCATTTTGCCTGGTTTCAGAGTAAAGTCATAAAACCAGATTATACTGTCTGGACTTGGAAAGAAATGTCTTCTTGTCATAACTCAAGTTTTCTAACACAAAAAGAGATTTCAGCAAACTGAGAAAGCAGATGAACATTCTCAGAATTAAATGAGAATGAACTAGTACTTTTTCCCATTTCTAAAGTGATTAGAAAGAAAGAAGCTGGTAATATCTTGGTAATTCTGATCTAAGCCTTTTGCCAAGAAAGTTCCAAAGAAAAGTTCAATTTCACATTTAGAAGTTCTTATCAGAGAATGATGAACACAATCAATTATAAAGCTTGTTTTCCTCAAACCTGTGCAATATGCTAGATAATTTCCTCTGAGCTGCTCAAGATAAAATGCTATGTGATATGTTATTCAATCCTGCATAAAAAGACACGTGTTTTTAAATATACCAGTGTTTCTCAAAAAACTCACCAAATTTTTTTGAATTATCCAGGATTTACCACTGGAACAGGGTGAGGCTAATGCTATGCATTTCTGAACATTCCAAACAATAATTACAAAATTTACTGACGTACTTTTAAAAAAAAGATGTGAAACATTAATGATAATTTTTTAATTTCTGGAACATCCATAGAAATGATTGAATTAATAGGAAAGTTTTGATGAAAAACAATGTGCGTGAAATCCTGGTTCTACTGAAGTCAATGGGAATCTTACAGTTGCCTTCACTGGATTAGGCTGCTCTCTTTAACAAACACATAGCACAAGTGAGCAGCCATTGTCTTCTTAACTGCTCTTATGAAGACCGTGATAGTATCACTGAATTCAAAAGACTGGGCCTTAGAGTTAGTTTAATATTTCATTGTTGTTGACCATGAAGATAGAAATTCAAGGGTGTTTGGACTAAAATTCATCCTGTCTGTAATGAATTATCTATATTGGGAATAAATTTAATTTGACCTGATATTTTGTCAGTATGTGTTGTGTAGATTAATATGGTGTTGTCTGAGTCAATGAACCTGAAAAATATAAAATGTGATAATTGTTTACGGCAGACTCCTATCTCTAATTCTAAGCTTTTCACATGTCCAAATTTTATGCAACTCTGTGTTCTGGTATGCTCTTGCTTCTTTTTCTCTGATACACATCAGTTTCATCACATTAAACACTGATACTAAAAAAAAAAAAAAAAATCCAGAAGTTTTCCTAAAACCAGAAAATAACCAACTTGGGGTGGGGGGGATAAAACCTCACTGGCATATCACCCACAAATATCAGGCTTTTACATTTCCATTGCTCCTAAGACACCTTGGGAAAGAACATGGGTTTACAGCAGGCCCTAAAGGTCACTAGAAATATCAGAAGAGATACCACTGCTATGTAAGAAATGTCCCTAATCACAATGATATAAACATACTAGCCAGGAATTGTTTATTCAAAACAAATAGAAATAAAAATAAAATATATAAACATTGGTGACAAGTTGATTTTTAGCACAATTTCCATTTGGTATTGCGTAGTGCTACTTAGCTTCATCATCCCTACTTGCATTGTGGTAAATTCCAGAGGGGTAGCCACATTAGTCAGTATATAGCAAAAACAAAGGAAGTCCTGTGCACTGTAAAGACTGACCTCCTAACTTGTAGTTTCCATCTCATGCATCTGACGAACTGGGTTGCAGCCCACAAAAGCGTATACCCGAAGAAATCTGTTAATCTTTAAGGCTGTGTTCACACACAGGGGGTTATTTCGATACGGTTGTTTTGAAACAACCGTATCGAAATAACACCTTATTTTGAAATTACTTAATTCGAATTAACAGTTTGTTAATTCAAATTAAGGAAAAAAGCTCAAAGCAAAATAGCAGGTTCAGGCAACAGTTATTTCAAAACAAGTCACCGTTGTTTCGAAACAACATGTTTGCACGGCGTTGTTTCAAAATGATTGTTTCGAAACAACATTGTTTCGTCCCTGCATGGGGTTTAACTTGTTTCAAAACAACGCCATTGTTTCAAAACAACGGGACCTGTTGTTTCGAAACAACCGTGCGTCGTGTGAACAGCCTAAATCTTATTTCGAAACAACCTCTGTTGTTTCGAAATAAGAGGGCTGTGTGAACAGAGCCTAAGGTGCCATAGGACTTCTGTTGTTTTTATCATCTGAGGTGGTTTGAGCTACGTATGGCTCAGAGTCAAAAACTGAAAAGCATTCTGGATTTCTATGGGTCATTTTATGGGTTTCTAAAAGTTACTAGCAGCATAAACAAAGGTGTCAGATTTTCAACACACACTATAGTTTACATGTTTATGTCTTACTGCCAGATGTCACTGCAACTCACAGTGTCATCATGGAACTGTTGAAAAGAGAAACAAAAAGAACTAATAAACTGCAGATGAGCTGAGGAAAAGGTTTTGGGATTGCATTAGAATTAGTTGACCTTGCTCTGTAGCATGGGGCATGGCTCACTTGCTGGTGGATTTGCTGTACCTTAAAGTGTTTAAAACATGATTTGAGGACTTTAATAACTCAGTCACGGTTTAGAGGTTTATTATAGGAGTGAGTGGGTGAGGTTCTGTGGCCTACCTTGTGCAGAAAGTTCAACTAAATGAACAAATTGATCCTTTCTGACCTTAAAAGTCTGTGGCTATCTCTGCACTAGCAAAATAGTGTGAATTAAGGAGCCTTAATTTGAACACATTTCCAAATTTAGTTCAAACTGGCACGATGTAGTCATGCTCGTTCGAACTAAATAAATTTGAACTAGTGGTTGGTTTGAACTAACTGTGATTTTTTAGTTTGAACTAAGTTTTAGTTTGAACTAGTCACGCTTTTTCAGTTTGAACTAAAAAGTTAGCTCAAACTAAAAAACAGCACAGCTTCTTTGAACTAAAAGGTTAGTTCTAATTAAAAAAAAAAAAAAAAGAAAAAATACACCCCCCGCCCCCACTGTTAGTTCAAACTAACTTCAAACTGCTTAGTTTGGACTAAGCAAGTCTGAACTAAGCCTTTAGATGTAGATATAGTCTATGAGTCTATTAGATTAGGGATTGAGTTTGAGGATAAACGGCCCAATATTTACAATGACCCAAGCCTCACCATGTTTTCTCATGAGATTGCAACCCAGAATTTTATCAGATCAGCCATTCTTACAAATGATTCTATTTTCTTGAATCATATTTTGAACTGGAGCTGGAAAGCTGGCTTTTTTTAGTACAGGATTCAACCAAACTCAACATCACAGCTACACTTAAAAGCTGGGACAGAAATTTAATTTTAAAATCGAGATTGTGCTCATGCTTAACCTAAATGCCACCAAACTTTCACAAATAGCTACGAAATATGATCTAGATAGTGCAGGACTATCATTTGTGCTCAAAAGCAATGAGCAACTGTGGCAAACATTGCACTGCATGGAATCAAAGTCCCTGATCCTTGTAAAAAGGCCAAAGAAGGGAGACACGATCCTACTTTGCTGGTGCCCCTTTAAATCTCTACAGACAATAGTCATAGAAACATGATATTTAAGACTGTGCCAACCTAAATATCTATTAACCAAAATTGCCAATAAACTATGTCCTACTACTGGACTAGATTCTCAAGTTTCAGAGCTAGTCAGGCAAAACTCTAATTCACTAAGACGAACTTCTGGTGTAGGGAAGACTGACTGGAATTTTAGGACTGAGCCCAGCATTACAACTGTGTTATGTTGTCCCAGTAGGTAAAATTTCATTGAAGCAGGTTTATGTAATTCACAAAAAGTGTTAATGAAATAGACAGCTGAAAAAAAAAAATAGAAGGCACTGCCAGAAACACTGCCCATATGCAAGGTCAGGCAGAAACCTGAAAAATTGGAGCAGAGGGGTTAAAGGCAAGTGTGGGGGCTGCCACTGTATAGTATTTGATGGGGCTGTACTTGGGGGAGAGAGGCAGAAGCAACACCAAAGAAGCAGACAGAGGGTCATTTACCTCACAATTAAAAATCTGCAACTGACCCTTGTTAGCCAGCTCCTGTTAAAGGGCTGTTTAATTTCAATGCAGCTGTTAGGGCTTGGGCTGCAGACTGAGCTCCAGGACCCCCTCACCTCACAATACCCTAGACCATATGTTGTTGCAGCATGAGGCTGAATGTCTATAGTGCAGTTTAAACAGCTCCTTGGTTGGATGCCCTTGAACCCAAGTCAGCTGGCACAGGCAAGCCCTAAGTTTTTAACTGCAGTGTTGACATACCTAGGCCAAAAGGTACAGCCAGAGAAGCCCTTGCAATTTGACTGTGGGAGATAAGCTTTAGGTGAGGTCCTGCAGGGAATCAGGGTGGAAACTGTGAGCAGACACAACTTCCTTCCCCCCCCCCCGATTTGTTGAGAGAAGCAGGATTTGCATATTCTTTGTAAAGAAACAAAATTGCATCAGAAATAATTGGCTGCACCATTAGTTCCTCCTCCTTAGAGGAACAGTCTGCAGAACCTCAAATATTTGCAAACTCCTAGGCTCAAAAGAAGTAACAATGTATGTCACTCTAAGATAGCATCACTGTAATTTATTTACATCGTATAAACAGCAAATGAGTAAGTGTGCTTACACTGGGAACATGCAAGAAACTTTTGCATAATTGCTGATGTTTAAAATTATTTTTATTTCTAAAATAGATGAAAATATAAACTTGATTCTGTTTTCTAACTAGCTTTGGTGCTGTCTGCCTAGGGGACATTACAGAAGTTATGAAATGTTCTTATCATTCAAGTCATGTGGCAATGTCTTTGGAGCATTATCTAATCAAGATAAACAAACACCTGTAATGAGTTGGCTGCAGTCTGATATCTAGTCAGGATAAGGCCACAATCAATTATTGTCAAATCTTGCTTTAAGGTGATTTCCGATTCCTGAGACATATCATCCCAGAGCACAATCAAACCAAGAAAACATTACTTTAAAAATTTGACATAAAATGACCATTATCTTCTCATATTTTATGCATTATATATTCAGATTCTGCTTTCATATTTTTCCTGTTAGCCTCAATTCATGCATAACATAATTGTTTTTTTCTGACTGGCGCACACTGCTTTAAACACTACAGATGTTTTAGCTACAGTCATTTTAATAAGAATTCAGAATTTTCCTTACTAAATCCTTAATTAGAAAAATCTCTGATTTTTTTTTTTATTTGGGATTTGATCCTGCGTGGTGCTCATCACACCATTTTCAATGGGAACTCATTGGCGCCACAGTTGTGTCTTTTACAGCTCTCTGACCCAAAGTTCATTGAAATTTGGGATTGTTTCCTTTGAGTTCAGTGGACATTAGATGAGGCCCTTGATAAGAAGCTTGTCTTTTTCTAAATTTGAACATATGGAGCAGTACTCCTAGCTAAGTAAAATTAAACAAGCAAACCAATGAGAATGGCATGTTAACTTTCCTGTTGAGATGTATTCCTTTAGGCTGTTTGCTACATAAGACACTGAACATTAATAGCATGCCATCAAGGAGAAAAGCTAGCTCTCAAAGAGAAGATGCTTAAGCTTAATCAGATGTTTCTGAATTATTTAATGCAGGATGGAGGAAAACCCGGTAAAAAAAATTCTGTGACACTGTGTGCATTTTTTCACCAGTTAATTTTGTGAAATTTAGTACACCCATAATTTCAGAATAACAGAAGGAAAATTAGTCAGAGCAAAGCATTTTTTTTTAAAAATGGAGAATTTATCCTATTAAAAAATAACTGACCATATTTGGGGAAAATTAACATTGTGCAGAGAGGAGCCTCCAGGGATATTAATGAAGAGATACTCATCGGCTATGTCTATACTTAGAATGTTAGTTCAAATTAACTGAATTTGAACTAATCAAGTCAAACTAATAATGCTTAGTTTGAATTCAGTCAATTTGAATTAACATGACCACAGTAGAAAAACCAATTCGAACTAGCATGTCCATGGACAGGTCTTGGTAGTTCAAATTGGAAGAGGGTCACCATGGGAGGTGAGGCAACATGGCTCCCAAGAAGGGCCATGCCAACACCCAATCCCCTACGGGCTCCAGGACTCTGGCCCAGTGCAAGGAAAAGCATCCTTTGCTCAGCTCTAGCCCCAGTGCCGCTAGACCTGGGCGGGGGATGCTTTTCGTCACACTGGGCACAGAAGGCTAGAGTCTGGAAGGGGATGTTTTTTCCTCCCTGATCTCTTTGCTGCCAGGGCACCCCCAGCACTGGCCACACAGGGTGGGGGAGAAGGAAGTCCCCCCGCTTGGCTCCAGCCCTGCTCCCCAGGCACGGAGAAGGAATTCTCCCTGCCAGATTGCAGCCCGCACAGGGATCCCTTCTCTCTGCAGGGGAAACATGGCTGCAGCCCATGCGGGAATCCCTATTCTCTGCACCAGGTGAGCACTCCTCCAGAGCCTGGGGGTATCGCTCCCCCCCAGAGCCCTGAAACCCGGAAAGTGGGGCTCCGGCTGTGTGTGGGGTGTCCTGTCCCCACACTGTGAAGGGCTGGAGCCCCTGCCTTGGCATAGCTCTATTCCCTGCCCTGGTGGGGGGGTACCTTTGGGGCTGCTTGCTGCAGATGCTGGAGGGCTGGTCTTCCTTCCAGGATGTCATGCACCCTGGGAGGAAAGTCAACCAATGTTAATTCGAACTAACCCATGTTAATTCAAACTAACTCAGCTGCACAGCATCAGTTCAAACTAGAGGGTTTGAATTGACCATCACTTCGAAGTTACATGAGGTTTTGTAACTTCAAAGTGTCCTCTCTTCAATTCAACTTAAGGAAAGCCCTAGGTTGAATTGGGAAAACCCTGTGTAGCCATATATATTTTTAAACTCGACCTAATATTTATTAGGTCAAATTTAAGTGTGTGCAGACAAACCTACAGAATTTAAGCAGGACATACTCCTCATACTGGCCCTATGCATGGGGCCCATATATGAATTCTGAATAAGACACGATCCCATTTTAGAGTCCAGCATGGAATGCTGCCAGTCCATGGCCAGGAGGGAGCTGCCCCAGGCTGGGCTTGAAGTTTTTAAAACTCCCGCCCTGGCCTAACTCTGCTCTGAGCATGCTCAGAGCAGGGTCACGCCAGGGGCCTCACCCTGTGCCACGGCCCCACTCTCCTTGGGCGCCAGATAAGGGAGCTGAGAGGGGGAGAGGAGGGAGTCGAGGGCAGGCATGCTAGCCTGGGGGGGAAAGGGAGCTGGGGGGAAGGGCTCAGCTCACAGCAGCGGGGGCCAGCAGTGGGACCGGGGGTTAAAGAAGGGCTTGGAGGACTGCTGGGGTGGTGGTTGAGAAGGGCTTGGGGGACTGCCCTTGGGGGTTGAGAAGGGCTCGGAGGGCCACTGTGGGGGCAAGGGATCGGTGCCCCGGCAGCCGGTTGGGGCCGCCCCCCCCAATATTTAGGTGAAGCAATGCCTCTGCATCAAGGAGAAAATATGATGTACCATGTAACGACTCAGTGGCTGCACAAACTTCAGAATTATGAGTAGGAATATAAGTCACGCCCCTATGCTCCACAAATATTGGTCTACATTATAAGAAACTATTTAATGATGGAAAAGTCACCAAAGGCTAGCTCTTTTTGGACCCCTACCCTGCAGTTGGGCTTTAAAGGATACTTCACCAAAGTACTTCACCCTGAGCTCTCCATTTCATCAATTAAGTGAGCCCTTGTCATTAAATCCATATGTTCTTCTATTCAACCCAAAAGAAAGCTATCACTTAAACAGCCTCAGTGGCAGATCCTCCTCAGACCACTAGTGTGGGACATGGTAATACACACGTGTGTACCTCTGAGCTCCCACTTAGATTGTAATAGGTGATACATACAACCCATTCAGGACAATAGCACTTCTACAGTTGGAACAGGTATGGTAAACAGGGATATATAAAACTAGCCTTATAATTATATGGTGATCTGCTTCTGCTGCTTTGGAAGGCAAAGGACGTTTTACATTGATTTCCATGGCAGTAGGGTCAGACCCATTCCCAGCTAGTAATGCTGTACCATATACTCACTTACTACTAAGATACCATGCTTATGAGCTAGGAAGGATAGCGCCTGGTAAGTAGAGACTGATAACTTCAATATATGACTATCAATCTCAATAATGTGCAGAAACTTCAGCAGCTTATCATACTGGAATACTAGAGTATGATCAAGACTGCATACATTGAACGGACTCATTGTTTTGCCATTCCAAGGGCAAATATTTTATATTCATTAGCAGCTAACAAAAAGCAAAGTATTAATGTAAAATATGAAGTTCCTTTGTGGATAATTTACAATAACCAAATTAAATTGGGGCTTACAAGCAATTTCCCTTGTCCTCCCAACAACCTGGTTTTGCTCCTTAACATGAAAACAATCCAAACCACATTCTAAATTTCAGGCACTAGCTTTCCTATACTCACAGAGATTATTCATTCTATACAGAAAAACAGAGCTACTAGCAGAGTCTGGTGTTTCAGACTAGACAGTAACTAAAAAGAACCAGACATGAATAAACATCTTTTTTTCTTCACAGCAGGGAGCAAGGAAAGGCCAGAAAACCTAATGCTATGTCTGTTCTCCATTCAAAGTAGTCATGCTACACCCATTAACATTAATGGAAATTATACGGGCACATCAAGGAGAGCATAGATCCTGTAGCATTGCTGCTAATCAGAAATATAAGACAATATCATTACTTTTACTGCAATTTCAAGGCTAGTCAGCATCCAAAAGTCAACTTCTTAGACTACATTGTGTTCTGGAATAAACAGCAAAGATCTCTGCATACATTCACAATCCTATTATTGTGGACGTCTACACTTACAAGTTATTTCGAATTTATCAAAATAGCTTATTCCCTGGCCAAGGAGGCATTTTATTATATCAAATTAAGTCATTCCTATATTTGAAACAAGGAACCACTAATTTGCAATAATAAAACCTTGTTTTACTTTGAAGTAATGGTTATTTCAAAGTTATTAATTTGAATTAAGCCATTCTAAGCCACGAAGTAGGCTTAATTCAAACAAGCTTGCCTATTCTTTTGCCTGCCCTCCCTTAATCCAAATTAGAGAGTTTAGTGAAGCATCTCTAGTTTGAACTAATAAAATCCAATTCATTTCAAATTAGAGTCTTCACTTGACTCGTAATTCAAAATAACAACTCTAAATTAATGTTAATTCAAAATAATAACTTTGATTTAAATTCGAAGAAGTTATTTTGAATGAACTACTTCAAATTAACTTTGTAAGCATAGACATAGCCATTGAGATTGTCAGGTATAAGCAAAATCATTCCAGAGATGAGAACTGGGCTCTTTGATTTTGCCCTTTCACATTATCCCTTAATTTGTGTGGTTTTGGTAATCTCTATCCTCATCCAATATATATTCTGGCTAGGCAAAGCCAATAAATTGAATGTTCCCTATCGGCTTTTCTACCCTTATTCCCATTGGATGCCAACTGTCCTCCCTGAGATAAGCTGTAGCTATTACTGTCTGAAAAGTCTGTGCTTCTCTGGTTTACAGGGCCAGCTTGACCAATAAGTTAATAATGCAGTGGCCTTTGGAGTTGCATGGTGCTGCATGGGGAGCAGGGTGGGCCGGCTCAGAAGCTGGACCCATGCTCTTGCCCATCCCAGAGCTAGCCACTCTGCCCCTGGGGGTGGAGCGGGCCAGCCCATAAGGCTGCTTCTGCTTTCTCGCCCTGCCTCTGGGCTGGCCCTCAATGACCCTAGAGAGCAACAGCCAGCCCTGGGGAGGGATCAGAGAGCAGAGCTCGGCCTCTGGGCTGGTCCGCTCCACCCTGGGCTAGCTGTTGTCTGCCCTGGAGGCAGGGCGAGCTGGCGGGAGCAGATTCCAGGTTCTGTGCCCCCCACCACATGGCAGGGTGAAAAGCCACAGCCCCTTGAGCCAGCCCTGCTGATTTACAAAGAACTACAATCTTCACAGAACCATGAAGGCTGAAAATTCTCTTTTCTGGCCTTCCTCAGTCCAAGGTCATAATGGTAGGGTTTCTCTATGCTTACTATTGGATATATTATGGCAAGAGAGCTTTAGGTGGTGCTACAACTGCTACTGTGATTTCCATTTTTATGACACACACAATATCCAGTGCAAATAGGAGGGCTTTTTGATGTCCAAACTGTCTGTGATGCTTTTTGGTTAGTCTGAAAATAATCTTTCACTTTCAGCAAGAAGCATGATTTGGTAATTCTGCTGCAGTTGCTTTCTCCATCTATTAAGTTTTCCTGCTCAAGGTCAATTCTTTTTGCTGCATCATTCTTTTTTTGTTCTCCATTTTTAAAGAATCTCCCCAAAACAACAATAAACATAAATCCATAGCCCCTTGAAGTCAATGGGGAGATACTAATTAACTTTAATTTGGATCAGGCCCTAGACAGAGGAAGCATCCTTTTTCATCTTTCTTCCATACCCTCCTGGGACAAAAACATGGATTAAAAATGTGCCAGAGAGACTAAAATGTTGATTATCAGAGTTTTAGCTGATTGAGGTAATTCTCTTGTTAACTATGAGCTTGATTGTGCCTTGTAGGGATACCTCAGCATAAGGCCTCTCCCAGAGGAGAAAAAAAAGATAGAACGTCTTGTGGTGCTTCACACTGTGCACGAGGCAATCTATGTTATCACAGCTCTAAGATGTGTAGAATAGTCTCCCCATACTGAGACAAGAGTTTGGGTGGAGCCATGGCTCCATCTGTTTTCCATTATCTCCAAGCATACCAAGGAAGGGAATTTGTGAACAGTCCCTTTTCTTGCCAAGGGCAAAGACTGAGGGCATGCCTACCACCTTCATCAGCCTACTATGGGCCAGGATGGAGCACTCTACTCTATACCTCTCTGCTTTGCAGTAGCAGCAAGGGCTACACAGAAGCCATCTCTAAAGCAGCTATTCTAAACCTTTTCCTTTTTTATCTCTGCCCCCCAGGGCACGTGCCTGAGCATCTTCTGCTTAAGAGCTCATCAGTGCTGCATTTTCATGTGGATAGGATTCAAATAGTTCCACTAACAGGTTCATTCAAGAATAGCTGGATTTACCTGATGGGACCCCATTTCCTTCTCCACGTATGACCTGAGTTCAAGTAAAATGTGACACATTTGTTCCCATGGAAATAAAGATTATGTAGGAGATTAAAGGTCTCTATTTTCACTCTTGGTGTTAATTACACAGGGAAATGTTGTGAGCCATGAGTTTCCAATGTTAATGTTCTTGATTTAAACAGGATTGAACAAAAGTTCTCCAACTGAAAACTGGACTGAAATCCTCATATCGTTCCCTCAGAAACTTGTATAATTCCTTCATTTAATGAAGGTGCCAAACTGATAAAAAGGAACAGCAACATGAATGTTAAAATCTTCTAATTATGGAGTATTCAGGTAATAATATTACAATGTATTAGATGTCAAGCTTTTTTGTCTGGAGATTTGCTAGCACAAATAGACAGTAAATTATATTTTTTTAGATTATCATAATGGTGGTGTTTGGGGGCTATTTTAAAGTAGTGGTTTGTCTTCTGTGAAAACTAATTAAGCCTATGCATCATACTCCATTCAAAATTGTTTTATCTAGCCTGGAGTTAGTCTGATTTGTTCCATATCCAGGGTGAATCTTTTTTTTTCCCCCGTTAATACCCCTCCTGGGAATCTTTAAGCTAGAAAGACATAATTTTTTTTTGTGATTGCACAACAACACTACAAATATTGAATACTGTCAGTTTCCTGAGTACATGTTCTGAATTCAGAATAATATAATAGTAATCCAAAACATAAAACAGCATTACCAGTGCAATACACCCTGGTTCCTCTTAAATAATACACGATTCCAGATACTTCTGTTAAATAAAATGGGTCAATTTCACTGAAATAAAGACAAATAAATTATACCAAAGTGTTAATAAGGATAGCTTGTGTTTCTTAAAAAGAATAAAACATCACATCTTAAATATTTCTGTCAGGTATTCCTTTATGAATTATATCTCCTTGAGGGTCTGTTTGGAACATTTTAGATAACACATTTGCCAACCAAAGCGGTTTGCTCTGGATTAGCTATTCATTGCTTTGGGTTTGTTTTTATATGTTTTTTAAACAGAAATTCCCCATCTGTATTTTGCCCGCTCATGTAAGAGGATGTGTTTGTAGACCTTGCTTTCAATTTCATACATTTGATAAGATTTCAGCTTCATTGCTTAGTATTTCCATGACAAAGAGACTAGAAAGAAAACCAAAGAAGCTGTTTTTTGGAAGTGGTGGGGAGATCTGGGGATGGCAAAGTTAGTTTTAAATCTCTTAAAAAATTGACTTTTTGTTTTTTAAAGGAAGCACATTTTCATTAATGAAGCTTTTCTGGGAGGAATCAGATAGAATGCAGGGATAACATCCTTTTTCTTTCAACTCCATAAATTATGTTCTCTGGCATCAATATTGATACACATGATCTCAGACACTCAACCAGACGGATCACTTGGGGTTGTTTCCCTCTGTGATATTCTCTGGCAGGCAGCTGGGCAGCTCTCTTCCCTGCAGCTAGTTTCATCTGCAGGTCTTCTGCCCTTTTTTTTTCCACTGCTGCCAGGTCATCTCTCTTTCCTTCTCTGCTGACAGGCTGACTCTGTCCCTCATCTCCTCATGCCAAGATCTTTCTTTGTCTCTCTAAGCTGGCAGGCCATTTCTGTCTCTCATTTACAAACTACTCTGCACTACTTATTGAGGCCAGGCTTTCATTTCTCTGGTCTGAGGTTTTTACTCCACATTTTATCTAATCTACTTATAGTCCCCTCATAATTTTTAAAATTCTTGTCTTCACAACACCCCTGAGAGGCAAGAAAATACTATTTTCTATTTTATAGCAGTGGCTCCATGCCTCAACTCTATCATACACTTGCCAAAGGTGACAAGAAATCCAGAGCCCAGAACTAAACCCAGGCTAATAGATTCTGTTTCCTAATTCCTCTCCAGACCTGTTTGTACATTCCTAATAAACACCTCACCACCTAACATTGTCATTTTTGCTGCTCCACATTAGCTATGCCACCACCGTCTAACTGTGCATATCTTTAAGTCCCTATCACTACTACCAAAGAGTGTACGCTACATTTTCCTTACACTCCATTGTAGCCTGTAATTCACTTAGTTGGATGATGAGGAAGTGGATTTGTGTGTTGCGAGATGTTAGAGGAGCTGGCTCAGATAGTGTGGTTTCACTGGAGAAAGCTGTACATCACAAAAAGTCTGACTGGTACTGGACAAGCTATTGGAACTACCAGCCTAGATCAGACTCACACCCCATTTAGTTCAGTATCCTTTCTGTGAGAGTGGTGCAGATCAGATGCTTCAGAGGAAGGTATAAAAACCCTGAAATAGGCAGGTGTGTTGGGTTAATCTGCCCCCTACACTTGTCTCATCTTTGAATCAAACAGTTAGAAATCAGAATAATATCCTGAACCCAAAATCTGCCACAACACAGAATTGTTCTTCTCTAAATAACTCTTAAGTTATTCAGGAGCTTTTGAAAATTTTACATGTGGTCTCCATTAAATTCTACAGGACTTCTCCACAAACACTGTCAGTATGCCAAAGCATTTATTTATATATCAGTAAATCTAAAATAGTTTCATTAACCACAGCGGTGTGATTCCGAATATATGTACCTGTGCAATAGAGAGCAACATTTGTTCAGCATTTGCCAAATGACATTGGGCAGTGGTAATTAATGGCCTATAATATCTGCTCAAGTATTTTGAGGGTTTGTTTTGTGCTTTTTTTTTAAACAATTAAAATGCTTCTGAACTGTGTGTCCCCCCACCCCCACCTTGTGAATTGAATCTTTCAGCTTTATTTTAGTGATTGATTGTTACGTATTGACTTTCCATAAGACTGGATTTATAACCAACCAACCAATATAGTGTTTTTACTTATATTATTTTAACTAAACTGTAGGAATTTTAATATATAAGAATATAGCAGGTCAGAGTTGCTCTCCAAAAAGGCTTGGCAACCTTTCATGTTTGATTTTGTAACAAGTCAACATTGGAAATCATTCATCACATTCTATTGACTAAGAAACTATAACAAATTCCTCCTATGAACCTAATTATCATACACTGAAGAAGAGCTTTTCAGAGACTGAATAAAGTTTCTAAATGGCACTGAAATATTTTCTTAATAACTACGTTCTGCATTCACGCTCACACTAAGGCAACTTCGAATATAGCATATCAATCACACTGATCAAAATATGTGAATCTATTATTCACAGTAAATATCATGCATTATTAATTGCAGCTTTTGAAAACCAAATAAAAAGAAAAATAATTGTTCACAAATATATTTTATTATTCAGCTGACCATGCAGATAAGGCTAGTCCAACATTTAGACTTTCACCCTTTCAGTCTAAAATAATATACTTATATACTGCATCCCTAACATATGCTAAGATGTTTTTATAGCCAAAAAAAATGTTAAAGAGAAAACCAGAGGTGACAAAGTTTTTTTTCTACCATTGATGTATTGTTGAGACATTTGACTTCAGTAAAAGAGTATGTATTCTAGAAAACATAAAATGTACTCCCATTGAAATGACTTTTCTTCACTTAGAAATGGTGTAAATAGAAATTATAATTTTGTTTGAGAAGAAGCAAACATTGATTTCAGTCTTCAGCAATGCATTTCTGCATATCTGTCACAATCCAATTTACATTCACCACTAACGTAGTGTCATTTAATACACAATGCATCTTGAATCAGCTAGGAGTACATGCTGAATGATAAATGAAAGAAACCCTTAGCTGACTTATTGAATTACTGCAGGACATTGCTTAGCAGGAAGGTTTGCTTCCTAGGAAATGCATCAGTATACAGGAAAAAATGGAGGATTCCATCTTGATGGCTGATAACAACAGGCAGCAAAACCAGGAGAAACAGATTCCCCCTTTGGTTTTGTTTTTCAATTACCATAAAACAGCTATGAAGAAGGGTTTGTATATGTCTTGCATGTGATATTAGCCTTTTTAATGTACTCGGCATAAAGAAATTGTCTTTCTCGACACTGGGTAATTTTTGTATCCCACATAAATCCACAAAAAGAAATCCAAAGTTAAAGAAGTGGATATCTGTCTGAGTGTAAACTTAATCTGTCCTGGGCAAATAGTGTTGTGTCAGATACTGTAGCTATATCACATACTACCACCTCCCTGACCCCAATACCCATCCCACACTGCCCTGAACAATTTTTGTGAGAGTGCTTGATCCCTTTACTCAAAATTGTTTTTGCTTTTGCTGGTTTAAATCATGTATTGTGAAGGCTCTCAGATATTTAATTTCCTTTGTTTTTTTAATGGCCATATAACTACGTAAGGGACTGAATGCTACTCTTATCTCATAAGATGCAGAAGCAACTGCATTGTTGTTATAATGCACTATAACTGTTTCCCTACTAAGCACAAATCCCATTAAAATCAATGGTGTAAGTATCTTATAAATTCTAAAGGGACTTCGTATTGTAAAAATAGCAAATAATGAACTCTTGCCCACATCACATACAACACTACCAGTAGCTATTTGATTCTTACTGTACAGAGTGTTTCAACATGCACCATGATATAATCCATTGCTATCACATGCTATTCCCATTGGGCCTAATCCTCAATTCTGTGTAATCTATGTCTGACATAGGCCCTGAATAAGAGGTGACAGTTATAGAAAGCTATATTCCACTTTTGTGCTCCCCTGCTTTTCAAGGCTGCTAGAGATGAGGAGGAAGCAGTTATGCCAGACTGAGAATCTGGAAGCATTAGCCCAGTTATAACAGCTTTACAGACCCCTTGCAATAGAAAGAGATCTGTAATAGGAGCCAGAGTCTGGCCCATTATGCAAAGGACAAGACCAGGAAAATTTAGCAACAGAAGTCATGGAAAGCGAAAGGAAATTCAAATGATTCTTTGCCAAATACATTTTCCGTGCCAGTTCCATGCCTAGATTTAAATAAGATTTATTCAATATGTAGAGGTAAATTTCCTAAGAAACTGCAGTCCTTTCAAATGCTGCAACAGAAAGTTTCAAAGTGTCCAGCATTCACAAAGTTCAGAGTATTTTTAAATCAATGTACAGAACCTTGCCCCAGCAAGGCTGGCCCAACCATATACATGGACTAGGGTGCCAGGCTTTAGGGGGGTGCCAAATAAGATAGAAGCGATTTTTTTTCTCTGTTTAAAAAAAGATATTAATACATTCATTCTGAATTTTCTCATCTTTTCTATGTTGCATGTGGGGGGACAGAGAGGGCAACAAAGTCATTGTTTGCCTGTGGTGTCTGTAACCCTTGGGGCTGGTTCTGTGCCCCAACCAGTAGGTTTACTGAATTTTGCTACCAACAAGCTACACTAAATATTAACTTTCTTTATGTGACAACTTCCTATTGGCTGAACATATAGAGTTCATTATGATCCCCCTTTTTTCTTTTTGTTATTCTTTAAATATCAAACTATTTCAGGAAGACATGTTTTCTCATCAAACCCCCAACCTCAGAGCTGGACTACTGGCTCCTTTCTCTGGCTCACTAGGCTTATTTTTAGTTAATTTCTAGCGCTCATGTAAGGTGACAGACTGTCAGCCCTGGAGACTAGAAGTCTTCTATTTATCAACTGAGCAACTACAACTCAAGCAGAGGCTGTGAAAGTCCCTCTGCTGCCCTGCCAACATGCCTCAACTCTGACCTGAAGCAAGCACTCCTAAGGGAGGAAACAGGGTTCAGCTGCTATGCAAAATCATCTGCAGAAATGGCCAAAGACTGTGACAATGAAGACAGTCCATGGTGTTGATATATGTGATACGGACACTTGCCCGCTGGGAACTGGACTGGGAGCACTAACTGCTTTTACATTAACCAACACATAGCAACCAGTTGCTTTCTTTTAGACTCTGCTCACTTGGGCTGTGTTTTTCCATTGCCCTGTTCCATGTGCAAGCATTTACACTAACACAGAGGGCAGGAAACTGGATGTAAAATGCTCTCAAGTCAGAAAAGGAGTATTTTACACTCCCTGATTAGGCAGGGGAAAGGCAGAACATGACTCCTGGCCTGCAAAGAAGCAGAACTCCTTACCCCACTGTACCACCAAATCACTGTAAGCCATTTGTACTATTTTCATATTTTATTCCTTTCCAGACCACTCTTCTGTGCTTAGCTCACTTTTTTGGACATTTCTCCAAGAACATTCCGCTATAAGAGACTTTTGCAATTAATGGGGGGAGGGGACATGCAAGAGGGTATCTTGGAAAAAAAATGACAGCTTGAAAGATTATTTTTACAATTATATTCCAAGATCTTAGCAATATTTAAGTTCTAGATTCACCTTTTGAACTCTCAGAACCCTGTTCTGAGATTATGGATTTAGAATGTACTAGCTTCTTGGTGTATATCTACACTGCAACTCCCAGCATATATAGATAGACTTATTCTAGCTTTGCATGAGTAACCACACTAAAAGTAGAAGTGTGGATGCTGCCTTAGTGGAGATTTGGACTAGCCACCCAAATTCAGACCAAGGAGGTCAGATGAGCTTGCAAATCTGAACTGCCACCCAAGGCATAAGCTGTCCACCCAAGCCATGCAGCTATTTTTAGCATGCTGCCTTGAAATGAATCAGTGTGAATTTGTCTCCTCAGGCTGAGAGGCTCACTTGTAGTGCAATGTAGACACAGCCATAGAATCCAAGTCCATAGAGTCTGAGTTGGGGTGGTGATGCTACATGGCAAGGGTCTCCTCTGTTCTCCTTTTATCATCTCCCCCCCCCCCCCGCTCAGTGTTTCATCCTTGCTCATGGTGTGGCCTTTCACGATCTATGCAGAGAGCACATAAAAGCACTTTAGTTCAAATCCTTACACTTTGTACTAGGTTTACAGCTATACAACAGAGAGCAGGATACAGCCCCACCATTCTGATAATTGTCATTCACCTTCCATGGTGTCAGGCAATGAATTCTTACCTGTAATATTTATGTTAAAAAATACTAGCATATTAAATTTGGCTTTAAGGGAAGTAATGTGCAGGGTCTATTATTTTCAGATGCAAAATTGTTGGATTACAAAATTTGCTTGGTTTCAGCTACAACAAAATTAGCACTAATTTATGAAAGCTTCCTATGTGCCTGCAAACCTTAGTAATAAATTATGCATGTAAGCATGGAAATGCTAATGAAAAGGTTTCATTTACGAATGATTACTGCAAATTCAGCAATCACTATAGTTCAGCTAAGCTAATTTACTATGAGGTTGAACATGCTGCTGGCCAGGTTTGTGGCATTTATTTTGACTTAGTCTACCATCAGCTCCTTGTATTTTAATGTTGAATTGTCTTTTTGTCTCAAGAAAGCGACATTTTCTTTTCTGAAAGGTCTTAGCTAAATGAAATTCCTGGACTGAAAGCTCTCTTTTGATTAAAGATAAACTGAGGGTATGTCTACCAGAGGTGTTGCTGGTGCTGGGCACCTCGGGACATGTGCCCCGAACCCCAGCACCGGTGCTCCAGATCTCCAGCCCTGTACCCAGCCAGGGATTCGGGGCCTGGCTGCCCATGGCAGCAGGGGCCCCGTCTCTGTCAGGGGATGCGGGGCCCGGCCTCCTGTGGCTGCTTCAGGCCCCATCCCTGGCCAGGGATGTGGGGCCTAGCCACCCGCAGTGGTGCGGTGGCTTCTGGCCCTGGCCCTGTCCCTGGCCAGGGGGCGGGGCCTGCAGGCTGGGGGCGGGGCCTGGGCCCATGCCCCGGGTCCCTCCTCCGGCCAGGGATGCCTTTGTTTCTGATGTCTACACTGCTGGGCCTGCTGAGATTGATACAGCAGAATCAACTGAACGGGCTGTGGAGACATGGGCAATTGATCCTGGAAGTACTTTATGATCAATGCCATTAATCCAGTCCCTGGAAGAAGTAAGGCTGCATTGACACAGCACAGTGGACACACTGCTGTATGACAATGTAAGTAAGTTGATAGGAGATAGGTAGCATAGACAAGGCCTGAACATAAGACTTGTTTATACCAGAAGGATTATACTGGCACAGATACAGCACTGCAGTTATGTCATCATAAGCTCATAATTTAGAGGCAGTCCTTTCCCACCTCCATAGGAAAACATCTCCCTGAGTGATGGTAGCTAGGACAATGAAGGAATTCTTCTGTGAATATAACTGCATCTAGAATGTGGGTTAGGCCAGCATAACTATAGCTATGGATTTTTGACTCCCCTAAAATCACATCAATGGAGATCTAAATCTTAAAACCAGACATAAACCAATAATGTGTTTCATATGTTGCTTCTCCCACTTTTGCATTAGGATTGTAATGAAAATGACTCCATAATAATGAACAACATTTCCTGAACAAAGATTGCTGAGAAGTCTGTAAACATTTAGGAAGAACAGAAAATAGTAATTAATGTAATTAATTACTCCCACCAGATCCTGTAATGACTTTCTGATTTGGTCCACAAAAATTATATGATCTATCATAAGGATCTTTCCAGTCACTTCATCCTTGATGGATAAGACAAATCAACACTGAAAAAGCATAGAATACTGTTAGATTCTAATATTTTTTAATGTCTTTTTGGATCTTTCATTCTGTCAGGTCTCTTGTGTTGTATCTTAGGTACCTTTCCAGCCAGCAAGTTGGGACATAAAACTCACACCAGGCCCACCCAGAAGAATGGTGCTCTAAACAAGGCAGTGGCCAGCTGCCCACTGAGAAACCCTGGCTTAGATGGGAACAATACATTCCCCAGACTTTCTGGCACACATCCTGCTTACCAGTAAAGACTCTCCTCCCTACCCATTCCACACCTACTTGTAGTCATACTGTCTTTAATGTAATTAACATTTGGCATCAGTCGTTGTCACTTCTGTTCTCTCCAGGTGAAACAAAGTCTGTATTTCTAAGTAAATAAGTAAAGAATTCCAAATGGATTATGTAACTGATAAAGAAGTGTGTGTGTGTGTGTGTGTGTGTGTGTGTGTGTGTGTGTGTGTGTGTGTGTGTGTATACACACACACACACACACACACACACACACACATATATACACACTGTTACATGATCAGTTTGAAGCTGAATCCAGTCAGCCTTTGTTCGTGATAACTTGAATAAGAACCTCTTCAGTATTACCTATGGTGCCTGATTATTGGGGAAAGAATCTTTTGTGCTTTACAACACCTTTTCTGTTAAATAAGGAAGATGAAGATATCTGTAATATAAGATGCCGATATGTAACACACACATTACAAGCCTGGACTTGGTTCAACAAGTTCTTGAACACACACAACAATACTGAATTGTTATATATTTTGATCTGAATACAATGATCTTGACTCACATTGTCTCCTCTTCCAAAGATTTTTCAATGTGACTAACTGCTTATGCAAAATAGAACTGGATGGGGATAGAAGAAATAGGTTTCTATAGAAAAAATAAATGATTGTAGAAATTACTCTAAGACCCTATACAACTGAATTGATAATGGGAATGTGCTTTCTATTTCTTCTTCTTCTTTTTTTTTTTTGCTTTAATTACTTTCAGTATGAATAAACTAATAAAATTCTGTAGAAAGATTTGAAAATTTATCATAGAAAGTTGAGTATTTTTCATTAAGTTATATAGGACTTTCCCATATCGACACCAGCATTGAAATTCACCACAAAGGATGTGAGAATTTTATACTTAGTACATTTAACTGTCCTCTCTATTTTATTTTTATTGTCTTTTCTTTTTAATAGAACTCCTGGTAGCCTCCAAATAATCTTAAATTCAGCACAATCAAGAGAAGTACTTTGGTATCTGGATTCTTATCTGAAAAATTGTTTGAATCTCTTTGTTTACAACAACCTGGAAATCTTCCTCATTACATCTTGGTACTTCTACTCCAAATGTCTGCTAGGGTGAGAAGAGCTTCTTAAAAGTAATACAATTAAAAAGTTGTGAAGAACTAAGACTCCCTTTAAATTACTGAAACAAATAAGAAGTCCTGCAGCACTTAAAGACTAACAAATTTATTTATTGCAAGTGTCACAGGACTCCTTGGGTATGTCCACACACAGTCATTAAATTGAAATAATGCAGTTATTTTGATTTACAAGATTGGAGGTCCACACTACATTTCCTTATATTGAGATAAGGTGCTCCCCTATCTCACAATAAGGAAAGTCATTTTGATATAATAACAGCTAGTATTATATCAAAACAACAGTTAAATCAAAACTTTTGTCTGGAAATAATGCAGTGTGGATGTGTTATTTCAATTTAACTGTTATTTCAATGTAACAGTTTTACCCTTCTTCACCGGGTGCTGTCCTTTTGCTATATATTGGGTGGGGACATGGCCCTTCTAGGGGGCCACGTTGCCACACCTCCTATGGTGTCCCTCTCCTAAACTGAACTACCAAGTCCTGCCCATGGACATGCTAGTTTGATTTCAGTTTCCTAGTGGGGACATGTTGAACTGATTTAACTTAAATCAATTTAATGATTTGTATAGCAATTTTATTAAATCAATTTAACTTACATTAATTTAACTGCCTAAGTGTGGATGTAGCCCATGTTTGTTTTGCTGAACTAGACTAACACAGCTGCCCCTTTGGAAGTATTAAATTAGTGATTCCGATTCCAAAACCTCCTTAGTGAAGATCTATCAAATGTCTACATTTACCGTGCAACATATTTATTTGTTTGACAGGCTTATTCCTTCATTAAACATTTATGTTAGATGGGTTTTAGTATCATACCCCTTGCTGCTGATGTAAACTTAGATTCAAATTTAGACATATATTTTATCATATTATGCTCTGCTTTCCTAGTGCCTTGCTGATGTAATACAATTTGATCTAAGCTTCTTGTGTGTTTGTGAAAACTGAATTCCAGCTGTATTTCACCCTAATTCTTATCAATTGTTGGACCAGACTGATTTTCTACAGTATATGCTGAAGAAAAAAAATCCTCTTCCTTTACATCCGGTAGTTTTGTATAAGCAGACTGATTATAGTTAACTGAATCTTAAAAAAAGAGAATTTTACTATAGAAACAAATTCATTGCTCTGGAGAAATGTTACTGCTGTCAAATTTGCAATAAAATTTACTTAGAAACAACTTTTGCTGAACAATTTGTGGAATTATTTCTAGATCCCCCATACCAGGCGTAGCCAAATTGCAGCTTGGGAGCCACATGCACCTCTTGAATGAAAACGCGCAACTCCCAGAACGTCAGCGAATCAATTTAGGAAAGCAGCCCCAGCCTAGGAGTTTTAAATTTCCTGCCCTGAGCATGCTCAGAGAATGCTTATGGGGAGAGCCCCAACCTGTGCCTAGCCGCTGGAGCAGCCAGGTAAGTGGGGTCCTGGGTGGGGATCGGAGCAGGGCAGCCAGCATCAGGGCCTGGGGATTTGGGAGGGGGTTGGGACAGTGGAGAGAAGCAGTGGCATTGTCGGGATAGCAGTAAGAAGAAGTGGCATGGTCAGGGACTGTGGGGACAAGCGTGGCATGAAGGGGTGCCACTACACATAAAGATTAGGTGAGGCCAGGCCCCCCACTGGCCACCTGGGCCCCAGTCTGTTCCCTACCCCCCTACTGGTTCCCCAAGCACTTCCCAACCACCCCTCCCCCTGTAGTCCCCCAAGTCCTTCCCTAAGCTTGCAGTCCTACCATTGTCTTGTGCTGCCCCAGTCCAACCCCCTCCCCTGTGCCCATTCCCCGGCTGGCATGCCTGCCCCCGGACTTCCCCCTGGCTCCCTCACCTGGCTGCTGGAGGAAAGCGTGGCTGCAGCAGCGGCTGAGACTCCCTGGCCTGACACTGCTCTGAGCAGTTCCCTGCTGGCCAGAAGACTCTCTCTTCCGGCCAGATAGAGGCTGCGGCTGCCAGCTGTGCAGGCAGTGTTCCCTACATGGGGGAGCAAAAGTGTAGGGTAAACAGAAGACTTTGTGACGTATAACAATAGTGGGTAATGGAGGCCCCCTCCCCTAAACACATTTACACTCTGCCAGACTATGTATTAAACAACTAGTTATCTAGGTGCTAGATTGTAGGATAAAGGTGGTGGGAATCAATACCCAGCAGACAGTCTACGTGACCAGGAGAGGGCCTGATCACCCCTCCCTGTGAGTAATAGGCTATAACCAGGGGGTGACCAAAATTATGGAACTCAAGAGCCACACAAGTTGATTATTAAACCTACAAGACCTGCACTGAGGCATATAGCAGTATACTTCTACCTGCTAAATTGATTTGCTGATGTTCTTCCATGAGCCACACTTTTTCATTCAAGAGCGACATGTGGCTCCCAAGCCACAGTTTGGCCACTCCTGGGCTATAACAATAGCCTGTTTCCCTGACTTCACCGGACTTCGCCCTAGGATCTTGAATGGTGCCTCGGAGGACATCGCTCCCCTGCTGAAGCCAGCGGTCGTGAAGTGGGGTCCCCAACTGCTGATTGGGTTGTAAGCCTGTCTATATTACTTTGTGTTTAACTCTGAGTATATCACTTTCTCTGGGTATTTAGTTAAGCAATCTGTTAGTTAATAAAACACTTTATTCCTGCTCTGTGCATCTCCTTGTTGTTGCTACTGGAATCCCAGACCTGAAACTCAAATAACAAATGGTGTACCCCCACACAGTTTAGATGCATTCTACTCAGGGGGTGGCTATGAGTTTCAGGGGGGCTGATGCCCCTGGAGCTCCACACTAGCAGTGCCTCTGATTCCTTGGTTGGGATTTTAAAAATACTCACCACTAGCCTGCAGTCTTCTACATCAAGTGACAGCTAAGTTTTTACTGTATGGGCCTAGTTTTCATGGTATCCTTAAGTAATTATTAGAATCTGACATCAGTAGGATCAATATTTGCCCTTTTTTATGATAAAATTAAAGTACAGAATGAATTTTAAACTTAGCAATTTAGGAGTAGGTAAAAGTATATGGCTATATGCCTCAGTGCAGCTCTTGAAGATTTAATAATCAACTTGTGTGGCTCTTGAGTGGCATAAGTTTGGCCACCCCTGCCTATACCATCTGTAATATTCTTAATGAGATTATTTTGGTTTATTTATTATATTTGCTGCCTTTTGTTTTATATATACACACATTGGCTAAGATCAAATATTCTGGCCTTGCACAATTGAATTCAAGTAAGAAAGGGAAAGGAAAAAAATATTCCACTAACATTCTATTACATGAACATTAGCAAAAGAAATAATCTCCTGACTGAAGCAAACATGGCTGCATCATTTTTCAAACAGGTGTTTAACAAGGACATAAGGACCTGAAACATCTATTTTTATTTTAGCACTAGTATGATATAGTTTCAAGTAGAACTTACAACAACCATTTGGCTAAGATATACACATTCCTCATGTCTGCAAACAAAACAATGATAAAGCTAGAATATGAAGGTTTTTGCAAAGTGAGGAATGGACAGTAGTATCTAATCATCCCTCATAACATACCTATTCCAGACTGTAATTAGAACATCGGTTGCTTTATCAGTACCATTCATTTTTTCAATGCTGTTGCTAAGATACCTGCCAAAGTACTCTAAGAAGTCACAGTAGCCCTTGCTGGAATTCTTTGAGTAATCTGTGAGCTTTCTTCACTGATTAGATTCTGTTTACATGAGCAGCATTTTTATCTCAAGGGAAGACTTATACCTGAAATGGATGTTTTAAAGATACATTTCCATGGAGAGGAATTTCCTAAGATAACAGATTTCAAGTCTGAAATGTTATTGTTTTAAAAATTTATTCCTTGTTTTAAAATAATATCTATAAGCATAAGCCCCAATGAGGGAGCAGAACTCCTTTGTGCTAGATGCTGTACAAACGCATTTAAAAGATGATGGTCCTTGTATTGAACATCTTAAATCTAAAATAATAAAAAAAGAATCTAGATGGACACTATTGTATACTGAGAGCTTTGTTAAAATTTCAGGCTGTCATTTTAAATTTTAGCGTTTTCTTGATTCTGCTTGCAGGCAAGGAGCTGTAGGGAAGCATAGGAACTAGTTTTACTAAACAGACAGCTGCCCTATAGTATGGGGTGGGAGGGTCATGGTGCAAGAGTTGTCTCTGTTTTAGGTAGCTGCCTGCTTTCTCTGTCTTTTCCTTGCTTGAGGTATTTGTATGCTATTCTATAAATTCTACAAAATTAAAAATAAATAAAAAAATTACATTGTGACCTTCTTAAACATGAGAGAAAGCATAAAGTCAAATATAGTAAAATTCTGAAATGAATTAAACTATATCACAGAATTCCAGTGGATAGAACATCCATACTTGAATATATGGGTAGAGCAAGAGGATTATGCTACTGACCACCTGACCAGAACAGCAATTGTAAAATATCTGGGAAGACTAAAGAGACTACAGAAAGAGAAAACCCAGTATAAACAGGAAATCTGAACTCCCCCCATATCAACTGGGTACCTAATGACTGGTTCTTGGAGCAGCTAGTCATCCTTGTATAAGAGAAATTACCATGTACACCCCTTGTAGTAAAAATATTAAAAAAGAGCAACCAACTTGAACAGAAATTACAAAGGAAAAGTCACATGAGTAAAAGCCCTGCAACCTGCAGAGAAACTAAAAACCCTGTCAGAGAGGTAAAAACTAAATATACCCCCCCCTTGCCCCCCGCAATAATGAAGAACAGACAAAAAAGATAAGAGGTACCATTGTGGCTAAACATCATAATGAAAGAGGCAGATACAGACAAAAAAAAAAGTGTCTTTGGAAAATTTAAAATCAAATTCTACTGAACAAATTAGAAAGGAGCACAAACCTGGCATGTCAATTGCAATGCAAAAGGCAAAAGTATAGGTAGGCCAGAAAAGGATTTGAAGAGCAACTAGTAACAAAACAAAACAAAACAAAAAAAATATTACAACATTTAGCACCTTAGAAGCAGGAAGCCTGAAAAACAATCAGGTGCAAGAATTCTGAGGGAAATTAAATATGAAATTGCACAACTAGACATAGTGGTGTGTAATTATCATATAAATGACTCACCAGATAACTGGACAAAAGCTAATGCAACACTGATTTTTAAAGAACGCTCCAAAGGTGATCCTGGGAATTACTGGCCAGTAAACCTAATTTCACTTACACGCACATAGGTTGAAACTGTAGAAGAGTAGTAGACTAATCAAAGCATACACTAACACAATATATTGGGAAAGACCTAACATGACTTTTGTAAAGGGAAACCATATCTAATCAATCTATACAAATTCTTTGAGGTGTCTACAAGGTTAGTCATTTGATTGTGTACTTGGCCTTTCAGAAAGTCCTTAGCGTGGTCCTCCCACTAAAATGTTCTTAATCAAAGTAAGCAGTCATACAATAAGAGGGAAGTTCCTCTTATCAATCAGTAACTGGTTGAAAGACAGGAAACAGAAGGCAGGAATAAATGGTCATTTTTCACTAATGAAAGAGGAAAATGGCAAGGTCCCTCGCGGATTTGTGCTGGAACCAATGTTGGTCAACACATTCACAAATGATCTGGGGAAGAAAAACAGTAAATGGTGAGGTGGCAAAACTTGCAGATGACACAAAGTTGCTCAAGAGTGTTAAGTCCTAAACCAACTGCAATGTTACAATGGAATACCACAAAGTTGTATTACTGGGCAAGAAAATTTCACAAAAAATTCAATATTGATACAGGCAAATTAATTGCAAAACATAATCTCAACTATGCATGCAAACATGATGGGGTGTTAGAACTGGAAATCATACCGAGAAGGACAACAAAAACGATTATGGGTATGGAACAGTTTCCATATGAGGACAGATTAAACAGATATAGTGTTCATCATGGCAAAAGAGATTACTGAGGAAGAGAATATGACAGAGGTCTATAAAATTATGAATTGTTTAGGAAAAATGAGTAAGAAAGTGTTATTTGGCCGCTTCACATAACACAAGAACTAGTGGTCACCCATTTAAATTGAGAGCAGGTTTTAAACAAACATAAAGTAGTACTTTTTCACACAATGCATAGTTAACTTATGAAAACTTGTTGACAGAATTATCAGAAGTTCAAAAGTATAACTGGTTTCTTAAAAGAAATTGAAAAAAATTACATAGGTCCATGGAGGATAGGTCCATCAGTGGCTGTTAGCCAAGGTAGCTAGGGGTACAACAGATTCTAGATTCCTTAAACTTCTTACTGTCAGAATCTGGGATTGGATGACAGGAAAGGATCACTCAGTAATTGTCTGTTCTACTCATTCTTTCTGAAGCACGTAGCACTAGCCATTGTTGGAAGTCAGGATACTGGGCTAGACAGATCATTGGTCAGACTCTGTATGGAGATTCTTATGGTCCAGAAATATTGTTTTACCTAAACCTTTCTGTATGTATGCCATGAATGTAACAGATACAAGAGAAGGGGTGTGGGGTGAAACAGAAGGGAAAACACAAGGTAAAAGTGAGACAACCAGCACTAGTGAAATAAAGCTGTGGTCATAGGAGACCAACTGCATATGACAATACAACTAATGACAGTATTTTTAAACAGAGATCTGAGGGAAAACCATGTAGTTGTATAGGGACCACCCCAGATATTGGAGAAAGAGCACAAGCACTTGTGAAAATGTTTGAGAAATCAGTGGGGCTGGTTGAAAATTTTCCATCTGAAGACTGAGTTGTTGGATGACTTTTTGTTTGTTTTATGAAGAAAATAAAAACAAAACATTTTTTGCCCCATTTTCTTCAAACTATTCTTTGGGGTCAAAACCTACTGATCAGATCTAGGAAAGAACAATCAAGGCAGGTGTGGCGACTGTTTATTGGAAGCATTACTAGCGATTACTGGCTCTGTTTTCCTTATTTCAGAGGGCGGCTGACGGGGGAGCCCAGGCCCTCCCACTTACTGATCTTCAGCCCAGGGCCCTCTGAGGGTTACCAAAGGCCAGGCAAACCAAAATGCTTTACAGCTTTCTTCTGCGTGCCATTTCTTGCCCCTGCAGTCTGCAGAAACAGTCTCGGGGGTGGGGGTGGGGGGAATTTCTGAAGAAATAGCACCTTTGGTCTTTTGTTTTCAGTCTTTTCAGGCCTCCTCTCAGAATATTACATTGTGCAAGGCAGTGTAAAAGTAACAAACATGTCTTTGCCTCAGAAAAGCTTTCAACAAGTGGATACCACAAATAGATGGGGGAACACAAGCTAATCATGAGATGATTATCAGCAACACAGATATGTCATGTGTCCAGGCAGAGGATAGTTCTCCAATAAATGCTCAGATGCGTGTAAACAAACAGGTATGTCACAATGCACATATCTAACTAGAGAACTGACAGTGACAATCTGAATGGCCACATGTTCGTGAGATAAGCAAGGAACAGGTAGACTAGTATCTTTGAGAGTGCTGCATTTGTATCAGTGTTTTATCTTATTATCAGCTAGAAAGTACTTTTTTTTAATATCTTCAGTTTGTAAGATGAATTGTGTGTATCCTATTCCTCCAGTCTTACACAACCTAAAATATGTTTGCCACTAAACATAAAATACTGTAACTTGATCCCAACAAACAAATGTAAAATCTGACTCCTTGCCTTCTGAAATAATAGTTCTGATTAGTATTTGTGTGCTATCCTTCCTGATGAACAGATTGCACAGAAGTTGTAAGGTTGTGCTGTTGACACATATGGAGGCTGTACATTTGGTGGTGATGTTAATAATTTCTCAGAAGTTGATATTAACTCAGTCAGATTATGCCCTTACCTTATGTTGCTTCAACATTCATAGCAGTAGATTTTGATATAACTGTTGGGATCAAAAACTGCATCTCATACAATACACTAGAACTTTCTGTTTACACTTGTGGGATCCATTCTCCAAGCTCACCAAGCAAAGGTATTTTAGTATTCCACTTTTGGCACTTAATGCAAATATCTTGATGCACACTTATCAGGTTACATTCACACTGCCCTCCACAGTGGAGATTTAAAGACAGATGCATTGTCAAAATGTGACATTTACCCTGCTGTGTTTTGTGTGTTGGCAGGGGCAGGGAGAGGGGGACAAGAACACTTCCAGACCAGATACAGTGATAGGAGGACAGCAGCAGAGAAACCACATATAGATGGTGTCTGTACATGGGGGGGGGGGGAACACACCCACAAGGAGTCGTGTGGCACTTAAAGACTAACAGATTTATTTTTCGCATGAGCTTTCATGGGAGAAAATCCCACTTCATCAGATGCTTCGAAGATGGGTGAACTTACAGAAAGGAATGAAACTAAATGCAAGGGGGTGTAAAACACAGGATCAGGTCATACAGTAACAGCAAATCAGAGCAGTTGTTAGGTTCAAACCCTGGGCAGCCTGAAGTCAAATTACCTTTTGTAATGGGAAAAGAACCCCTAGTCTTGATTCAATCCTGCTTTCACAGAATTTAATTTGCATATTAATTCGAATTCAGCTGTTTCTCTTTGAAGTCTTGATGTCCCAGTCACATCTCTGATGACAGTCATTAACAAATTCATTTACTGAGTGATTAGAAAGATGGAAGTGCTCAGCAACTGGGTTTTTTTGTTTGTTTGTTTTGTGATTTCTGATATCAGCTCTATGTTCATTTATTCATTTGTGCAGGGATCGTCCTGTTTGTCCAAAGTATAAGGTGTTGGGATATTTCTGGCACATGATGGCATAGATCACATTAGTAGATGAGCAGGTAAATGAGCCTTTGATGGAGTAGCAGGCTTAATTAGGATCTATGATGAGCCCAGGATAGAAGCACAGTGGCGACAAGACCAGAAACAGGGTTTACACAACTCTCATGGAAAGCTGTACAGGTTATTTCTGGCTGGAGTAACTGCACGAGAAGCTGCAGGTGGGGCCTGCACAACCAGCCCCCCTGATGCACCCATTTCTGGGAGTTGCATTGCATACCCTGACACTCTTCATACTCTACATACTTGGAACTTCGACCTTGTACAGCCACCACTTATTAGATTAACTTTATTTCTCTAATATGGCTGCAGAAATACCTTGTATCATAGATGATGAATTTGGGATTTGTAGTAGAATATGTATCAAATATGCGTCCAGAAGGAAAAATGTGTACTCAATTGTAGGAGTGCTTTAGAAGTTTTTCTAAAAATCTTTAGAAAGTGCATTCCAGTGGGGTAGCTTCTCCCTTATTTATTGAGCTGCAAACTAAGAATACTCAGTTTCACTTTTGAAAGCTGAACCAGCTATTAGACATTTAGATCCAAGAGACAGATACATACATTGTCTGTGCAATTTACTTCCAGCTCAGAAAAGTGTGGATTGGATTGGTACTGAAAAGTTTGCTATGACATACAATACTGATGAATGAATAGCTAGTTGTGCATAGTGGCATATCAGGTTGACATTTCAAAAAAAAATTATGAGGCTGTGTGCACTATTTCACACACCCAACAATACTATTGACTCTGAGTTCATTCTGTAATCATAACATGCCCTATCTTATTGACACACAAGGGCCATATTTACCACCCTATCAGAAGACGACATTTGAAGTGGTATTGTGTTTATATAGTTCAGTCCAGTAAAGTTCTGAAGGAACAGATTGCCAAGTGAATGTTTTTTTGGGCACCAGGGGCAAACCTTTGTTGAATTTCTGCCACCATAGCTCTGTCATATTTATTATTCATTTTTCTAGAAGACCCTTTGCTGTGTAAGTAGCAGGTTTAGTTTGGCTGAACACTACAACTTGCATTGTTCTACATGTGTTAATTCTTCAAGAACATTTATAAGTGCTTCTCGCTGCTCTGCTCTGGATGACTGACTTCAGTGAAATGCTTCTGCTGATTTGGATAACCCTACAGATATTTGCAGATATGCTCATTACTTATGTGTACTTGAGAAAGTTCTCCTTTATGCTCTGTTGAAATTGCTTGGCAGTGCAATAAAGTCCTGGGCTGCTGTTGCAGTTTCTGGTACTAATTTAGAACCCCCTATTGGGATCTGCTGAACAGTCTAGGACCCCAGGGCTGTTGTCCCTAATGAGTCCTTTGTCTGAAGGGTTAGTCCATTAAAATAAACAGCTGTTAATTGCACACAGAAATGGGAAAATTATCTTTTAAGAATCCAATTTCATGTAATCATTTTTCTAAATGAGGCAGTGGTAGAATTTACCCTGGCCATTGTGGGAATCAGATGAAGTCCGGTTCAGTTATATAATAACTTTTGGCATCAGAGGTATTACATTAGGCTCATAAAATCACTTGGATGGAAGCTATAGTGTAGGTGTCTGATTTAGATTTTTACAAGTACAACTGTCTTCCCACAATGCATGAATCAGAATTAACCAGCAATACGTGCACTAATCCGGGCATCTTGCAACTCCATATATTTTTCCATCTGCTCTTTCTAGGGCCAGATTTTATACCTAGGAGGCCTTTAAATTAACACTTTTTTTTTTTTTTTTTTAAGAGGAACAGTTGTTCTCAGCCTAGATGCTTAACTTACCTTCTGTTGCTCCCCGCAGTTGAGGTGGCAGTGAGGAAGGTTTCTAGAGAGATTTTACTAGGTTACACCTATTGCTACTTGGTACTGGGAGGGTTGTAGTAATACTGTTTCAATGAGCTATTTGTAATTTACCTCCTACAGGTTATCCTAGCAATGTCTATGGCCTCATCTACACTGCTGGGAAAATTCAGCACCAGTCAATGGAAGTTACACAAGCTGTGCAGAGTAGCTTTGTGATTGGCTACCACTGTGACCTCCTCAGTTCCCACTCACGAATCCCGATTCATAGAGCCCTGCAAATCTGCAGATATCCGCCTTATATCCGCATCTGCGGATACAACATGGATATCCGTGGACCATTTCTTGTGGATGCAGATCGGATACGGATCCACTTATTTGTATCTGCGCAGGGCTCTACCGATTCACCCTGTTTTGCCAAGAGACCACTCACTCCTGAGTCAGTCCACTCCTGCCTCTCATGTGCAATTGATTCCAAGCAGTGGGTGTATGTTGTCTGGCTACTCAAGGGACAGTCCCCAAGGGAGCACAACCACTCTCAGTTACTTTCACTGGGAACCACTGTCTGACAGGGATTGGGACCCACTCCCAAACACCATGCACTCAAGTCCGTCCACTTAACAAACAAATGGATCGTGCCCAGCCTTCGTAACTCACACCCTCTGAAGGCCACACATCTTTAGATAAAATAACTACTAGTTTATTGCTCATGTAGGCACCCTGTATTTTAGGGGCCTCTGAAATCAAGTAGGAGGTTAACATTTAAGCAGTTTCTATGTGCTGTAACTTCCCCACTGAGGGACTACAACTCCCATGATCCCTTGGAAGAGGGAGAAAGGGAGACCCTGGCTGCCCTCCAGGAAGCAGGGGGAACAAAGGGGTCTCTGGGGGGGAGAGACAGAGAGACATGCCTGAATCTGGAAGCTGCTGTGAGTGCTCCTGGGGCTCCTGAAGCTGCTCCTGGGGTTCCTGAGACTGCCAGAGGCTCACTCAAGCAGGGAGCTTCAGAGGTTGGTGGCTTACTCAGCCCAAAACAGGATCTGAGCCTAGAACTGGCGGAGCTAGATCTGCAGTGAGGGTGTGAGTGAATTTGGAGCAGAGCTTGTAAAGCCAGGGAGTCTGCTAAGAGACTGACTGGGCTTGAGGGGAAGCAGTGTGGCAGTCCCTCTGAACCAGGGCCGGGACAACAGATCATTGGTTGGGCTCACTATGGATCTGCAGCATGGTTCTGAGCGGATACACTGGACCATCAGCATGCTGCCTTGTCTCCTTCACTGAGCCTCCAAGTGTGCCCATGCAAGCAAGTGGTTGGGGTTCTGAACTCTGGGAAGGGTGTCCTCTGAATTGGAAAAAGGGGTGTGAACATGCCAATTAGATAAGTTTCCTGTAAACTGTATTCTGTGTCTGCTCACTGATTTATTTACTTGCCTCTATGTAT
This sequence comes from Podocnemis expansa, assembly GCA_007922195.1. Classification (NCBI taxonomy): domain Eukaryota; kingdom Metazoa; phylum Chordata; order Testudines; family Podocnemididae; genus Podocnemis; species Podocnemis expansa. The sequence goes on from ML681991.1 coordinate 32,082,045, forward strand.
TCAAATTAATAGTAATGCTCAATTGCATCTTGTTAGGATAAGTTTCTGTGTTAAGTAAAGGTTTGTTACATGCAATTGAACACTATGAATGTATTATACATATAAGTAGTAAGTTTGGATTAGACCCATCCCACACGTCATTCTTATCCACATGGATTTAGTCCTGGAGGTTCCCAAGGCATGCCACTAAGCGTGTACCAGACCCAACCAGGTGAAGGCACCGCCAAGCTTAATTTCCTGTAAAGCAAAGGGCCTGCAGAAGAAGAGTGGATAGAGGATTCCCACAATCCCAAAATCACCCCTGGGAAACTCAGGATCTCTTTGTCATCAAATTTAGGCGCCGGTGCATACATGAGTGTTGCCTGCTCCCAACTAACCCAGGGAGACAAGGGAGAGGGTTACACTCAGATTATAATTCTAAATTGGAGTATGGCCAGTGAAGACAGAATCATGATATAAATGAGTCAGGAGTGACCACAGGGAAATAAAAGGTAAAACATGCATACTATCCTAATATCTCTACCTAAACTGACCTCATTGTCCAAACTGCTGAGATTGAATTTATTTACAAATTCAGTTGCATTGCCTCAGGACTTAATAAGGACATTGGATTTTTCTCTCATTACAACATGTGATTTGACCTCATCTTTCTTTTTATGCTGTTCCCCAGTGTTTGAACCTTTACAACTGTTTTGATCTGCTGTTACAGTGCGACCTATTCCCATAACTTCCACTCCCCTGCATTTATTTCCTCCCATTCTGTAAGTTCCCTCACCTTCAGAGCTTCTGACAAAGTGTGATTTTTGCCCATGAAAGCTCATACAATAAATAAATTTGTCAGTCTTTAAGTGCCACAGGACTCCTTGTTTGTTTAACTGAACTAGACTAACATGGCTGCCCCTTTGGAACTCATTGTCCAAGTTTATGTTCAAAGTGTTCGGCTCTCAGATGTTTGTACAGGCAATCTCTGCCTAAGACCAGAAATGGCTCAGATCTTGCTTGAAGTTGTTTCAAGAGGAAGATTTCCAGGCAAAAAGTCCAAAATCCTTCCAAGTGTCTCTGTTTGTTTCCAAACCCCCTCAACCCCTCCCCTTCTGGCCAGAGGAGATCTTTTTGTCTGGTCTGAGCCACTTTACTTTACATATGTTTTGTTGCCTTTTACACAGAGCTAGAACTAGCTGTTCCGGCACCTGGGGCAAGCAGCCCCAAAGGCACCCTCCCCTGACTTGGCCCTGATCTGGCCCGGGGCCCGATCTAGTCCCAGCCACCACTGGCAAACAGCAGGGAGCTGGATCCGTCCCCAGCCGGCAGTGTGGAGCCAGATCCAACCCCCGTCACCTTCCAGCGGCCGCTGAGGATGGATCCAGCTCCCTGCCACCCCAGGTGCTGAATTTTAGAAGGCAGGCAAGAAACTGCAGCTGCTGGCCCTGCAACGCCCTCTAAGATTTGGCGTCTAGGGTTTTGCTCTGGTTCTCCCATTCTAGTTACAGCCCTGTTCCTGTAGATACTTGCTTACTCACAACTTTGGTTGTTTACATACTGCTGGAAGAGAGTTCAGTCTGTTTCCCACTCCCCTGAGCCATGCCGAATGTGCTACACATCTGTGCACATACATGTTACTGCAGGGAACTTGGTACCATAGTAATCATGCAGAATATGTTGTGAACATTAATAAATGCACCTTGCATGGCCTAACTAGCATAAAAACATACAATCACACTGCAGAAGTGAACAGAAAAATCATAAAGAATGTAACTCAGGGTGCACAGATGTGCATCTGATAACTCCCATTGACTCCCCTTCAATGTTCCCTCTAAGGCCGTTTGAGTACCCCTGCGGCAGCTGAGGAACTCCTGTTGCTCGCTGCGCTCCCCCCCCATGGAGCCTGCCGCGGAGCCACCCCCCCCCCGCACCCGGCATCACCCCCCCCACTCCTGGCAGCAGCCCCCCCGCTCCCACTCGCCTACCCTAGTTGCTTGTGGACCCCGATGAATGGTGGAAGGCTGAATGTGGACTGGCTCGCAAAAAGTTTGAGTACCCCTGGCTTAGAGGGAACACTGCAGGATCTTCACTGTGCTGAACCACTTAAGGTGGTGGTTTTACTGAGTCCGTTTCCAGATCGACTTATTTTGTTTTAACTGACTGCTCAGTTGTTCCAGAAAGATTGATCTGATGGCAGTGACTTTGCTGCTATCAATGTAGATGTGGCCTATATCTCAGATGACTAAATCATTACATTATTGTTAGACAGAGAAAAACAAGATTGGGTTTATTTTCTTAGATTTGTTTTTTTAATTATATGTATTGTTTTCTTATCTCCTGAAGAGAGGAAAATGGAACCCTAAAACTATTTCCACACTACAAACTACTGTGAGGTGGCTGTTGTTGTCTGTATATAGCAAAATCAAAGTCCTGTGTCACTTTAAAGACTAACAAATTTCTTTAAGCATACACTTTTGAGGCTGCAATGAACAGCATCTGAAGAAGTGGGTTGCAGCCCATGAAAGCTTTTGTCCAAAGAAATTTGTTAGTCTTTAAGGTGACACAAGACTTTCATTGTTTTTAATTACAAACTACTTTGGCATAGCTTACATCAAGCAGGGGCATGAATAATCTCCACTCCCTGAATGATACAATTTATGTCAACCTAAACGCTGGTATGGACAGTGGTATATTGGCAAAAGAGCTTCTCCCACTAAATGTAGTTACCAACTCATGCAGAGGCAGGAGTTACTAAGCTTCCCCATAGTAAAACTCTCCCATCAGCTTCGAGCTTTTTCATCAGAAGCATTAAGGCAATGCAGCATCAGTGAAGTTATGCTGTAGCTACTGTAGTGTAAACAGAGACTAACTCTGCAAAGGCCCAGTCATGCCGTGTATGAAGTATGCTCAACGTCTACTGAGATGCAGTAAATATTCTCAACACCAGTTAAAGACAAAACATGGTATCTATGCTGTTCTAGTCACATTGGTCTCAGGATATTAGAGAGTCAAGATTGGTGAGGAAATGTTTTTATCAGACCAACTTCTGTTAGTGCGATAGAGAAAAAAGTTCCTCTTTAGGTCTGAGAACAATACAAAAATGATCAGATAGTTCAGTGTAAGTAGTGAGCACATATTTTTTCAATTATGGTCCCTTAGAACAGGAGTTCCCAAACCTATTAGTGTCATGACATGGTTGGCAGCCCTCAACCATATGCGACATACGATGCCTCACTGAGGTTCCCCCCACTACCAAGGCTCCCTCTGCCACCAGCAGTTTCAGTGGCAGTTCTTAAGGGAGCAGTGCCTGCTGCCTAAGACAAATGCTGCAACAGGCAAATTCATCAGCAGCTCTTGAAAAAACAGCCCCTTTCCTCACCTACAGAGAGCTGCTGACAGAGGCAATTTTGATGAGGGCTCTTCAAAACACAGTCCCCGCTGTCAAAAGCAGCAGCCACTGTAAACAATTTCAGTGGCAGTGCAATAACCACACACCCCTGCCCAATCAGCCGCAAGCCTTTGCACTACTCAAACACAGCCATACCAGGGGTTGCTTCAGCAGTAAGGAGGTTCTTTCAGAAGTGGGCTGAGTAGTGGTGGCACACTCAGCTGCACGCTGCAACCCACTTTTGTGTTGCAACACAGCAGTTTGAGAACCACTGTTTGGGTATGTCCGCACTTAGTCTTTATATTGAAATAATGCTGATTATTTCAATTTAAAAGATTGCATGTATACACTATAGTTCCTGATTTCAAAATAAGAAGATCCCTCATTTCAAAATATGGAAAGTTATTTTGATGTAATAAAACTTAGTATTATATTGAACTGACAGTTAAATCAAAACCATTATTTCAAAATAACACAGTGTGAACGTGTTATTTCAATTTAACTGTTCTTTCGATTTAACACTTTTGCCCTTCTCTTTCCCATGGTGCTGTCATTTTTCTATCTATTGGGAGGGGGCCATGCCTCCCATGGTCCCCTCTCCTATATTGAACTACCAAGTCCTGTCCATGGACATGCAAGTTTGATTTGAGTTTCTAGTTGGGGACATGTTAAATTGATTTAACTTAAATTGATTTAACTGCATAAGTGTGGACACAGCCTTTTAGAGTATCTGCTTACTACTTATGCTAAACTATCTCTGCACTTGTATTTAGCTGTGATGCTAGGAATACTGTCACTGGACATGAAGAAGAGCTGTGTGTAGCTTGAAAACTTCTCCCTCTCTCACCAACAGACGTTGATCAATAAATAAATAAAACATATTTCCTCTTCCACCTTGTCTCTCTAACAGGTTTTAAGTGCAGTGACAGGAACAATGCAAAGGAATAGGACCTCAGTGGTAGTTATCCTTGTCTCTGTGTTACAGTTTTCAATGTATTTATTACATTTGTTTTTCTTTGCCACTTTTATTTCCTTTTCCGTTTTAGACTGACTTACTATATGTCTACACTTCATTTGACCAAGCATATAAAGTGCTGATATACTTTAGTCACCAGTATGTTATATTTTTATTATAAATATAATTTCCTTGAATTAAATACAACTAGTACCAGTATCAGAAAAAAATGGCTTCAGGGAATGGAGGGTCAGTCTAAATCAGGGGTCTCAAACACATGGCCCGTGGGCTGCATGTGGCCCTTAAAGCTATTTACTGTGGCTCTCAACGACACTATTGTTACTGATATTTGCAATATCGTTGTATGAAAAGGTTTCAGTGTTGTGGCCCTGTACTAGTCCTCATGTGGCCCTCGTGGTGATTTGACTTTGAGACCCCTGGTCTAATGTTTTTGCTGTATGCACTCTTCTGTAATTGGGATACTGCAGTGGCTACTGGCAGGAAAATTTCTCAAAGGAAGCTATTTAGTCTGTCTCTATTTCATTCATGGAGGAATTTAACCATGACTCTGCTACATACTTATCACTAGGATAGGAATGCATTTTTAGAAGTTTTCTCATCCTGCCTCCAAAGTGACTACAAGAGTCTGAAGACTATGAGGTTCCTGTCCAGTCTCATAATTAAAAGTAATGCAAGAATGTGAATTGAGGGAGAGGGGAAAGTATAACCTCATTGTCCATACTATATGATTTAGGACTGCACGTAATTCCATTTTCTGTGATCACTGTAGGGGTTAATAGAGTTATTCAGAAGCTAAATGGAAACATATGGCTCTAAATGAAATTTTGTTATCAGTGACAAAGTTCTGAGTGGACATTTAAAATATTTCCATCTGATGCAACAATCCCTCTTTTATGCAGCTGTACCTGGAATGACATTCCTCATTTTATGAGCAAAGATTCTGTTCTAAAGCCAGCAGAAGTCTTTCCATTGACTTCAATGGACTTTGATCAGAATCTCAGTGTCTTCATGGAAGTCTTCTATAACACTGTTCATTTTGCTATGGCTTCCAACTTCTCTGTAGCCAATTCCTCCCCACTTGTCGGTCTCTTTAAAAGTATCATAATTTGTATGATTCACTTGTTAGATAATGACTCTTTGTAAAACAGGTTATTTGTTTTAACTTTTGCCTTTTGTTCCCTAATCCCCTTTCTTCTATTTTAGGCCCTGACCCTGCATACATTTGTGCATGGACTTTCTATTTTCATTCACATGTGAGTAAGTCCATGTATACATCTGCAGTGAAGTTGTACCAATCTTCTTGTACCAACCTTCTGGTGAAAATGCTCTATGCTGACAGAAGAGGTGCTCTCCTGTCTGAATAATAAATAAACAAATAAATAAATAAATAAAAATAATAATAAAGCAGCCCTCCCATCAATATAGTGCTATGCAAACAAGTTCTCATACTACTGTAACTTTTGTTGCGCATGGAGGGTGGTTTATATCATATCGAAGTGATATAAGTTATCCTGGAATCAGCTGTAGTGTGGACATACCCTAAGTGCTTACACCTTGCCTGGGACAGAGATTGTGTTTTTTATTTTAAATCTCTGTAAAGAATCTTTTGAAAATATGGAACTATAAGCAGGTTGTTTTTCATTATTCTTATTTCCTAAGTTCTATTCATTTATATGCTTTTTACACTAGAATCTGCATTCTAACAGCACAGTTAAAAGATCCCTTGGATTATCAAAGTACATGTTATGAGGGGAAGTTGCTCAAAAGAAACAATGGGCAAGGGTTTTATAATTTTAAAGATCTCTCTATTGATCCCATAGGTACTGAATATTATTTGTCATGTTAGAAAACACAAAAGGAGAAAGTTACAGTGTCAAGTGCTGAGTTTTCCACATGACCTTGCTATTTTAAGGGTTAAATTTGTGAGTTTACTTAATTTGCTCTTTATTTTTCATAACTATCTGGATTTAAAAGTGTACTTGTTTGGGTGGGATGAGGGAAGCAATAAGAAAAGCTGTTGTTTTTAATATTCTAAAGATGATTGACTCATTTGCTGTGAATGAGTTGTATTTAGTTTATCCATCTAGATAACCACAGCAGAAAATATCACAAGCATAATGAAAATTTAAATATATTACTGTCATTTTAATATGTTATTTGGATTTTAATAGACCTATTTTAAAGAAAATAGGTATCATGTATTTTGGTTAAATGTAAAGTAGATTTAGAGAAGTAATTTTCAGATTGCCAAAGTCCATTAACCTGATGTCTATTTAATGTATGGAATTGTACCTTTGAGAGTAGGATAAGACATAAAAGAAGCTTCAAACACTTAGCCAAAAGATCTGATTAACTGCTCATTGTACACAAATAGACCATCTAGAGAATTTTAGCCAGACCTGAACTATTAAGAAAGTTACAAATTTGTGTAATTTCAGTTATAATGAAAAGTGTGAGGGAAGTGAAGCATTACGGATTCCATTTGAAATAAACCTTTATTTAACATTTGTACTAGCAAACTGCAGTTGTGGAGGGCTGAGATTCTGTCTCATTCTCTCAGCTAGCTGCCAGAGAAGCAGAAATGGTCAGTTAGGATGTCTAACACATGGTCTAATAAGGCATGTACTGGCTTTAAACTGCAGCATAAGATGATTAATTTAATTAAAGTAAGTTAATGTGTTCACTTACCATTTGTTTTAAACAGCTTGTCACTGCTTCTTGGTTTGTTTTGTTTGTGTTTGTTTTTTAAAGGAAGTTTTATCCCTGCCCTTTCTTTCCTTTCCACTGTTTTTTTTTTAAAGTGATCCTTTCTAGTTATATGTTAATCAATGATGTTGAGGTAATGATTAGCTCTATCACAAAAAAACTACCCATTTTAAACAGAACAAAGGTTTTTAGGAGACTATTGCATATCAGTTCCAAGGCACTTAACTCAGATACAGCAGCCAGGTTACTAAAAACAAAAGGACTTCATTTTTGTCCTGTCCAGCAGATTCTTGGGATAAGAGAATTTGAAGAACATAATACAGCTCAACTAACAGAGTATTTTCCAAGCCTAAACAGAGACCACTGATTGGCTATGTTCACACGGGGAGCGCTTGTTTCGAAACAAGAGGTTTCGAAACAAGCTGTTTTGAAATAACATATTATTTCGAAACAACTTATTTCGAGGACAAAAAACTTTGTTCTCGAAATAAGGCAGCGAAATACCAGGTCCACAGTGTGGACATGCTATTCCGCCTGGGGAGGGGAATTGCAGGCACCGGCGGGCTAAAGAGCGGGTGGGCGCTTTACCCCGGGGGGCTTTAAAGCCCCCCCCTGCCCCCAAACCTGGGGGCGCGGCCCCAGCGCGGGGCTGGAGACCACTGCTGCCGGGGCCGGAGTGAGCGCCGGCGCGGAATCCCCGCGCCGATGCTCCTGCCGGGGGTGGGGGGGTGGGGCGGGGGGTGCCCCGGAGCCCCGCCCCCGGAATCCCCGGCGTGACGCTCCTGGGAGGAGGGGCACATGTTGTCTCGGAACACTTTGTTCTGAAACAACATGTCCGAACAGGGCTGTTTCGAAACCTCTGTTTCAAAACAACTCTGTTTCAACAGGAAACGAGGTTTAAGTTGTTTCGCAAAGACCATGGCCATTTTGAAAGAAGCGGTTTGCTTTTTTCGAAATGGCCGTGTGTCGTGTGGCCATGGCACTCCTTATTTCGAAACAACCTCTGTTGTTTCGAAATAAGGAGTGTGTGTGGACATACCCATTCTAACTACCAAAATAAAATAAAATAAAATCCATGTAAAGGCAGTCAAAACTATCTCAGTTTCCTAGTCTCTCCCTTTGTAGACCCCAGAACACCTGGTACTTAGCTGCTAATTAAAAGTAATTAACCCTCATTTGTAACATTACATTTTCACATATTCCTCCTGCAAATCCCAAGGGGGTTCTCTCTTATCTAATTAACCTGTTCTAACTCAGTCCCACTGGCAGGCAGTAAGGATAGAGCTTTTAGCCAAGAGGGTTATTAACTCTTCTCCCATCAGCCTTCAGGTTGTATCTTAGCCCATGTTAAGACTATTATTAGGAGAATTACATAGCTTTGGCATTGGGCATGTGCCCTCCACTCCTGTCCCCCCCACCCCCAAAGGTGACTTTAAAACAAATTATCAATATTCCTTGAGATATTTTGATAACAAAAATGTTTTGATTTTGTTAAGCCTTATATTATGCTTTTAACCCTTACATGGCAACAAAATACAATTGGAGCAAAGAGAACAGAAGCTAAAGAGCAGCACCTTGACCTCTTAACCAGTAATGAACTCAAGCAGTTTAATTTGAAAAACCCTCTCTCACCCCAGCAATCTTAAAAGATCAATGTTTCCAAACTCCTTTGATTTATGTTTTCTAACAACAAAAGTATTTCTTTCTGTGACCACTGTAAACAGGGATTCATCACTGAAGTAGTATTTCCAGTGGGGTCCCACAAGCATTGGTTCTTGACCCTACACTGTATAGCGTTTTTATTAACAAGTTGAAAGAAAAAATAAAGTCAACACTGTTAATGTTTGCAGGAGACACAAAAAGTGGGTGAGTGGTAAATAATAAAGAAGTCACTGATAGAGAACAACATGGATGTCTTGGTAAGCTGGGCACAAGTAAACAATGTGCATTTTAATATGGCCAGATGTTAATTTATACGTCTAGGAACAAAGGACAATCTATTTTAAAATGATGAGGGAGGGAGTTCTATCCTGGGACTCTGTGATGTTGAAAAAATTGAGAATGATGATAGATAATCAGCTGAACATGAGCTTGCAGATGTTGTGGCCAAAAGGGCTCATACAATCTTGGATATATGTAAAGAGGAAACCTGAACAGAAGCAGAGAGCATATTTTACCTCTTTATTTGGCACTGGAATGATTGCTCTTAGAGCAGTGCATCCAGTTCTGCTGTCCATAATTCAATAAGGATGTTGACAAACTAAAGAGGTTCAGACAATAGCCACAAAAAAAGATTATAGGATTAGCAAATTTCCCTTACATAGTAATAGACTCAAGGAGATCAATCTGTTTGGTTTAACAAAGAAAAGGTTCAGGTGTGATTTGATTATAGTCTCTAAGTTCCCACAATCAAGTATTTAATAATGGGCTCATCAAACTAGCAGAGAAAGATATAACCTGATCCAAGGCTGGAAGCTGAAGTTAGGAAAATTCAGACCAGAAATAAAGTGTGCATTTTTAACAGTGAACCTAATCAACTATGGGCAAAACTTAGCACAGGTCATCATTGAATCCCCAACACTGACTTTCTTCTCTCTCTCTCTCTCTCTCTCTCTCTCTCTCTCTCTCTTTAAATCAAGATCAGATGTGTTTGTCTGAAAGAAATGTTTAAAGAATTATTTTGGAGAAGTTCTATGGCCTGTGTTATGCAGGAAGTCAGACTATATGGTCACAGTGATCACTTCTGGCTTTGAAACCTTGGGAGCTATGTTTTGGTAACATCTTAGTCTTTTCATATCTTAAAACAAAACATTTTTTTATCAGCAGCTGAGAGCAGCTTCTCAGTTTTATTGATGTAAATGGAGCAAAACTCTGTTAAAAACAATGGACTCATTTTAACATGGGTGTAACAGAGATCAGAATTTCTCATTTCTAATGAATATTTAATTATGCATTTCTGCTAGAGACGCAATCATCTGCATATTAAAATCCCATCACAGGACCTTGCCTTTTTCCACTGTACTTAATAGCTTCTTCTAGGTCATTGTAAGTACATGGACTATCTCAATATCTCGTCTTGCTCTCCTCACCTCAGATATTATCAGCCTGAAATGTGGAGAGACACAATGATTTGAAGACACAAAAAAATTATTTCCATACATGGAGTCTTTCATCAAAGCTTCAGATTGATTTTGGATGCAAGATTAAGTGCCCAAATTTTATTAAATGTTCAGTGACATTGTGTGCCTAAGAAAAATCTTAAGGTGCCTTGTCTTTCAGAGAGTGACTTTTAAACACTTTGCGAAAATCAGGTCCTTTTACAGTGTCTTCATTAGGATACCCAAAAATTAAGCCACTCAGAGATACTCCTCTTTTCCTGACAATCTCACATAGCCAAGTTCCAAAGGGGCAGCTGTGTTAGTCTAGTAAAACAAAAACAAAAGCAAGGCACCTTGTGGCACTTAAAGACTAATAGATTTATTTATTGCATTTATTGTCAAAGCATCTGACAAAGTGGGATATTCTCTCATGAAAGCTCATGTGATAAATAAATCTGTCAGTCTTTAAGTGCCACAAGACTCCTTGCTTTTTTTTTTTTACATAGCCAATACCTTAAGGAACTTAATTCACTGGTGCTAGATCCTCAAAAGTACTTAACACCAGAAGCTCCTGTTGCAAATATCAGTAGCTGCTGGATAATAATCCTACCATTTTATTTAGGTGCCTAAAATATTAACTAAACTCTTTGGAAAAATCTGTCTCTAATTGTCAGCACTGAGCCCTTCTGAAGATATTGAGTGCATCACTTAAGCATGCTTGATCTGCTGTGCAAAACGGTGACATGAAGAATAGTCATGGGTCCCAATTCTTCTATTATTGTTTTTAGGGTCTTAGTATCTTGGAGCCCTAGTGATGGGCCAGGAACTCATTGTGCCAGACACCATACAAATACAGAATAGCAAGATGATCCATAATCCAAAAGCTGCCACTTTTTCAAAGTCCTAGGAACAGAGAAAGTTTGAGCAATTAACAGGCATACCAGAGTACTGGGAATTCAGAGCTGTTGCACTTCTACACAAGTGCACCAATGTTGGGCAGCCTCCTGCTTGCCCCTGAGCATGCAGCCTGGTCTTTGTCCCTTACAGTATGGAAATTGCACAGACTGTTCTTATTTGACATTTCACAACAAAAAACATGTTGCTCAAGTTCTGTGGCAAAGAACAGTAGCATAAAGATGTGCCAAACCACCTGTGACACGACTGGATATCTCTAAATTTATAGGCACCTGCCAATAGTGTAGACTGGACAAATATTTTATTGATCTATATGAGTGTTGTCTCTACAGTAACACTGATCTAGGAACAAAGGCATTGGTTAAAAATAATGATAATTTACCTGATCTCAAAAATTTTAAACAAATGAAAATGAAGAGAAATCAGACTAATCTATGGTAGTTTTTGATTGTTTTGCCTTCTTTTAATCTTCAGTTTTACTGGGCATGCAGATAACCAAAAGATATAGTACAAAGTAAGTAATATTCCCATCTTCTTTATAGCTATGCTCTAAAGTACATTTTCCTTAAGGAGAGACTGTATTACAGTATACACTTGTGATAATATAGCACTATATCAAGCCTGGAACAAGGAACTCAGATCATTCTTTTTTCTTTTAAAGTCAGGCAAATAAAATTATTAAAAAAACAAATAAATCAGGAAAGAAAAAAAAAATATCAGCCAAGCAGCACTGGTGGTTTGAAACAGAATTGGAACCTGAGCATTCCTGGAGACATGTGTTATTTAAATTTTACAAATAAAAAATATAATGATGAAAATGAGATGGAATAAGTATCCATTTAAGTATTTGGGCACTGAAAACCTTTGTTTTCACACTGTCGTCAGGGGCTTTAGGGCCTACGGCACCAGGCTGTCAGATAAAGCAGACCCCTGGGCTCCCATTGCCCTGCAATGATCCAGTCCCACTCAGTTTGGTGCAGTGTCAGCAGGGTCTGTGGATGCTGGGGGCACAGAGGGGGCCCTGGGGCAAAAGGCCGTGATGCTTTCATCCCACCCCTGGACTAGCTGTTCTGTCCAGGGTGTGGGGCTGGTCAGTAGACAGTGCAGCCTCTGGTGACAGCAATGCACGACCAAGAATGCTGTTGGGAGCCACTCTGGGGCCCCTGTGGCATGGACTAGTCTTCTGGGGACCCTGGCACAGGGGCCCAACGCAGTTCTGGCCCTGGAGCACTGCTGCTGAAAGCTGTACCACACACTGACCAACCTAGGCAGCCCAGAGGTGGGGTGGGAACACTGTGTACCACAGCTTCTGGCCCCAGAGCTCTAGCTGTCTCAAACACCCACTGGTCAGGCCTGTTCCAGTATTGAGCACCAGTCCCATAGCTGACAGGTCTGCTGGGTGGCCCTGAAGGCAGCAGGCCTGAACGCCACCCCACCCCCAAAAGGGCCACCATGATGAGGGGATTTGGCCCCCAAGCCTGGGAAATGGGGGCCCATGAAATTGGGCAGCTCGGAAGCCCTTAATCCAGAGCTGCAGACATGTGAATTCAATAATACCACCTAGCTCTCACGTAACACTTTTCATCTGCATTCCTCCAAGCATTTTTACAAAAAAGGGCCATATTATCATTCCTGTTTTCCACATAAGAAATATAAGGTACAGTAAAGGCAATTAGATTTGCTCAAGATCACCTAAGAGGTAGAGTGACTAACTCAAGGCCAGCAGCAAAGCCAAGACTAGCAACTGAGTTCAATCCAGTGCTGCACTCATTTGGGCACATCAGCTAAAACTTCCTCATAGAATGGTCTCCCAATTCCTGTTCCAAAGCCACTTGAAGGTGATGCAAGCCTTTCCGCTGGCTGGCTTCAAAAGGCTTTGAATCAGGCTCTTAGTCCAGTGGTTTTCAAACTTTTTTTTCCTGGGATCCAGTTGAAAAAAATCTTTTATGCACCTGACCCAAAAATTACATCTTTGAGCAATGCATTCAAGCATTTCAGTGTTTTGGCGGCAGCAGCAGGGGGTTCTGTGACTGAGTACCTGACAGTCTGCGACCCATTACTGGGTCCCGACCCTAAGTTTGAAAACCACTGTCTTAGATCTTGGAAGAGTCTGACAAGGGGGAAGTGGAAACAATTCTGTGTGACTGGAAAGAGCAGGACAGTGGATGAGGAAGGTGATGCAAATTAAGACTGAAAGCAGACAATATGATTTCCTTCTTGTCAAAAGCAATAGCACACTGTACTAAAGACAGGTTAATTTTGCATACAAGTCTTTAATGCTACCTTTCAGTGTAAGCAATTGCCAAAGTTGCCATAGAGATGCTATGAAACTGTGCATAGGAAGAGAGATAATCTCTGTGATTGTAAAGGGGACTCACAATTGTGAATGGAATGAAGCCCCCCATGAGACAAAGTCTGTAAATATACAGTCCACACTATGTCTGAAAGGTTTGAAAAGGGTCATATACAAGGAGTAAGCCCCAGACACCTTGGCTACTTGGAGTCTCTATGGCTATGTTCACACACAGGGGGTTATTTCAATACGAGTTGTTTTGATACAAGTTGTATCGAAATAATGCCTTATTTCAAAATAAGTTAATTCGAATTAACAGTTTGTTAATTCGAATTAAGGAAAAAAGCTCAAAGCGAAATAGCAAGCTCAGACAACAGTTATTTCGAAACGAGTCACCGTTGTTTTGAAACAACATGTTCAGATGGCATTGTTTCGTCCCCACATGGGGTTTAAGTTGTTTCAAAACAACGCCATTGTTCTGAAACAACGGAACCCGTTGTTTTGAAACAACGGTGCGTCGTGTGAACATGGCCTTTCTTATTTCGAAACAACCTCTGTTGTTTCAAAATAAGACTGCTGTGTGAACACACCCATATATGAGTAAGATGGGCTAATATCTTCTTGAGGTTTTTCCTTGAAACTGTGCAGTTTATTAACATAGATGTTGTTACAGTATTTGCTAATCATCAGCGCTTTAGATCAGTGGAAGTCATTTATGGAGGGAGTAGCAGCATCTAAGATGTTGATGATTACCAGTTACAAAGCAAATCTAATAGGCAAATGTCACTCTTCCCAAAAAGCTTTTGCTCAGATGTATCTGATACAGGCTGAACTTTTTTTACTCATTTGTATTCAAGTGCACTACTGGCACATTTTGTCTAGATTTCACATTCTCTGCTAAGCCTTTCTGATTTTTCCTCTTTCCTCAGACTGTTTTGTGCTACAACCAAGTTCTTCTCGCCCAATAAATCATCAACATTATTTTTAAATTAAAAGTCCCTGGGTCACAATATGATTCATGATAATGTTAAATAGCAATCCCATTTCTGCTGGAAATCATTCACTTACACTATATCATTTTGGTATATAAATATCTTTTGTCTTACAATATCATATCAGATGATTCAAACATAATTATTTGAACATTACCATTTTTTATACAAGCAGAAGTCTTTACAATGAAGGACTAGACAGCTAGCAGGACTAGAAATAGAAGTCTAAACTTTGCCATCCAGATAATCAGCTGTAATCTAGTCCAGATCAGACATGATCCAGGCACTGACACCTGAAGCTAGTCACTACCTATGTGAAATAATGTCAAGGTCTCAGTCCAGTTATTGCTGGTCAGCTGTCCACAATACAAATCATCCCCACAACTGGTACTAATTGCCCTGCTCATTAGATGTTTCAACAGAAAGACCAAAGAAAACAGCCAGAAGAATTAACTGGCTTCTCCTCTAGACTTGCTATGTCAGAAGGACTAGGACTCCACATCATGGGTTGCTGCTATGCATGCTTCAACTGTGTAAGTATGATTAGAAGAGTCTTTGATGTTAGTAACTGGCACGGTTTACAACCATACAAAATTAAAAACAAAGCCCTTACATGATCAACTTGGATCAAATCTCAAAGTATGTTTTGTATCAATTGAGCGATGGTCTGCTTAGGCATGAGTCCCACTGAAATTGCTGGGATTGTCCATGAATGTGGATTGCAGGATTAGGATTTAAAGTTTCTACTCAATCCTTGCTTTAGCTAAGGCTATCATGGACTGCAGTGGAAGTTTTAGTTTAAGAGCGGGAGTGCCAATCCTCCAATGGATGTAGTCCTATCTGATCTCACACTCCGTCATTCCCCCATTGTTACTGTACATTTTCTTGAATTTTTTATGGGATTTAACAAACATTTATCAGCCCCAGATTTACTTGCAAAAGCAAAATTTCAAAGCAAACCAACTGCTTCGGAATCATACAGCATCTGGGATGAAGGACAAATATGATGTTTTTTTGTTTTTTGTTTTTTTTCTGGTGGTAAATTTGGCTGGTGAGAACAAATGGCTGAACTTCAAATGAAGGGAAAAAAATCTAGTTTGCCACTACTGTGACATATTTACTAATAGGCCAGAAGGAAAAAGCAACATCCAGCCATCAAAAGAAGAACAGAAATAGGAAGATGTTTCACAATGGCCTCTCTCTTCACCTTTGGTTCAGGTGTATCATTATGGTCAGGGGATGCCCTGTGATAACTCAGATACATTGTCCAGCAAATTCTCACATATACTTTATGTTCTGCCTTGTCACATTCAATTGAGCAACTCTCTCTACAAACAGATAGAAAGTGGGACCACATTTTCCTGTTTTCCCATTCTAGTTTGAAAACTGGTGCAAGATGACAGCCAACATTTGCTGAGTGAAACAAAAGATAAAAAGGAGACACAGGAAGAAAAGGTCAGAAAATGATGGCAAGTTAGAGGACAAAGTAGAAGTTAGCTCTTAAAGATCAAAGATAGAACCTTTTGCATTTTCATAGCAACATCCTTTTAAAATAAAAGCAAAACATCTTTTATTAACTATAATGGGGAATTTTTACATCATCAGGTAACTATAGTTTAAATGTAATTTAAATGTATAGGGTTATATTATTTGTATTAGAGTGGTACAAAAAAAGGAGAGAATTAAGTACTATGCAAACATAGTTTAGGTACTGTGCAAACACAGAGTCAAACAGTACCAGCTTTACAATTAAATAAACAAAACAGACAGAGCATGAGAGTACTAGAGCATTATTATCCCCTCTGTACACATGGGGTAAAGATATTTCTCCAAGGTCACATGCAAAATCTATGGGGGTCTGGGAAGTGAATCCCAATTTCTCTAGCTCCAATCCAGTATCTTAATCACAAGGCATTTTTTCTTGCTATACAAACCCGTAAGACATTCCAAGATATATTTTACTGGACTGCCAATATACACTTCATATGGCAGAGGGCCAGCAGCCTCATGTTTCACAGCACACCTTGAGGCATGTGTTCATTGGCCAATAAAACACATCTGACACGTCTTAATGTTATATTAAAACATGCTGCGTTTTCTGTTAATTTTTTGTTTTCTGTTCTTTATCAATTATTTATTAAGAACTAACACAATAAATAATCTGCTGAGTAAAGAGCAATAATGTAAAGGGGAAATGATACAAATGGTACATTTTATCACCCTGCCTTGCACAGTCGTCAGCTTTGCAGCACACTGCATACTTATAAACACTTGAAGTCAGATTGAACTCTTCAGCTCTAAATCTTTGTACCCTATTCACCACGAGATTCTTTTGTTGAAAGTAACAAAAGAACAGGCTTTCTTATATGTATTTGCTTGTCTCTTAATCCCAATACTAGTAATTCCTTTCTATGTAGCAGCAGCAGTTTCATCTTTTGTGGGGACTTGTTAGGTCACTTAGTATTAGCATTAGCCAATGAAAATGTTTCCATTAAAAAAGACATTTTAAGCCTGTTTATGACTAAAATGATTTTTTGAAATTAAATAAAGGATATTTACAGCTAAGTTTCATATGGCTAAAATAGGGAAGATTCATCAGCATTCAAGAGCAAAAATGAGAACCAGTGTGGGTGCATTCCTTCTCCCCTTAAATTCAATAGCAGTAGCATTGGGATTTTGGCCTTTAAGTAATAGTAGACCTGTGCAACATGTGCCAAAGGAATGAGTGTTTCGCTAAGGCTATGTCTACACTGCCAAATTAGTCCAGACTAATTTAGCCTTTGGCTACACTAAGCTTTGCCTAGTCCGATTTAGAAATTTCTCAGTTCAGACTAGGGAAAGCTTAGTCCAAACTAGTTAGTACCAAGGGTTAGTTTGGGCTTCCACACTTAGTTCAAACTAAAGTTCAAACTAAGTGTGGGCAAGACCCGAACTAAGGGTTAGCTCGACCTTAAAACATTTGAACTAACCCACTAGTTGAAACTAGCCACATGTTCTAGTTCCAACTAAAATGTTAGTTTGAACTAGAATGCATGGTTGGTTCAAACTATAAAGCCACAGTTATTTCGAACTAGTCCAAGGTTAGTTTGGACTAACCTTGGACTTCTTTAGTTCGGACTAGCAAGTCCGAACTAAAATTGTGTATATAGATGTAGCCTCATGGTTTATCTATTCTGCAATCTGAGCTGTGAATGGAAGTGTAGGTAAACACACCTTGGCTAACTTTACATGCACAAATATTGCTAACAATAGCCGTGTGGATGCCACAGGGTGGGCTTTAGAAATGTGAGTAGTTCGCAGCTTGCAGGTGGGTTTACACAACTTGTGCTGAAGCCCGAACTGCCACACTGACATGGCAATTTCTAGCATTGATAATGTGGGTGCATCTATCTGAGCTGCCCTGCACAACTCTGATTGCAACATAGACATATTCTAAGTCTCAGCAGGAAAAGTCACAGTGTTTTATAATGTTATTAAATTTTAAATATAGACCTATAGCTCTTTATAGGGCCAGATTCTCAGCTGGTATAAGTCACTGTACCTCCACTGAAACCAATTAAGTTACATTGATTTACACCAGATGAGGATCTGGTTCTCAATATTCACCCAAAATACCACAGAAAAAACAAAAAATGCCCCCAGAGCCTTTCTATCTGCCACATCCAGTATCTAGGAGTTCATGTGCAAGATCAACCAGATACTCCCATAATCTTCCAGGATTTGTCACAGTAATAAAGCCCCATGAGAGGCTTAATACAATAATGCAGCTGGAGGAACAGTAATAAAACAGGATGACTCCCTGTTTGAAACATGTCCATGAGAAGAATGAAGCACTGAAAAATTAATGCGTTTCTTGTAACAGGCTTATTTAGAACTACCTAAAAGGTGTCTTCTTAGGGCTTTAGGATCAGGTGTCATTCATTTAGCCATAAAAGCAAAAATTAATTTGATAATCTGAGTCCTTTAAAATAAAGGCTATTAAAACCACCTATCTGAATCCCTTAATTAAGAGATGTGTGAACAAACGGATGGTACTGATCATAACAGAGAATGTGGGAGCGACTTTTTATGGCCTTCCATAATGATTACTGTTGCATAAAAATAATAGGGCCATCATGGCATATTTTGCTGTATAAAGTGAGGCTTTTATGCATGCATAGTATTGTTTATTTTCACCCTGACAACTTTTTAATCAACAATTCTTGCAGAATAGTTTGCACTTTGGAAAGTTAACTGTATCTATTACTACTGTGCAAGTTTCATGCAAGTAGTAAAAAGAAGTGGGATAGAAGCACGGATATGCTTTACATGATAAGCTACTCTCTAAGTAAGTGGTTAGGAAGACATTTTTGTGGGGGCAGCTTCAGCTTCTTCTGAAGCATCTAATAGTTGTTTTCACAGACAGATTACTAGACCAGATGAACAAGAGGTGTGCAGCATATCACTGGAAGGCTACAGGCCGAGTGCTCAAAGTTAGCAATTTGTAAAAACTTTTGAAAATTCTGCTATGACGTCACAGATATTCAGACATAAATAAATGGATTTACTTAGTGTAACAGCCATTGATTAGATCAACTGATTGATTCACAGGTTGCATAAAATGTTTTTAAGAGGCAGAAAAGTCAGGGTATTAAAAATAAACAGAATGTTGTAATTTAAACAAATCTTTTCATGACTCTGTTTTTCAATAAGAATTCTTCCTATAATAGGGATTGTGATTCATGGTGGCACAAAGCTTCTGTGCTGGTTCTGTGCCACCTAGGGGATTCCTGCTTTAACAAGAGAATTTTCCAGGGGTCATATCCCTCAGGCTTATAGTCTCTTTGTGAAAGAAGAATGAATGGCACAAAGGTCCCATAGCAAAATAAAGAATCAGGACCTTGAACTGTATTAAATAACCAATAAAGTATTTCCTGTGGTGTCCTTAGGGTGTTACAACATGGTTCTCAAAATTTAAAATCCTTTTTTATGCTAGCATTATAAAATCATTCCTTCATTTTATTAGCATTACTTCATTACCACCCCCCGAAAAAGATGCTTTCCTCTTCTTTCTTTTGTAATCTTTGTTGTGCCATTTTGAGGGTGTTCCCCCCCTTTACTACTCCATTGCACAAGTGCCTCTTGGTAGCATTCCCTGTTATATCTTTCCTCCTATTCTTCCTTCACCATGCAAATTGCATTCGTCTCACACACCCACTGAACACCAGATTGGTGAAAATTACATTGTTTTTAAGTTACACCATGGTGTTATTTATATTGTCATTTACATCCCTGCTGAATTTGGCCCAAATTACTTTCAGAACCACCACCTCAAGGAGACGATTCAATTCCTCACATTCCCAGCAGTTTATAAAAGCAAAGGAATGCTTTTTGAATATCTGCTTATGCAAGCACAAGATAAGTAATCTGATGCTGCTTCAGCTATCTTTCTTGAATATGCTAGTACATTTTGTTATGCATTTCCACCTCATTGAGACAATGTCCTAAGAAGTCAGTTCTGATTAAGGTGATTAGATGTCCCAATTCTATAAGGACAGTTCTGAACATTTTTCCTTATATGGGTGCCTATTAGCCCCTACCCTCATCTTGATTCTTTACATGTGCTCTTTGATCCCCCTAGTTCTAATGGTACATTTTTAAACCTAGCACTGCCACATATCAAGACCTATTTCTTTAGGATGGCAAAAACTGCACGATCTGAGGAATCCAGATAGAGCAACATTGGTGGAAGAAATGGAATTTAAGACAACCCAAGGCTACAGAATCAGTAAAATGTTCAACATGAAAGGCTATGTCCACACATATATTGTTATTTCGAAATAAGTTATTGTGAAAAGAGTTATTGTGAAAGAAAGTCCTTATTTTCGAAATAAGTTAATTCGAATTAAGAAAATGTTAATTCAAATTAAGGGAAAAACTCAAAGCGAAATAGCATGTCCAAACACAGGACTTGCTATTTCACTGTAGGAGAGGGGCACCATGGGAGGTGTGGCAACATGGCCCCCTCCCTGGGCCATGCCCCCACCCAATATAGGCTAAAAGGAAGGCACCCTGGGAAGGAGAAGGGCAAAAGTGTTATTGGCTATGTCTACACGGGGAGTGCTTGTTTCGAAACAACACATTTCGAAACAAGCTGTTTCGAAATAATATGTTATTTCGAAACAACTTATTTCGCTGGACAAAAACCATGTCCGCGAAATAAGGGAGTGAAATAGCAGGTCCACAGTGTGGACCTGCTATTTCGCCTGGGGAGGGGACTGCAGGCACCCACAGGGTGCAGTGCAGAGGGGCGCTGCACCCCATGGGTGCCTGCAGAGGGCTGCAGGCACCGCGCCTCACCTGGCGGGTGCATGCAGCCCCCTGCAAGCACCCGCCAGGAGAGGGCAGCGGGGCACTTCACCCCAGGGGCTTTAAAGCCCCTGCTGCCCCCCAGCCTGGAGGCGCGGCCCCGGCGCGCGGC
>ML681991.1:32103254-32128380 GCA_007922195.1 Podocnemis expansa
CCCCGCTGCCCTCTCCTGGCGGGTGTTTGCAGGGGGCTGCATGCACCTGCCAGGTGAGGCACGGTGCCTGCAGTCCCTTGCAGGCACCGGCAGCGTGCGGCGCAGCCCCGCGCCCCTCCCCACAGCCTGTGTACACCCCTCAGCACCCTGGCCAGGGTGCTGAGGGGTCAGCCCTTCCTCCCAGGGTGCTTAGCACCCTGGGAGGAGGGGCACATGTTGTCTCGGAACACTTTGTTCCGAAACAACATGTCCGAACAGGGCTGTTTCAAAACCTCTGTTTCGAAACAACTCTGTTTCGACAGGTAACCAGGTTTAAGTTATTTCGCAAAGACCACGGCCATTTCGAAAGAAGCGGTTTGCTTCTTTCGAAATGGCCGTGTGTCGTGTGGCCATGGCACTCCTTATTTCGAAACAACCTCTGTTGTTTCGAAATAAGGAGTGTGTGTGGACATACCCATTGTGAAATAACCGTTTCAAAATAACAGCTGTTTCAATTTAAAGAAGGTTTAAACTATTTCAAAATGATGGCTCTTATTTTGAAATGACAGAGCCTGTCATTTTGAAATAAGACTATGTCGTGTGGACCTAATCTTTTATTTCGAAATAACCAGTGTTACTTCAAAATAAAAGAGTCATGTGGACATATCCAAAGAATCTAGGCTAGCTACTATAAAATTCCTGATCCATTTTTCAAAAGAAAAATTAAAACCCTGTTTCCACAAGCTGTAAACCTTGACTGCGGGAATTATGTGTTTGTTAGCAAGGTCTATGAACCCCTGCTGTCCTCATCCACTTCCCCCTTTCTATCATTCCCATGAGTAGCGCAAATGTCTCTTGGTGGTGGAGTAGAAACATCTGAATAAGAGTCTATGGAGGTTTCTGAAAAGGCAAACATAGTGATAGGAACAGCAAGAACTAGCCCTGCATGAGTATAGGCATAAAAAAAAATATTTATTTCACCCCCTTTTAGAAACAGTTGCCTCTCATTAATAAGAAAAGCAGATAATTGAGAAGACAAGCAATATCATTACCAATTCAACATGAGTAAATATTACCAAGATCCCTCAATAGCTATGAGAGTAGGCAAAAAAAAAAAAAAAAAAAGATTAATACTCAATTCTGTGTGCGCAAGAAGACATACACCCACCCTCCCTGTCTCAGTGGAGTGTATTTTACAGTGAGAAATAGGAATGGAGGTTGTTGCTAGAAAGCAAAATTGTGCAGTTGTGCTTATTTTAAATGCATCCTTAGGTTAAAATGTTTGACTCTGATTTAACCAATCTCAGTTTCTTGGAAGTGTAAACAATTACAGATGACATTCTGCATCTGAAAATATCTGCACCCCAAATTAAGTCTTTAGATTTAAGAAAGCCTAAACTGGTGACCCAAAATTGCACCCACAATTGGTTGTGCCTTACAAAGTAAATATCAATCTCTGGAACTGAACATTTAACACAAAAGAGATCATTTGATCTTGGCACAGAAATCATACCACTTCAAGACCCATTAAGCACCCCATTTCTTCTTTAAGACTGACTGTACCTTGTAGCTGTCTGTTATGAAATTTATTTTCCATATAAAATGTTAGTCAATTTAATACTGAATCTGTGGATTGTGAGTTATCAGTACACATCTTCTAGATAACAAGGAAATGTGCCACAGGGAGATATTTTCTCAGGCACAAGCAAGAAGGAATAAGATGCTTTGTAATGACGCAACGATGGGTAAATTGTTTTTATTCCAGTTTTGGCAAAAATGATGAACACAATAAGCCTCTTGCACTGTGTATACGTAAGAAGTTAGTTATTTGGAAAGTCATAGATTTGTGATCTATATTTGAAATACAAGCATAAAATTTAGGGGAAGAGTCAAGATACAAAGGACAATTAATAATTAAATATTCCGGAACAAAAACATTTACTGCTGAGGGGAGGTTCAGTTCCAAAGGCTCATTGAATGCTCAAGAATAATACTGCATTTTCTTTTAAAACATTTGGCTGTTTCTTTCAAAAACTTCCTATTACAAAACCCAGATATTTAAACTCCTGCATTTAGATAAAGTATCATTCAATTCCTCATTTCCTGAATTATTTTCCATGCAGCCAGCAAACAGATATTAACCACCCAGTCTTAATTTTGCCCCCCTGTTGTGCAGTGGAAGTATGCTATTGAATATACACCATTGATTTCTTAATTGCTGACAAACTGCAATAAAGATTTCAGAAGTAATATTGTCCCATTATAAGTCGAGTTAGGTAAGTGTTAAAAGATCCGCTTACACTGTAGTTGTGCTGTTCATATAAACTATTTCAATGGATAGAACTGAAATGATTGATTTGTTTGGTGTTCTTAAATATTTTGACTATCTGGTGGTATAGATCTTGCATGTTGCTGTTTTTAATAATAATAAGGGTATCATATAACAATTAATATAGAGAGAGTTTTTGTAGAGAATAATGTAGAACTAATGAAGTCCTGCCTCAAATCCAATAATTTGTGGGTAAATGACTAAGAACATTCATTTAATTAAGAAACAAATTTAGCACAAGTATCAGTAAGTTGCAGTGGTGACAGAAAGCTCAGTACCTCAAAGACTGGATCATCTGTGAAGCTTGAACTTAAGTCTACAGGGGCAAGGAAGAGACCTCTTGGAAAGAAGCATACTGAACCGTACTCTTACTACCTGGCTATATTTGTTTCTGGGATGAACAGAATTTCACTCTTTAGCACTATTTCTCAAGCATCTTTAGTGAACAGAACAAGAATAAAAATTAGTTTCAGTACTCACTTATTATTTTATTTATATGACACCCAGCAAGCATGCTTTGTGCTCTGCAGGATAGTCTCTGTCCTAAAGAGCTTGAAATCTAAATTAACATACAGATGATAGGGAAGACAACACATTATTTTTACTATTAGTTTCACATATTTAACTTTCTTTTAGTGAGTCAGTAGTTCCTTGTCCAACTTTTTTTACTTGCAGGTAGAAAGTTTCAACTTTTGAAATAAGCAAGCAGGCAAAGAAGGACTAATCCCATTTTTAAGTGATCCAATCCTTCCATTACTAGTCAAGTCATATTTTCTCTTCAACAATAACTATTAATTCAGGGTTTATTAAACACTTCAATTGTCAACTGTACTGCAGCTATCTGATGTAAAATCACAACAGTAAAAAAGATCCTCCTTTGTAGCAGGATCTGGTGCTTATATAGACAATAAATCAAATGTGAAGTATTAAATATTCTTGAGAGTCCTAATTCAGTCCTTTGAAGTCAGCTGGCTTCTTTTAATTGACTTCAATAATATTTGGATTAGAACGAAAGGAAGAAAAATGGGAAGTTGACAATTTATGTTGGCCAAATAACAAATGAAGGCATCTAGATGCAGTGAGAACAACACAGAAGCAGACTTCACTTGCTCATTTTGCTGCTACTAAAAAGGGAACTATGGGCATGTGGGTCTCTGAATTTCTAAGCATCCTCTTTGAATGCAGAGCTCAGCAAGTACTGTTTCTTCTCAGAGCTCAGTACTAACTGTCAAAGCAGCATACACTCTGTGTTCTTCCTCTGTCTTCTGGAGACTTTACTTTTGTCCTTTCTTGTTTTGTTGCTCTCTTGATCTAAGATAAGGGTCGTTTGGGCTGTATATGTGCAAACTGCTTTCAGGTATGAAAGGCAAAACAGCTATATGTTCATTTGCACTAAGGGAGCCTTTTCCTAGCTTCACAAAAGTAGAATTTAACTGCATCAGCAATCAAAGCCCAAAATATCACTTGGATTAATGTGGGCATTTATCCTCACTTGTAATAGGTTTTGTAACCACGGCTAAAGTAGGATCCCATGATAACAGGAAAGGGAATGTATATGACAACCATAGATTTACCTTGAGTGTGTCTCTTGCAAATCCTCTTATCAACACATTTTAAGAGAAAAGTTTTATTAGGAATAAATTGTACAGAGACAACAGAATCTCAAAGAGCAATAATGGAATTGTAGAAGGAAATCCAGAAAAAGACAAATTTATTCAAATCTGTGACTGATACGCATCTACTACCTTGGAGCAGTGTATGAAGAATAGATTTATGCCTGAATAACTGGATGAGCTTTTCAAAATGAAGGGAGGTGGGGTGGAGAAGCTGTTTCAGCAATAAACATTTCACACATTTTGCCAGAGTCAGTGTTTCCTTTCTAAAACATTTCAAAAGAATTTTAATAGTGCTGAATGCGTATACATAAATAGGAATGAATTGTGCCAAAAATACTGCAAAATCACCCTGTAAAAATGATTGACAATGACAATTAACTGAAATTCGACAGAAAATCTACTTAAATGAAAAAGCTTTTGATTTGTGGTTTAATTTTTTTTAATCTACATAACAAATTATGCCTTTTCATATACCAAAGCCCTAGATAATGCTTATAGAAGGCTGCACTCCATTTCTCAGGGAGCTCGCTGTTATGCTGATATATTATGCTTTCCAGATATGGAAACCCATACACTGTCCCTCTCTATTTCAGAAACAAGTATGAAATACGAGGTATTTTCCAAAGCAGGATAAAAAACTAGACAGGATCTAACCGAATACAATAGTTTCTAAGATCTAGGTGGGAGCGAGTCAGTCAAATAGAGTTGTTGGTGATATTTTTGTAATACCAGCATGATAACAATGATAAAATCCCAGTCGAACATGAAACAGAAGGATGTTGATTGTTGGTGTGTACTGAGGAAGAGTTGCAGAAAGGATGGCTTCCCTTAGATCTTGCCATTGGTCTGACTGTGAACCCAAACCTAAACATTTCAGCTAATGCAATTCTGTAGTGCTGAGACTGCAGCCAGAAACCTTAAGAAATAGCATTCAGGATCTGATTCCACAAATGCTTTTGTGCACAGGAGACTGTTTACTTAAGGACTAGTTTTTAGGTCAGGCTTGCAGAACAAGATCATAAAAGAGGTAGGTTTCCCAAACAAAAGCCAAAAAGTTAATGCAAACTGAACATTGGACATTCCAAATATTGTACTGAACTTCACAATTAACATTGAATTAAACTTCACCTAGCATTAAAGCACCTACCTGCCAGACGAAAGAGAAATTAAAATTCCAGATTAAAGAGCATCAAAACTTATCCAGTCATATTTGGTACCAAGTATGCTAAGAAACTTACAACTTTTAAAGAGTTCTCTATTATCTTCCTAGTAATACAGCTCAGTTACAACCCGGCTAGCACTGGCAAAAAAGCATTTTATTGAAGGCATACTCTATTACTCTTTAATAGCTGAGACTGGCAAATTAAATGCCTATTTTATGAAGCAAAGGGATGTATTCATATTAACAACTGGGGTGAAACTTATTGAAGTACAGGACCATACGGAAGGATTAGAAGCAAGATCCCATAGTTAAATAAGCAACTACACGGTACTCCATAGAGAAGCACAACAAAGGAGAAAACCAATGAATCAGTTATTATGACAAAGAAGCAAATGAGATGAAAACAACCAGAAGTGAAGCACAATTAAAAGTGCCTCAATTATAGATTTAACAAAAGAAATGATCAAGCTCCATACCTCTAAGTTCACCCCAGGATGACATTATTGGAAGGAGAAGACCTTCATATTGGTAGACACAGCATTAGTTTAGCGATGCCTCAGGGAACACTGGTGATCTTCCTCCACGGAATCTGGAAATGTAAAGACATATTGGGGCATAACCTTTAGCTCTAACAATACTGGCCCAATTGCCAGCGTAGGATAGAACCATTCAGAGAAGGTGACAGGACAAACCAAAAATGGACTGGTGCAAACAGGCACCTTATACCTGTAAATCATCTGAGTGGCATAATGAGACAAGTGCAACACTGTGCAGGCCTTGCAGAGGCATAATGTACTGCATACATCTGCAACTGGATGCCTGCAGTGGATTCTCTCTACCCTTATAACTTAACATTGGTTCAGTTAGTGTAAAATTGTCTAAATGAGGCACCCACAGTGCACACTAATTTATTCATGAGTTTCAGATATTTCTTGGTTTGTGTGTAGACCACTGAGGCCCAGGTTCTCAAATGTACTTAAGTGCCTAACTACCATCAAAATCAGTGGGGTGCCTAAGAGCTTTGTGGATCAGGGGCTTGGTGTCTAAGTTTGTAATTCTGAACTTGTTTACATTTGTTTTTAAAGAAGTGCAATTCACTTAACTTTAACTCCTGATTTACTTCACTATGAAATCAGACACAAGATCCAGACATCCAACCACTCAATTACATGCAAGCACCTGGTCGGTGTATCCACATTGGCTTCTGAGCATCAGTGTGGGTCCATTTATAAGTGGCCAACAGCATAATTGAAAAACTGAGAATATTGTATATGATCACAATTAATTTTAAAAACAACAACAGCGCTAAAAACAACAACAACAATAATAATTGCAATAACAGGCAAAAGCCAAAATTTAAGATTGGGAGCTCTTTGTTCCTGGTTTTATAGGACTATATAAGAAGATACAATTCTAACACTGAAGAGAAAAATATGTTCATACATATAAAAATTGCAGAAAATTCAGGAATGAACAATACAAATGAATAAAAGCCTAGCTGGGACAAAACAGAAAAGATTAAAAGAGGTAAATATGATTAGCTTAACTAAGCAAACTAAGAGAAACATGGGAACAGCCTGTAAATTTTGCGTGAAATCTGTTCAGAAACCAACCACAGAGAACAAAATTAAAAACCCTACCACCATAAAACAAAACAAAAAACAGTCTGTTGAGAAAATAGTATACTAGATGAGACCAGTTGAAAATTTTCCACCAAGACTGCTTTTTAACAGAAATTTAGGTTTTGACCAACATTTTTTTTCCACAGAACTATCCCCAGAAAATTAATGGATATTTTTGTTGTTGAAAAACCAAATGCCCAGAAGAAATCTGAAATATTTTGGCTAGAAATATTAAATATTTCTCTTTACGTTATCCTACCACAGTGCATCATAAGAGTGTGGTAAGTGGGTGTGGAGCAGTTAGGGTGACCAGATGTCTGGATTTTATAGGGATAGTCCTGAAATTCATGACTTTTTGTTACATAAACACCTATTACCCATCCACCCCCATCCTCATTTTTCATACTTGCTATCTGGTCACCCTAGTGGCACTTGCTGATTACAAACCAGAAGAGTTCAGAGTCCCCCAGCTTTCTTCTGAAGACAGATGCCAACACTTCCCCAGAGACCATAAACATCTGATCTCATGGCTGCAAGCCCTTAGCCCTGTCTTAAAAGGCACAAAGCCTTAACTTTATGTCCACTTAATTATACACCTACTAGTTCTATTTTTACATTCAGTGGATACTTAGTAAATTGTTTCTGTAACTCAAATATCAGCTGATTCAAATTATAAACTTTTTTTCCCGCTCCTAATCATAAGTTTCACTAAGGGTGAAAGCTGCCTCTTGATGCCTTTTACTTCCTGCAGGGAATTCTCTAGAGGGTAAAGACATCATGTTAAACCATTCAAATAACAAATAAAGAGATCTGTTAGTCTTTAAAAGTGCGTTGTTTAGATCACAAAACAGACTAACACAGCTACCCCTTTGGAGCCCTCGAAATAACAGACAGCCTGGAATAGTCACTCTCCCACTGTGCTCCGTCTCAGAAACTGTGGGCACCTTCTCCAAAAAGTCATTCATTTCTCCTCCATGCTGTAGTGTGACATGTTCATAGGTAGAGCCCTGCACGGATACAAATAGGTGGATCCATATCTGATCTGCATCCACAAGAAATGGTCCACGGATATCCGTGTTATATCCGTGGATGCAGATATAATGCGGATATCCTCATATTTGCAGGGCTCTAGTTCTATGAAGATAAAAATATGTGGAGCTGTATCCGATATGCATCTGCAAGAAATGGTCCGCGAAAATCCGTGTTGTATCTGCGGATGCGTATATAATGCAGATATCCGTGGATATCTGCATATTTGCAGGGCTCTATTCATAGGTCCTCTCTATGAATGGATTTCATCTCTAGTGCCTCTTTATGTTGCCTAATGCATAACCTCACCATGGTACTTACAAAAGGCCTGATCCAAAGCAGAGTAAAAGTCACTAGAAAGACTACCTTTGACTTCAGTTGGGTTTGGGTGAGGCCCATAATGCAGAATGTTTTGTGCATGCCCTGTGCACCAGAATGAGTTTCACCCCAAGAATTTATTCTTTTGAACCCAGCAGATATTTCTGTAATATTGATCACTACTCTGATTAAAATAGTGCCATGCTATTTGCTGTTATTTAGTATGCAAAGATAAAATTCTTACTTCAGTTTCCAGAAATAATGAGTGTCAAATAGTCCTGATCAAACAATCTGACATATTATAAAATAAGAGAGATAAATAATTGATCATAAAAAATATCTAGCTGTGTCATGTAAGAGTGAGGTTTCATTTATATACACAATGTTTGCGATAGCTCTATGATATTTTCTTTTCTGGCAATTATTTGAAGAATACTTTTGATGTGTGCATTTAGCACATGTAGTATGTGATCAGTGAATCATTTGCTGCTGTGTTACATCTAAGAAATTGGAAAGGTTCACATCTCAAGAATTATTTTTACATTGGATGGCACAGTCATGCAACTTAGTTATACGACGCTAATTGAATGGGTGACAATAATGTTAAAGCTTAGACAAAATTTTCATATTTCCTCCCACAAAGAAGGCCATTTTGTAGTGAAATCAATCAAGTATTTGATTTGACTTCTGAACTTCATTTGTGTATGTTAGACTTAAAAAGAAACTAACAGTGGTTGGAAGATATTCACTGAAAAAAATACTATAAAAGGTGATCTAATAGTCATAGAAAATCAATATTATTTTTGACAGAGGTGGATAAATTGATTGCATTCATCAATAACAACACTGCATAAAAATGCATTTATACAAAAGAAATGTTAATTTTGGTGAATTTATGAAAGTATGGCCAGGTTCTCCCCATCTCATCTGGTTATATTTGTTGGCATCATTCCTGAGATATTTATTTAAAACATATGTTAAAAAACTCAGAAAACCATTGCCAAATACATAAGTAATCCTTCAGTTATAAAATGCATGCAAGTTACTAGAAGAAATGCAAACTTAACCTGTGGAATTGAAGCCCAATAACTTACCAAAGTTTAAAAACAACAAATATGTCCACATGATATCCTAGCCCCATTAAAACTCCATAGAGGTTATTTCACCCCCAAGTGTTTTGGAAAACACAACATCCTCATGTCCATTGGAAAAAGAAGCAACAGGTTGTCCCAGAGTAGGATTGGGTCAAATGGAACCCTTTATTACCCACCTTTCATTACCTCGATGTCTTGAGTGAACTAAGTGGGGTTGTTTACCAACTCTTTTTATCCAAGCCAGTATGATAATATAGAGGTGATTGACATTGTCCCCAAAACCCTTATTTGGTTCCATTAGTACTTAACAATGAATATTAATAGACACATAATGCACATAATTATCCATGCCTTTGTCTACTGTTTACTGATCATATCCAGTCTGTGCAAGCGTTCTATTCCTTATTCCTATTAAACTGCTGAATTAGTATCCTTGGGGCATATAACATCACAAGGGGGAGTAGGGATGAGGACAGGAGATGATAAGCAAGAACATGACATTGAGGGCAAGGATAAAAAGGGATGGAAAAATATTTCTGTAAACTGCAAACATTATCCAAATGGCCAGAAAACAAAGAGAAGTGTTATACTAAGAAATGCTCTAATAAAGTGCACAAGGTTAAGATTACATACTGCTCAGTACCAAAAACATAATAAAACTCCTATCCTAAGCAAAACTTACTAGGAGCTTAAAGTTACTACTTATCCAAAAGAACCCACAACATATCCTGCAATGCAGCCTTGGCCCACTCCCCAATATTAAACACTTTCCTATGATGTCATGCTCCAAGGAGTAAGCTGAAATCTAACTAATGGGCTTCAGCAAAAAAACTTTACCTGTGGGAAGGTTACCTAGTAATTGCCTACTGCAGATTATCTTGTAACTTCCTTTGAAGTAAATAATATTGGCCATCATTTAGTACACTGGTCCATATGGATCCAACATCTGACAGTTCCTATGTCCCCAACAGAATGATAAGTAAACAGATTTCTGTTTTAATCTTCTAGGTTTTTTTTTTTTAATTTAGGATGTAAATATTTACAAAAAACAATGACAGATGCTAATATTAAGCAGCAATATTGTTTGATCATATCAGATTCTGAAGAAATTGCCCATCTCTTTGCAGTAAGATGAATAAAGTAAACAATGTTATATACTAGAAAAGGAGTAATCTATTATGCATTTTTCCAAAGAAAGTAAGGTATTTTCTAAGAGCTCAATTCTGAGCTCTCTTGTATGTCACACAGAGGAGTTAAGGTAGAAAGGAGTCTGTTTACATCTATGCTATCCCCTCCCTACGATCCAGCTGGAGCCTACATACAGATTGGGTGGCTAGCTACTGCCAAAAAAGTGCTGTTCACCCTTTTGGACAGGTGAGTAAAGATGGGAATGGGTAGAAATCTGGCTTCCCCCCATTCAGCAGACTGGCAAACTCTCCAGTTTGACCCAGATATGAACATGGGGGGGGTCTTTTTGTTGCTGGAGACGCTATTAAAACACTGCAAATAGTGAGAAAGAATAAAGTTTTACTGTACCAGTGAACATAACATCTGTACAGCACAAGCTTTTGCTGGTCATTTATATTGGACCACCTTCTTTCCTAGTTCCAAAGGCGCAGCCATGTTAGTCTAGTAAAGCCAAAAAAAAAAAAAAAAAAAGCAATGAGTTTTGTGGCACTTAAAGACTAACAGATTTATTTATCACATGAAGCTTTTGTGGGGGAAAAAAATCCCTCTTTGTCAGATGCTTTGAAGAGGGGGAACTTACAGAATGGGATGAAAATAAATGCAGGGGAAGTGTTAAGACATGGGATCAGGTCATACTGCAGTATGACCTGATCCCATGTCTTACACTCCCCCTGCATTTATTTTCCCCTCTTCAAAGCATCTGATGAAAGCACATGCAATAAATAAATGTTAATCTTTATGTGCCACAAGATTCCTTGCTTCTTTCCTAGTGTAACTCCAGTGACACCAAAAGCATTACACAAAAAGATGAGACTGACTTGTTATAGTTATTAAATTGATTCTTCCTGGAAAACCACACAATTCTATGCCTAGAGTACAGGCATAGGTCACTGAATAACTTTGTCCACCACCAAATAAGTAGTTGGCAATATCAGCAAACCTTGAACATTAATAAAAATCTGTGTCCAGGTCTTTGTGTGTTTAAGTTTTAAACAATGACTGGAGAACAAAAGATTAACAATTAATGAAACTTTTCTGAGAAAGGAAAAGAATAAGGAACACAGCTAACATGAACGAAATTGGAGAAAACAAAGGAATATGAAACATGTTAGAAAAGAAAGGCTTGAGAAATCTGTTATGTGAGATAAAAAGACTGAGAAAGAAAAATCTTCTTTATCTCACTGACTTAGTAATAATACAGCTTTTGCATTTTGTCATGTCAAGGCACCTAGACTTGACTGAATATTAACATAGTGATTAGACTCAGTGTGCTCTAGATTCAGAACAGCTCTTTAACACATGGTTTAGCCCCATCAATTTCAATGATGCTGAAGCACATGCTTAACTGATTCCTTGGATAGAGATTTTTCTTGAATTGTGTCTATATCCCATGCTATAGAACACCACTGTTTATAAGACCAGACACACTGTTAACTTCCATGTTTGTTTTTTGTGCCCTTAAAATACCAGAGATCTGTGTCACCCATACAAGAGCCAACTATAACAAAAAGAGGACCTCAAACAACAAGCCAAATGAACACAGAACCTCTCTGCAGGCATTTAAAGTTTCAGAAATTAATTAATTAATTATTGCAATTATCATTAGTTATTATTTATTATTAGGAACAGATGTAAGGAGCTGGCAGCAGATGGCTGGAGGGGGTGAAACAGATTAATCTCATACATTTCTTTCTGGCATCTCTTCTGCCCAGCATCCCATCTGTGGCACACTGTAAAGATGAGAAGCTGAACCATTCACAATGCAAAGATAACTTGAGCTACTTGATTATTTTCCTAGCCAGGCCAAAAATCTATTGATTCTTTGTGATCATAGAACTTTAATGAAGTAATTTTTATCATATATTTAGACCCATGTTTTACTGCTGCTTCCAAAGGTATCTTTTGTAAATATAACATCCTTTGTCTGAATGGCTCAGCATAAAGTCACATTTGTGACAAAGTATCATTATACTTTCCTAGGGTGTGATGTTATCCTGCTGCTCTTGTCTGCTTCGGGCAAAAGCCCATTGACGACAGCTGTAATTTGCCATTTATTCAGCACTGCAGAACTAATCCTTTACTGTAGTTTCTGATTCATTTCTAAATGAAAATTAGTAACTTTTAAAAAATTGATATGGAGCTTATTAACATCAAAACTGCCCAGAGGAAAGGAATTCCATTTTATGACAACTTTGGAGGTTTGGAAATTTGTTTTTTGTTCCACATTGGAACAAGAGCAAAACCCTTTGCATCATATATAAAAATAAGTGTAATTATTTGGAAAGACAAGGTGTCATCACCTGAAATGATAAGAGATAAAAAGAGATATTGGCTCCTAGGCTATGTTCACACACAAAGTGCTTGTTTCGAAACAAGGTGCTGAGGGTTCCCTGGCCAGGGTGCTGAGGGGGTGGCCCTTCTTCCCAGGGTGCAGCACCCTGGGAAGAAGGTCAAATGTTGTTTCAGAAGAGTTTGTTCTGAAACGACATGTCCCCACAGGGTTGTTTTGAAACCACTGGTTTCGAAACAACCTTGTTTCGAAACGGAAGTAGGTTTAAGACGTTTCAAAACACAGCTCCCATTTCAAAACAAGGGAACCCTTTGTTTCGAAATGGGAGTACATCTTGTGGACATGCTGTTTCTCATTTCAAAACAACCTCTGTTGTTTCAAAATAAGAAGCCTGTGTGAACACACCCCTAATTATTCACAACATAGTCAGTAACTTTCATGGAGAAAAAAAAAACAACTTTGGAATTGAGTGGCTTGATTAGGTTCATGGATCAGAATCACTTTTTGTTTGTTTTTTCTTGTTTTTGTTTTTTTTTAAACCAGGCTCCTCCTTTTATCAAATCCCAATCAATTACAGAAAAAGGTGCAAGAGGATACACGAGTCTCCAACTTGGCATTGTCCTCTTTTTTGTGAAAAAAATATTGCATTGTAACCTTTTATGAATTATATTTTTTGCTTCTCTATTCAATGTGTGTGGCGGGGGGAGAGAGAGAGATTATGCATTTGATATTATTTTGCTCATGGTGACTCCTATTTGAATTTAAGCACTGTATTTGTCTTGTTCATATAATCAGTTTGTCAGAAAACCTGGAGCAATATGAGAGACCTATCAATTATTATAAAATAGAACTGGTCCCTTTCTTCCCTTCTCCACAAGCCTTATTTGGAAACTAATTTTTTTTTCCCAAAAAACAGTGATAATAGAATAAGTTATCAACTTAAAAAATGAGGGAATGTGAGAATCCTCTGCGTGACACATGAACGTTTAAGGCATGGTCTTACACTAGAGACGTTTGTTACCCGAAGTCACTGCTCATCCTGATTACTCTGGCCTTCAATTTGAATTCTACTACACTGAAGCCATCCATCACTACCCCCTTTAAATCCCTGTGAATATTTGAAATTCCACTTCCTTCTTGGTCTGTATGAACAGCTCACATGGCATCTTCACAGCTGATCATGGTAACTTCATGCATGAAATGCTCTTCTGCTTACAGTGCACTAGAGCAGCTGGATCTGGTCTGGATTTGGAGAGAGGAGACTCAGCAGTCCCAGCCCCTCTCTAACTAAAAGAACTTTGATATGCATGGTCTAATTTCTCATTTAATGGCAGAGAAGGGCTATAATGGGACATGCTGAGCGCAGTGTAAAAATCAACTAGTTGCAGCAGGGGTATCAAAAGAAAAAGTCTAGAAAGTCAAACTGTCATGGTGGTGCACAGCCAAAGACTTGCTGCTTCTTTAAAGAGCTAGAAGCCATCTTCAGTGACAATTCCACCTCCACCACCAAGAGGTCCAGGTCTAGAGGCAGCAGACACTGGATTTAACCCTTATAAAAAAAGTAGTGGACAAAGAGATTGAGTTAGTGGAGGATGCAAAGCAGAGAATAGAGTCATTTGCTGACATGGAGCCAAGGCCTCTTCTCAGTACAAGAGCATTCAAACCAGTCCCAGTCCTCCAGTTCAAGTATGTAGGATGCAGGAGAGTGAAATCTGTGTAAGTGATTTTTTTCAGCTGGTTTTGCTTGGTTACATGAGATATAGCAGTCCTTTGTTCTCTTGCATTATAGAGCTGGTTGAAGAGGTAGAAAAGCACAAGAGTAGCTGTGTTTGTATGCACTTCCCATTTTCCGGTTCAACTAGGCAATTCAGTGGGGAAGTGTGTTAAAACACACCAAGATTTTTTGGGAAGCCTCCAGAGATATCTTTAGGAAACTTTCCTGGAGGTACATATAAATCCTATGCCAGAAGTTCTGCAGCAGAGCTGCTTTGTTTCTTCCCCCATTGTAGGAAACTTTCCTGCACCCACCAATCATCAATCACTGGTGTAGGACTCAATGGCTATGTCTACATTAGGGGCTTAAGTCAACTTAAGCAAAGCCCTGGCCAGATTTGGCATTTATTAAGTTGAATTCAAGACTTAACTCTCACTCTTGGACAAAGTTGGCTTAAACAACACATGTTTTTATTAGGACATGTTCTTAACTCAACTTAAGAGAAGCATGGACTCATTAAGTCAACTTAAAGTAGACTTTATTAAGTCAAAATAACAGAGCCCTCTAGTGTAAATATAATCAAAGTGGCACACAGGTAAGCATCCTGGGAACATGATTTGAAGCTGTTCACCTGGACAATATGCAATCTAATATCCCTGATTACTCTCAGATGTGAGATATTGGTTTCTATGGTCCCCATTTGTGAAAAATGGGGCAAAATATGAAATTTTGTCCCTATATATCTCTATCCATATCCCAAACAACACTCAACCTTTTGGTCAACTTGAGTGACCCTTTCTCCTATGCATAACTCACCCTGCCCTGGTTGATTAAGCTGTGCACTGTCCAGTGGGGAGTGAGAAAAAGGACTCAGAATAATGCTTCTGTTCATTGTTTCTTGTGCTTCTACAGATGTGCCCTTGAGGGGAAACCCCACTACTCCTCCCAAGCACCTGCAGCTGATAAGAAAAATGACAAATGAGAAGCAAAGAGGAGATGCTTGATGAACTCCTCCAGTCCTCTGAGGCAGAAGAAAGAAGTGCACTGGGGAAGAAGGGAGAAATCAAAAAGCTCATGGGCGGGAAAGGAGGGGAAGCCAGGAATGGGTGAAAATAACATGCGAGTGCTTGAGAAAAAAAACTTGAGAAGAGCATACTGTGGCACTAATATTACTAATAATGCTTCAGGCTGATTTTATGCATGCTTTCCCCCCCTTGCAGCCAAGATAGAATTGTTTTCTGTGCTGTCCCCAACTCAATCCTCACATTCCTATTAATTTCCCAGGGCATCCCTATACCACATTTATACCACTCTTTCAGATAGCTTATGGAATGATAGCTGGACTTACACCCAGCTGTCATAGCTCACACTGCCTTTCACTGCTTTTTGTCTCAGGCCCAGCCTTTGTGTGTATGTTGTGACTAATGGTTATTTAATAAAGACATACTCTTTGAATAATAAGCTCTCTTTATTTGCCTCTTGCACATGCTGGTTGCACCTCACACTGGTACACAGTACAAGTTGGATAGCAGTCATAACATGATATGGTGCTGTTCACAAGGACACCTGATTGGTGCTCATCTTCAAAAATATTCCTCAAGGCCTCCCTTGGTCCCCTCTTGTGCCACTCTAATAGTCCTGATATTGGATTGCTCATATTCAGCTGCAAGGAGATCTGCCTCTGTGCTCCATCTAGGGGGGAAACTTTTCAATCTTAGCTTCACAAATATCATGGAGCACACATCAGGCCACTATAACCATGGGAATATTTTGCTCATGTAGCTCTAACTTGCCAGAAAGCCATCACCAGTGACCTTTTAATCTGCCAAATGCACATTCAAAAGGTCGTATGCCACTTGCTCAGCTTGTAACTGAATCACTCCTTGCTATCCAAGTTGTCCACATAAGACTTCATGAGCCATGACAGTACGAGGTAGGCTGGATCTCCAAGTATCACTATCGGCATTTCAGCATCCCCCATTAGGATCTTTTGGTTCAGAAATAAGTCCTTGTTTGCCACTTTCTGTACAGACCAGTGCTTATAAAGATATGTGAATCATGCCCCTTCCCTGACCAGCCCACAGTGATGCCAGTGAAGTATCCATGGTGACCCACAGTCATCTACAGTACCACACAGGACTGCCCCTTTCTATTGATGTACTCCATTGCAAGATGTTCTCAGGCCAAAGCTGAGATACACATGCTATCTATTGCCTCACCACAACTAGGGAATCCCATCACTGCAAAGCCATCCCCTAATTCAGGGGTTGGCAACTTTTGCTGGCTCCCGTGTCAGCCCTGCCCACCGCACCCTCAAAAGGTGCTGGGGGTGGCGCCAAATGGAGGTGGAGCTAGGGACCCTGGGTTGGGAAGGCGGAGAGGCTAGGGTCCCTGGGGGCCGGTGGCCTCAGGTTCCCAGCTCCTGTAGGCTGCACTTCCACACTGACCCCTGCCTGGTGTGGAGGCTCCAGTCTCCAACTTCACAACAAGCTTAAGTGAGGTGTGTAGGGGGGGACCCTCAGGTCAGGAGTTGCGCAGGGGTGGAGGTGACTCACAGAGTGGTGCGGCCTGACTCGGGGGCTCAGCAGCCACTGCAGCTCAGCAGCTGGTGCAGTTGGTGGCTCAGAGGCCGGCGTGACAGTCAGCACAGCTCTGCTTGGCTGAGCTGCAGGTGGAATTTGGCAGATTGCTCAGGCCGGAGGGGTGCAGTGTGACTGGGGGGCTGGCCTGGGGCTTAGTCAGCGCCACCATCCAAGGTTTGGCACAGCCCAGCCAAACTGAGCCATGCTCTGCATTTGCTTGAACCTCAGGCGGTGGCGCCAGCTGAGCCTCAGGCTGGCCCCCAAGTTTCACTGCACCATGCCAGCCACTGAGCTGTGCTGGCCTGAACCACCCGCCTGCTGCACCGTGCCTGCAGCCCAGCCAAGCTGAGCTGTGCCAGCTGCCATGCCCAGCCTTGAGCTACCCACTGTGCCAGCTGCTGACCCCCCAAGTCAGGCTGTTCCATGAGCCATCTCCACCCCTGCTCAACTCCTGACCCAAGGCTCCCCCCCCCCCACACACATCATTTAAACCTGTTGTGGAGTCGGGGACTGGAGCCTCCGCTCTGGGCAGGGGGGAGCAGGGAAGTGCAGCCTGCGGGAGCCTGGAGCCCCCACTTGTGGCTCTTCTGGCCTCAACCCACAGGCCACGGTTGGTGGCGGAGCCAGCAGGGGAGCCAGAACAGCACTGCATGCCACTCAGGATCAGCCCACATGCCAAGTTTGGCACAGGTGGCAAGAATTGCCAACCCTTTCCCTAATTTCTCACACATTTCCAAGACACTCAGTCCTTCGTGGTAGGTACAATTAATGGTCCTGCACACTAGGCCTAACATAACTCCAAGGGTGATTTTCCTGACTCTAAACCAGCAGTGTCAAACTCATTCAATGTGGGGGGCCGCACTGGAAGGCAGAACAGCTGTTGCAGGCCATGTGGCAACACAAGTTCCCCAATCCTTTCCCCCTCCATGTTCAGAGCAAGAAAGTGTCATTTTGTAGTCCCTTTTCTGATCATAAGAAAAAAAAACAATTGACCCTGATCCAGCCCATGGGCCGTAAGTTTGACACCCCTGCTCTAAACTGATTAGCAGCCTGGAGTTGTCAACTTCCATAAAGTGGTCAGCATGTACTTCTCCACCAAATAGGCAGTTTTTATTCTGATGTCCTTGCACTACAGAGCAGGAGTGAACTCCACACATAGTTCCATGAAGATAGCTTTGTGCATTTGAAAATTCTGCAGCTACTGCTCATCATCACAGACCTACACAATGATGTGAACACACCACTTGGCGCTTGTTTCATGCGCCCAAAAGCAGCAGTGCAACTTGTACAGTTGCTCTGTGAATCCAAACAGTAATGTGGTGGTTTTTGTTTCCATAACAAACAGCCAGTGAGGCTCCTTGGAGTCAAGCTTTGATTGAGAGGTCATGATATACTATGTGATCAGCCGCAAAACGTTCAGAACATTGACTACAGTGAAAAGCAGAGCATATTCCATCCTTTCAGATAGAGATGGTGGGCAGTCAGGAAACAGGCCGTTAACAGATGCCATGAATTGCAATCTGAAATCTATGGAATGATGGTACAAAAATCACTGCATTAGGGCATTATGGGACATTAAGACTGCATCCATTATGCTCTGTAATCCTTGTTGCCTTTCCACAACTACTACTGGGACAAGGTAGCAAGTTGCACAGTAGGATAACTCCCCATAGGGCACCACTCTCACTCAGCCCTAGAGCATCAACTATGGGCAAACTTCAGCAACATAACTGCATATGGACAGGCACAAACACCGTAATTACAGTGTTTTTTAGTCACTGCTGTTACTTGTGTCACCAAAACTTTTTAATGTAGATGAAGACTAATTTAGATAAAGTAGATTAGGTATCTACTATTTCACAGCATTATTTGCTTTCACATATGACCTGTTTTTTCCTTTGTTCCCAGAAACATGGCCTGGAACTATTAATTGTCACAATGAGGCTAAAGCAGTAGTTAATTAGTGCTGTTTGGATAAAATTATGGGTTTGTCTATATAACCCTGCAACATGGACGATGGGGGTGTGAATTATAGCATGCACTCAAGTTGTTGCACTGTAACTGCCCGTGTAGACCCTGCTAATGCTGCATAATGATTCCCTGAAAATAACCTCATAGTCCTCATGATGATTGTTTTGGCTATGATATTGACATAGCAAGGATTTGTAAACCTGTGAAAATTCCTTTAAACAAATAGTTGTTTAAGAAAGCAGCAATGAATGGGATTTGGACAGAGTGCTGGATGGTTAGCAAAATAGCCATCCTTGTTTGAGGTAGAGTACATTGTGAGGAATAGGTGTGCTGCAAACTAGAAACGGAGAGGGGTGGGTGGGAATTCAATATGGTTTTGCAAAGCATGGACCAGCAGGGCTTAAGTTTTATTTATTTTGCTTTAATTTTTTTTTAATTGTGGTTTTCTGGATCTTACATTCACCAATCTCAACTTTAGTGGTGTGGAAATGGTATTTCAGACAAAAGGTCTTCATTTTGGCTCATCCCTCTTTCAAACACACATTTTGAATAGACCCTTTTTTATCCCATCTGTGATGTAAACCTATAATGTCTTGATTGGTTTCAGACCAGTATCTCCATGCTCAGAATGGTTCAAGCTGTTTTTTTTCTTTTCTTCCTGCATTTCTCACCTTTTAAGTTGAAATCAAATAGGAGCTAGGTGCTTTCTAAATTCCTTCCCAATGAGATTTCTTCACACATGATGATGCATTAGACATGTCTCAGAAGAATGGTATGAATGATTATGTGAGCTCCTGGAGAATAAACTGCAAATCATAATAGAAAGTGCTATCTTTATTCCCATCATGCATGGCAAAGGATTGGCTTCACAAGACATTGTAATTGAGAAAACAGAAAGGAGGAAGAATTTGCAGTGATGTATGACCAGCTTGCACTCCTTTAAAGAAGATTCATTTTCCATCAAGTTTAAAAGTCCAGCACAAAGACAGGATTAAAGTTTTTTTCCCCACTAAGCAGATACAACATTCTAATTCACTGAACCATGTCCTATCTTCCTCCCCTTCTCCCTTTCACAGTTGTAAGTAACTCTTCTGCTGTATAACAGAACAGATAACCATTACCGTACTCAAAATATTCTATGAGAGTAAGTGACAGCCTTTGTACAAGACAGCACCAATAAAATACCATTTCAGAGCACATTCCGCAGAGATGTATGAAACGTCTAACACTTTTAGAAATTGTTACCAAAAAAAAAAAAAAAGAAGAAATTAAAAGGATTGCTTGCATCTCTTCTCCCCTCTTGTGTACAAGCAAGGGTGGGAGCTGGGCACCCAACTATCAAGCTGCACGCTAAACAAGGAGAAGAGGAGGATCAGCACTAAGAAAGCTTCCCTCCTATGCCATCTATAGGCTTAGTCACCTGGCCCAGTGGTTTTCAACCTGGTGTCCACAGGCTAGATTTAAGATTTCCTAAGGCATTTGAACTTCCATTTGAAATTTTTAGAGATCAAAAACGCAGGGGGGGGGGGGGGAGTTTGAAAACCACTGCCTTGGGCTTTATCTCCGTTCTGGGATAATTCTCCTTTGATGAGTTCCCTTCCCTCTTCTTTTGCTGCGGCCATGGCTTCATCCTGCCCTTCTAGCCTCTTCCCTTCCACAAACTGCACTGTAAAGCTTCTACTAGAAGGCAAGCTATGGCAGTTGTAGTGAGTGGGGTACTGGATACCCCACCCAACCCACAAGCTCTGCATTGTACTCTCAGGCTATGTCTTCGTCTAAAATCTTAGTTCGGGCTTGGTTAGTCTAAACTGAGTAGCTTGAAAGTTAGTTCAAACTAAGCACCTTTTTTTTTTTAAGTTAAAATTAACTTTTAGTTCAAACTAGCCTCACCTTTTTTAGTCCAAAGTAACTTTTTAGTTTGAACTAAATGAATGTGCTTAGTTTGAACTAATCGCTAGTTTGAACTTTAGTTTGAACTAGCATGTCTCCATTGAGCTAGTTTGAACTAAAAATACAAAATTAGTTTGAACTAAGTATTTAGTTCAAACTAACCAGTTTGAACTAAGCTTTGCTTAGTTCACACTAAAAAAAAAAAAATAGTGCAAACTAGGCAAAGCCTAGTGTAGACAGGGTTCAAATTAGTTTGGACTAAATTTGCTTAGTCCTAAGTAATCTGCTAGTGTAGAAAAAGCTCAGCTGTCCTGGGTGGACCCTACTAGCACTGCCAATGTACCTAGAATGCATTAATGTAGTTCAGTGGGAGCCAAGGAGGGTAACTGCAGGGCAACATGCAGCCAGTGACAATTGCTGAAACTTACTTCCTCTCAGATCCTCTCTGTACATGTGTCCCAGGACTAGTACAGAAGAAACCCCTGTAACTACCTTTCTATTTGCTGTGTCTGTTGGATCTGAATTATGTGAGTGACTAGGAAGGGCTGGAATCTTTGCAAGGGCATCTTTATGAATGTCTCATATTGAAAGCCACATTTTTTTTTATGGTGCATAAATACTAACCACATGCTGAAGTTTAAGCACACATACTGGACCTGGTCAGAATGTCAGAAATACGTTTTGTAAAAGATACTGAGGTTTCTACATATCTTTTTGTTCCACATTGGAACAGAAATGAGACCTTATGAATTTTTTCCAGAAGAAAAGCATTTGAGCTAGAGAGCATCCCTGAGATACTCACCCTAGAATAGCTAATAGCCCAATAACTCATGTGCTCCCCTGGGATATGGGAAATCAAGGTCCAAGTTATGGGTCAATCATTCTTCATACATGGTATATGATCTAAATAATACTAAAACTATTCACAAAACAGACCTTGATATTCAACAAGTAAAGTAGGTGTCATTTTCTCAAATATGTAGCTTTGCAGAATTCTACTACTCAGGAAGAAAATAAAAACTCACCATTGAGATCAGATTCTAATCCATGACAGCAAATGTTTCCTAGCTAAACAATCCATGCTCCCTTTCCTTGTTAAAATGTTTCACCTTAAAGTTGTCTGTTATGAATTTGGATGGAAAGGTATCAGGGTGGTTGCTATACTTCTAACAGGCTGTGTAGTCAGAACAGAAGAGTCTTACAGGGGCCTATCTGTTTATTTTCCATATCATAGTACAATTTCATTGTCGTGTCACGTGTCTGTTTGCTAATAGCCCTCCAACCATAAATAAAAATGAACCTGACCTACATGAATAATTAAGTTTGACACCACTGTCCTAGTTCATTACAGTGATGTTAGGTTTGTAGGCAGCAGGGAGTTTTGCTCAGATAGTGCATGACCTTACCAGACCTCTATACTCTACAAAGATTAAATAAAATTTTACTCATACAATAGGCATGCTTTTTAAGGCTTTGTTTTCAGTCTAGATCACAGAGCAGTCAAGTGGTTTAGTTCTTGTAGCTGTAATTACTGTTGGGTGTTTCTTCTAACAGTTCAGTTAGGACACCCTATAATTCAAGCATCTGTGACATGCCCAATACAGTTGCTGTTTATTGTTCTTTTAGAAGGGACGTAGTTAGCTGTACAACCTGGGTACTAGCTACCAATGCAGGATGAGGTTTTTTTTTTGTTTTTGTTTTTGTTTTTTTTTTAAAGGTGCCTAGGTAATTTAAGACTGCTTAAGGAAATATCCTTAGTGTTTTATTTTGGACAAATGATTTTGTCCAATATTTCCAATCAGTTAGATCCAGGTAGGCCTAGAAGGGCACAGGGATCTTT
This sequence comes from Podocnemis expansa, assembly GCA_007922195.1. Classification (NCBI taxonomy): domain Eukaryota; kingdom Metazoa; phylum Chordata; order Testudines; family Podocnemididae; genus Podocnemis; species Podocnemis expansa. The sequence goes on from ML681991.1 coordinate 32,125,879, forward strand.
TGCATTGAGTTCCTCCTATTACCTCCACTAATTCTCCCTTCTTTTTCTCTTCTCTGATGGGTCAGTAGAGCCTACCACTGCCTTGAAGCTGAGGTAGCCCCATGGAACAGAAAGTGTGACAGAGAGAGGATGACAGTGATTGCAGAGCTTGGTCAGCCAGCACCACAAATTAATTAATCCTGCGGTAATTTGGGATTGTAGGGGACTTTGCTGACTTCCAGATGCTGTGGCCTGTGATGCTGTTGCCTCAGTTTTGAAACTGAGCTTTTAGCTAGAACTTTCATGGGAAGAAAAGGGCCTATCAGTCCCTCCGTATTGTCTCCCCAGCAGAGCTTGCCTCGGTTTTTCCCCAACCTCATTTTCCCTCTTCTGTATCACTGCCATATCTTATGTGCATGTGTCCTTCTCTTACTTCTCTTAATTGGCCCTGCTTGTCCTTCTTCCTCCCTGTCATACTGTAATATCCATTTCATATCCCACTTCAGTTTCCACAATTTCTCAACCGTCTCTTGCCTATGTTTGTTTTCTGACAGCTTTCTGGACCACAGATGTGGTCAGACTCAAATTTTCACTTTTCAAAATCATAATGAAAAAAGTTCCAAAAAACACACTTTGGTTTACTCTTGTGGGGTGGTTATGCATTATTTATTTATTTAGTCTTTGGTATGACTTCTAAAAACCTAAGAGCAATGATCAGAGAAATTAATATGAATAGTAGAAACTATAAACTCACAGGAGATCAAAATCATATCAATACCATGTAACAGGTGTAATCTACCAGGCCTATTGATATCATGTATCAGCAGGAACAATGCAGAGTTGAATCTCGAATTCCCACATGTCCTCTGAGTTGCCTAAAGAGGGCAAACCCTATCCTCCTCAAGGTCCCCCCTCCCCTTTTTAAAAGATAAAATTTCAAAAGATCTTGGTTTTATTCCAGTGCAGAATGGACACAGTTTTGAAAATGTTCATGGGACTGAAAAGTTGTTCACCACCCAGAATTAAATAAACATTTAACTTAATACAGTCCTTGTCATTTGGTGTTCAAACATTTAAAAGAGTGACAGGGAACCAAGACCTTGCAACATTTAGGATTTATTGTTTCATCCATATATGATTTACTGTCTCATCAAGAACTTAATGAAAGCATAGTTATCTTGAGTTCTATACATAATCAACTATAGTGAACCCTGTTAAGAATTCATTTGTCCTAACACTTGTCTAAAAACAGAGGATTATTAAATGAAACATTGCCTGACCTAAAAACAAGTAAAATTTCAGGATCTGGCTCTCCAATCATATGTATGTTATCAGGTACAAAAGATGATGCATCGTACAGATTAGGTAACCTTGGCTTTGATTCACTGAGGGTAAGGCATTATCCCAACACTGTTCTTACAACACAGCTCATGCTACTGTGCATGTGATAGTGCATAGTGGGAGATTTTTTTTAAGGAAATGTACAGACACAGAAAAAGGGCACTCTTCCAAACCCTGACCTGGAGCTAAATAGAGTCTCATTTGGGTTCCAGCATTAATAAGAAGGAATCAATGGAGTAAACTAACCTCCACATATAGGTGCCAATATCCTAATGTCCTTAGCCCAAGGACATTCAAAGATTAAACATAACTATGATTTTATGTTTAAAAAAATATTGTTTTTGTTACAAAATTCCATAATTTTAAGCACATGGTCGACATTGTTTTTATTTTTGTCACAGCTCCCCCCCCCCATTTATTTGCATTAACATGTTCTTAGAGATGTCGAGGGAGGTATAAAACCAAGTAATTTACATTGAGAAATATATAACATGCTTCATCAAAACAAGACATGATAGCCAGAGTTTTATACATGCTTAAAGAGATTTTCTATATGTAGGATGATAGGTTTTTTCTGCCATCTTCTAGGTGCATTTCAATTGTTAATGTCAACTACTCAAAACTAGTGGAAATTTTAAACAATTGAAATATCATGCTCTGTGACATTTCTCATTTTTAAATTTAATTTGATTTTCTGCATTCTTTTTGCATGACAAGACAATCCACTTTAAAAACAACATTGAAGACAGATTACACACCATTCATTCTAAAAGTTATTTGGTACTGAAACCACTCTGACCACTAACTCAAGCACCTGCCTACCTGTCTCTACTGTTAACTTATTCTTCTCACAACCTTTACTCTTGTGGGAGCATTTATTCACCAGTTACCTATTGTCTAAATCCTAAATTGGGAGCACTCTGGGATAAGGACTAGCTCTTTCTGTGTGCAGTGTCTGATACAACTGGGCCTTTAAATACTTCTCTAGGATCCTTAGTTGCTATCTCAATAGACCTAATAATTGTAAGTATATATGAAAGTATACATCTAGTTTCAAAATCATTCTGATCATCACCACATTTAATAATGGATCAGTAAGGAAATTTATTCTTTCTGTGAAACTCTCAGCTCAGCTACTATGACAGTAAATGGAACTGGAGTTTTCCCTCTTTGAGGAAATTG
>ML681991.1:32128390-32151775 GCA_007922195.1 Podocnemis expansa
CACACACCAAAGAATGCACCCCCAGAAATTAAAATATTGTACAATATCCCATTAAAGTTATCGGTGGTCTGAGTGCCAATCAGTATTTGTGCATGTTCACAAAACAATGAATCTTTGAGGAAATGGACACCCTCCATTTGCAAGAAAAAGGATGGTCTTTAAATTAGTATTATTTAAATGCATTCAATGTGTTCAACCAAAAATGCTGTATAGTGCATTATTAGATATGTAACAAGATTTTAGCAAAATATAAATGCCTAAAATTCATCCCTGTTTCTTCTATCATTCTACCATGAACAATAATATATTCTATAGAATTTATGCAACACTTATTTTACCTCAGGTAGGAATAAAAGTGAAGGCATAGATTGCACAACCCTCTCTCACATACGTAAGCACTGAAGCAAGTAGTTACATTGATGTCAATGGGATTACCCCATTACTCGAGGGACCTTGAGTGGTCATCAAGTCCAGCCTGCTATGATGAGGCAGCATCACATAAACTTAACCCATTCCTGACAGGTGTTTGCCTAACTTACTCTTCACAAACAATCTCTGTTTAAGGGTATTCCACAACCTTGCTTGAAAGCAAATTTCAGAATTTAACTATCTTCAGTGTTAGAAAGTTTTTCTTAATATCTAACCTAAATTTATTTTGCTACAAATTGAGCCCATTACTTCTTGATCCACCTTTCATGGATATAAGCAACAATTGATCACCTTGCTCTTTTTAACAGTACTGAACATATCTGAAGAGTGTTAACAGGTACTTTTCTCTCCACTCCCCTCCATATTCTTTTTTTCAAAATTAAATGTGATCAAGTCTTTTTAAACCTTTCTTCATAGCCCCCCCCCCCATACTTTTGTCATTTGCCTCTGGGTTCTGCAATTTGTCCACATCTTTCAAAGTCTAGCACTTAAAATTGGACAAAGTACTCTAGATGAGGCCTCACTAGTACACAAGTAGAGTAGGAGAGTTTCCGCTGATGTCTTTTATAAGACTGTCCTATCACTATACTGCAAGATCATATTAGATCAATTACACCACACCATTCACATTCAATGTGTGATCCACTATTATGTCAAGATCCATTTCAACAGTATTACGCCGTAGCCAGCTCTTCTCCATTTCAGAGTTGTGCATTTGATTTTTCCTTCACAAGCATAGTACTTTGGGTTTGGAGTTGAATTTTGTCCTGTTGACTTCAGACCAATTGTACGATTTGTCAAGGTTGCTTTTACTCTAATACTGTCCTCCAAAGTGCTCACAACCCCTCCCTGCAAGATGTTATCTGAAGATTTTATAAGCAGACTCTACAATCCATTATCTGAGTCTCTGGTGAAAATATTGTATAGGACTGACCCCTATGGGAACATGCCTCCTCCCGGTTTGACACCGAACCACTGATGATTAATTTACAATTTCTTATTTGTTAGAAATGTCCACAGGTTCATAGTTAGTAATAATAAGCTATCTAGGCATTAGGAACCTAACTGACATTATCCCATTAGTATAAAAAAGGAATATTTTTCAGAGCAGAAAACTTACTCATACTGTTGCTAATAAAAAGGACTCTGTTCACAAATTAAACATTTATCATTTCAGCTAAAAAAAAAAAAAAAGAACCCTCTCCTCCCGCTCCTCTGCATTTAGTCACATGATATTTAAAGGCTCAGACTATTTTAATGAAGTTTGAGTTGCAGTTACTCAACTATTTTTTAAGCAACAAACAATGAACTTACTATCAGATTTCAGAGACATATGGAACCATTTATTTGATTCACACATTTTAGTTAGGCTTTCCTTGTGATGGGTGGATTGATGCTCTAAATTTTCTGTTATTCAGGGATGGCCCATTGTGTTTTGCAGTACACAACATTTTATAGTGTCCATTACCAGACCATGCCTAAAACAAAATACATTCATCAGGGAAAAGAAGTGACAGATCTAAAACAAGAGATTCCCAAGGCAAGTGTCTTAGAGGGTCATCATTATTTTGGCAATATTCCTGAACTTATTTTAAATATTTTGCCCATCTTTAATCTCTGTTTTTCATAAAACAGGACAACTCTAAAGGACACATGTAGTATAGATCTTTGTTTATTTGACAACTTTTGTTACTTGCCAATTGTTATTTTGTTTATATAGTAACTACATAATGATTTCTGTTTTCTAATATCACGTACAATACACAGCAATATGTGGAAAGACATACTTATATGGATCACTGTTAACATCTATGTCATCTTGGGTCTGCAAAGATATTTGTGTGTATACATTACTTACCTCCAGTTTTGGTCCTTTGTTTAGAAGAGGCAAACGAGGTGGGATATGGTATAGGAGCTACTTGGTGTTGCTACATCACAGAAAAGGAATAGGTCATCTTGTCTCTTCATTTTCAGATGACTGGGGGTATGTCTATGCTTAGACTTGAATTTGAATTGATGACAATCAATTTGAATTCAATTAAGTGCATGGCCACTCTCACTTTCCTCAATTCGCACTGAGGAAATCCTCAGTTTGAATTGATGAAAGCTGACTTTGAATTGGTCAAAACTCATTTGACTTCAAAGTCCAGGTCAATTTGAACCCAGTAGTCCAAATTGATCCAGTGTGGCCATGTCCATTCAAACTCACTGAGTTTGAACTGACAAGGGTTGACCTTCCTCCCAGGGTGCCATGGACCCTGGGAGGCAGCCCAGCCCTTCAGCACCTGGGACCAGCAGCCCCAAAGGTGCCTCCACCGCCCCCCCCCCAGCCAGATCGGACCCCACGCCCCACTCCTGACCAGCTGGCCATGTGCGAGGAAGACACTCAAGAGTACGACTTCTGCCTGGCTGGCCATACATGAGGAAGACACCCCGATGTGCAGCTCCTGCCTGACTGGCCATGCGCAGGGAAGGCACCCCACGCATAGGGAAGGCACAGCTGCGCCCCTGCTAGGCCAGCTAGACGGGAGCCACATGTGGGCATGCCTTCCCCACGCATGGCCAGCTGGGCAGGAGCCAAGCACAGGGGTGCCTTGCCTGGGAAGGAGCTGCATGCTGGGGAGGGAGGGCTCCTGCCGTGCACTGGGATCCCTTCTCCTCCACCCCCACTATGCTGTCAGCATGGAGCTAAGGGATTCCCCTGGGCCCACACTGACAGCGCAGCCAGGGTCGGGGAGAAGGGATTCCCCCAGCCTGTGCTGACAGTGGCGGGGGGGGGAAGGGGAGAAGGGATTTCCCCAGCTGCATTGACAGCATGCCTTCTCCTCTGCCCCCACTGTGCTGTAGGGGGTGGGGGTGCCCTGGCTTCAGGGAGCCCTGGGAGGGGAAAACATCCCCGGCCAGGCTCCTTTCTTCTGAGCCTGGAATGGGGAAAAAACATCCCCTGCCCAGCTCTAGCCACAGTGTGGGAAGTGGATGCTTTTCCCTGTGCCAGGCTCAGAGTGCTGGAGCCTGGGATTGGGTGGTGTCATGGCCCTTCTAGGGGGCCATACTGCCACACCTCCCATGGTGACCCTCCTTCCATTCGAATTAGCAAGTCCAGTTCATGGACATGCTAATTTGAATTGGAGTTTGTGTGGTCATGTAAATTCAAAAGGACTGATTAATATATGTCAGTAACAAAAAGAGAACAAGGGATGGTGTATGTCCCTTACTGAAAAGGGCAGATATCATCGGTGGATGATGTGGAAAAGGCTAAAGTACTTAGTGGGTTTTTTTTTGCTTTTTTTTGCCTCAGTCTTCACAGGCAGGGTCAGTTCCCAGGCTACCATACTGGGCACCACAGAATGGAGAGAAGGAGAGCAGCCGTCAGTAATGGAAGGTTAGATTAGGGACTACTTCAAGAAATTGGATGTGCACAAGTCTATGGGGCCTGATGAACTGCATCAGAGGGTGCTAAGGGAGTTGGCTGATTTGATTGCAGAGCTGGTCTCCATTATCTCTGAAAACTTGTGGCAAATGAGGGAGGCCCCAGATGATTGAATAAAGGCAAAATATCATGCCTATCTTCAAAAAAAGGGAAAAAGGAAGACCCAGGGAACTGCAGACCAATCAGCCCCACCTTAGTCCCTGGAAAAATCATGGAGTACATCCTCAAAGAATCCATTCTGAAACACTTGGAGGAAAATAGAGTGATCAGGAACAGTCAGCATGGATTCATCACAGGCAAATCACACCTGACAAACCTGATTGCTTTTTTTGATGAGATGATGGATATGTGGATGTGGGAATAGCCAATGATGTGATATACCTCTAATTTAGCAATACTTTTAATATGGTTTCCCACGGCATCCTTGTCGGCAAGTTAAGGATGTATGGTTTGGATGAATGGACCCTAAGGTAGACAGAAAGCTGGCTAGATCATTAGGCTCAGGGGGTCAGGATCAATGGCTCGGTATCTAGTTGGCAGCCAATAACTAGAGGAGTGCCTCAGGGGTCAGTCTTGGCACTGGTTCCATTCAACATATTCGTTAATGATGTGGATCAGTGGCTCCCAACCTGGGGTCTGCAGACTCCTGGGGGGCCACAGAGTTTGCCAAAGGTGTCCATAGACAGGCTGTGAGCCAGGGCCGGACAATGCTGGTGACACCATGGTGGCAGGAGACAGAGAAGGGAGGAAGCTGCTCTGCCCCAGACTACAAGTTTTTAAAACTCCCGTGCCACCCTGAGAATGCTCAGATCATGCTCTGGACAGGAGCAGCCTGTGGCATGGCCAGTCGAGGCTCCTGCAGCCCGGTGAGGTGGGGCCCTGGGTGCAGGGAGGATCAAGCTTGGGGATGGGCAGCTTCCAGGGAAAGGGCATGGGGGGGGTGGGTTGGCCAGGTGTTTAAAGAGGGGGTTGGGGTGACTCAGAGCTGGACCCCTCCAGTGGCAGGGGGAGGGGGCCATGGCTTCAGCAGCTCCCGTCCCCAGCAGGGGCAAGAGCAGTGGGGGGGCATGCCCACGAGAGCTCCCATCCCCAGCAGAGGCGGGGGGAACATGGCTGCTGCAGCTCCTGGGCCTAAGCAGGATGTGGGCGGACCATGCCACAGCAGCTCCCATCCCCAGTGGGGGAGGTAGGCATGGCCACAGCAGCCCCTGGTTCTCAGCTGGTCCCAGTGACACCACTGGAGTGGTACAGGCTGGATTCTGCTGGCGCAGGCCAGATTCTGCCCATGGTAACATCAAATTTCACAGGGGGCTGTGAAGTTTTTTTCAATAAAAAAGGGACCCCCATCCTTCAAAAGGTTGGGAACCACTGATCTGGGTGATGGGATAGATTGCATGCTCAGTAAATTCGCAGATGACACCAAGGTGGGGAGAAGGTCAACACACTGGAGGAAAGGGATAGGATTTAGGGAGACCTAGACAGTTTGGAGTACTGGACCAAACAAAATCTACTTAGGTTCAACAAGGAAAAGTGCAACATCCTGCATTTACGATGGAAAAATCCCATGTACTATTGTAGGCTGGGGATCACTTCACTAAGTAGCAGCACTGTGGTAAAGGACCTGGGCGTTATGGTGGATGGAAAGCTGGATATGAGTCAACAGTGTGATCTTGTTGCCAAAAAGGCCAATAGCATATTGGACTGCATCAGCAGGTGGTATGCCAGCAGGCTGAGGAATGTGATTATTCCCCTCTATTTGGCCCTGGTGAGGCCACGTCTGAAATGCTGTGTCCAGTTTTGGGCTCCACACTTCTGAAAGGATTTTGACAAATTCAGAAGAGTCCAGTGGAGGGCAATGAAAATGATTAGGGGTTTGGGGCACATGACTTACAAGAAGAGACTGAAGGAACTAGGCTTATTTAGTCTACAGAAGAGAAGACTTGAGGGGGGTGGGAACTGATAGCAATCTTCAACTACTTGAAGGGGTGTTCCAGAGAGGAGGGAGCTAGGCTATTCTCAGTAGTAACAGAGGACAGAACAAGGAACAATGGTTTCAAGCTGCAGCTAGGGTGGGCAAGGTTGGATATTAGGAAAAACTCTCACTAGGAGGGTGGTGAAGCATTGGAATGGCTTGCCTAGGGAGGTGGTGGAATCTCCATCTTTGGAAACATTTAAGGCCCAGTTAGACAAAACACTGGATGGGATGCTTTAGTGGGACTGGTCCTGCTTTGAGCAGGGGGTTGGACTAGATGACCTCATGAGGTCCCTTCTAACTCTATGATTCTATTATTCTATTTTCTGAAGCACACTCATTTGGGACCATACTTTTCTTTTTTCCCCACCCCTTCCTGGTTCCTTTTTTTGTTTTAGGATACATAAGGTGTATGACGATTCTGTGTGTATTTTTTTCCCCCAGCTATATTTAGTCCAAGGTTTTCATTTTTCTCCTTTTTTGATGTTAGGGTAGTTTTGATTAACTCCCTCATTACTTTTAATGTCATAGTGCTTTTGTCTTGATACTTCTTCTGAAGATGTTAAACTAGATATTAGTTATTTAAAACCTAATCCTAGGATGAGGAGGAGGAGGAAGAGGAGAAGGTTTCATACCTCTTTGGAACTGAGGGGAAGAAACCCCTAGAAATTATATTTATCTTTTTGGAATTAAGTGCAAGAACTAAAGAGAGTGTTCTTTTTAAACAGCTACATTGAAGTCTTTTAATGTATCTCGCTGTTTTAAAATGGTTTCAATTGTTCTACAGTGTATTTTTCAAGTATCAGAAAGTGTATACAACACATATTTTGACAACACTGAAATAAAATGAGTGTGGACATGCAATCCCATGACGTTTTTGTGACCACACAATTCCACTAAGTTGATTGTATTTTTTCATTGTGCTCTGTTTGAAAATAGATGAACAAATGGACAATCTTCCACAAAAGGATGTGTGTCCCCCTGCACCTGACAGTCTGCAGCCATTCAGTTGCTTCTGCAGCCTAAGAGAGGTGGTCTTCTGGAGAAGTATGTTTCTTTCTCTTATGGTCTCCCCACCCCAGAACTACATTTCTTGGATATGTAGCAAAAGGCTCTTATAGTTATTGTATGTACAGCCAGACACAGTTTGCACATAAACATTGCATAGCTTGACCTACTAGAGTTTTGCATAGCTCCCTGCAAAACCAGTTTTTGAGCTGATAAGCAGGATAAAGAAATGTACAGTGGAGCTCTTTGTGCATATTAAATTGAAATAACCCATGTCTCAACAGAAGCATCATCTATCCCACTAGCAAATGTCAATGTTGGGGTTCAGCTTTCATGTCAGAGCAAAGGAAACATTAGGATGATCCACCCTCAGAGACTAATGGAACCAGATGGATTTCAGACAGAGAGGGAATTACTGCACAACCAAATAACTATGCTGTCTCTGACCTAGAATAAGAATTTTTTTGCTGAGTTTTACTGATATGGTGGCTCTAAAGACAATCTTGTGGCTTTGCTCATGCAAGTTACCTCTATATATAGAGGCCCTGAGACAGATGGGGTAAGACAGCTAAGGCATCAGTAGCAGCAGTGCTGATCTGGATCTGACCAACTGTAATAGACTCAAAGGCTATGTATACATCTGAAAGCTTAGTTCAGACTTGCTTAGTCTGAACTAAGCAGTTCCAGGTTAGTTTGAACTAGCCGTGGCTTTTTAGTTCAAACCAGCCACGTTTTTTAGTTTGAACTAAAAAAAAGTGTGGCTTGTTCGAACTAAAGGTTAGAACAAAACTTGAATTTATTAGTTTGAATTAACAAATTAAAACTAACTTTTCTTACTGTAGACATAGCCATAGACTAAAGTCAGAAGGGACCAAAAGCATCATATAGTCTGACATCCTACACAATGCAGGCCACAAAACTTCACCTACCCACTCCTGTAAAAACCTCAAAAATATGACTGAGTTTTCAAAGTCCTCAAATTACAGTTTAAAGACTTTAAGTTACAGAAAATCCACCAGCAACTGAGTTATGACCCATGCTACAGAGGTAGGCGAAAACTTTCCAAAGCCTTTGTCAATCTGTCCTAAGGGAAATTTCCTTCACAGTCCCAGTATGGCAATCAATTAAACCCTGAGCACATGGGCAAGACTCAGTCAGACACCCAAGAAAGAATTCTTTGTAATAACTCAAAACCCATCAAACCAATTGTTCCATCACCATATCCACCACCATGAGTCAAAGATCAGTCAACTAGGCTGCCCCATTATACCACCCCCTCCATGAATCTATCAAAGTCAGTTATGAAATTTGATAGTTCTTTTTCCTCCACTGCTCGTTTTAGAAGGCTATTCCAGAACTTCATTCCTCTGATGGATAGAAACCTGAATCTAATTTGAAGTCTAAATGTCCCGATGGACAGTTGATATCCATTTGTTCTTGTCATATTGCCACTGAACTTAAATAATTCCTTATCCTCCCTGGTATTTATCCCTCTGATGTGTTTATACAGCTCAGTTATATGTCCTCTCAACCTCTCCCCTCAGCCTTCTTTTAGTTAGGCTAAACAAGCCAACCTCTTTGAGTCCCCTTTCATAAAGCAGTCTCTCTATTTCTTGGATCATCCTTGCTGACCTTCTCTGTACCTATTTCAGTTTGAATTCATCTTTCTTAATCATGGGGGATCAGAATTGCACACAGCTTTCCACTTTAATGTAAAGGATATTCAAAATCATACCATATAGCTGTGCTGAAGCTTACATGATAGGTTTCTCAAATTTAAAATCAGTACAGTGGCTAACCTGTGAATTCTTGTTGTTTCTTTGCTGTAACAGACCTGATTATTATTCACTGTGAAGAGTTTTCATTGCAACTGACAACTTACACCATCATCTCATAAATTACTGTGTCTTGGGGTTTGTCTTCATTGCATGCCTTTGTTGGTGTAAGGGATGCCTAGGTAATGTAACCGTGATTGACAAAGCTTACATTGACTAGCTGTAATGTCTTCAGCATGTTATGTTTATAGGAGACTCTCTCCTATCAGCTCTGCGTGTCTTCACCAGACTCGTTAAATTAATGTTATTTCATTGATGGCTGCTGGGCCAATTTAATACCATAGTGAAGACAAGCCCTCAGAGATGCCCAGGAAGTAATCTGAAACATTCTGGCTACCTCTTCCTTAATATATATCACTCCATACTATTGCTTCTAGTCTTTTCTAGCCTTTCATTTTTCTTCCTAAACAGAAGCAAACTAATTCTGGAACTGACTCAAGTTCATTATACCATTGCTGTAATTGGAAGGGCAGGATGGAACAGCATGAGCAGCCCTCTCTTGAGGTGACAAAGATTCAGTGAGGAAGGAACCACAGCAAGTCAGCCAGATGTCTACACAGCCCAGAGTAGTGAGCTGGGAGCCAGAGGCAGAGTGAAGTACCATCCATGTGCCCCCATTCCTTTCCATTCTCACTTTTTCTCGTGCACATATAATTTTATGTCTGTCCTAAAAACATGCCAAATATTAATAAAAAAATTGTTGAGACAATATTCAAATATTTGACTGACTTGTCCCATCTCCCACGGTGGATATTTGATGGTTCAAGAAGTTGTAAACCCTGTTTAAAAGACTTTATGTGAATGCTAAAACAAGGAATAAAAATTTTCATGGCATAAATGTACATTTAATGCCAGCTGGGTTTTGTTTTTAAAAGGGTGTTTAACACAGTTTTGAAAAGCTTCTTGGGTTTGGTTCCCTACAATAAGAAGCCTACTTCCCATTCCAAAATCTATTGAACTATTAAACACTCAAAATAATTGAAGGAAGAAATAAATATTATAGCCCTGGTAGCACAATGGGGCTCTGATCAAGGTTGTAGCCACTATGTGCTCACTGAAAAACAAATAATCATTCTGACTAGTGCCATATTCAACTTACACAATGAGATTTGGACTCACGTACCCCAATTTTCAGGGCATGCTGCGAGGCCTATCTGTTCTCCCAGAGACAGTGTTTTGAGGAAAGGGAAGGATGAAAAAAAGAGGAATGACCATTTAGGTGCATGATGGTGATGATGTTAGAACATTAAGTTATGGAGGATCCATAAGGATCGGGAAAATTGGGCTTATATTTTATTTTTTTATGAACACTGGTTGACAGATCTAAATAAAAGTAAAGCTCTTTGCTTTTTCTGGAACAGAACTGGAAGGTACATGTGGCTTTCCTTTCCCACACCTTCTTCTCCCCTTCTGTTGCTAAAATCCACAGGGCTGATGGTTTGGTTCAACCTTGTGAGTAACAGACTAATTTTAGGAATGTGTTAAATAACTTGGGCTTGTAACATCACTCCATATCAGAAGTCACCATGAGCTTCACCTTCTTCTGCCCATCCTGCTTCAACATCCCTGTAATGCCAGCTCTACCACACTAGAAGACACTCTTCAACTCCTCACTTAGGCACATTTCATACTTTGTGCCTCTACAGCAGTTCTGAGGGGACTTAGTGGGGGGTGAAGATTTGCCCCCAAATTTGTATATCTAAATAGCATATTGCATCAAAGCTTTCATAAATTGTGCTTTGCTTTAGTATAGCACAAGGGATAAAATAGCAAAAAAATATTGAATCAGATGGATTCCTTTTCCCACCAAACAAACATATACTATATTGTTATGCAATTTTTCACTTTATATTAAAGCTGATTTAATTTCTCAAATTATTATTTTTTCAGAAGGACAAATTTTATCTCTTGTGTTTGACATCAAGGGAATAGTACAAAGGTGTATGACATATAAGCAACAATTTGGAGATTTAGCTTATTTGAAACAGTTTGAAGACAATAACTCAGCCTGTATGATTTCATCTATACATAAATTCTCCACTATCAAAGGTGACATGGAATTAAATGGATTCCAGATGGGATGGACTTTATATAAAGAGAAAAAGTCAGAAGCCTAACCATATGACAGACCTAGAGGCAACTCCAAAGCTGCCAGTAACTGTCTATAGAGTCTGCCAAAGAGACAGCTGCTGATGCCAACAGTGCATAGATTGGCATCATTTCTATCACAGCATATCTCATGCTGTTCTAGTGCCACAATGCAAAGTACCATGTCAGACAGCTAATTCTTAGAAGAGAGTAATCACACTGTGTATATTTAGATCACATGCCCACTATTCCCACAGTAATTTTACTCCTACTTTTAATTGCATTTTAAAATGCAATATCTAATCAATGCACACATATAAATCTTCTATCTAAAGGAGTAGAATTTTTAGGCCTTTTCTTATAAATTTGATCAATGAAGTGTGGGTATGCTAATTACATATAAAACAATTAGAGTTGTTTTTAACTAAAACTTCCCAAAGTCTTTATTTTATATAGATGTTTAAACAGATTACATACATGGGTATGGAGAGAAAGAGAGAGACAGAGAGACTATTGTTTGTATAGGTATAACCTATATCTTGTCTGTAGACATATAATACTAATTATATATATATTTTTAAAAAGATTAAATCATAAAATAATAAACATTAATTCAGAAATACCTGGGGAACTTGCAGCCCCTCTATAGTTTTCAGTGGTTCTGGCCTTACATCTGAAAGTTGCCATCCTGCTGGTCAGAGGACAAATTGTCTCCTTTAAGCACCACTGCAATGTCTCCCCTACCTTCGCACGGCCCTGTGTTTGAGGTGTTTCTTTAGTGAACAGAGTTGAGTGGACTAGAAGGGAAGGATCTGTGAAGTGAATTAGCTGTGAAGATTTTGGAAAGGAGTGTCACTAAAATGTCAACAGGCTCCAGGCCCTATTTAGTCCTAACTCATCTTGTGGGAGCATCATTAGGTGTTTTGTTTCCATTTTACCTTCATAGAGATTGGGCATTTTAAGAATTTGTTCTGTGCTTAAAAATTTTAAATGTTTCATTTTGCAAAAATAAGATACAATTTTTGAAATGGCTACAGCAGTGTCCAGATGCAGACTCCTCTACAATTGTCATGCAACTTTGTGTAATACTATTGCTCTCCAGGAACATTCTTGTAAATAAATAAATAAATAAGCCAATCACTCACCTGAATGAATACCAATTGTGATAACTGAAAGGTTTTATTCACCCGATTAATTGGCAATAACTTTATCATATTCTTTCCAGCTCTAAATGGGAGTGTTACACCTTGGACTGAGTGTAACAAAGAAGAGGAGAATATACCCTTTCATAGTGCTCAGGTTCTGTTCTTCTCCTGAAGATTAACTAATAGAGGAAAAAAAAAAAGGCAAGGAGTTTTGTGGCACTTAAAGACTAACAGATTTATTTATCGCATGAGGGGTATGGTCTCACTTTGATTTGTATTCATACTTCTGGTCTTTTTCTTTTTTTAACTTACATGTGAAATAAATTATTTTGCAGTTGAACAAAAGAGCTTCCATGATACTTAATTTTCTATTTGTGCTTCCACTTAAAGTTCCTAACTTCATGTCCTAGTCCCCAGCATGTCTTTCCACCTGACCCTATTTGTTCTCCAGATGCAGTATCAAGAGATACTATAGGTGCCTAATGACACAAAAGTGTATAGATGTGTTAAACTAAATATAGCATCTTCATTACATATTATGTCATGGCACCAAAAATAACCTTAACTAGTTTCATGCAATTTGTAGATGCAAAGTGATTTTGATGTGCCTGATTAGTGGCAGTTATTGCTTTGAGTCCTCAGGGCCTGACCACATCTTCTATTAAGAGTGCATATGTCCTATTTTCCTAGGCATGCCTTCTCTTAATATGCTAGCCCTCAATCTAACTGTAATATTCATGGAAATCATGTGCACAAAGTGAGGTGGAAGGTTAGCGGCCACTATTGCAGACTGCCGTGGTATACAAGGTGCACAGCTGGGAAGATGAATCTTAGTTGCCATGTATATCCCAGCCCCAAACCAATTTACTTGAGATTTCTTTGCGGGAAGGTGAATTCAACCCCTCTGTGTATTTAACAACTGTGGTTGCTGGTTCTCAGATATGGTACACTATTTGAATTTCCTCTGTCCATTATTATCCAAATACTTTCTTTTCATTAAGACTTTTCTCCTACAAAGCTGTGAGCTGAGGAGTTCAAAAAGCCTAACAGTCCCTTGTGAGTCCAGCAGCAATATTCATTTATTGAGCTTCACAATTCCCAAACCTAGTATCACAATAGCAAGGGGTCTGATAAAGCAGAGCTAAGTTTGTCTAGGACAGGTGAATGAAACAGCAGAGATAATTTGCAATTGTAGGATTCATTATAAATGTGAAAGGAAAAAAAAACATGATCTTGGAAAAAAACATAGAAGAAACTCTCCCACGTTTCATCATCCACCTCCTAAACAAAAATATTAACATGGTTCAAGCTGGATTCACTCTGGTATGCCCCTACTGCCTGCTGCCACTTTCCATCCCTTCTGTTGCAATCCATAACCCTTTCTGTCAACTGGTAGACTTGCTGTAAGCCACAGTAATAGGCATTTCTAAATGCTAAATTCCAATCCATCCTCCTTATAAAGTAAGTGATCACCTTCATTAAACTACTAAAATCCCCAGCTCCCTCAACATTCCTAGTTCTCTCAGACCCAACCCCCATCCCACTCCATACTGCAACAAACTCACCTCAGATCTCTTCCACCCTTCGATACATGCTTAATCCAGCAAAAAGCACACACTCGATCTTGTAACAGGTAATTAAAAGCCCCCAGAGTGCACATGACTATGGAAGTCTGACATCTAGCTGAGAGGCCACTTTGCAGTCAAAGTTAGGGGAAGGTAGTAACAATAGGAGTGCTAAGGGTAACTGGATCAGATTTGATGTGAACAGGGTAGGGGTAGGCAAAGTGAAAAATAAGAAGAGCCTTTTTAAAAAATTCCTTCAATAACCAAACATTTGGAGAACCATAATGAGTGTAATGTCTGGTAGGAGGGTGGGGGGAGCAGAGCCAGGGTGTCCGCTGCAGGGTCCCCTGGTGGGGGTGAGGACACTTGGAAAAAGAAGTGGGCACCATGCATGGTCCCTTGGTGGTAGGGTAGGGGCCAGAGTCAGGAGTGGACTGCCCACAGGTCCCTGGAGGCCGAAGACAGCCGAAGAGCTGCATATAGTTCCAGAGATGAAAGTTACAGACTCCTGGAATAGGGTAATGTCAGGTGCCAGAGTTTGAGACAGGCTATGCAAAGATTATTGAATGTATTATCAAATTCCTGCTCTGAACTGAGCAGACACAACTTGCATTATGTTAAAATAATAATAATATGACCCAAACTATTCAGCTCGCTTTATACTCACAGGATTTCCATATTTAAAATGTAACGCAATGCTAAGGGAAATTATTTGAACCAAAACATTCCTTACAAGCACTATAAATGTCAACAAATGGCTTGAAAATTATAACTTTGATGTAATATTCTTTTATTTTAAAAGAATTTCACAGTTCATCTTATTTAATAAAGTTTACTTACATTCTGTCTCATAATGTGGCCTAAGCAGTAAATGAGTGATTTAATCCTCCAAAGTTAATATTTTGTCCCCTCTGTATAGTACAATCTAAAAGAACCACAGGATTATTTCAAATGACAAGACCCCCATTATCTGTACTGTCTGCTTTTTTGTGCAAAATCAGTTTTTTTGTTGTTTTGGTGGGGGGGGTTGGGGGGGGGGGGGGGGGTTTTTTTTTTTTTTTGGTTTTGCATTTTACAAAGTGTATACTGCCTAATCCTATCCATCCTAGCTGAAGTATTTGATTATGTTGCTGAATAATGGAATTTAGAACTAGAAGTGCCAATAATACATGGGTTTTTATATTTAAACATTTTGAAAATTATAGTCTATTTAAAATTAATACAGCATCAGCTAAAACTGGTAGACTAAAGAGCTGACATAAAGGATACAATGCACAATGGAAAGCATGATAGGAATTTACAAAATAATGGTAAAGTAAATTGGGTGCTGCGATTTATCCTCTCATATAATACAAGACCAGTAGGGTGGTAAACAGAATTGATTTTCATTTCAAATGCATATTTTGTTATTCAAAGCCTACCTAAGCCATGGAACTCATAACAGGACCTTAGTGAGTCCATGTACTTAATATGAGAGAAAATGAGATTTTACCCAATTATCCACACACATACACACACCTTTCACAGTTTTATCAGGTATGAAAACAGTTATATTAATATAAACTCATGGCTCAAGGCAGAAGCCAATCATTAACTGACATGAAGAAATGTCACTATGAGCAAGTCATTTCATAATAGTCCCATGTGGGGTACTGGCCCTGGTAGACTCTGTGTAAAATCAGATGAATCAACTAATGAACTGTTGGAGTAATGCATACTTTACTCAGTCAAAGAAAAACATTTGAATGAGAGCTATTGAGATCCAGAACATTTTGTGCTCTTCAGCTGCCATGCAAGCTCATGGAGTTCTTCACCAGGGTCATGGTTCATCAGACAGCATGACCATCATTTAATTATGTTCCACATAAAGGATATTTTTAACAAATATAACAAAAATATATTAAAAGGGCTATTTCTCTATCTTTGTTAATACCCCTTTCATTAGACCACATTAGATTAGATTATGACCTCTTCAATCCAAATTTATGTAGCTTGCCATAATCACCAAGCATCACCTTCAAAATCTGTAGAGCTGGTATTACAGCTCTATGCTGTTTTCCCTCACTACAGACAGTTTAGGAGCGGCATGGTCCCTAGAAATTCTGGGCTTTAGAATGATCTCTTGGGACTGCCAGCAGTTGCTGTACATTAGATCAGCCCTCATAGTGGTCTGACTTGTCTCAACAGTTAACCTAACGTCCAGGTATCTCAGAACAAAGGGGACAGAAAGCTACTTTTGCACCAGACCCTCTTGAATTATCATGTACTACTCAACCACATGGAACAATCAAGGATCCAGGGCCAATAGCCAAGGACATTATGGATAACCGCAACCAAGACACCCATCTAACACCTAAAAAAATTGGAAAAAAAAGTCATCCTGTTATTCCTTTCCTCTTCCCCCCCTCTCACCACAATTTTACACACTCATGAGCATGCACAGACTCATGGTGAGGAAATTCAGAAATTTACAGTTTTGATCACCAAAATTCAGCAATATTGAGAAACCATTAATTGAATGCACCAAGCTGTCCTAAGTGCTACGTGGGACACTTCAAGGTAGTAGACGTTATATCCAGTCATCACTAAATTCATAAGTATTAGCATTTGTATTGTACACCTAACACAATGGGGTCCTTGCCCATGACTAGAGCTCCTATACACTCAGAATATACATAATAATAAACTTGTTTGCATATACTTTAGACTGTAAAGCCTCCAGGACCAAGGCTTTCTTTTTACCTGTGTTTATATAGGATCTAACACAAGACTCTGCTTCTTAGGCCTGCAATGTAAATGTCAATGTTATAATCATCATCATCATCATCATCAATATACTTTGCAAGCTGATAACCTTAAATGGACATATGATAAAATATCTTGTTATAATAATTATTATACTCAAATTTATTTTAGAACCTTATTTAACATGATGACAAATTCCAGAGTTTATTTTATAAAAAAAGTGAAATTAAATTAAAATTCATTACAAATATATGACTTTAGATCATGCACTATTTGTATCAGATAAGTTAATTTCCCAGGGATTCCTACGGGGTATAACAGGGAAAGAAATTAAGACAGAATGATACTCCCAGTAGGAGAAGGAGGTTCAGCCTTTCAGATCTAAAATATATTGCATGGCACTCACATTTGAACAACTGATAGAATTATTTCATAAGACAGGAGAGCAGTCAGCAGAATGGAAAACCTTGTGTGGGGGAGAGGAAAAGGAGGTTTGGAAGAGTATATAAAATTTGTCCTGCCAGATATTTATTGATTTGCTGAAACCATAGGAGCAAAGATCCACAACTTCATACCATCAAGACTACAAATCAAATACAACGTGTTTAATGCAGAAAATTTTAATCAAATTCATATTTCTTTAGAAAAGCAGCATTCTGGAAAAATCTGATCTGTAGAATTTCTAGTGAGAAAAATAAATACTGGGTTTTCCTAGGTCACCCAACATACTACAGTAATCAATCAGGAACTGTGTGACAGGTTTTGTATTTGAAAGAACAATATGGTCTTGGTAGAGATAGGCATTAACAATTATTTTGTGTTCTGTTATGTCCATTTTTGGGATCATATCCAAAGACAATGATGACAGTGGGAATCTTTCTGTTGACCACAGTACACTCTGGATCAGACCTTTACTGAGACTAAAATGCAATAAAATTCCTGTACATCTAAACATTTTGTAATTTGTCAGTCAGCTTAAACTAAGACATCAGCCAAGGGTTTCCTATGGTCCTCTGTTAATGTGATCTTAGTGAGAATTATTAGAATTTGAGTGTGGGATTTGATTATAATTTATTGCACTGCAGCTATGGACATAAGCAGATTAATAAAGGAAAAAAGGATGTGGATTTCACTCATGGCTCCTTTTTGGATAAGAAGACTTTCTGGTAAAACATGCCAGAACTCTGAGAATAATACAGTAGACTATCACTTCCATGATTATTTTCATGTTCTTTTTTACCTTTGATATCTGGTAAAGGACATACATGAAGGTGAAATCCAACAGTGCTACGCAGTAAGTGCTCCAGAAGGCACAGAGATGCCACATTTCTTGTATATTCTTTATAGGACACACTTCCTGCTGGGCAGAACAAAGATGCCTGGGACAGGGTTGCCACAAAATAGTAGAAATTTTGTTCTCTCATTTCTGTACATAGTTTTTATTCATAATAAAGATACAACAGAAGGCAGTGTGTACAGGATGATCAGTGAAAGGTAATGTTGAAATGCCTGCTATTGAGCTTGTGCAACTTCAAGTAACTCCCCTTCCAGCCTGAGAATCAGAGAATGCTGAGTATGCCTGGAAATGATTCAAATAATACATATGACCTGTAATAAAAGCCACAGAGGCAAATAAACTGGAGGATGAGCAAAAATATTGCTCCTCTCTGTACAGTGGCAGACACAGAAACCCTATTAGTCTATTATTCACTTGATGCAGGCAGTGAAGAGAAAGAGAGAAAAGCCTTCCAGAAATAAGAAAACTACTGCAGGTGCATTATATCGTTGGGGAAAAATACTACTTTTGAAAGACAAACATTCAGAAGAAGAAAGAAGAAGAAACAACCTAGGAGTTTCTTAGGGAGTTAAAACTAAAAAGTCAGTCCTGTGAGTATCAAATATTAAAAGATTCTCTGTTGGATTATCTTGGGATCTAGAAATAAAAGTATGTGAACAGTTACTAAGGGTTATGCATCAGAGAGTCTAAAGGGCACTATGTATACACCAGGCAGCAGAACAAACAAAAACACAAATAAAGACAAGAGAAAGGCACAGAGTGCATGACCATCAATACCATAACTAAACGAACAAGAGAAGAATTCACAGAATTAAATAGCCAGAGACAAAAAAATGGAAAGTGGGAAATAATGTAAATCATTCAGCACCAAGCATGATTATAGAAAATGCCCAGACATGAGGCAAATATATATAAACACCACCCTTGCTCAGAAAAGTGAATGTATTAAGTGCAAAACTCTCTCTTAAGAGAAAAATCTGTTCTTAAGCAGAATTATTTTGGAGACTGAAAATGAACATGTTTAGCTAATTTAAATGTTCACAAATGGCACTTAAGCGACATACCAGAAAGACAGAAAAATGCAATAACAAAAACTGAAATAGAGAGATGTAAGGAGTATGTAAAAGTGGACGAGTCAAAAGTACCCACGAAAAGTATCATGGAGAATTCCAGTGGTAGGAGAGTGCACAGAGAGACTTGCATGAAAAAAAGAAAAAGAAAAATGATGAAACACAGTGGTCATACAGAGAGACAACCACCCAACCTTGGGCCACGTGAGGTGCTTGGTCTTCATAACAAGATGTATGCCATAGACAGAGATAGAAAGACAATACAGGGTGCAATATGAAATTATTATTTGCCTTCCATAAAGATGTAGTCAGAGAAAAGTGGTGTCTTTTAGTAACATATGAGGTACAGTTAAGAGAAGATTAAGAATCTGTGGAACATCCTACATGAAAAATTCAACATGTCTTTAGAAAGAGGTTAGAAAAAGATAAAAATGGTGTCAAACTACAAGAAGCAACACATCTGGCTCACTCTGTAATAATTTCAGAGAGAAAAGGAGGGGATTACATCTGTGTATGGATCTTAAGAAGCAGATAAACTTGAAGGGAACACTTTCACTTTCCTACAAAAAGTAATCTATTGTCTGAGGTGACAGGAACCACATTTTAGACGGATCAGAAGGATTTTGGCAGATTCCCTCAGATCTAGAGCTCCAAGATTGGCACTTTCAGCCAACTGTTGGGCAGGAAGGCCACCTTTCAGAATGTTTGGCTATTGAAGTATTTTGCCATACAGTGAGCTAGGTGCTATAGGGCCTAGCATGCAAGGAAGTGTACATTGGCCACATAAGTTGGAGCACCTCTGCCATTGAAAATTAGGAGCGTCTGAGGAGGGTTTTGGAAAATGTGAGAGCTAATAACTTTAACATGAATAAGCCCAAATAGCATTTCTAACAACAGAAATAACATGCTTGGGAGACAGACTGAGCTCAAAGGGAATCTTGCCAGATGAATACTGAGTGTACAACACATGAAATGAAAGATGGAATTCAGAGACTGCTAGACATGTTGAATCATCTCAGCAAGTTCATACTTAAGTATGCAGCATCTACCACTCACTGAAGACATCTTGATAACAAGCTCACCAAATGGCCACATGCACTTGTGATGGGACCTACAGATACCAAACAGAACAAGGGCAACATATGGAGTAATACTAGATTAGGAAGCCTCACTCCACAGCAGGTGAAGGACATGCTCCAGATGGAGGAGAAGTTTAGAAGGTAACTAGTAGCCCAGGAGAAGCGGGTAAGGCATCATAGGGTGCACTGGAAAGCTGGATGTTGGAAACAGGGATAGATGCATCTACAAGCTTGTTAAGGCTGCTTTAGCAGCAAGGATCAGGATTCTCCCCCCCCCACCTGCACATCTCCATCCGCACTCCTTGTGGGAGATGAAATCCCTAATAAGATTCTGATCTGAATAAGACATTAACAGACCAAGAAGAGTCATCTTGTGCCACTATGTTCCAAGCAAAAGAGTTTCAATCTGGTAAAAAGTGACTCAGGTTAAATTGTAACTTGGGATACATCAGTACACATTGACAAAATCTTTAGGGTCCTGAACCATTCCCTGTAGGGGAAACCTCCTCCCCAACCTTTCCCACTCTCCTTGGCATGACTGAGGACTGCCACATATATGTTGGCTGGGGCTTCCACCATAATGACTAGTGCAGCAGAAATGATCAGGCTACTGCCTGACCACTAAACCAGCTAGCTGGTCGCTGAACTGCCCCATTGTAATGCCAGAGCATGAAAGAGAGTTCAGTGATTTGAAGCACATTCTGGTGTCAAATCCACTGCTGCAAACTATCTACAGACACCTTGAAAGGAGGGCTGAAGGAAGTATTATTACAGCATCATAGAAATGATTGGTTGCCAGTTTCATATGCACCTTAGCTACAACTGCTGCAGAGGAGATGCATGAACACATTGAACAAGAGACATTAGGTCCAGAGCCGGCTGAAGGGGCTGTGGCACCCCAAGCCGTCTTTTGGTTTTGTTTCCCCCACCACGGGGAGGAGGAGCACAGAACCCTGCCTCCGCTCCATCCAGCTCACCCTGCCCCCAGGGCAGGGAACAGCTGGTGTGGGGTGGAGTGGGCCAGCCCAAAGTGGGTCTCTGTTCTCTCACTCCTCCCTTGGGCCGGCTGTTCCTCCCTAGGGGTGGAGCAGGCCATCCCAGAGGCAGGGTGAGAAAGCAGAGCATGCCCTATAGGCTGACCTGCTCCACACCCCAGGGGCAGAATGGCTGGCTGGGGGAGGGGTGAGAGCATGGGTCTGGCATCTGAGCTGGCCAATCCTGCCCCCAAAGGCAGTGGCACCTGAAGCCACTGCTTCATTTGCTTATCATTTGAGCTGGCCCTGATTAGGTCTACTATATCTACATGAAACAAACAAGGAGTCACTGAACTAGACCAACATGGCTGCCTCTTTGGAACTATATCTATGTGCAAAATTTCATGACTTTCTCTAGTCTCATAGCTTCAAAGCAGCGACTGATCACAAACCACTGACTGTAATACCCAGGAAAGGGTTTGGAGAAGCATCACAAAGTATACACTGACTACTTCTGAAGATGTGGAAAATGATGTTACCCTGAGGTTCCAATCTGAATGCCACTTAGTAATAGCAGACATAAGCATATGCTCCATCTCACAACGAACAGCCCAGTGAACGAGAACAAGCAGTAAAAATACATGTTTACATGATAAGAAGGAACTGGAGACTGAAACACTTAAAGATGAAATATATCAGTGATACAAGTTATAAGTAAAGGAGGGGGAGGGGGGGGAACTTCCCACCTGCCTATTTCTATTATAAAAACAAGCTTTCAGTGATCTCAGGAATGTTACTGATGGGAACACTAATTATGGTTCCCACAGTGAAGAGAAGGAAGACATTGGAAAGAAAACACAAAGGGCACCAGGGAATGCCCAAATCAAAAAAGAGAGCTAGAAAAATTGTATTTTAGCCACAGACAAATAGTCACTTTGAAGAAATAGTTAGCAGGAGCAGGATATGTTAGAAGTACAAGAATTCCCAGCAGAAAGAATCAATGATATTGCACGAACAGCTTGCAATTCCATCAGACAAAGTCAGAACTAATATGTTCAAACAGGGAAGACAATCACTTGATTACAAAGGACTGCTTTATCTGTTTCTCAAAAATAATCACACTTGAAGATACCAGAGCAGCGGTTGGGCACATTAAATCTGTATTTATCTGCAAGTCATAAAATTCTAAGAACAGTAACCGTGGTCAACTGACAACAGTTCAAGAAGAGGGGATTCCTGGAATGGTCCTTTCTAAGTGGTATGATTGTCTACATTCCTTTTTTGGGGGGACTGCAATCACTATATTTTGTATTGATCACCCATTCTTTCCATACCTCAAAAAGATTTAGGAACTCAGTAGCAACTTAGTTTCCAAATATCATGATTCCTAATCTATATGACTTTTTTGTAAGTGACAGTAATATGGACTCAGAATAATGGAATCAAGTTGTCTTGTTTTACAGCCCCCATGATCAGTTATTTTTTTTATTTCAAGGCTTTCAACAAAGACAATATAAGAACTGAAAGATCAGATGCTTGATAATTGGCAGAGTGCCAGTTACTGTCCATATGGCTCTCCAGATAATTCTATGAACATGATGAAAATTCTCCTTGACTGAGAAACACACAGTTTGGGCTGGTCTACTCACACTCTGAAACTGATATTAAGCAACACTTTATCAAACAAAAAGGTTTTTGTGCAAAACAAGTTCTCTGTTGGCCAGAGCTGGTCAGTTATAATAAACCACTACTGCTGCTTTCAGGTTTCTACCACAGCTGGAAAAATCAGTCTTGCTGTGGCCACTTTTCTAGACATGGTCACAAGATGAAGTTCTGCATGCATTATACTGAATAAAAAACAAACAAAAAAAATCCTTGTGAAGACCAAAAAAAACCCTGAGAATTCTGTGCTCTGGTTATGACAAAACCAAGATGCTGACTTTTGTAGGG
The DNA here is from genome assembly GCA_007922195.1 of Podocnemis expansa. Lineage (NCBI taxonomy): Eukaryota > Metazoa > Chordata > Testudines > Podocnemididae > Podocnemis > Podocnemis expansa. The sequence continues at coordinate 32,150,978 of ML681991.1, forward strand.
TGGAACAGAGCAGAAATTCTTACTTAAATTTTTGTGCTAAAGACCTTTTAGATGGGAAAGTATTATTTCCATTCTTTCACTAACCTGATGTGTGATCTTAAGGAAAGTCTCTAGTCTACCTATGCCTTACATTCCTCTTTAAAACTGAGATAACGTGATCCACTTATTTAAAGTGCTTTGTGATCCTCAAATGACAAATATTATTAATAAAGTGATAATGGATGAAAAGAAGATTGAATTTGGTCCTTTAATCTTAGTTTACCAGTTGTTGAGCATTCATAGTATCAACTGAAGGCAAACGGTAGTTGCTGGTGCTTTGCACTTCTGGAAATCAAGCCCTGTAAATGGCCAACAAATGGCAAAGACCAGGGCCCTGTTGAAATCACTGGGAGTTTTGCCACTCATTTCAGTATGGCTAGAATTCCTCCAAGACTTTCGGTAACTATCTTAACAACTACATCCGTATATTATTTGGGAAAACACAGAGTGTAAACATGTTTATTCTGTTTATTACTTAAGTATTCATGATCTAACGGTACTTGCTTAGACTGTTTCACAGTTAACTAAGAATGTAAAGGACCTACTGCTTGCCTTATAAGGACTCAAAAACCTTGACTTAATATAATGATTTATTTCCTTAGAAAATTGTTTTCCATATTCTCTACTTTTAATTTGTTGACTTCTAACTTCAAATCCCTATAAATATATTAGCTAATCGAGAAGGGGTTACTGCCGTCAAGCAGGCAACAACAGAGAGAGAGAGAGAGAGAGAGAGAGAGAGAGAGAGAGAGAGAGAGA
>ML681991.1:32151785-32257801 GCA_007922195.1 Podocnemis expansa
AGAGAGAGAGAGAGAGAGAGAGAGAGAGAGAGAGAGAGAGAGAGAGAGAGAGGAGTAACTCATTTTCCTTAATCATAAGGAAGAAATAATACTTAAAGGAAAAATCCCCATTTAAACAGGAGATGAACACAAGCTTTGTTGGGATGAAGAACTTGGGGACATGGTTTGGAATGTGTTTTGCACCTAAAAATGTAAATAGGTGAGTAGTGAGATTTTCAAGTGCCCAAACATTTTAGGCATCTGGGCCCAGATTTTCATTGTGAAATAAGCACCTAAATATCTTTGAGGCTTTGCACCCAAATTCCCATCTGTTCAGGCACTTTTGCAAATGTCACTGGTTGCTTACCCATATCTACCTTTGAAAATCCGGTAGTTCCTTAACTTAAATCAAGGAGAGGTAATTAAACAGTGGGGAAAATGGACACTTCATTCTCCAAATTATACAAGAAGCAATGATCATCATTGAAATATTCTAAATAGTTAAATATTTTTTTAAATCTATGCAACTTAAAGTTGATCAAGCTTGTATATTTATCTCAGTCCCCATTTTCACTCAGATGCAGTTTATTAAATACGAATATTAATTCATCACTTAAGAAAACTAATTATTTTTGTTAGTAACTAATCTAAGTTATTTTATTAATCCCTCAAATATGTCAAATGGGTTTTTAATTGGGAAGTAATTGCATTTTACCTTACATAGCCTTTGTTGATTCCTAAGCTTATCATCAATCCTTTGGTGATTTCTCACCTGATATCAAAATTACTTATCTAATTAATCAAGTTGTGTAATAACAAATCTCCTATTTAGAGGTACAATAATTAGACAGGGAAAATGCTAGGAAATCAAGAAAATGATTCCCCAAGGTGGAGGGATTGTGGGTTCTACTTGAAAGGAGGATATGCATTTTGCAAAGTTGATTAATTAGTTTTAAGAAGGTCTCAGAAGGTTTGGTACTTTGAAGTATGCAATCAGTTTGTAAAAACATTTCTGAGCTACAAAGATACCTTGTACCAACTTTCAAAATATTATCTGTGACAAAACACAACATTTGCTTTGCTTTATGAAAAACCTGTTTTCACTTTTGGAGACACACTATGATAAATTTTGGCAAATTCAATGATTTTCTTCATTTGGCAAGGCAAACATGCTAAAGAAGAAGTTTGTCTTGAATTTACATGCCACATCCACACAGTTTCAGCTGTAACAGCTAAGACTGAGGAATATGCTATTTCAAGTGAGAAGTATACTTGTAAGAGAGTCAGTTATAAATCACAGTTAAATGAGTGGTCACTCACCAGTGTGTGTTTGAGTTATATTAAGTGTCCTCAAAATGTGAATATCTGCTTTATTAAGAGAGAATTTTAAAATTCCATTTTGACAGCTGTAGTAAAAATGGATATGCCAAATTTTGTAAATAAATATTTGAAACTGACAACCACAGCAAACTATTGACCAGAAATCTGTGCTCGAAACAGCTGTGGCATGATTGTGAAATATGATGTTACCATACCCCAGCAATTATGCAAAATGTTTACATTTCACAAATCAAAGAAAACTATGGTTTCTCAATCTGGAGCGGGGAAGAAATTAAAATATTTACCCAGGTAAAAATGCAGCTAGAAGTCCCAAAACTAGTGTTTCCCAACCATCTGGCAGGAAATGCAGCCCTGCCTGGCTTCCCTGGCTGGCCCACAGAGAAAGGAGCCTGCTGGGGTGAATCACTCCCCCAGCAAAGAAACCAGCTCACCAGGGAATCCAATTCAAGTTAGAGAGTCTAATGCAGACTCTCTGATTCAAAATAAGTATTTTGAATTAATATTTAAATAGTTATTTCAAAATAACTTTGACAGTGTAGACATACCACTGTCATTTTGCTCCTGATTATTTCACAATTGCTGTAAAAACAAAAAACATGTATTCCTGCTACATTACTTCAGTTAACTTAATCAGCAAATTCCTGTGCTATTTTACCTCTAACAAGTAAACATTCCTTAACTTTCCTTATCAGTTTGCATTTGAACAGCTGTGCCCTTGATAAATGTGGTTAGAAATTAGTTTAGATCTGATAATATTCATATCATTTGCTAATTTTAAACTTTCTCCTCTCAATTTAGACATCATTTCATTCAGTTATTCATTTTCCTCTCTTATTGGTAATTACTGCAACCACAAGCAGCTGGTACAATGAATTTATATCTATTTATCTTAAAAATGGACCCATGCTGCAGAATTTAGAGCCAAGTGAGAATTCTTGCTAAAATTGAGATCAGAATAGAGGGGATATAAAAAAAGTGAGAAGCAATAAATAAATAGTAGCATGTTTTTCAATTTTACACACAAAAAAAAAATCAGTATATGTGGTAAGTTGATACACTTGTGTTGTTCCTGGGATTTGTCTGTATTTAACAAAGTAATGAGCAGTAACAAAAATAACGTTCACTACTTTTTTTTCCCCCCACATGTTGGGTTCTTCCTAATATTCATCCTGATAGATCATTCAGCCCTCCTCCTATAATCTTTTCTCCAAGGAACTGCTCACACAGTTCTTATATCTGGGTGAAGTAAAGAGCCGCTTGTCTCATTGAGTCAGCAGGACCTGCACAAAATTCCTTATAGATTTAACACCTGCTGCTAATAGGATACTTCATTTAATAATACACAGCCAGCTTGTTACAACATATTTTATTCACTGACAACATACCAAATCAGTGACAGAAATTGTATTAATCTTTCTTGTTCCCTATGCAATTTTCCTGAAATAAAGAACAACTGATTTATGTAATAGAATAAGATGTCACTGTCATATTTTTTAATGAATACTCTGAAATCTCCCAGTATTAGAGCCAGGAATACAACAGAAGGAAAGGAGATGTTTGCTCTTTGAAAATTTCAGAATTTCAAAATTCAGGATGAAAACATGCTTTCTCCCAGGCCCCATATTAAATACATGCTGTTAAGAATCAGATTACATGATTGTATCTACACAGAACATGGTAAATTAATGGTACCACTACTTTAATAAAGTTTCCCGATCAAAAAGAGATCCCTGATATTCTGTGCAGGAGTCTAGCTAAATCTAACTGAAGTCTGTTTTATCAAAAAGTCTGAAAAAGTGTTAGTGTCAGTATTTTATGGCCTCTGGAAGGACACTGCTGGAGAGTTATATAGGCTATTACAGTCTTCTCTGAAGATTTTTAAACCCATTATTCACTAAAACCAGAAACCAGCTTGTAGGTTCTACAGGTGTGATCACACAGCACTAAAGAAGATCAGCTGGAATAGAACTACATTTTCTCATTACTTCCATGCAACAAATTGAACACATGTAATTTAGGAACAATAGCTTCCTCCTGATGAGTATCAAGTTTAAATATTACACAAGTAAGCACAGTAACTTTCATAATTTTATTAAAACAAATGGAACTAAGAACCAGATTCACTCTTGAATTAATGCCAAGGAAATCAACAAGACTCAACAACAGGGAAAGCATGTTTGCTTTTCCACTGGCTGTTCATACTGAAACACTATAATTCAAAGAAACATCCACAAAATGAAGTACCTGTGCCACATAAAGACCATCTGCAGACTTTATCTTGTCGCAATTTATTGGACCTTCTACTACATTTTTACTAATTCAGAAATGAAGATCATTACTGTTTACCTCATTAAAAAGGAAGGCCTATTCTACACATGCGAATAGGCAGATTAAGATGTAAAAGGAAAGCAGATATTCCTAGCAATATGCTATCATCATCCAACACACATTTGTTGTCATACTATGTGGGATCACTAATTGATCTGCTACCATACTGTATATAATTGGCTATAAACCGATCTGGGCACAAGCCAACCCTTCAATTCTGAGCCCAAAAAAGCAGCTAAAATTGGTGATCCAGGTATAAGCCAAGGTCCCCTTTTGGCCTTGGCCCCTAACCCCCCACCCACTGTTGCTGGCTTCCTGTGGAGTTTGACAGCTTCCCTACCCCAAAATCTCTGCTGCTGCTTTTCCCTTGCCCCCTCACTGTCCATTCCTCACCCCTGCTGACCCCTGCTCTGCCCCTTCCTCACTGCTACACCCCTGCTCACTTTCTCAGTTTCCTGCTGCTAACCCCTGCGCTGCCCTTTCCTCACTGTTGCCCCCCTGCTCCCTCCTGCTCTGCCCTTTCCTCACTGCTGTCACCCCTGCTGCCCCCCACTGCTGCCCCCTGCTCACTTCTCATTTACCTCACTGTTGCCCCTTGCTGTGCCCTTTCCTCACTGTTGCCCCCTTGCTCCCACCTGCTCTGCCCTTTCCTTGCTGCCATCACTCCTGCTGCCCCCTGCTCTGCCTTTTCCTCACTGCCAGCCCCCTGTTCATTTCTCAGTTTCCTGCTGTTGCCTCCTGCTCCTCCTACTGTCCCCTCCTCATTGCCACCTCCTACTCCACCCTTCCCTCACTGCTACCTGCTGCTGCCCCCTGCTCTGCCTCTTCCCCACTGCTGTCCCCCTGCTCCTCCTGCTGCCCCCCTTGTCTGCCTCTTCTTCACTGGTGCCCCACTGCTCTTCCTGCTGCCCCCTGGCTCTTTACTGCCGCCCCCCTACTCCCTTCTCAGTTCCCTGCTGTTGCTCCCCTGTTCCCCAACATCCTTTCCACCTCTTTCCCCATCACCCCCCAACCCCTGCTGCCACTCTTCCCAGCCTGCCAGCCTGCCCCCCAATCCCCAGTCCCTGTTGCTGCTTCCCTGAGCTCCCCAAAAACCCTGGGTCCTCCTGCTGCTTTCCTGGACTCCCCAACCCCCCCAATGCCCAAGCCCTGCCGCCCCTTCCCTGGCCTCCCTGAATCCCCCCATCAATGTCCAAGCCGACCCTCCCCCGGGGCCCCCTTACGTGGCCACTCCAGACACCGGGGTCCCCTCCTCACTCCAGCCCCAGCCCCCACCGACTGCCTAAGATGGCCGGCCGGCAACACTGGGGCTGCGGCCTGCCACATGGTCTGGGAAACTCCTGGGAGGGGCTGTCTACGATATTCTCGAGTATACACCGAGAGCCTGTTTTGTAGCCAATTTTCAGGCACAAAATTTTCAGCTTATACGCGATGATATACAGGTACACATTTTCTAATTATGACTCATCATCTTTCATATTTCATTATAGTTTATTTATAGGTGCATGACCAGTAAGTGCTTCTATTAAAACTGCATTTTGTTTTGAAAGCTCACAAAAACAAATTTGAAGCCATGAGCTTTTTTCATATTGTTAATACCCCTACCCCCCAACTGGTAGAATTGCATAATTATGGAATTATGGAAGTAACTGATGACAATGGGCTCAGATGCAGACATTTGCTTTGGGATATATGTCAGCTTCAAGAATACATAGAATTCCCAGTGATATCAATTAGATTGTGAGGCACCAAAAAGAGGGCAAGGTCAACTGAGGTGGAATTCCCGCCTCCAAGGATAGATAAGTAGCCCCATGCAGTCTGCTCTGTTTGTGTGTATAGAGGGGAAATTTTTGATGCATCTTTAAAGCTTATGTTGTTTGAGTTCCATATGCTTACTACAGATTCCCTACCACTTTTGCTGTTATGGAAAAGAAAAAGAAAGAGTAGGACTAGAATCTTGATAAAAAAATTTCCAGTACATTTTGGTTTAGCCAGGAAGTAGCTCTCTTTGTGTACATGCAACACATACATTCTCTTTCTCTGTGCCTCCTAAATCTACTGTACAACAATATACAGTTCCTTGATGATCTTTTCTGGCAGATTTCCAAAAGGGATCATTGGCAAGAGTATCAGTCTCATATATTTTTTATTTCAAGATGATTTTTTAAAAAAAATCTTTTCCCCCTCATTAGCTTGTAATATTCAGGCACTGCACTGATGTTCTCACAGTATACAGAAATGCTAATGTAGCACTAATATAGACATCTAACACGTGTCCTACACTACATCGATTTAGACAATCATTCATCATGAACTAATTAAAACCATCATTTTCTTTTTTAATTATTGGTCTCTGATATTAGATGAAGACTCTGTATTTCTCAAGAAGTTGACAAGTGCATACTCTCTGGCAACAGTGATAGCTGTCACACACTTGGTCTCAATTTTCTTTCAAAATTATGCTAGAGGAAGCACTTCTGAAATGCCTTGAGAAAAATAAAATAAAAAAGGAGAGAACATCTGCTGATATTGATTCTGTGAGTCTGAAACTTTATGAAACTAGAGATGGGATGCATTTGACAAGCATTTTTCTGGAACACGTTCAGACTTAAGCAAACAACATCTGTTAATATTGATTTTTGGGTTACACTGAAATTTTCAGAAGAATTACAATCAGTGTGTGATTGAAAAGTGAGTTGTGTTTCCATATAAATTAGACAAACAAATACAAAAAAGATTTAAAGGGTCTGGTTTCTTTTTGAGTTTAAATGGTACGTGTAAATTATGCTTGACTTGAAACAGAAATCAGAAGAGAAAAAAACTAAATAAACAATGAAATGAGGGTTTGATTTTAAAGAAAATAAGCACAATGAACTATGAAGAAATACATTAAGGTTACCAACTACAGTAAATATACCAAAGTTGCCAAAAAATGACCCTGCCACAAGAATTTTTTCTTAAATTCTCATAAATGATCTGACCCTGTGTTACATTTGAATAAATGCTTAGACCCTAGAGAATAGAAACCAGCATTCTAAACCCAGTAAAAGACTGGCTCTCAATCTTCCTGATACTAGAAATTGTTAGTCTGACTCTTCATTTCACCATAGCTTGTGCAATCATTTATATCCATAAATGTAATTATAATGCATATCTACTTTGCATTGGTGTAAATAATTACTCAAGGTGCAAACACAGTGAAACCAGAACCTGTGTCTTAATTTCTTAAATCTGTGGTTTACCTATTTTCTTTCTCAGCTCACTGTTTATTTGTTTCTAAAAAGATCTTTGTAGCACAGAATTTTAAAGAAGAATCACAGACTGTAGGAGAAAAAATTTGGAGGACAACCCAGAAGGTCAAATTTTCTACACATTATAGGATGCTAGCTATAGCTGCAGCATGTCTGTAAATAGCTCTCCTAATAAAGTGCCAGTTTAGTTGTAGAAAAAAAGGAGTCCCCCTTCCCTAACAGAGTATATAAAATAAATTTCCCATCATTCTATTTTTTTTTTTAGTGGTGAATTCATAATGGAGTAAACATCTCTCATCATTAAGAACTTTGGAATTTAAATGGGGTCAATAAAATTATTTAAATATAACTAAGTACACATCAGATGCATGTCAAGAACACATTTCCTCATTAATATTTTTTCTACAGAACTCACAGAATTATGGTATTGCTTGCTTTCCCACAACGTTTATGGTAAACTTTCATGCTATACAATGCTTTGCAGAGTATCAATACATAAACTACATCAAGTATTAACCAAGTTTGATTAGAAGAGACAAAGTATCCTAGCTGCTTAGACTGAAATGCATCAGCTTTATATGACCAGCAAAACTAGCCTTACAACAAAAAAATTCCCAGAATCTTTTTCATGCCTGACATCAACTTCACATCTCACATATCTCCTTTGACTGCAACATGGATACATATTTTAGCATGATTAACTGAATAACCTTGAGACTGATGGCGCATTCATGTCCTCAAGTGTCTTGTCATTAAGTTTAATTTGTACCTATCCATTTCAAGCAGTGAAATTTGATAGTTTTCAAAAATTAGAAGTCAGGCATGAAATTCATTCCTAAGTATAACTCTGAGTAGATGCTAACTTGGCCCGGGATAGTCTCTTCCTTCTCTGTTCTGTTCCTAAGGATATTGGAACCACCTTCATTTGTTCAGGAGTCAGGCCATTATTAACATCTGGCCTGAGACTGCAGAATTTGCAACTGGAATCATCATGAATGGTCACTGAATTCTTTCCTTCCAGGACCTAATGCAAAACAAATTTCATCAAAATGTAATTATCTGCAAAACAATTTGAAACTCATTATATAAGATCCACTGGCTTTTGGCTAAAGATTAAAATATGAATACAAATAATTTTGCTTAGTACCTGAGAGTGGGGAAGAATAGCAAAGAAACTAATTTCTCACAGCAAATCAGCTTGTTTCTTAAAAAAAGTGCAAAGCTCTTGAAGTCATTCATTTAGACATGATGCTAATAAATCATGGTTTAAGAACCAACATAGATTACAGTATAACTGGATGGCTGTTTGGCACCCCCAGGAAATAAGTTTATTGTTTTGGGCCAACTCTTAGTAACTCAGGTCTCATCTACAGTGCTGCACTAAGTTGAAAGGAGATACACAGTCCATGCATAATATATTGCATATTTCCCATTGACTGACTGACTTCTCCTTACCACGGCCTCTTCGCTCACCTGTGTTGATGCAACACACTCTCCTTTCAATGCAGCATTACTCTTTTTGCAGGGATGGAGTTTCTATATCAAAGGGAGAAGACTTCCAGGATGGACTGAGCAGGTCTACACTGGCTTACTCAATAGATCATACTGCATTCATCCATGGGGATCTATGCAGCATTTTCAGTGCAGACATGACTTCGGTGTCCATGACATAAAAGCTGCTTGTGTAACTTGTACTAATTGGAATTCTTGTTCCCTGTCTTCTGAGAAAGGCTGCATATCAGGTGACTAATTTGGTCTCAAGCCAGTCCCTCTACCTCAGGATTAAACCTCAAAGTTATGAACACCCCAAAAATGCTATGTTTCATGTCACAGATCTACAGGGGACAATTTTTTCAAGACATGGAGCTTTTTCTGTACAAAACAAATTAAGACAAGAGGACTCGGCAAAGGGAAGATATTCCTCAGGACTTCCAGCCACCAGACAAATATTCCAAAGCAATCTGCTCCTTCCGCAGACTGGAAAATCTCCAGGCAAATCATACCCAGTTGCAAAAATACCCTAAGATCCATACCCATTGAAATACCACTCCACATCCAGAAAAGGAGAAAAACACTTCCAGTCTGAAAGACTGTCTTCTGTGGTTAAATGAACAATAAAATAGGAAGATCAAAGTAAAGCCTTGCTATCAGAGCATGATGTGCCTCTCCTCTGCCACCAAGTTCCTGGAACAAGATGGTGACTGGTCTGAACACAGGGAGAGTACATAGAAATTCAAGGGAGTAGAGCATGGAGAACAAAAATATCTGCTTTTCCACTTACTTTAACCACTGAATAAAGGAATTTGATGAGGGATTTGAAGCTAATTGTTATGTTTCAACTAAGATTGTACTGTAAACTGGTGTTCATATGATTCTAAACTGACCTTTGGAATATGGGTCCTTTTAGTTTGCTGTATGGATATTGTGGATCTCATCTCGAGAAAAGAACATATTGCTCCAGTACAGAGTTTGATCAATTTATGTTAAAATTAAAAGGGAAAGGATATTAAGCTTGTTTACATAGTTTACAGTGCTTCGGTATGTTTAATTATACTTGTTTAGTCTTTCATGGAAATGAATATAACAATTTGTCTAAAAAATAAGACATCAAACTGTTGTGCGTACTTCATACTGAACAGTTTTTTTAGCTAAAAAACATATTTTATAAGACTAGTAAAAAGAACATTTTATAAGGCTAGTTAGAATGTAATTAAAACACTGAAAATCAAAGCATTGACAGCAGACACAAACTACCCAAAGCGATTAGAGATGATATTTTGAAAAGCTAGTAGAAACCTCTAAAGTGGACCCAATGCACGTCCACTGAATCTTTACGTAACACTAACAAGAACACAGATGTCTTCCCCCACTCCCTAGAGGCAAGGTTAAAAACTGTTTCAAAACACAAGAAAGAAGATTAATAACATGCAACAAGAAACTATCCAATAAGCTTTAGATCTGGCTTTCATTATCTAGATACTGCTAATATGTGAAAGAGTTGAGATAAAGTATTGTTTGCGAGCATTTTAATATACCAAAAAAAAAAAAAAGATTAAAAGCCAAAACCCATACAAATGCTGTCTGGCCTGTGCTCAGACTTGCACAAAACTGGCCAGGCCCTGGAAAAAAGTAATGTTCTTTGGCACTGCATAGTGTGAAAGCCAGATGGACTTTTTATTGAATTCAGCCCATATTCTTTTCATGATGAAACATATTTGAAATTGTTGCACCAGGCTGCCATCTATTTAGTTGGCATAATATAGTACACTGTGAGCAAAAGATAATGGTAGTAATAAGTCAAAAGGTGGTAGAGAAGTTATTTTTAGTTGTCTCTAATTTCTATTGAACCAGGTAGAACATCAAGATCTTGAATCATGAAAAAAAAAATCTGGCACCATGATCCTGGAAGTCAGAGATGTTGTTTTACTGCAGGCATGTCAAACTAACAACCTATGGGCTGGATGTGGCCTGCCAAGGGCTCTTATCCAGGCTATGTGATGCAGAGCTGCTGCCAGCTCCAGTGAGTCAACTCCGTAGCCTTTCTGTGGGTCTGAGCTCTGCCCCTAGCAATGCCAGCCCCTCCCTCCTGCATTATTTAGCCAGGGCATAGGGGGAATTTTTAACACCTTTCTTTCTGGCCCAGGCAGCATGGTGTGCACTGCACACTGCAGCAAGCAGGAGCCTCAAGGGGGAGGGAAAGAGCTGGGTGTCGACTGTATGGTACCCTGGTGGTGATAGTGGTAGCCTGGAGCTAGGGAGAGGGAAGCTTAGAGCTGGGTTCAGGACACAGAGTTCCCCAGTGGTGAAGGGGGGACCTGGAGCCAGGCATGGGTCATGCAGATGGGTCCCCCACTAGCAGGGGGGGCTGGCCAGAGCCAGCAGAGTCCCCCAGGAGAAGAGCACAGATGGCAGAGGGTCCCATGGCAGTGGGGTGGGGATTGGGTCCAGGGCCAGTGGGCGTAGAGGGACAGACTAGATGGGCCCTAGCAGTGGGTGCATGCAGTGGGGGGGGAGGTTGTGTGTGGATGTCACAAGCTTACTTGGCAGGAGGTGGTGGATTCAGGGTGTGAGCATGGCTGGGGGGGTGCTGCAGTTAGGGAGCAATCATGGCTGGGTAATGGGAGGTCGATAATGGCAAATGTGGGGGTGTGAGCATGGCTGGGGGTGGGGATCAAGCATGGTGGGGGCTAGGAGATGTGGGAGCAGGGGTTGGACCCCAGGCTGTGCCCCAAGTGTTTACTCCAGGGGTTGGATTGAGCCCCTTTGAGCCAGGTAGAAGTCAGCCCAGCAGTGGGCTGAGGAAAGGGTCACAGAGTTGGCTTCGTAGTGTGCTAGGAAGGGCTCAGGGAGTCTGTGTGGACACATGGCCTTCATCCGGTGTCCTGCCCTCTAATGTGGCTCATCATATAGAATGAGTGTGACACCTCTGTTTTAATGCAGTGCCTTAAGAAATAAAGAATGAACAAAGTAATAAGGAATAGCTTTTTGCATAAAAAGGCACTTGGTGTCTTGAGATGTTCAAAGTAATTTAACAAGCATTAACTAATGAAACTTCTTAACGGCTCTATGAGGAAGCTTTCAAGAGACATCCTTCTCCCATTGAAAACAAAGCAAAAAATTACATTGAATTGAGTAACATTGGCCAAAACATATAGCTGGTAAAAAAAAATAAAAATAAAAGAGAAAGACTTCCATGAACATTGTTCCTGTTTTTCAACCAGTTCTAACTCTAAGGGACAAGCTGAGCCAAGCTGCTCTGCATATGCGTTTGATCCTCTTTTTCAAATTGTGTGGTTCCAATAACCTCAAGACCTACATACAACAACAGAAGTTTTAACAACTGGTAGGGGCACATCAGTTCAAAGCTTAGGAACCAGAAGGAAAGCAGCCCAATGGTCCTCCAGGTTGGGCATTGAGCAATAGCCCAACAACCCTTCTTCATATAAAAGTTAAGTTATAAAAACACTTACCATGGTAGCCATTTCAACAAACAGACTGGGATGGTGGAGCCCTGTTTGTGCCCCAACATCATCTACTAGCACAGGAAGAATTCAGAGATTTAGACTCACTTCATCTTACAAGAACATTATGTGCCAAATTCTCTCTGTGGCAGAAGTCAGCAGGAAAGGGGAAACTCAGGAAGACAATTCACTTGCAAGTTTGAATTAGTGAAAATGGTGAATTATCTGTAATTTGAAGTCTTTAAACAATCATTTGAAGACATTAGTGACTTATCTAAATGTTAGAGAGTCTATCACAGAGGTGGTTGGATAAGTTTCTGTAGCTGACAATGTGCAGGATACCTGAAAGGATTATAATGGTAGTCCCTTAGACCTTAAAGTCCATTAGTTCTCTGATCCTGAGGGCTGGTTCCAGCTCAGATTTTTATTAAAGATGCCAGTGGACAGCTCTGAGTTGCACTACTGACATGAGGCCCTCTATGGCAGGGGCTCTTAACCCTGTTACTGTCACAACACGGTTGGTAGTTCTCCCAACCGTGCATGACACATCATGTCCCAGTGAGGATTCCCTCCCCCCCCTCCTGCCACCAGCCATTTCAGCAGAGGCTCTTTAAGAAGCAGCCCCTGCCTCACCACTGACAGAGGCAATTTCAGCTGCAGCTCTTTAAAATGCAGCCCTCACCAGCTGAAAGAAGCAGCTGCTGCAAGTGATTTAAGCAACAGCGCAAATACTTGCAACCCTCCAGCAGCCCAAGCCATAGCAAGCCCTGTGCTGCTGGAATATAGCTGGGGGGGGTCTGTTTTGGCACCAGGGGTTTCTTTTGGTAGTGGGCTGAGCTGCAGCATGGCTGTTGAGAACTACTGCTCTATGAAGCTCTGTCATACCCCCTGCCCATCTATGGCATGCCCATGACACAAAGTGTGGAGGTACAGACTCAGTTGAAGCAGTTATTCCTACTTAAGTGTTCCTCCCTAACAAAGGAATACTTTGTTTCTGTGCTAGGCATTTGCAGACAGATTATGGTTGGTTAATGCCACTTAAGTGGCTCAAAGCAGCTGCATCTCTTTAGAGAATCTAGCTCTATGTGTCCCTAGCTAGCAGAGACCCTTTGAAAGTAAGCAGGGAAAACAGAATTGGTTTGTTTTGTGAGGACAAATCCCTTTAGATTTCCCTTGCTTGGTCTACACTCAACCTCACAGACAGCAAGCATTACATAGGCATGACACAGTGAGAGTATCCTACAATATCTTGAATGAACTTTTTTGAATTAAGTTCAATAGCTTTAGAACTATATCTGTGTGTGTTACTACGATATTGTATGTGTGTACCTTCTCTAGGAGGTGGACTAATGCAATTTCTGGAAGATATTAGGAACTTGAAAGGACTTTTTGGAACAACATTTATGAAGTGGATTTTCTATGAAGTAACTTTGAATCCTCCCTTTTTAAACTATGCCCTAAGGAGTAAAACTACCTGCTCCTGAAATTCCAGATCAAAGACCTCTGCACTATATGAAGGATGGATTAAACATATTATAAGTGTGCTGTCTCTGAGCTGAAGTTGTAGTGTATATGTAACCACAAAAACCTGACCCTTGAGTAGTGGTTTGGATGCTGCTCCTGCCAAAATCCATGTTAGGGATGGCGCTATCTCTGATAATTGTATTAGCATGTGCACAGGTTCTTTTATTGTTTTTAATACAATTTCTTCATAATGCATTTTACCTTAAGAATAAAGCAGGCTTTTATAGGAAGTGTTGGGTGGTACCTTAGAAACAGTTTCAATTATGCCTACGAATAGTCTCTAAAGGAAAGAGCAAGCACTTTCTGTGCCGGTGTAGTGCTAAAAACAGTGTGCCATCAAGTTTTGTTACCCGGTTCTGTTTCTGATAGCAAGTATGGGCAAAAGTTCACCAAAGAAGCAACAGGGAACTTTACTGAGCATGCCCAACAGATCTGAGCATGTGCAGTATAGCCAAGGTTACAAAACCGGAAGGAACGCTGTTTTTAACACTACACCAGCAGCCTCTCTCTCCTTGGAATAACATAGTATAGATAAGGAAGTGTACAGCCTGGCAAAATGCCAGTCAGAAGGGAGCGGACACAGGTCTCCACCCAACATATACAACAGCTGTCGAGCTGGAAGTCTGGGAGCAAGTGCCCCTGCTGGACCACAAGGGGAAAATAAAGGTGTCCTTTACTGACAGGCATGTATATATTATTTTGGTGAATTTAAACCCTTCTGAAAACTTGGTTCCAAAAATTAAGTTTGATTTGTATTCTGTTAAAAAAAGGAGCAGAAAAGGGGAAAAAAAATCCAGTGATGGGCCCAGATGAAAAAAAGAACAGAAAGTATGTAGACTTTGAAAATATAGACAGTCTGTTTATTTTGCAATCATTGGGTGTGACTGCAGCATGTGCCCATAACATATTTGAGCTAGCTATAGTGGGAGCTAGTGCAAGTTCAAATAGCAATGAAGCAGTGGCAGCATGGAATTAAGCATGGGTTACCTGCCCAAGTAAATGTACAACCTGCACTGAGGCATCATCACCAGCAATATCCAAAACTACTTAGCTCAGGCATATCTACACTAGCTGCCAGCACACCCTGAAATTGCAATGTAGACATTACTGGAGTGAGAGAGAAAGGGTGAGAAAAATCACTAGTGGAAAAAATACAGAATATAGAAAATAGGACTGCCAGCCTAGCTTTATAAGAGTCCGTATGGGAGGAAGTACCCCTAATAAACAGAACTGGCTTTCCTCAGTCCAAGACTGATTTATTTAAGACTGAATGAAATGGATGGGGTGTAAGGGAGGACGGCTTTACTTTAAAGGGAAAAAGTGTCCTGTGAACTGAGACTAATTGTTATGATTCCCAAAAATAAAAAGGGAAGGGTTCAAAAACCTTGAACTCAATGACTTTCACCATTTCTAACAAGGATGGCTGTTTGAAAAAGCTTTGATGAAACCATTTTCCACTGGGGAATGGAGTTCTGTGGAATTCAAAATGCTTCACAAAATCTTGTCATTTTTACCCAGTTTTAACTAGGGAGGAAAAATGTGGTAAAAAACATTCCAAAGCTGTTTAAATATGCTTGGAATAAAATGTTTTGATTTTTCACTTTGACATGACAACCACTTTAAATTTGTTTAAAATTTTGTATAGTGCTCTATACAGTATTACAATACAAAATCAAGGGTGAAACATTTTGAATTGGCGAAATGAAATATTTCAGTTGACCAAAAACAAACATTTTGTGGGAATTTTCTTCCATAATGTCTAAATTTAAAAGTTTCATTCCCAATCACAACATTTACAAATGACAAAATCTTGAAATATTTTACAAAATGGAATACCTATCCTCCACAGAGCTCTACTAACATGATTAGCAGGAAGCATATTTAATTGACATTTAGATCCATATAGAGGGTCTTGGCTTAATACATAACCCAATAGATTAATATATACCATACTGTGGGTATTCTAGTTGCTGACAGATTCATATAGTGTCTTTAATGAAGACATATTGTGTTTAAATTCACTTGTACTCTCCTTTTTTTCATATCTTCCCTTGAGGCATATTGTTAAACTGAGTCTCTCTTCAGGAAACAAAACTATTTTGATCCCCCTCATCTCCTACTATGTCTTGTTAAAGCCCTATACATCTAGTTTATATGCGTCTACCTTTCGCCCAATCAGGTAACTATTCTTGTGTCTTACACACTTTGGGAAATGCTGATGTACATAAGACTACTAGACTATAAGGTCAGTAGAGATCTACATGGTTAACTAATCCAACCTCCTTCACAATGCAGGCCACTGAACTTTACCCACTTACTTACACAGAGTTACTGAGGTACTCAAATAATGTTTTAAAGAATTCAAAATACAGAGAATCCACTAGCACGAAATTTATAGCCCATGCTTCAGACGAAAGTGAATAACTCCTAAGGCCTATTGCAATCTGCCCTGGGGGAAAATTCCTTCTATGCTCAACTTGTTTACATGCGTCTGTACAAACCATTAACTTTGGAACACCAAATGCATTCAATTCTAATATTTCAGATAATGTTCTAAGCACCAATGAGTGGAAATTATTGATTTTATGGGAAAGCAGAAAACTCAAAGGGGGAAATTAGGGGACACACAAAAGGCCTTTGCATTTATTCAGCACACCCTTCAGCTTTAATCAGCTCTGTAAATATCCAGGTATCAAAGAACCAGATGGTAATAGTACTTAACACCTTCCAGTCTCTCTCTCACACACACGGTCCCTATGGAGTTTAAAATGCTAACCCTTTTGAGAGCATGTCTACATAGCAGTTAAACACCCATGGCTGGCATGTATTATTTGATTTGGACTCTCATATCTCAGGCTTCAGGTCTGTAAAATTTCAGTTCAGATTTTTGGAATCTGGAACCCCAGGAGAGGATCAGGTCTCAAAACCCGGATGTCACCCCAAGTTTGAATGTCCACACTACACTTTACAGCCCTTTGGGCTGAGCCTCATTGAGAAGATATGTGCCAGCCGCAGGTATAACCGCTGTACAGACATACCCTGAATGCCTGATCTCCCAGGCAGGAGGAAGAAGAATTATAGCAGGAGGAAGCAAAAGGAAAAGATGATAAAGCAGTCCTCATTTTTTATTCTCTTATCATGCTCCCTCCATAAAGCCTGCTCTATGACCTTGGGACAAAAGAGGTACCAGGCATCCATTCCCCCCCATTTCCAGTCTTCGGGAAAGTGAAATACTTTGGAGCCGGAGAAAATAGGAGACACTCACATAGCCCCTTGGCATGGTATGGTGTAATAAAAAGAATGGAAAATACTACTAGTATAAATATTACTTCCTATGTGTGGCAGGTGAGTTTAAAGTTCCAGGTATACTATATTTGTAACCAGGTATACTATATTTTGTTCTTTACACATCACTATGTAGATCATGCCAAAAACTAAATGAATATTAATCAGCATATACAAAGCCTAAGCAGCAATTAAAAGCCATAAACACGAAGTCCTTGGGGGAGTTTGTTCTCTGTGGTGTGTGTTTGTGGCGTGCTTGCAGCTTGATTGAAGATATTGCGTTCTCTGTTCATTTGGGGAGACCATGTGCTGATCCTACCAACCTGGCAGGCAAGACTGAGAACTCCTTAATAGCTAGTTGTACACTAGCAATTTAGTCCAGACGAAGCAAGCTTAGTCCAGACTAATGCATCCCATGCCTACACTAGGTTTTGCCTAGTTCAAACTAAGACATTTCTTAGTTCAAACTAGGCAAAGCTTAGTCCAAACTAATAAATTAGCCTGGTTAGTCCAGACTAAGAGCTTAATTCAAATTTTAGTTCAATCTAGGTGAAATGTAGACATGGACTAAGGCTTAGTTCAAACTAAAAATGTTTGAACTAAGCAATTAGTTCAAACTAGTCACATGTCCCAGTTCAAACTAAAAAGTTAGTTTGAACTAGTATGCACAGTGAGTTCGAACTAAAAAGCCATGGTTAGTCTGAAGTTGCCCAAGGTTAGTTTGGACTAAGATCAGACATTTTTAGTTTGGACTAGCAAATCCGAACTAAAAGAACAGATGTAGACATAGCCAATGAGGTTTTGATCCCCAAGGTCTTTAGTACAAATCCTACCCTTCAGTTGGTGGGGGGAGCACTCAGGAAGAACCAAGATTTAAAAAAGCCAACTCCAGTTATTAGGAAAAGACAGGTCATAGTAATTGGGGATGTGATCATTAGCAACATAAATAGCTGGGTTTGTGAGGACTGGGGGGGGACGACAACACCACATGGTGACCTGCATCATTTGTGCAAAGACTGCAGGTCTCTCAAAACATCTAGACAAACTTATGTGTACTGCTGGGGAGGAGCTGGTAGTTCTGGTATAGTAAGTACCAGTGAAATAGGGAAGGATAGAAGACAGATCCTAGAAGCCAAATTTAGGCTGCTAGGTATGAAACTAAAGTCCATTCTCTGAAATGCTTCCAGTTCCACATGCAGGGCCAGGCAGGCAGAACTGCAGGATCTCAATGCATGGATAAGATAATGATATAGGAAGGAGGAGGAGTTTAAATTTACTTAGGAATTGGGGAACTTTTCAAGAAAGGGAAGAGGCTATACAGGAAGGATGGGCTCCAACTGAACCAAAATGGAACTTGATTGCTGGCATGTTAAATTACAGAAGTTGAAGAGCAGTTTTTAAACTAAGGACTGGGGGAAAGCTGACAGATACAGAGGAGCACATGATTTGGACAGACACATCCCTTATGGGAGGATCTGTGAATAGAAATTTTCTGTACCCTAGGAAGGAAGAGAGGCTGGAAGATGGTAAAATATAGGTAGGATCTGATGAGAAATAGCCAAATTAAAAAGAGTATTGGGGGTTATAGATGATCACCACTGGCATTCTGTTGTTCTCTTTCTTGGGCTTCTTGTATAATAGTTGACTTCTAGGTACCTGTCTGGGTCTTTCAATCTGTTTCTTCACTTCCCACCAGGCAGGTACTGTAGGTTTAAGAATGCTTGACAAAGAGATCCTGAAGGTGTCTGTCTGTCTCTGTCTGAGGGATAGGAGCAAAAGCATTGTATCTTAGTGCTTGACTGTGGACAATGGATTGAGTGCTGTCTCTGGGTGGAAGCTCAAGGGGTATAGATATGGCAGTCTAAGTTTTAGGTATAGAGTGGTGTTTATGTGTGCATCACTAATTTGTACTGTAGTGCAGTGGTTCCCAACATTTTCTCTGCCGTGGCACACCTTGATACCTTCAAATTTTTTGAGGCACACCACCATTAAAAGAAATACTCATGAATATCCAAATTAACTAGTTACTTATGAATATTCATGAACCATGGCACAGTGTTTTGTAAATACTGCTGTAGGTGTAGCAGAGCGGGGGGGCCAAAATGGGGGGTCAGGAGCTGTGTGCAGTGGCAGGAGTGAGTGTGGGGAGCACCACAGGGCAAGGGTGGCAAAAGAGGACAAGGGCAGCCATGTGGGGAACAGCGCAAGGGTGGCAAGAGAGGACAGAGGAAGGGAGAACAAGAGTGGCTGTGTGGGGGGATGGGGGGAACCTGGGGAGTGGGAAGGTAGGGGAGGGGAGCATGGCACAGCCCCCACTGTGGCTCCCTGCTACCCAGGGCAAATCCTCACCCCACTGCTGCTCCATCCCACCTAAGTGGGTCCCATCCTCCCCCCATCCCGCTGCTGCCTGTGATAGACCCTCCCATCACTACAGGGGCCAAAACTAGGCCTTCAGCCCCCAGCTACACCCCTCCCACACACAGCCACCCCATCCCCTGGCTACACACACCCCCACCAAAACAGCCACCCCAAAACCCCAGCTACACACCCTCTGCTACACAGCCACTCCCACCCACACACCTGCCCCACACAACCCCCAGCAAAGCCCTACCCTAGGCTGTTTGCAGGCTGGCTGACAAGCTGCTCTGCCCTGCATGGGGAGATTCACAGACTCCCAGCCTTCCCCAGCTCTCTGCTGGGGGACCCCTGGAACCAGGGCTGTCCTTGGGGGGGGGAGAAGGGGCAACCGCCCTGGGCCCTGCGCTTTGGGGGGCCTCGCACTTTTGGGGGATCCCACACAGCTGGCTGGAGTAAGGAAGCAGGGAGCTTCTTCAAGCTGTGGGAGCAGCTCTGGCTGGTCAGGGAACGGGGAAGGGAATTCAACCAGGCAGCGTTTGTTTACAGTAACTCTTGCCTTAAGTAGCCACCTTCCCACAACTGCTCCCTGAGGGGAAGAGAAAGGGCAAGTGATGAGATAAAACTTATGGAGCCAGCCTCAGTCAAGCAAACGGGGACAAAGTCAGGAGAATGTCACATCCCCAACCTTTCCAAAACAGGACCTTTTCCTTGAATTTACATCAGCATCTCCAGAAAGCATTCAAGATATTGAAGAACTTTTATCCTTCTATATTTAAGAAGAGTTTTCAGTCTTTTTGAGCAAACTTCTCTGTGCAGCTAACGATCTGTTATACCTGAGAGAGAAGACCCCAGGCTAGCGCACATATGGAAATACTGGGTTTTTAGGGTTAATGGCCATCAATCAACACATTAAAGAAGTTTTTTTGCCCTTCCTTCTGCATTGTAAATATGCCCCATTGTTATTGATTGCAGTCAGATAACCAGTTCCAAAGCATGGCAAAGAGGAAAGCAGCTATTACAGATACACAGCATGTTGACAAATTCCAAAGGGATGGCCCTGTGGGTTTAGTTTAGCGAAACAAACAAGGAATCCTGTGGCACTTTTAAAAGCTAACAAATAAATACATTTGTTAGTCTTTAAAAGTGCCACAAGACTTCTTGTTTGTTTTACATCAGGGTACCCGAGAGGAGGCCAAAAGGTCCCTTGTTTCTTCCTCTCATCCTCAAACAGTACCTGAGTTTCATTACTTAGATCACCTGCAAAGGAATGAGGAATGTATGAATACATATTAAAATAAGATGGAAAAGAGAGAGTCAGGAGGCATAAAGGAAATAACATACATTAGACTTGTAAAATTGTGTGCCCATCTTGAACAGAACACCAGAACCACAAAGAAGGGTACCTCCAGATACACCTGTCCATTTGGCTGTGAGGTTGATGAATCACCACCATGACACATTCAGTATTGCCTACCCCAAACATCAAAAAATAGTCACAAGTCTGGCTTAAATTGTTAAAACTCACTTAAAAATAAAGAGATGTTTAAAGAAATAATAAATGGGAGGGAGCTATTTTCTCTGACTTCTGGGTTTTGAGCCTTTAGGATAAAGTCAAGTCATGCTTTTCTGCCTCCCTCTGCAACATTTTAGCTTGAGGACTAGAAATTTATGATTTTATTAAAGAAAAATTATGACACTGCCAGTGTTCCCTCTAAGCTGATGATGCAGCTGAACAAGTTATGGGTGCACTTGGGGAGCCAGCTGGCAGCAGGGAAGAAGCCTGTTGGGGCCTGGAGAACCAGCAGGGAACTTGCTCAGCTGCATCATCAGCTTAGAAGGAACATTGTAAATCAAAGTCTAAAAGGGGGGGGTGCAAAAACTGATTTGCCCTGGGCCCCGCTCCCCCCTAGGGATGGCCCTGCCTGGAACTCGCCATTCTAGTGCCTTCCTCTATTTTTAGGGGGGCCAGAAGGCTGCCTGCCTAAAAATATGGGGCACCAGAACTGTGTTCCAGAGCCTTCCCCCTTACTTTAACCCCTGCCTTTTCCCAGCCCTGCACAGCCTACATGGCTGGGCTGAGCAGGGAGGGAACTTTAACTCCAGCTCTCGGGGATGCTCGCGGCGCACTTTGGGTGTTGCTGCGGCACACCAGTGTGCCCCAGCACACTGGTTGGGAACCACTGCTGTAGTGTCTCAAAAATGCATATCCTGTGTGGAGTGTTCCAAGCTAAGGCTGATAGTGGAGTAGAAATTGTTGAAATCTCTGTGGAAAATCTTCAAGGGCATCCTTTCTTTGGGTTCAGGTGACAAAGATGTCATCAGTGCAGTGCAAGTAGAGGAGTGGTACCTGGCCACTTTGTACCGATCCACAACCATTTCAGAATTGAAGATAATTTATGTCTTCCAGTCAGTGGTATTGCTACAGGTAGCTGCATGGTCTTATTATACACCAACATAACCATAACGTTAAATCAGGCACCCATCCCTGCAACAAACCACATTGCCAAATTTGCCCACATATCTGCATAAAAGACACTACCAAAGGACTTAGTCTAACCAGCTGGCTAGCACCTCTGCTTATGCAGAAGGTCCTGGGTTCAATTCCCAGGGGGTTGGACTTGATGATCTCATGAGGTCCCTTCCAGCCCTATGATTTGATTTGATTTGAAAGAGACAGCTACTCCTTCAGGGGCTCATCCACCAATGTGATTTGTGTCACCATGTGCCAGAAATGCCCCTGCACACATATACCTTATACACTCGACAAACAGGACAGTCTTTGAGCAAAAGAATAAATGGACATAAATCTGACATCAGAAATAACATTCAAAAAACAACAGGGGAACACTTCAATCCTCCTGGTCACTCCATCAATCACCTGTTACTGGCTATCCTCAGGCAAATGGATAACAAACCAAAGCTTCAAACTGAAACTACAGAAATGGAATTCACATGCAGATTTGACACCATCAACTTAGGGATAAATAAAGTATTTTTTTCCTCCCATTACAACAGGTAATTTTGCTTTCTTTTTTCCTGCCACCACTCTCCTATATGCTGTTCTCCACTGTTTGAATCTAAACAATGTCACTGACTTGCTGTAACAGTCTGACCTGATCCTATGACTTACACTTACCTGAATTTATTTTTCTCCAATTCTGTAAGGTCCCCACCTTCAAGCATCTGACTTCTCCCATGAAAGCTCATGCAATAAATAAATTTGTTAGTGTTTAAAAGTGCCACAAAACTCCTTGTTTGTTTTGCTGAACTAAACTAACATGGCTACCCCTTTATAATGATGGTATGTAACCTAACCAGCTTCTGTACCAGACAACTGGTGGATAACTAATGCCAATTTTTAAGAAAGGCTCCATAGAGGAGCATGTGAATGACAGGTAACTTCAGCACTGGGCATATTGGTTGAAACTATAATGAAGAACAGAATTATCAAACACATGGATGAATATGATTTGTTGGGAAAGAATCAACATGTTTTTTGTAAAGGCACATCAAGCTTTACAAACCGACTAGAATTGTTTGAGAGGGTCAACAAGCACATGGACAAGGGTGATCCAGTGGATGTACTGTTCTTAGATTTTCAGAGAGCTGTTAACAAGGTCCCAAAGGTGTTACTGGGGCCTGGCACATGGGGCCCAAATCCCAGCACCACTGCCCCAAGTCCTGGCACAGCCACTGCCTCTCCCGGTCTCTGGCCAGCGGTGGCAGCGGCAGCTGCTTCTGGCCCTATCCTCGGCCATGGCTGAGGCTGCTGCTCCCTGCCCTGTCCCCAGCTGGGGATCTGGGTCCAGGCTGGCAGCAGCAGGCACCTGAGGCTGGGTCAGGCCTGAATGCAGAATCAGGGCCAGGGGCATGGCCTGCGGCCAGGAGTGAGGCCTGGGCTGGTGCTCTGGGTCCTTCCCTGGGGCAGTGATGCTTCTGCAAGGTCCCTCAAAGAATCTTAAGAAACATAAGTGGTCATGGGATACAAGGGAATGTCCTCTGCTGCAAAGCCGTAACTAGTACTTTTCACACCCCTGGCAAGCAGCCCCAGATGCACCCCTGCCCCATACACGGATCCAGCCCAGGGCCCTGATCCATCCCCAGCCAGGAGTCTGGGGATGATCCGGATCTCTGCAGCCTACTGGCCTGCAGCAGGACCTTTCCACTACCTCTGGCAGGTTGGGGGGATGCCACTGGAGGTGCTGGGAAGCTCCTGCCTCTGCCAGCAGGCCACAGGGGGATGGATCCGCATAGCCACCACCGGGGGGGCTGGGAAGCTCCCTTTGCCACCAGCAGGCCTCAGGGGGACTGATCTGGATTTCTGCCACCGAAAAGCGATGGCAAGCCCCAGTGGAACCAGAAATCCCATGTGCAGAATTTTAGGGGTGCAGGGGACAGATCTGGCTTCCTGTGGGAGCTGAGAATGGATACAGATCCATCTCCAGCTGCTGTGGGAAACCGGATCCATCCCCTGCGCCCTCTAAAATTCCATCCCTCGGGTTTTGCCTAGTTACAGCCCTGATCTCCTGGATCAATAACTTGCTAAAATACAGGAAACAAGGAATAGGAATAAATTGTCAATTTTCATAAAGGAGAGAGAGGTAAATAGTGGAATCCCACTATTCAAAAGAAATGGCATCAGATTGTTTTGATGTCAATTTTTTCTTTTCTTCTTTCTTTAGTACCCTCTCTGAAAATAAATGTTGGCAAAATCAAGATGAGTTTTCAAAGCTTTCCATTTGCACTGGGACTGCTGTCTCCATTAGAAAATGGTACTGTCAAAGTCTCTCCTCCCAACATCTTCTCTTTTATAGTACTTTTCTACCATCAATCATTGCTTCAGTTAAATGGGGATTAAAAAAAAGACAAACATTAACACTGAGTACTATGCTATTCTGCAGAACCCTCCTTATTAAGTTGTTTTTGGATATAAACACTCCCATTAGACTAGGACTTTGGGTTGAAACAGAATCTTCCTTTTGAATAGGCACGTACTCAAGCTTTTATTCCCTTGACAACTCCAGCAAGAGAGCCATGTCTCGCCACCACAAGGTGACTGACAGTGGAAAGATCTTTCAGGTGACTTGGAATATCAGGGTACAAGATTTCAGTTCCTCAGTTTAGAATTTTATCCTTCATTTTTGGTTTTTCTTCACTGCCTCTCTGATTAACCTCAGCTAATTCATGAGACTGCTGCACTTACATTTGTATTTTGGTAAATAAGAATTTGTATCTATCTGGCACAAGCCACACAGCAAATGAAAACAGATGTATATACAAGAAAAGCAGCGGGTTCATTAAGGACCAGCACTAATACTGTTAGAAAAAGATAAACAAATGCAATCAACTATGTGCAGAGTAGTCTTGCAACAAAAGATTATATTGCAGCATGGTTATAGACACATGACAGTGTGTGAAGTACATTATAGCAGCTGTTGGAAATAATTTTTCTTTATGTGAATCCTGTTTTCATTGTTGTTTATAAATAGATTTATACCAACAGTTCTGTCTGATCCACTCATTTAAAAATTCTTTCTTACACTAATAAAACAGTTTCAGGGATATTTTCTCCATCTTATTTTAAGCAAAAGATGCATAATTAGTATCTTATTAAATAGTTTGAAAATTTCACTTTTGCTATAGAATTACTGTGTACCTTTCTGGCCAGTATTTTAGTGGACTCTATTTCTGAAGGAACATCATTTAACTCTACTGAGCTGTTTTGTTGTATGACTGTTCTCTTTAATGCACCTGATACTTGTATGGCTGGTTATCACAGAAGGGCTTATCAGAACGCTGTGTAAGCATGACATACTCAGAGTGCAATCTAGTCAAGCAACTAGCTGTGTAACCCTTGCCCTCTAACCCGGGTGCCCTTTACACTGCTTTGATATTGTTTCTTCCACTCCTGGATTGCTCATAAACAGCCTCCAGTGTGTACCATACTCCCAGCTAGGTCTGTTTGCACTTACAAACTGCCAGTCACTCTCAGCTTTCATTACCCTACAATGGAAGGGCAATGCTGGTACCAACCCACTGTAGTCTATAAGCAGGAATATTTTTGCCCCTCCCCACACACACTTACTGATAATTAATGGGGGGGGAGACTCCAACCTTCTTTTATTGCTTAGGCTGCTTATGCCTAGCTCCTGTTCTGCTGCAAGGTGCCCCAAAGTAAATGAGTTGTAGTGCTGTCTCTCATAGAAGGGAGGCTTTCGCACATAGTGCAGTAGATCGTGCTCCCCCTGGCAGCTGATGCAGAACATGGTCACTGTGTTGTCTGTTAGGATTGTATTGTCTTGCTCTTGATTTTGTCTGAGAAGACTGTGAAAACCGGGAGCACCGCTCTCAGCTCCTTTACATTTATGTGAAGGTGACGGTCTCAGTGAGACCAGGACCTCTGGGTGGAAAGACTGAGATATGGGCTCCCCACCCCAAGTCTGATGCATCTGTAGTAAGCGTGATGGAGGGGATCTGGCTCTCGAAGGGGACACCTCTGAGGGCAAAAGCAGGGTCCTGCATGATTTCTAGTGAGCCTAATACTTCCCTTGGGATGGCTGCCACCCAATTTGGTGGGGCGTATATGTTGATGGAAGACTGTTGCCAGCCACATCTGTAACAGTTTCATGTGGATGCCTACTGTGGCCTAGTAACTGGAGGCAGTATCTCACCAGCATAATCAGGCAGCGGATCATCTCCAAAATGATGGTAGAGATGGAGTGAAACCTGAAGAGGGGCAGGGATGCTCTCTCTCTTCTCAAGCCTAAGTCTGTTCCGATAAACTCTATTCTTTTTGTTGGGGTGAGTTTTGATTTTTCTACTTTTAAGAGGAGGCCCAGCTTGTTGCACAGTGCTCGAGTTGTTTGGACACAGCACCAAAATTGATACTTGGACCTTCTCTTGATCAGCCAATCATCAAGATATAGGAATATGGGGATTCCCCATCTCCTTAGGTGGGCTTCCATGATGGTAATATGTTTTGTGAAAACCCTTGGAGCCAAGGAAAGTCTGAAACGGAGGGCAGAGAACTCTGGTAATGTCTCCTGCCCACTCAGAATCTAAGGAACCTTCTGTGTCACCCTCTTATCAAAAGG
Source organism: Podocnemis expansa (assembly GCA_007922195.1). Lineage (NCBI taxonomy): Eukaryota > Metazoa > Chordata > Testudines > Podocnemididae > Podocnemis > Podocnemis expansa. Next base: position 32,177,907 of record ML681991.1, read on the forward strand.
TGGAAGTAGGCATCTCTTAAGTTGAGAGCCGCAAACCAATCCCTGAGTTCCAGCCTAGGTATGATCCGAGAGAGAGAGAATTCTGAATTTTATTTTCCTTAGATGCTTGTTTAGGGCTCTGAGGTCCAAGATAGGGTGCATACTTCTGTTTGACTTTGGGACCAGAAAGTACCTTGAGTAGAAGCCCCTCCCCTGCTCCTTTGGTGGAACTCTTTCAGGAGCTTCTGGCACTCCGGGATTAGTAGGGCTTCTTGGGAGGCATCCCAGGATTTTGTGTGAGGAGGGCAGTTTTCGGTCCCTTGATCTGGATCTGAATTGTATGGGGAACCCTAGGAGATGGTCTCTAGGTCCCAGTAGTCCATGGTGATTCTAGATCACTTCTTCTGGAAGGGGAACAGGCAGTTGTAAAAGGGCAGGAGGGGCCTGGTTCTTCTAGCCCTGGTGCGGCTCTCGGGTAAAATGTCAAAATCTTTGTTTCTGTGTTCAGGACGTGAGCTGTTTCCTCTCTGGCACAGAGCCTGCGCACTCCCCTGCAGGTGGGGTCCTCAAGTTCCCCTACTCCTGTCTCTGTCCCCTCCTCCAAAGGGATGGTAGGAGGACTGAAAGGAGTGCTGGGCAGACCCCTGTTGCTGCTGCTGGTGTTGTTGCATTTGCTGGGGTTGCACTCGGAAGGACTGCCTCACCCTCTGTCAGGTGCAGATGCAAAGGGACCTGAGGGTAGTATGAGAGCCCTTCATGCCATGTAATCTGGTGTCCTTCACCTCCACAAAGTGAAGGGCCTTCAAATGGAAGGTCCTGATAGCTTGCTGCATTTGAGGTGAGAGGCCCAAACTCTGCAGCTAAACAGATTTTCTCACTGCAATGGCCGAGGCCACCTCATGGCTTGCCATGTCGCTGGCATCCCAGGAGGTCAGATGTGCATTCTTAGTGGCTAGTAGACCCTCCACGACTACGGTATTGTAACTGAGTGCCCAGTAATGATGGATGAGGTCTTTGAAACCCTCCACGGATCTCCAGAGGTTAAAAATGCATCTCCCCATGAGGGCCTGGTGGCTGGCAATTCTGAGCTGCAGAGATATTGTTGAATAGACCTTACTGCCAAAAAGGTTGAGCTTTTTTGCCTCTTCATTTTTTGGGGTGGCAGCCAGCTGCCCTTGCCTCTCCCACTGGTTGACCATGTTGAATGAGCCCTGCAAATAGTGTAGTGGCTAACACCTCTGCTTAGCATGCAGAAGGTCCTAGGTTCAATTCCCAGGGGGTTGGACTCGATGATCTCATGAGGTCCCTTCCAGCCCTATGATTTGATTTGACTACCAGGGAACCTGGGGCTGGATGATTAAAGAGAAAGCTGAACCTATCTTCCAGTACATGGTACTTTCTCCAACCATCTTCGAGACTACAGGGATTGTGGAAGGGGTTTTCCATCTTGCTCTGGCTATTTTAAGGACCCCTTCATGCAAGTGGACTGCTACCCAAGCTGGTGGGGCTGCTTCCCCCATATCAAAGAGTGTTGAAATCCTGCCTAGTAACCTCTATTTTGAAGTCCAGGCTCACAGCCATGTGGTGCAGAAGGTCCTGGTGAGAGCAGGGGTCATTACTGGCAGCCAGTGATCTTTGATAAGCTGCCTCATTGGGAGAGGATGATGATAACACCCTAGAGATGTTACATTCTTGCCATGAAGAGCCCAGGTCCCAGTGTGAGTCCCTGTCAGATTTGTCTTCCTCTCTGGGTTCTGCTAGGGAGCTTGGTCTCAAGGAGCCCCTGGAGTTGCGGCCTCCTCGTAAGGATTCCCCTTGGCTCCAAGAGGACGATTGGGAGGCCCAATTTTCGAAGGACCTCAGTGCCGGTTCCTCATGCAGTGCCGAATGGTCCCGGGTTGGGTGTAAGTCTTGGTGCCCTTGTTGGTCCCAGTGTGGTGTGGTGAGTGGCCCCTCCTGCTCAATGGGGTCAGTGCAGTTATGTTGCTGAAGCCTTGGTCCCTCTGTCTCAGTGCTGAAGGGGAGAAGGATACCACTTTACCTATATTTGCCTGCTGGTTTCAGTGGCAGCATAGTTAGTGCCAACATGAATTTTGGTTGCTGGTGCCAGTGTTGAGGAGAGGACCTTGTGGAGCTGCAGTGGGACGTTGGGTGGGGAAGGACCCCGGAGGAAGACTCTTTGGAGGACATGCAAGGAGATAAGTCGATGGAGCCTATGTTGGCTTCCAGATCCAGTCCAGATGACATGGATGCAGGTGATCTGGACACCCGCACCCAGGAGGGAGTGGATCCATGGTCCTTTTCTCTTCACTTTGAGGGACCTGGGGGCGAGGCCTGTCACTGAGTTTGTTCGTCATGGAGCTTGGACTTGCTGTGTACTGGCACTATCTGTGCCGCTGTATCGGGGCCCTTGCTGGAGCCTGACAAGGCCTTAGAAGAGAAAGCTGCCTTCCCCTTGGACACCACCGATCTTGGTGCCATGAGGTCCACCAGCAGGCTTAGGAGAGACTTGGAAGCCTCAAAGGCCTCTTGTGTGGAGGGGAGGATGATCTCTGGGCTCTGACAGATGGACGGTGCCGGTATAGGAGACTGGGATTGGTGTTGATGCCTAGATGACCCCCACAGCTGGAATGCCCCCAGCAGAGTTCAACCCCAAGCAGGGTTTTGTATCCTTCTGCACCGGTGACCTATGATGGGGTGGAGCCAGTGCTCAGTGGGCTCTCACTGGTGCATGTTCATACTCCTTCTGTGTTTGGGGTTGGAATGGTCTCCAGATCCCACACTTGTACATCCTATGGCCCTCCATCAGGTACTTGAGGCATTTTTTGTGTGGATCTGAGACCAAGAAGGCCTTCCCCACAAGCGATGCAGGGTTTGAAGCCCAACATGAGTAGAATGGCACCTGGATGGTTGGGGTCCCGAGGGGCTGGAGAAGTTGTTATTGCAGCTCTCCTTAGTTCTGATGGTAATATATCTGTGAAGAGGTCTTTCAAAATTTCTTCCAATCTGGTAACGGGCAATACTAGGTTTCCATGAGGGAAAAAGACTTGCGAAAACACGTAAGAGTAGGGCAGTTCCAACTGTCGCTCGTGGGCAGAAAGAAGAAACCTGGGTGGGTAGGGTAAGGGCCATGTATAAACAGCACACGTGTGCAGGCCGGAGGGGGCTTTGGCCCCTAACCCTATGGGGACAGGCTAGGGCAAAAAGTTTCCGACATCTGTGTGCTGCTGCATGTATACACCTGATTTGGAATGGATGTGAGCAGTGCTCAAAGAAGTAGTAGTTTTTAAGTGAATACAAGTAACAAGGCATAAAAGTCAAAAAATGGGTACAAGAGAAATTAAATAAATAAATAAAATACAAACTAAGTTAACAAACTATGTTAAAATCAAAAGTGAAGTTTCTCTCACTACATGTTCAGATAGTCTTAATGGCCAAATGTCTAGGCCAGAAACCCTTCTGCATAACAGCTGTTTCCTTCATTCCTTCTGGTGCAGCCAATCAAAGGACAAAGAGTAAAAGAGGACAAAGATGGATGCTTTGGGGTCTTTGACATTATAAAAGCGAGTATCAATCTTCCTCTTAGAAAACATTTGTGGTTGAAATTCAAAAAGATAAAAAGTCTAAAGGGAGAGTATCTCCCGCTGATTGTCTTCCCTTTCAGAATTCCCTTTCTATTTGATAATTGCATTTATTGCTAAAATTCAAACAAAGTACCAGATTTTTTGTTTGTTTGTTTTGTTTGAAACAGATAAGTTTGCCATTTTTTGTTTGGGCAAGGCTCTTGTTTGGAATGTGTGTTAATACAAACCATATAGCTGAATCCTATAATTTTGCATACAGTGTGGCCATACATGTCTAACAAGGACAATATTTCCCAGCAAACTATGAATTTTCAAGAGATCTCATAAGGCATACTTTGCTCAAAGATTATTATAATAGTGTGTAAGGGGTGAATTATGGAGGTACAGACTATCACTTAACAACTCAGCAACATTAATTTAGTACAAAATATAAAGAACACTACCTATCAACAGTCATATCCCATCACAGCTACTTTTCCTTGAAATGTTAGACAGTCTCAGCTGTGGTCTTCCAATACATTAGTATCCCATACACAGAAATCTCCATTTTTCCAGCATTGTGTTTTACTGTATATTGTTTGCTACTGAAACAAGATAGTTATTTAAGAAATAATGAAAATGTACGAATGACAGTACTGGAGGAATAATTACAGTGCACTCTCTCCATAGCTAAGATGAACATTTCCCTTTCTTTTTGGGAAAATTTATATATATATGACAAGCAGCACAAGAAAATGCTGGCAAAGTAAATGCCTTACAAATAGTAACAAATTGCTATATTGCCTCCCAATAAAGCTATGCGTAGCCTGGAAAAAATAGTGCATGGCATCAACATATATTCAAGGCTGGCCCAAGGCTTTTTGGCTTCCTAGGTGAAACTATGACTTTCAACCCCACCTCCATTAGCACATTATATTTTTTTTTAAACAATGGAGAGAAAATAATGATCTTCCATCTAATTTGGTGTCCCTTAAAGTACCTGCCACCCTAGGCAACCGCCTAGTTCACCAGTATAGTTGGACAGGCCCTGTGTATATTGTCTGAATATGTACGTTCACACCTGGCTAATGCTCCAGAGAATAGTGCATGTTGCTTAGTTTATTATGGAGCAGCAGCGGCCAACAGTTAGAAGTGATTTTTTTTTTAAATTATAAGCCAGAATTCCTCTTACTATCTATCTTGTAAAATCCTCAGTAAAATCTTACTAAGCTTGAAATCTGGAATGTGTGTTATGTGGCTAGCAGACATTCTGTATTCCAATTAAACAAACAAAGTCCTGTGGCACTTTAAAAAAAAAGTATTTATTACATGAGCTTTCATGGGAGAAAATCCCACTTTGCTGGATACTTGAAGGTGGAGAATTTACAGAATTGGAGGAAAATAAATGCAAGGAAGTGTAAGTCATAGGATCAGCTCTGACAGTTACAGTAAATCAAAGCTATGTGGATCTAAAAAATGTTTAAAAGTGCACAGGTCTCCTTGCTTGTTTTGCTGAACTAGATTAACACAGCTACTGCATTGGAACTTGTGTTCCAATTGCAACTGTATTTGAGATTATTTGAACAAGCTGGTTTTGAGATGACAGATTTTGTGTTTCTAATAAAACAAACAAGGGTTCCTGTGGCACTTGAAGACTAACAAATTTATTTATTGCATGAGCTTTTGGGGGAGAAAATCCCACATCAGACACTTCAAAACGTCTGATGAAGTGGCATTTTTCCCACAAAAGCTCATGCAGTAAATAAATTTGTTAGTCTTTAAGGGTATGTCTAGACTTAGAAGGTAATTTTGAATTAATTGAATTCAAACTGCAATTTGGACTAATAATTATTAGTTTGAATTAACTTAATTCAAACTAACACAGCCACACCAGAAACCCTAATTTGAACTAGCATGTCCATGCAGAGGACTTGCAAGTTCAAATGTGGCAGGGGGCACTATTGCATAGGGAAAATCTAGCTGTGATTTGTTCGAACTAACAGTTAATTCGAATTAACCAGCTACATTGGGTTAATTCACACTAATGAGTTTGAATTAACCATCAATTCAAACTGAAAGGGGCGTTTTATAGATTCGAAGTAGGCTTTCCTTAGTTCAAACTAATCAAAGCAAGTGTGGACATGCACTAATTTAGTTCAAATTAAGCCTCCTTAATTTGAACTAAATTCTAAGTGTAGATATAACCTGAGTGCCACAGGACTCCTTGCTTGTTTTACTGAACTAGACTAACATGGCTGCCCCTTTGGAACTTGTGTTTTAAATGTAGCTTGAAAAATGTTGTAAAACCTTTTTGTGAAATAAAAATTTCATACATCAATGAGCTTTACTGGAAAGAATCTGGTGAAATCTAATGCACAAACAATTAAATATGGGAAAATGAAATCATATTTTAATTTTTTTTTCAGTCTCAAATTAGTATTTTCAGAGTTTATACCAACTTATGAAAAGGTCATTGGTATCTGTAACAACTCTTCAGACATCCAGCAGGGTTCCTATGAGCCTCACAAAAGTCATCCAAGCACTACTGCAACAGTAATGTCCTTCATAAAGGTCTACCAGGAGAGATACCCATTCTGCAGACCTCCCAAGGACTATACCCAATCTCGTATTTGGGTGCTTTTAAAAGTTTAATTCTGAATTACTTTGTTTTTCTAATATTTAATTTCTAGAAACTGAGGCCTTTCACACTTAAGTTATTACCAAACCAAGCTAAATCTATTGGATTGTCAGTAATGAAAAGAATTTTGATGGTCACAGAAAAATATAAATTTGATAAAGAAAGCCCTGTTCTCTCAAACTGAAGAATTTGAGCTGACTGGAATTCCTTTAAAGTACACAGAGAAATTATTGATGTGTGTCTTTGTGTAGCCAGTGACTGCACTAAAGAAATCAGCAATTTAGTCCAAGCTTCTAAATAAACCCAAGATTTAAGTAAATTTCCAAAAGCCTTCTTTCATCCTGTGTATTTTTAAAACTGCTTTAAGGGCATAGCCTACGAACTGTCTTAGTTCCAAGCTCCTTGCATCAGTTTAGAAATGCATTGAGGAGGGAAATCTGCGTTGCTGAATTTTAAAAGGGAAAGTAGCTAAGTGAAATATTTTCCTGCTTCTTTTGTATCTGTCCACAAAATACTGCTGCAGCTGGCAGAGGGACCAACTATGTGGCATGCTCCACTAGGGGAAAAAAAAAGTATGCCTTATGCAGCAAATGTCACATAAAAATTGACTTAGCTCCTACTGTATCCTCAATGGTCTCATTTTTTCAAACACATCTGAGGTGTGCTCAAGATCTGGGTAGCCAATGGCAACACATACTAGCAAAGTGGACCACAAAAGGAGAATCATTTCTTGGCGGGGCTAGTGATCTGCTGAGATGGCATCTGCTTCCTTACATCTCTGTCCACTGTGTTTCTTTGATTAGTGTACCTCTACCACCCACATATCCCACAGGCTTAGGAATTAGGGAATTACCTAAACCATGTAAATTCCAACAACCACTGATTTCTATTCTTAATTAGTTCCCCTCTGAATGTGTTTCTGCAAAGGGGAACATATGTGATCACTCCCACTCAACCCATTTCAAATATTGTAGGACTCATTAAATCCTACTTTAACCAGAGGAAATCACCTGATGATTTTATTTCTGCATGCACACGTGCATGCGCACACGCACACCCAGCCACCCCCTCTCCCACACACACACACACACACACACACACACACACACACACAGAAAGAGAGGGAGATCCCTACCTGTAATTCTCAGCAAGAACTTAGATAGGAACCGTGCTGCAAACAGACGTAACAGAAATAGAAATCAAAATCTGATGCGCTGAATGTGTTACAAATGTAAAGATTTGAAACCAACCAACCAACGAAACAAAAAATGCTGCTCTAAATAAAATAAAAATTTATATCAAATACTCCTGAAATGTCTTTTTTGTCAACCATGAATTATAATAATGATTTACTTTTACTTTTTATTTTAATCTTAACTAAAATTAGATACCTCCTTACAAGAAGTTTCATTATTAGTGAATGAAAATTAGAAAGACAATCTAAAAGCATTAGCAGACTTAAGTATCAGTTTAGTTATCTTTACTTACAGCAAAGGTTATTATGAGGTCCAGAATATCTGAAAGAAAGCCATCTGTGAATGACCACAAGGAGAATAGCATGGATTTGACACTTCCTCCCAGGGCTGGATTAAGACATGCTGAGGCCCTAAACTATGGAAAGATTCAGAGGCCCTATAACAAACAATATAAAAGAGAAAAAAGTGTATTATATTATAACAGAAAAGGTAATGCAAAATAAATAATAAAGCATCCCATTATCTCCTCAAGTTCTGAGGTGAGGTTTGGCAACCTGTGGATGATGTAAGTAGTCCAGCATCAAAGCGAAGTTGATGGGAGTGGGCGTGGATTGGGATGGGGGGTCAGGGTTCAGAATTTTGGTGGTGGATTCTATATTAAAGGTTATTTAAGCCAAAGTAATTTCAATTATGATAAGTCATCTTAGCTATCTCCAAAATATTTAGAGTTCCCTCTTAAAATGAGGCCCTAATCCATGGCTTGCTTGGCTTTTGCCTAAATCTGGCGCTGCTTCCCCCATTCAAGTCAATACCATTACTTCACTTGCATTGAATAGGAGAAGTTCTTACAAGATGCATTGTGTTCATTCTCTTTTCTGCTACTGCTCATGGTTGTGACAAGTTCCATTTTCAACTTCTCAATCTTTCTCTCAATATGAAAATGACAGCTGTGTATTCAAATTCAGAAAATGTACATTTTTTTTCTTCAACCAGGGAGGAGGGGGACTCCACTGATTTAGCGGTAGTAAATATGCCACCTCCATATCACTTCTCAGTTTGTCCAAAATAGGGCCAAACCCTGAAGTGATGACCTGGGAAGAGTTCACAGTGAAGTTTATTTAATTCAGTCACATATATTACATTTCCTGTAGGAGCTCATGCAAAGCTTATCTCAAGAAAATTTCTGTGACATAATTTGTCTATGAATACAGAACATTAACGTGTGTGTGGTAGGACACATCGTGAGTTAGAGAGCAAGAGGGAGAAGAAAACAATCAAGGTGAGTATTTTCCTCCTTTTAACCAGAGACTAGGAAACTTAGTGGACCATTCTGTTTCTGAACAGAAAATTGAGAATGATTGTAACATGCCATTAGAAGATTCTTACAAAATAAAACATTGGGTTTCCTTCATTTTTCTTTTTTACATTTTTTCTCTATAGAAAAAAAGTGAGCCTCAAAAAGTTGCAAACACAGATCAATAGAGAGTAGTCAAAGGTGAATGAACAGCTGGCTAAACGATTTGCATTTAGATCAAAGGCCTGATCCATTACAAAGAAAACATGATGATTGTTGCATAAGCATGTCCCTTTTTTGGAGTTCAACAGATAAAATCCACATCAAAGAATATGCTGGATACATAATGAAACTGTTTAATTAGTGGTTTTGAGAAGACAGACTATTTCAGTAATGAACAAACAACCAATTTATCTAAATCTTGATCAAAGAGATTTAGGATCTGAATGGTCAGAAATTATGTATTATGTATCAATTAATTATGTATTAACCCCTCAGTCTGACTTAAGCATATCAGATATTTGCTCCAAGTAACACACTGTTTCCCTATTTGATGAAGTTCAGAGGCCATTCACTATAATTTCCCAGAAGTGATTTTGCTAGTTAAGGCAAGGCTGACATAAGAATGAGTCCTATCTAATTAAGGCAGTGGAAGCCAGAATTTGTGTTAGCGTGTTGCTGATTTTTACTTCTTTTCTCTTATTCCTAATGTATTTTGTGCAATCTTCTAAACCCTGGTAGAGGATTGTCTTGCTGTATGTGGTTTGGTTTATTTTCCTGAGTTTTCCAGCTGTAGGATTGAGTCACAAATATGGATTCAGCACCTTATGGCCAAAATTTTCAATAATCATCTCATATAGGATGTCTCAGGTTTTGGGGGTCCAGGTTTGGGTACCCTACTTTTGATAAGGTGTCTGATGTCCGTTACCTGAAAAATAGGCATCTACACTCAACTTCGAAAATTTGGCTGCATGTCTGTAAATTTTGAAGTGAATAAATATAATCACTATGATTTTGGAATATGTCCAATGAAGATTCATGTGAAACAGTAATAATACTTTCAATGCTGTGAAAACAGAAAAAAACTGTGTTGTGTCATGACCAGTCTTGTATCAATCTTTAGAAGAAGAAAAGTTGGAACTGACTTTATAGGTAGAAATACTGACAGTTTTGAAAGATCTGTGCAAAAAATGGTTGACAGAAGTAACAAAAGAAGACAGGAGCTTGGCATATTACAAATACAAGTGGTTATGTCATTAAAGAATTTGTTAGTTTTGACATTTGATCAAATATTGTAATATATAAATAAGGGATCCCAATACACAAACAGTAATTAATAGTGAACAAAATATTATTTATACAGCTCTGACTAAAATCTGTGGGACCATAATTCATACTCTAGAGCTTACACGTGTATTGCTTTACATTCATTAGCAAAGTATGGGTAGGGTTGAGAAAAATGATTTTTAAACATATGTTGTTTCATTTTTAAATTAAAAACACCACAAACATTGTTTAGCATTGTTTTGAATGATACTATTTGGAGGAAAGGGGAAACATAGGTTTTCAATGAATTCTACTTTTTGTTTAGAAAAATATTTTAGCCCATAAATTTCAACTATGTTTAATATTTTCTTATGTAAACAAGCAGCACAGATATTATACATGCAACAAATTTTAGTAATCAATTAAAGTAAACATGAATTTCCTGGCATGGGAACCTGAGTTGTTAGCTTATTAATGTCATGGAAAAATCCCACTTTCATGGAAAATACCTATGATAGCATTAACTCATTGTTATTAAATGTACTGTTATGAGGACTTATGTGATTGTCTGTTCTAAAACTAAAACTTTATGAAAAAAACAAGCCAAAACAGAGTGCATGACAGGACAAGTTTGCAACTTCTTTCATTGTCTGGGTTTCACACCAGTTGTAAATACTATCCTGAACTGGAAGAGTTCCAAGAAAGCTTTTATTTCATATTGGAGTTCTATTTTTCATATGCACAGGCCTTCTGCCTGATGGCCAACAAACCTCGTGGTGACTCAGACAACATTAAAATAAATTATTAATAATATTAAAAAGTTTGAATTTACCCAGAAAAACATTCTCATAGATGCATTTGCATTGGACGTGAACTCCAAAGGAGAGACTCTTTGGCCTGATTCTTCTCTTATACTGTATTAAGAAAAGAGTAAATCTAGTGATGTTCATAGTGCTACACAGTGTAAAATCATGACTGGAGCGAAATTCTAAACAAAATTAATCTTTAGCAATAGCAACTCACTAAAAGAGCGAATGTTTGAAAAAGATTTCAACAGTGAAACCACGTGAAAAGTCTGCCACCCAAGTGGGATACCTTTAAAAGTGGCAGACCTCCAAGACAAATATGGGTTTGTTCTCTTTTACTACTTCAAGTTTTTATAGCCTAGCCATCATTTCGTGAGTATATCCTGATAGTGCACAATTTTGAATTGCAGAAAATAGCATCATCTTCATTGATTTAAAATATTTTTTCCCTACAATGTATGAAACAGGAGTCAGTAAAACAGATTCTTCTTATGGCTTAGCTCTTTGCAAGTTTATCTTAGAAAGACCACCATTTCTGTGAGCAGTTCTCAGTAATTAGAGTTTTCCATTTAGACAGACCTAATGACCTCAATCTACACAAAAAGGAATGTATTAAGACACTTAGGAAAATAAAGCAAATAAAATCCAGCTTTTCAAACAGTGATTTAACAAAATGTAATTTCATGTTTTTGCCTAACTTGACATCATACTTCAGAGACCTTGAAACTACAGCACCTCCTTGTAAAATAAACTTTGTCATAAAAACCTTTGCACCCAATCCAAAGAATATTTTTTATTAAAGTTGGAAAGAGTAAAAATAGTTCCAGACTCCCAATGTTAAACATTTTACTTCACACTATATCAGAGAGTTACAGTACTTATAAAAGAGGAAGAACAGGAGACTGTGTTTCCAGTATTAAGACTGTACAGTAAAGTGACTAAAGCTTCTTTATTGTGTGAGACAAGCTATCTTCCTTCCCTTTCAAGGCACTGCAGGACCTCCTCTGGCCCTACTTATCTTTCATTCAGCATAGAAAGGTCAGCCTTTTGCCTTTGGTCAGTCCATAATGTCAGTTTCCATGATCCACTTCTTACATTTTCAAATAAGCATTTGGGCTTTCTCTCCTGCTGCCTCTCATGTATGACAGGTGCTTCTCATAAATGAATGCATTATTCAACTTCAAATCTCTCCTGAAAATTCTCCTGCATTGTGGAGCCTAAACACTTGACAACTTGCTGGTGTGTTGAGACCATTGTCTATTGTGTTGACCAATATCATCTCATAGCTTCCTCATCCTGTCCAACAATATAACAATACCTCTCTGTTGTCTCTTATCTTATGCTTGGATTGTAAGATCTTTGGGGCAGGAGCTGTCATTTAGTTCTGTGTCTGAACAAACACCTAACAATACGATCTTGGTTGATAACTCTGGCTTCTAGGATAAGGCAAGTACTAAACAATAGTGCATATTTACAGTACAAATCTTTCTCGTAACAATTCTCCCCTCATCTTCTGTGACGGGTCAAAAGAAGGCATGCAAGGGGGCAAGGCTGGCGCAAGAGGGAAGAAGCAGCTTCTCTAATGTGTGTTTCCTCTTCTCCTGGAGCCTGTAGAATCCCTGCCAGAGCAAGTAGGCCTAGCATTTGCCAGCAATCAGGTCTTTGTTTGTCTATATTATGTGCTAAAGATGTGTTAGAAGAGATTAATTGAGATGCATTAATTAAGACCATTCAGTTTCTCAGGGTAGACAAAGGTTGAGGCTGTCTCAACACTGTGAAAACAAGCTATCTTCTTAGCTTGAGCTAGTTAATGAGGTAAATCATAGAGAAGAGAAGGGAGGATATAGTTTTCACATAATTTAGCAGGTAGAGTTAAAAACTAAGCTCCCCCTGTAGTCTTTAATTTCACCATCTAATAACTCATCTGGAAAGTACAAATTGCCTAAGCTCTTCACCTTGAATTAGCTCGTTAAGCACCGAACACCCATTTTTCCTCCTTTTTATGACTGTCACAGTTCAGGACAAGTGCACCTGTATTCCCCGACATTGGTTCAGCAAGGGCCCCCACTCCAGAGGCTTGTCTACATTTAAATCTTACAGTGGTTATGTTCACATGTAAACTCTTGTTTCAAAATCTGAAATAAGGCCTAGGTTTCAGATTCCTGTGGTCATCACCTCTCTTGAATGGAAACATATTTCACTTGCTTCTGACCAGGACTTTTCCAGACTGCACAGTCCCCAACTGTACTGTTATATTTCAGCAAGAAACTCTGCTTGAACTGGTCATCTTATTTTGTGTTCAGAACCTAACAACAAATTAATTGCCCATAGCCATAGGATACAACACACCTTATCATATGCAAGGTTACTTCATTAAGGTACAGTACTACAGACAAAACATATTAAACAAAATAAAGGAACATACACACATACCAATAACCTTATCAGGGATCACCCCAACACCAACATGAACTCTGGGAGAAGCAGTTCTTCAGACCCTACCCAAGGTTTTTCCTTATTGTTTCAAATTCATCATAGCTCCAGTACTGGCTCCCAATCGTATGGGGCCTCAGTGGGCCGAGTCCTTCCAACTCTTCCTTTAAGACTGGAGTCCTCTTTGGACCAGGGTCCCATCATTAACAGGATCAAGAAGATGGCCTTAAGCCTGTTTAAAAACCAGGCTGTGTATCCAAAATATTTGTCTGTTGATCCACAGAGAAACTAATTGAACTAGCATATACACACCAGTCTAGGGTAGTTTGACAGGGCAGATAATGAAAGGAATTGTATTTGCATATCCAAAGTTACATACAGTCTCACAGTAACACAGACAATGGGATCCCAAAGGTATTTCAGTTAATTCCATAACATTTATCTTCCCTAAAGTTTGTTCAGGATACTGACAGTCTTAATGGCTGTTCACCCAATTCCTACCATCTAGTTATACTACTGGATATAGATTAAGAGCTTGAGGGCTGGTCTTACTGGGGAAGTTATGCCAAGTTAATTTAAAACACTGAATTTATACTGGTATAACTTTCCACATGATCACTTCTATTCTGGCACACACATGCCTTTTTCTTGCTTATTTCACTTTACTTAGAAAGTAGATTAAGCTAAACAGGGGGGGAAAAAGCCACTCAAATTCTTGAACAAGAATGTCCATATAGAGGAGATAAACTACTATGGTTATATCAGTGCAGCTATAACTAGAAAAGTCTGCTCTGACGACAAATTCTCAGCCATGTATAATTGCTGAGAATAGGAACATACAGGCTCCCAGTGCTGATATCATCTCACATTGGCATGTTTCTATGGCAGCTGCTCAAAACCACATTAACTTGGCTTCAAGCCCTTTCCTGCCTGCCAGAAGAGGAATTAACTCCACAGCCAAGAAGATTCAGTTAATGACAGTAATACCCCCGAAGGACCAGTGTTATAGTAGAGGAGAGTGGGTCTGGAATGGGTGTGGACTGGCAAATTACTCCATGTGACCAAATATATGCCTAGTGTCACTGTTTACTCTTTGGACTCATGTGACCCTATAACATTTCCCACTCTGTGAAGTTCCAAAGGGGTAGCCGTGTTAGTCTAGTTCAGCAAAACAAACAAGTACTCTGGTGGCATTTTTAAAGACTAACAAAATAATTTATCGAATGAGCTTTCATGAGAGAAAATCTCACTTCATCAGATGCTTTGAAGATGGGGAGCTTTGTAGCCAAATCCTGTAACTACTTTGGAATTTTGAATAGCCAATATGGATTTTATCAGGCTGGTTTAAAGGATGGGGATTCTGGTCTGAACTTTCCCACAGACAAACTAAGATTAAAACTGAGTTACCATGGACTCTCCCAGGGAACAATCAGAGCCACACAGATTCTTTAAGGTATCTTATAACACTTGCTTATTGCTAACAGAATAAAGCTTATAATTGATAAGGATATTAAGTGATAAATGTATAATGAAAATAACCGTGCATACATCAGTGCATCTAGGAAATCTTGTACGGTTGATAACAGGCTGTAACAAGCTACATTTTCTATAAAACAGCTTCCAGTTGCTTACACTTACACTCCCTGGAGTAAGAATGTTGATGCTTCAGCTGGAGTGCTGAGTCCAGCAACCCTAATATACTTAACCAAGATCAAGGAATAAGGACTAGATAAGAAAAAGCAGATGGGTCTGTGAAGGTGTTTTCTTGAGCAAGTTGATCTCAGAGCTCAGGACTGGAAACTTCATTGCTCTCCAAATCCTAAGGCTTTAAATGCTTTTATTCTCATACATAACAAACTCTATATCTTTATACTTCTCTAAAAATTAACTAAAATTATTTCATTCTTCCTTACCCAAGCATGAGTCCTTACTCCAAAAACTGTTGGGGTACGTTTGTGTCATTGGTTAAGGGATTCACGTGTAAATTGAAATATTTTCCCTACTAGAATATTCATCACCTTTCCCCTTTTCTTTATTCACAAATTTTGTGGGTTTTGTGGTGTTCTACAAAAACATCAAACAGTCTCACCTCAAGTTGTTACTGAGTTATATAGCTGTTGACCTCTACATGATGATACAAGATAGCTTAGCTGGGGGCTTTCATCAAAGACTGTGGAATAAAGATTCACCTCTGTCTGATATTTTAACTTCACAGCTACTTCTACTATATCCTATTGCAAAGCTATTCCACGCAGACTTGTCATTTCTACAACAAGGCCTGTAGGTCCCTTGGATATCAACTCCTAATACAAAAGTTATGCTAATTTACCTACTTATGCTAAGTATAATACTATAAAATTAGGATTAAATTTACAAAGAAAGATATACACTCATATGAAATAAGGAAGTGAGTAATACATGCATGCAAGCTAAATAAAGATAGAGTCAAGGGCTACAAATTGCAAAGCATCTGACGAAGTGGGATTTTCTTCCAGTAAAGCTCATGCAATAAATAAATTTGTTAGTCTTTAAAAGTGCCACAGGACTCCTTGTTTGTCCCACTCTATTGAAGTTCCTAAGACTCTCCAGGAGAGAAAGATGCAAGAAATTCTAAGAAAAGTGTCTCCCTTTTCTCTTCTCCTCTACTGCAAGGGAACAACTAACATATTGTGGATCTGATTTTATTCTCTTTAACCAGTATAATTCTACAAAAATTCTGTAGCCAATAGGACTAGACTGCTTTTTTATAAAGCAGTAATGCAAGGAACTTGAAGGCCTGTATCCTTTAAGACACTAGCTTCGCAATTAGCAAAAGGCTTGAGGCTTATGAACTTTGTACAGATAAACTTTCAAGTTTTAGGGAACTGGAAATAAAGTGTGAGAAGTTTATCCATAATGCCACCAGCCAACTACAAAAACTAACACAACCAGATTTTGGAAAGCACATCCATACATGACCACCAGAGTGCTGTGGCAACAAATCAATGTATATAACAATTTAGGACCATTAATAGACTAACTAATTGGACAATGACACCTCAACTTCAGTGGAAGGAGGAAATACAAATAAGGCAGAGAGGAAAATCTCTTACTGAACAAAGTGCAGTATATGCTGATATGGTCATTAACAATAAAAACATTTCAATAATAAACAAAATTAAACTAATGTGCCACTTTCAATAAGATTACAAGTATTAGCCAGACACACTGGCAAAATTCCAACTGTCTACATTCTGCTAAACTATCAGTAACAACTCATCTTCAGTGTCAGCTGGATGAAAGACAGCCTTCACTTTCCCTCCTGAGTTGTTATATAGTCAGCGTATGATGATTATTTAAAGGCTGTCACTCTCCACCCAAAAGGCTACTTGCATTTCAGTGATGGATGAATAACTGCTTCTTGCCTTTTAAGATATATTGAGCTTTTTGATAAATTTTGAATCAAAACAAAGAAGGACTTAAAACTACAATATCTGGATCTGCACCAGAACCCTCCCAGAATTTAGACGTGTTCAGAGTTTAGTGTTTGTTTCTGGTCCCCCACCTTGATGGCACAAAACAAGTTCAAAGCTACACTGGAATTTTCTCATGCTGCAGCTCAAGATGAAAAATGCTATATAAATGGCAATGTTATTATACTTTAATATTAGAGCCTTAGCGACACTGACAAGGAAAAATAAATACTAAACGTCTGCATCTTTCTATCACTTCCCATTATCTAATTTACATTCCAATACTTGCTCCAAAATCTCACAATACAATAGATCCCCCCCCCCAAAGCACACACACAGAATCAGCTTGAGCCAGAGAGGACAGAATGACTCATTAGGAAAAAAAAAAATCCTACTAATGAAAGGATCCCCACTGGATTTGCAGATCATTTATGCAAAGATACATTAATGCAAGCCTGTAGAGTACAAACATTCCCCCAAATCCCATGCAGAGTTTATCACAAAGGTGGGGAAGGGAGAAGATGATGAAAGGAGTCATATTCAGAGACGGGGCTATATATGAGTTGTTTCTGCTTGTACTGGGAGCAAAATGCCAGAGAAACTTTATTATACTCTAAGATACATAACCCTTACTGCCTTCTCAACTGCAAGTTCCTACATGCACTCAGGAAGTTTACCCTTGATGTGCTGCTTCTGTGCTAAAGAACAAAATTGATAAAAGTGAGGTAAATCAAACAGACTGTCGGTATTCTGCTATCCCTCTTATTTACTTTTTGGTCATTCCATGGAGAGCACTAAGGATCAAATTCAGACAGTTCCATGTAGCTCTTGTGGTAATCAGGAAAATCCTTCCCCCAAGGTCAAGACACACTTGCACATGAGCTCCACTGACATGGAATGCAATCCCCTATGCAGATTTTTAGCTATGTGGACGCATACTTAGGTTCAGTCTATTCTCCTGATAGCAGTGCGAGAAGGCATAAATCAAACTTTCAAGCACCATCACTCCACATTGTGCTGTTGGATACTGCACATTCAAAAACATTTATACCACTTGTTCTCCTCCCACAAACACAAGTAGAAGCCAAGATCTGACCCAAAGAAAGGTAATATGATCTTCCACTCCTTGCTTCCCTATAAACAACTATGGAAACAATTGCCTGCCACTCTGTACAGATCATTTCTAGCTTATAACTAAACCCATTAGCTAGCAAATAAAAGTGGATGAATCCATGTGTTAGATATGGAAAATGAAAGTGTTTATAGAGATGGACAAATATGTTTTTTTCATTTTAAACAATCATGACTTTATGACCACAGCTGTCTTCAAATGTCAGTTAATTAGTTAAATTAGGAAAGATGGGGATTAATATGAAAATAGAAAGGTGGATAAAGAACTGGTTACAGGGGAGATTACAGAGGGTCATAGTGAAAGGTGAACTGTCTAGCTGGATGGAGGTTACTAGTGGAGTTCCCCAAGGATCAGTTCTGGGACCAATCTTCTTCAACCTTTTTAGTTACTGACCTTGGCACAAAAAGTGGGAATGTGCTAATTAAGTTTGCAGACAATACCAAGCTGGGAGGTATTGCTAATACAGAGGAGGATCAGGATAACATACAGAATGATTTGGATGACCTTGTAAAGTGGAGCATTAGAAATAGGATGAAATTCAACAATGGGCAGTGCAAGGTCATGCACTTAGGGACAAATAACAGGAATTTTTCTTATAAGTTGGGAATGCATTGGCTGGAAGCGACGGGGGAGGAGAAGGACCTGGGCTTACTGGCTGATCACAGATTTACAATGAGTAGCCAATGCATTGTAACTGTGAAAAAAGCTAATGCGGTCCTGGGGTGCCTCAGAAGAGGTATTTCCAGTAGAGGTGGGGAGGTGTTAATACCGTTATACAAGGCTCTGGTGTGACCTCACTTGCAATATTGTGTATAGTTCTGGTCACCCATGTTTAAGAAAGATGAAGTCAAACTGGAACAGGTGCAAAGAAGGGCTACAAGGATGATACGTGGAATGGAAAATCTTTCCTATGAGACGACTTAAGAGCTTGGTTTGTTTAGTCTGACCAAAAGAAGGCTGAGAGGAGATATGATTGCTCTTTATAAATTCATTAGAGGGATAGATACAAGAGAGGGAGAGGAATTATTTGAATACAGCGCCAATGTGGACACAAGAACAAATGGATACAAGCGGTCCTTCAGAAAATTTAGGCTTGAAATTAGATGCAGATTCCTAACCATCAGAGGAGTAGAGTTCTGGAATAGTCTACCAAGGGACGTGGTGAGGGCAAAAACCTTAGGTGCCTTCAAAACCGAGCTTGATAAGTTTATGGAGGGAATGATGTGATGTACAATGTAGCTTGGCCATTGTCTGTCTTTTACTACTGGTGATGGGTATGATAGTGACCTGAGAAGGGGCACTAAATGGAGTGGGTTCTGAGTTATTACAGAGAAGTTCTTCTTGACCTGGCTGTTGTGGACTTGCCCTCATGCTCAGGGTTTCACTGATCACCATATTTGGGGTCGGGAAGGAATCTTCCCTCAGGGCAGATTGGCTTGGGTGCTGGGGTTTTTTTGCCTTCCTCTGTAGCATTGGGCCTGGCTCACTTGCTGGTTGATTCTATGTATTAGTCTTTAAATCATGATTTGAGGACTTTAATAGCTCAGTTATGGGTTTGAGGTTCATTGCAGGAGTGGGTCGTGAGGTTGTACAGACTGCAGTGTGTGGGAGGGCAGGCTAGATGATCATATTGGTCCCTTCTGACCTTAGTGCTATGAGTCAATGTCTACTCTGCAGGAACCCGCTGACCACAAAGTAGGACTAAAGGGCAGATGCTCTTGAGCAGATCCATCGTTTTCCTTACTCACTAAGCTACTGGCTTTCTTCCCATTAAATTCCATTTTTCCTCTGTGGTCTTGCTAGAGCAGAGTAAATTCTAAGGGCCCCAAGCACACAAAGTCTCTCCAGAGAGCACCAGAAGGCTATTAAATTTAACAGTAACAAGTCCCCCAATTAAAGCAATTAAAGTATGGGCTCGCAGACAACACATTAATGCCCTTGCCCTGCTTCAAAAAGAAAGGCTTAGCCAGTGAAGTAAAAAACAGAGGAAAAAAGGAGGTCTGTGCCAAATGTACAAGACAATACAAAGCTCACTGAGTGTGGCACAACTATTGAGATTGCCCAAAAGAATATGTAAAAGCAACTGCAAATCATACCCAGTGGTTAACCAAAGTGTGATCATGTCCTCTTATTGCAACAGTTAGCATGAACTGCAACCTCTTCTAATCCAAAACCCAAAAATTATAGACATCATGGCTTCATGAGAAAATGCAGGAAAGCACAGACCCTCTGCACCTATATCTATTAGCATAAAAAAGAACAGTGAAAGTAAGAAGTGCTGGCAATATACAACCAGTATTTTTGGCTTTATAGTGCATGATGCAAAAAGTAGCCCTTTATTTTCTATGCTATGCAGTCCACTCACTACCCAGTTTATCCTTCCCCACTTCTGTTTAATGGCTTAAGATTGTCTTTAAAAATAAAAATCCTGCACACTGAATAATTATGTAAATCCATGTTTGTTCATATATTAACTAACCAATAGTTTTGCTTGTCACTCAGACTTACTGGTTAAATGGTTATACATTACAGTACAGATGCATATAGGCCTTTTTACAATTTTTAAATTTTTGGTGTATCTGCCAGATTTTCCTCTCTCCAATTCTGATTATATTGTTGTCGCCTCATGCTCACAGGTGGCCAGAAACTCAGCCGATGTAACCCAGTTCTGGTCTGTTGACTTCAATGGAGCTAGGGCAATTTAGAGCAAATGAGGATTTGTCCTCATACTTATACCAACCCTGGTTTCCCCCAGGACTCACTCTCTTCTCAATTCATTGTCATTCAGAAATCACAATATTGCCCCTGTTTGTGCCTCTAATTTCCATCTAGATCGCCAAATCTATAGATTATGTATCAATCTGTAGATTATATATTAATTATATTGATTATTTAAGAATTCCCAGTTATCACTTTAGGGGTTGACAGATTCTAGTCCTACATTCAGGCCCAATATTATTAAAATTACTATATAATTAAGAACCCTGATGGGCACTGCTGCAGCATTCACACTATAGAAACTCTTCTATATTTTCAATATTTTATTAATACATTTAGCAAAGTCACAGACCTTCTGAGGTAAATAGAGATAATACAGAAAGTACATCTGAACATCCATACATGCCATCCTCTGCAAAGCAACCTGAATTGTTAGCAACTATCTTCATCACCATCACTGTCTCAATCAGCAATGGCCATTATTCTGGCACCTGCCAAAAGAGCTACATCTCTCTCCCACTATCTGCAGGCTGGGATGCAACTTTTATAATAAGTCCTCTGGTAACTTCAAGACTAAAAAATTTCATTGGGCATAATCTTTTGTGACCGACAACCCACTTTGTCAGATGAAACTTGTTAGTCTTTAAGGTGCCACAGGACTTTCATTGTTTTTGCTATATACAGACTCAAATGGTTACCCCTCTGGAACTTTTATTACGTATTTCAGCAATGCTACTATTTCTAAGGCATATTCTTCAGTTTCCCTAATAATGCCATGACCCGTATCACTATACAGTTGTTGACTTGCAGAAGAATTACTGCCTGCTGAATCAACACCTTCCTTGAAGGTCTCTCGTCCATGTAATGGCCAAATCCAGCTGCTTTGTAGATCACATTTTGAGGTGTCACAGCAGAATTTGCCAATCACATTAGCAGATCCAGATGTTATTATAGCTGCTTCTATTATGAATAATGATACATCTAATGTATGTTAGCTAATCCTCAGGCATCTATGTCAGCTACTGGAAATATGCAATGGAAGAAATAATGTCTCATTGTTTCTCCCCTCCAATCTTCCCCTGTTCCTAAATATCCATAAAATCCAACACCTCCCTAGCTGTCCTGGATGAATCTCTTCAAGGTTTGAGAGAGAAAGGAATATGCTGAAAAATCAAATCCTTAATTTTAGAAGTGCTAAGTTTCCTGAATCCTCCCCCCAATGAAGCCAACAGAAGTTGAACACACATTCTGGGAGAGAAGGTCCTTAAGTCACAAGGGGAGTAACATGCTTTAGTGCAGTATCAAGTATACTTCCATAAATTTTAAAAATACAAAACAAAATAAAAACCTACCAATAAGCAAACTGAACTTCTCACCAGTTGCATAGACAGCTGAGATAGCAATCTGACTCCTTTCAACAAGGCATAGGAATTGCCCAGGCATAAACTATACTGTATTAATTTAATTACATTGCTTGACACAATAAAATGGAAAATTAGTTTTTTTTCCCCCCATGTGGAAGATATCTTTGGTGTCACTGTCATGTTCTCTGTAATCTATAATCAAACTTCTATTTGGAATGGCATTTCTTCTATTTATGCGGTATATCTAATCTGCTCAAAATCAATCAAGTACTGAAAATTTCATGACTGTATTTATGAGATTTCCAGTCTAATGATGTTCATCTGAGCATCCGCACTTTTGAAAACTTATCCACAGCAAGATTTTTGAGGTTGATATATCACTTCTATACTGTAATAAAGTATTCTGTGTCTATGTCTGAGTGGCTCTAGGAGTTGTACAAAGTCACAGTACAGTGTAATATGCTGCATTGCTTTGGTTTGTATTCTGTATAGTACGGCAGCAGTTCTTTCATACAAACTGCATCTCTAGCACTTTACAGAGTTAAAAAATACAGTTACAACAGGCCATAATAGAGGGAGAGGAAAAAATAGACCAAGCATTGGAGAAAGGTCTTCAGAGGAGAGCAGAAAGCAGGTAGAAAGCTGAAGGGGTAGAGAGATATCATCTTGAGACTTTTTCAAGTTACAACAGTGGTAAGGTCATACTGAAAAGTACTGAGCACTTGCTATGATGCCACATTCCCTCAACTTTCCTGGATGTGAAATAAGGGTTCAGTCTCTTCACATATACCATCTCCTCTATCTCATTTGACTGTTAGAAGGGAAACATGCTAAAATTCAAGAACACTTTTAAAAGCCAGACTTTAGTGCAGTACCTTTGGTGATAATTTTGAGAAACTCCGTAAAAGGGATCTTTGTCTTTGAAAGATGCAAGGAAGTATGGCACAGCAATTCTACATTTCTGTAGCCCTGATTTGTAAATACCATGCTAATTTCACTTCCAAAAGGCAAAGTTCTAACACCAGTAATAAGGGTGCTGACTGCATGTCTTAGATGACTAGAAAGAAAAGGAAAAGGACCCTTTCCAGCCTGATAAGCTTGGAATTAATCAAAAAACACCTTGGACTCTGATGCATGTCATCTTTAAATGTATTTTTGTTCAGGATGGCACCAATGCAACATTTGTTTCTTGAGCCTCATGTTCATTCTCCTTCATTCCGACCTATTGCTTCCCTCTTTATTTAGTCTTACCCATCCACATCTAGAGATGTCTAGCAGATTGTTAGCTGGTTGTATTTCAAAGTGTAGACCATGAAGATTTTGTACATTTTGCACTTTTAGAGATTGATTTCAATACAGAAGTCTATAAAAGTTGACTGTGAAATGTGAACCAATCTCTGAATACAATATAATCCTTACTAAACTGGTCATCATATCATAAGAGGGGAAGAAGGAAATCCAGTTTTCATTCAAAGGAATATATTATCCTTTTGGCTTACAACTCTGTAATGTGAGAAAAAATGCAAAATGAGAGTGTTTAAAAGATAAATACAAGACCACCAAAACATCATGTGTAGGGTTTTCTAATATTTTTAGATATCATTTGGACTATAAAATATATTTTAGGACACAGACATAAAATACATTTGGAAAGTGAATGAACATGTTTACAACTTGCCATCATGCCCTTCCCACTGAAACCAGTGGGACATCTGTGCAAAAATTAATAGTAGAATATGGCACTGAAGGCCTCACTCTGTCAGGGACTGAGGCCTTCTGCAATCTACTGAACACTCACAACAGTAGTCCTCAGTTTTACAGGACATGGGTCTTTAATCTCCAAATTCAAAGAGTAGCACAGCATTGAAATTAGTAGTGTTAGCTCTTTGATACCGAATGACAAAAAAGTTCCTGTCACTTTTATACTTTACAATTAAGAATGATCACACTGGGTCAGAACAATGGTACAGCTAACCCCGTATCCCATCTGACAGTGGACAACATTAGGTGTTTCAGAAGGAAGGAATAGAATGGATAATCATACAATCCATACATACTCTGTTGCCCACTCCCAATTTCCAGCAAACAGAGGCTAGGGACACTTCAGAACATGGTTTTGCATCCATGAACAAACCTGACTAAAACAAAGAAAGAGTCCTGTGGCACTTAAAGACTAGCAAATTTATTCATAAATTTATAAATAAATAAATTTGTCAGTCTTTAAGTGCCACAGGACTCCCTGTTTGTTTTGCTGAACTAGACTAACTCAGCAGCCTCTTTGGAACTTGAAAACCTGACTAACAGCCTTTGGTGAACGGATCTTCCAGGAACTTATCTAGTTCTTTTTTTGAACCCTGTTATAGTTCTGGACTTCACAACATTCTCTGGCAATGAATTTCACAGGCTGACTATGTGTTGTGTGAAGAAATGCCTCCTTTTCTCTGTTAAACCGTCTGCCTATTTATTTCATTGAGTACCCCCCCAAGTTCTTGTATTATGAGAAGGAGTAAATAATTCTTTCCAATCTACCTTCTCCACACCAGTCAAGACTTTATAGACTGTCATCATGTCCCTCTTGTTTGGGTTTACTACAACCCCTTGTCACTTGATTTGTATTAAATCCAAATACAATTTTTTGTATTTGGGTTTAATTCTAAAGCAACAGAACAAGCTACTTTTTCTCTCTTGCCTTGGTTTTTTTTTTTTTTTTTTTTGACAATTTTGCCTCATTTTCTCTCCTCCTGCCCCCATCCATGCTGAAGTCTCCTGAGGAACATGTTTTCATTAGCAGTGCAACTGAAGTACCAGCACAGTGCAACCAGCTATATCTTATTTCTCCCCTGAGAAGGCCTGAATTGTGTTGTCTTTTCTCCCAGGAGGCTGAGGAAGTACACAGAAAAATGTCTAAGGGATATAATAGAAAGGTACTACTGACATATTGTAACAAATATTACAAGCTGATGGAAATAAACTTTGACAAAAATGACCAGTGTGAAAATACAAGCTTAGAAGCTGACCTACTTTTTAAACAGAATAAACATTTTCTTGTTTTAATGTGTTTTAGAACCATTTTGACCACTTACTCTGAAGCAACATTTAATGCATTTTTCTGTCTCAGTGAAAAAAAGGGTTGGAGGAATTATTGCCAGAATTGAGATATGCTGCAATACTCAGCAAGGATACTCAGCATTATTCTGCACATAATGAGCATCACCACTCACTCATGTTGCAATTAGTCACATTGACACGTTCCCATAAATTAGGCTCTGCAACCTTTTTCAACTGAGATGTTTTCCCAGCCGAAGACAGCCTTCTGCTCAGCAAGTAACATTGAAGGTGGGCATTCACCACAATCAAAAGCAATTTCTCTTATGGAAAGAGAAAGCTGCTTTTTGTGTACACTAACAGGAAAATAAAACAAGAATTAAATTATTGAGTAAAAAGCTAAAAACATTTTCTACCAGAGAACAGAACATTTCATTTAGTTTATCACCTCCCCTGTGCTAATTGTTACAGTTCTGTATATCACTGTATAAAACAGGGGAAAAACAGAGCTAAATAAAATGCACTAATGAGTATGGTCCGGGTACTCAGCGGGTGTAAATTGGCATAGTTGTATTAAGGATACTGGAAATACATAAAATCTATGCCACTTAAGCAACTGATACTAGAGATTCAAAAACAACAAAAGAGAGTGGAAGGAGAGTAGACTGAAGTAAAAATGGATCTACTTCTGTATAAGCCAATATGACTTATTTCAACTGTTACATTATTAGATGATGGATCAGCCTACAAATTTTCATTAAATATGAAACACTGGATCTTCATCCTTAATTGTCAGGTCATTACTGTTATGTTTTTGAAGCCCAGGCATAGAGTCCTATAGAATGAAAGATATTACAAAGTATATGGAATCTGTCAATTATTTCTCTTTCTAAACAAGGATAAGGGCAATGACTGATGCCTCTTTTAAGCAAATGCATTTCACACTTTGTGTATGTTTGCTGTCCCTGAATAATCATCACAAATTGCAGCATAAAATCACACTGTGGGGAGATCTACTCTTAGTATTTACTGCCCCCAACCAGCCTTTCCAGATTGATTGAGTGGGTCAGTGGGGACCTGCTCAGTTGATCAGCAAGTTAACCAAGTAAGACCATCACCTTCAAAAAGAGAAGCTCTGAGTTGACAGGTGGCTATTTCCCATTCAGCTCAGTGCACTGAAGACACTGCAATGAGTAGGCATTAGGAAGTCAAAGGGCTCTATGAGTTATTTTAAGTAACTTGTTTATCTCCCTTCAACTGCCACCAAAAAACAAGGTACAAGTAGACCAAAGCTGTATCAGAGATAACACCTTTGAGGAGGAAAGGAGAAAGATAATTACTGCTGTATGGAACATCTATTTGTATTGCATGTTTTCAAATTCCTGTATTAATTAGATAATGTCTTAACTTTATGTTGCAATTAAGGTCTCTGATTTGGGAAGGGTGGATGCCCATCATTTCTACTATTTGAATTAGAAGGTGCACCATAAAGAACAGTTCCATTTGTTGGGCTTTCAGAGATGCTGTAACACATTACTACCCTCAGAGTGCTCTAAAAGGGTCCATATAGCAAAGGCCAGACTATCATTTCGCTTCCTGAGACAGCAGAAAGGCTCTAGCCTGACTCTGTAAGTGATGGTGATTGGACCATGTATATTGTACTGTATGGGATATACCTCAGGTAGCACCTTACTCTTCCAGTAATCTGCCTGGAGTCAGAAGAGCAACGTATCGATTAGTGTAAGTAACAGTCAATGAACAGAGCCTTTTGTGATTAGAGGTGTGAGACAGCAGAGATTCAATTTGCAGGAATTTCACAAACGTAGACCAGTGTGTTCATTTATATTTGTTCACCCCAGCATCAAATTCAAGTTTGGAGTGTCAAGTGCTTTCAGGTTCTGTTGTGAAACTTTTGAGCTGTTCTCTTACTGACTGTCAATTTCTTGTTCTAACTACTAGATCCCACTCCCACTCACAGCAATACATGTAACCCTGTTTGCCAATTTTATAAAAGTCTATCAAAGATTCCTTTGTAAATTCAACAGACCAGAGTGTGACACACAACAACATGACCAAAGGACTTCATACTGCCTCAGTACCTCACAAGATACAATCGAGCAAATGTATCATTCTCACTTTATAAGCATTTCCATGAATTTGCAAAAAGGCAAAAATGGGTATTTTTTTCATGGTGCCAGTAGTTCAGTTTTACAGGGGTTACATGCTGGTAGTTCTGTCCATCCTATTAGACCCAGCAAGGGTATTATGGCAAATCCCCAGGCCATTCTTGGAAATTAATAGGGGTTTAGGGTCATTTTGCATTTGTTCTTTATTTTGTTACCAACATTTTTTTTTCCTGTATGCAAGAAAAAAAAAGTTTTCACTGCTTTATTTTCAGTGCAACTGTTTGTCCCAATAATGTGCAATGAAAGGAGCCAAAGATTCTGTGGTTACAAGACTTGTCAGAGACAAAAGCTCAGCGACATTCTGCCTTTAAAAGATGATTGCAGTGCCATAGACTTGGTGAGATTTCTCTGGCTCCCTGATTCTCAGGCTGATTTTGCACAAGGAAATTCCCCTAAACTCTGCTGACCAGTCATGGCTTGCAATGAGCCATCTGCCTGCTAGACGTAGCTGGAAAGCAACATATTCCTGCCATTTTCCTTCTCTGCTCTGAGCACATGCTTGCTGTGCCTGTGCAGAGAATAGAAAGGTGTAAGAACATGGATACACCAGCTGGGGTCTCCCTCACATTGAGGAAATTCCAGGTAAGGAAAACACAATGCTGCCTCTTTGCAATGCTGAAGGAGTGCAAGCAGAAAATCTGACCCGTTACATTGAGGATATGACAGCCACGCTGGCATGAGAACTTGCTCAACACAAGGAAAATGGAGCAATTCAACTTTTATTATTGGGGGTAGAGAGCTGGGGAACAACTTATTTATATATGGACTTGGAGCAAATCACTTCATGTTTTTTTTTTCCCCTCAAGAAAATAACCAAAGGTCAATGTATTAATGTTTGAACAAAAACCTTTCATATTTGAGGAAGTCAGATTAAAATATGTTTTTTCATCTGAAATATATTCCTCTGCATCCAGGGACCAGCAGTGTATGCAGAAGCAATAGCGCTATTAAATTCCTGCTGTTTTTATTTTTTCACACTTAAAAATTAATTCTATTTATTTCAGACCAAAATATCATCCCTATACATATATTACTTTATGATTTGAAAGAGAAGTTATAGTCTGTGGGCTTATTAACAATGAGTCTACTCTGAAAGCACCCTGAAAGTGCAAATACTTAATTATGATTGACAAAATAATTAGCATTTTCATCAAATGAAAAAATGAGCAAAAACCGTTTATACTAGAGTTTCCAAACAGCAGTATATGCTACATTTGTACACTTGTATATTTTTATTTATATAAACATTTATTTAGATTTGTCTTAAAATGTATTTGGAATGTGTACACACACACACACACTACTTGTACATGTTTATGGGATTTTAATACAATGTAATAAAGATCTAAAAGTCATGTTGGTGCTGCGTGACCTATAGGTTTTATCAGAATAAGTTCCAGGGAGCATATTTTGCGTGTAAGTTAAAAAAAAAATCTGGACCATTTTGCAACAATGGCCATTTTATGGAATAACTGGTGACATAATCTTTTGAAACAAGCTTAGTGGCTTCATCAGACCACAGTGTCTAGTCATGAAATAGAAGTCACATCCCATTTCCTGACCACACAGAAATGAAGAGATAAATCTACATCAGAATTATGTTTAAATAGCAATGATATAGATGGCTGTTATATTTCCTGTTCAATCAATTTGTGTTGGTCATTTACTGGAAGAAGATACAGAATAAGAATCAGTTCTGGTGATTGGCTAGAAAAGGAATATGGCAATATACATATAATGTATATAAATGTGCTTGCACAATACAGGTACTGTTATTGTACATAATGTTACTACCCTGAATATCTTACCTGGCCCTGTTTTTTTTTTTTTTTCCAACTTTATTCTGTCTCTTGGAAAACAAAATGAAACTAATTCTTTCACATGACTGTTTTTGTTGTTGTTGTTTTTTTAATCCTGCTCTTCTCTTTTGTCCACTTTGGTAGTTTTTGCTAGGCTCAAATTACTCCTAAACCTTTTTCACATGGAAGCAGAATCAGATGGGATAAATAAGTGTAAAATATATGGACTTCCAGAGAAGAGGATTTTGCCCCTAGTTTAACCTCTGAAGATATGCTTCAAACACCAAAGCATTCTATTTTTGACCTTCGCCTTCCTTCAGTGCTGAATTCAAGTTTTACTGAATGGAAATAACTGACCACGTACCAAAAATAAATAGATGAATGAATGGATAATCAAACCAAGAGCAAGCAGGGGAAGAAACTGCATTAGAAAAAAGGGACAGTCCATTCATAGGCAAATTCAAATGCAAAACTGAATTACTAAGCTTTTTTACATCACTTAACCTCTTTTAAAAATGCAAACACAAATTAGTATACAAATTTAGCTTACTGCTGTTGATAATGCATGTTTAAAATCTTTGAAAAGGACAAAAATAAAACATTGCATCACATTACAAAATTATTCATAAACATCTCCAGAAGTAATGTATTCACTGTTACAATCAAAAGATCACTAAGATGTAATTGTTAGTTGATATTGATATAACAAAAATTAGTAGAATACATTGCCACGACTATATTTTATAGTTGATGAAAAGTTCCCTTTTAGCATTGTGTATTGCATTTTTTTATGAAGTTACACTATTTTCTATTCTCTGTTTACTTCTCCATTAGTTCCTGCATTCTATAGTTCAAGTCTCACACTCACATTCCTTCTCCTCTCCTGATTTACTCTGTGTGAAACAATGCGGGGGGGGGGGAGGGGGACTTTTAGTGGTGCAAGGATTGTTCAGCATATATTCAAAGATGTAACTTTTATCAGGTCCATAGTGTACAAAAACTACAAGGTTTTTATTTAGTATGACTGACTAATTTATAAAGCCACCCTGACGACGACTAGAGCCAAAGCATTATATTAAACATAACACTGGAAGCATAGCATTTGAAAAAAAAAATCTGAAGACTTTAAATAGAAGAGTTAGTATCAGGGTCTATAATATTTGATGATGATAATTTTCTTACACGTTTGTTATAAAAAATGATTCCTTTGAGTAACATTCTACACATGTGCTAGTGTGTATGGGTTTATCATCTGCTGCATTCTTAAATCAAATGATTTTATGACATTATTACATACAGGTATATTGTTCCTGAGTGTCTGATACTAGTATAACTGGGGATTTCTCTTCATGAACTGAAACTTACCTGGAAATAAGAATAGTATTTTTCTCTATTCCTTCTCAAAATGATAATGAATTTGAGACTTTTCTGACATATCCAAAGCACACAGAGACCAGTTCTCTCAATGCTAGGTGTAGACGGAACAAATGTCTAGGTGATCTCAGTGAGTGTATATGTGAGTCGCTCATATATTGAAGGCCATGGGGTGCTGTTCCAGGAAGAGGGACTGCTAGACAGAGATGGACTCCATCTGTCAAGGAAGGGGAAGAGCATACTCAGACGCAGACTGGCTGACCTAGTGAGGAGGGCTTTAAATTAGGCTTGAAGGGGGAAGACAACCAAACCCCACAGGCAAGTGACAATGTGGGAGACCTGGGGGAAGGGATGGAACTTGGGGGGTGCCAGGACTAACACCAAGGATAAAAGAGAGGGTAGTTGGAACATGGGGGGTGGAAATCAAATAATTGTCTTAGGTGTCCTAATGAAGCCCTAATACCTGGGGAGGGGGGGGAGAAAATGCAAGGAGGTAGATGCAATAGAACTGAAAATTGACAGGGAAGAGTAGGACAATTGGCCTGGTATTTTAGGTACCTGTACAAGAATGTGAGGAGCCTAGGAAACAAGCAGGAAGAATTGGTAGTACTGGTGCAGACAAGGACCTATGATATAATTGGAATAACAGAGACTTGGTGGGATTGCTTGCATGACTCGAGGTTTGCAATGGATTGGTATAAACTGTTCAGGAAGGACAGGCAGGGAGGAAGAGGAGAGGAGTAGCACTGCATGTAAAAGAGCTTTATGACTACTCAGAGCTCCATTATGGAAGTGTAAATAAGCTGGTTGAAAAGTCTGTGGGTTAAGTTTAGAGGAGAGGGCAACAAGGGGGTTGTCATGGTGGGTGTCTGCTATAGACTGCCAGACCAGAAGGACGAGGTGGATGAGGCATTCTATGGACTACTGGCAGAAGTTTCTTGATCACAGGCCCTGGTTTTCATGGGGGACTTCAATTACCCTGACATCTGCTGGGAGAGTAATACAACAGTGCACAGGCAATCCAGGAAGTTTCTGGAGAGTATTGAGAACAACCTCCTGGTACAAATGCTGGAGGAACCAACTAGGGGCCTTGCACCTCTCAACCTACTGCTCACAAACAGTGAAGAATTGATTGGGGATGTAGAAGTGAATGGCAACCTGGGCAGCAGTAACCATGAGATGGTAGAGTTCAAGATGCTGATTAATAGTGGAAAGAAGCAAAAATGCAGACCCTGGACTTCACAAAAACAGATTTTGGCTCCCTCAGGGAGCTGATGGGCAGGATACCTTGGGAGGCTGATCTGAAGGGGAAAGACATCCAAGAAAGCTGGCTGTATTTTAAAGAAACCCTGCTAAGGGCACAGGAAGATACCATTCTGAGGAGCAGAAAGAACAGCAAATGTAGAAGGCACCCAGCATGGCTTAACAGAGAACGCTGCACTGAGATAAAGCATAAAAAGGAAGCGTACAGGAAGTGGAAGCTTGGACAGATGACTAAGGAGGCATATAAAGATATTGCTTGGGACTGCAGGGATAAAATCAGAAAGGCCAAAGGACAGTTGGAGTGTAGATCCTTTAACTCAGTGGGGCAGGTATCCTTGTGGTGGAGCATCAGGAAAAAGCTGAAGTGCTCCATGGTTTTTTAACTTCAGTTTTCACAGGCAGGCAGGGCCAGCTCCCAGCCCACTACACTGGATACGGCAGATTGGAGAGAAGAGAGGCCTTTAGTGATGGAAGGTCAGGTTACTTAAAGAAGCTGGATGTGCACAAATCCATGGGCAAACTGCATTCGAGGCTGCTGGGAGTTGGCCGATGAGATAGCAGTACCGCTGGCCATTAACTTTGAAAACTCGTGGTGAATGGGGGAGGTGCAACATATTAAAATATACTCATTTATGGTTTAGGTCAATAGCCCTTTTGTCACATAGATTGGTGAAAGAAAATCCATCTTTTCCACACATGCCCACCCTCCAAAAACATCCATAAAGGAAAACATCTGAAATCTATGCCTAACTAATTTAGGCTTAGACTACAAAAACAGAAGTCCCTGTGAACTTTTGTTTCATTCTTAGATCAACACAAAGCTACTTTAAAAAGTCCAACAATCTAGCCCTAAATCTTTGCCTTTCTTGCATACACATAGGGGTGGTATAATTCCTAGGGGAAAAGAAAATGCCCTTTGGGCCCTGGTGATAAGTTTATGGAGGGGATGATATGATGGGATGGCCTGGTTTGTATATTGACTGATCTTTGATCATTGACTACTGGTGGTAGATATGCCAGTGGACTAAGAAGGGAGGGTAGATGGGGTGGGTCCTGAGTTATTACAGATTTCTTTCTTGGGTGACTGTCTGGCGAGACCTACCCACATGCTCAGTGTTTAACTGATCACCATATTTGGGGTTGGGAAAGAATGTGACCCTTTTCCTTCAGTGACAAATCAGCCTGTGGTGACCCCTTCCCCCACCCCACACTGAGGGAGGTGGGGGCAGGCCAGCCCAGAGGCCAGGCCCCACACTCCTGCCTCCCCCCTCAGCTGGCCACTCTGCCGTCGGGGGGCAGGGCAGGCTGGCCCAGAGGCCAGGCTCTGCTTCTGTGCCCTGCCCCCAGGCCTGCTGTTCCACCCCTCCTCTGGTTGCCATCGAAGGCAATGGTGCTGAGATGGGGAGCAGCGTGAAGGGGGGAGCAGTAGCATGGGCTTTGCACTGCCCCATGGAACTGTGGGGCCCAGGACAATCACTCCACTTCTCTCTCTCTCCCTCTCCCTGCCCCCAAGAATGGGCCTGAAAGGATGCATTCACATTGGTTTTCCTACTACTAGTGAAAGATCAGGGAATAGCAAGCAATGCCTCCACTGCTCATAGCTGTTGCTGCCACCTTTTCCGGGGCTGACCGCTATCACTGCTGCTCACTGCCACTTCTGCTTTTAGCTGCAATGCCACATTCTGAGGTCCCATCATCTAGTGCAGTTTAGTGAGTTCAGCTCTTTGGAGTTTCACTGGAAAGTATTCAGTATTTCTGCAGTTGTTCCAAATTCTGCATTGTCTTTCACTGAAACACTGTTGCCATATGATGATTAAAGTTCCGCCCTCTAGACTAATTTATCAGTCATTTCAGCCCTAGTGATCAGAAACTAGGGCTCTAAATTGAATTTGGTCAGTCCTGTCTTTTGGCATTGAATGAAAAGAGTCAAATGGCGCATAGGATTCACTAAAGAAAGTTCACATCCTAGGAGAGGAACACATGTCTCCATCTCCCTTTAACTTTCACTTGGATTTGGAATAACTATCCCCTGCTTAGCAAGCATAATAATCAGTGGACTAGAACTTGGTCTGCAGAGCCTGGGCTGGCTGATGTTCCCAGATGGCCACCAGAAGGTCATGCAAAGCCATAACCAGGATGCATGCTGGAGACTGGGCACCAGAGAAAGTACTGCCCAAGTAATTTTGAGTGACAGTACCCTGCTGCCCTCTGATGGACCTCTGTGGTCTCCAGGCCCATCTTGACTGACCCCAACTCTTTCTCACTGAGCCTGTTGCAGGACACTTGCTACAATCAGTGTGAGTTGCGAGTGAGACGCAGTACACTTCTTTTGCAGATCAATAAGGTTTTGTGTACAAGGATATTTTAGATACTTTTTGGCCTTGTTTTAAAATTAACTACAACATATTTATACTTACTAGATCCAAGGAGTTCTGTTCACTCCAGAGGCAGTGTACAGAAATGGCTGTTTTTTGGGAGCCCTGTCAGGTGATTAGGACAGCAGCATCTTCTGAAGAATCACATGGCAATGAAGCCTGCTCCCTTGTTTGAATGGTAGCTTTTGATACACCCCACCCCCACCCCACAGCATGCATTTACTTATTTTAGATGACTTTTTATGTTATTTACTTTTTTAAATTGTTAGTAATAAGCTAATACATATGTTCTTACCATGATAAGTTGGAACAAAACAACATCTGGGACAGGTAAAGATAAAACTTGCCCTAAATAATAGGAAACCTCACTCCTGAACATAAAATGTATAAGTTCATGTCCTTGTTCTTTTCTATTGTGTGCATCTGCAAACTAAAAGTATGTGCTTTTTTGTATTAACCTCTCATTAGATATTATTTCTGCAGTGTGCAGAAGCTGAGGCACTATAAGGTTATTCAGCAATCTACTGATCTCTGTTAACTGTAAAAACAGTCAGGCAGCTGAGGCTGTAGGGCTCAAACAGTGGTCAAGCAATCTCACTTGCAACTCAGGCCAGACTAGGCCCTGATTTATACTTAGGGCACATTCAGTGGCAGTCGATTGCCAGTTACGCAAGGAAGGCAAAAATCCTTGTGAAACTAGCAGCGACTTTTAAAGCCGCTGCTACGCATTAGGGAAAAGCCAACCACAAGCCTTTCCCTACACGCTCTGGCCCCCAGGACTTCCAGAGCCTACTTCCGGGAGCAGCACGGCGAGTTCACAGTCACCGCAATCTGCTCCTGCAAGGGTGAACTGATGGCAGTGAAATTGCTACCATCAGTGTAGATGTATCCTCAACCTCCAACAGAAAGAAGCTCTAAAGATTCCTCCAATTACCATCCTTGACTTGTAGCTCCCAGCCCAGCTGTATCCACTACACCAAACCATAGATACTCTGGTCACTCACATCAAGCGAGGTTCAGCTTGGGGTGACCCCTCAGTTAAGGCTTATTAAGTTTTGTTCTGCTGCCCTTTAGTGATGCAGCAAAGATGACACCACACAGTCACTCCTGCATCAAAAACTAAAGTACATCTGATCACTCTGGAAAAGCCTCTCTGCTAACACACCTATTCAGAGCAGGTGTGTCTATACAAATACTGTCTGCTCCTGAGGTCTCTTCCCCCTTATTGATCAATAGATGGCTGAACAGTGCTCATTCAGAACCTTGAAATACTGACAGATGCAGATGGTCAGTTATTCTTTTCTCAATTCTGCCTCAGGTATTTTACTTTTAGTGTTAATGGCTAAGTGTAGATGATTTCATTATGATTGCTTAATAATACTAAGCACAATAAAAACATTCAAAATTTTCTTTATTAAATTGTAGTAGCACTTCAGTATTAAATGAAGTTGAAATGTTAAATTTGCAAAACAATATGATGAGTTCATTACTGCAACTCTTGGCAGATGAAAAAACAAACAAGGAATCCTGTGGCATTTTAAGACTAACATTTATTTATTGCATGAGGTTTCATGGGAGAAAATCCCACTTCATCAGAGAAAAGCTCATGCAATAAGTAAATGTCCACACATCTCTTTTATTTCGAAATAACACTGGCTATTTTGAAATAAAAAAAGATTAGGTCCACACGACGTTTTCTTATTTTGAAATGACGGGCTCTGTCATTTCGAAATAAGAACCATCATTTCAAAACGGCTGTTATTTTGAAATGGTTATTATATTTGAAATGGTTAACAACATGTCCAAACGGCCTTATTTCAAAATAACCATTTTGAAATAAGCCGTTTCAATAGCAGGCTTTCCCTTAATTCAAATTAACTTATTTTGAAATAACAATGTGTGTGTGGACATAGCCTTAGTCTTTAAGTGCCACAGGACTCCTTGTTTGTTTTACTGAACTAGACTAACATGGCTGCCCCTTTAGAACAAGAGAATCAAGTTGTCTCATGCTACTTTGAGGAAAAAAAGTTTCCATGTATTCATTGTGCTTTGGGACAATGGAAGAAACTAGTTTTCAAGGGCCAGTATGGAAGGAAGATTACAGAAGGCTCTTCATTTTTTATGATGTTCTGTTACAAACGTCTGCAAATCAGTGTTAGAGCAATGGACTCTTATTCCTGCACTGGCTCAACTCTGCTGCCTTGCATCTTAGGAATGTGAAACCAAAGCTCTGTTGCTATCTCCCTTTTCCTCAGCACTTTCTTGTTTGAGAACACAAGGCATGCAGCCTTAATTCTTTCCTGAACACCTGAACTGACAGCTGGTTAAAGTGGTTATTCTACTGTGTAGCTGTGTTAGGGCAGTCACAGGCAGACCCATAATGATTTATAAATAGAGTCAAATACCAGAGACATTGAAAAGGGAGGCTCCATTCTATATGGTACTAAACAAAGATAAGTATGTACTAAACAAATTAATGTCACTAATAAAAAAACTACCTTTAGGAACAAATTCCAAGTTTACCACTGACTTCAATAGGAACTGGAAAAGAGCCTTCATTAACTTCAGTACAAATAATAGAGACTATCCACTCTAAGTTAACCTTAAGTCATTTATTGTTTAAAGACTACATTTAGAATCCAAACTAAGTATTTAACATATTGATCCTTATTCCAATCTTAGTCCAATGCAAATCAGGAAATGAGTCCATTGATGCTACAATGGTATAAAATCAGCAGAAGAGATGTATATAATGTTACACCAATATATTAATGTATCTATCATTTCATACTATACTTTTCAAATAATCTTTGCCTTAAATGCTAAATAAATAGAAAGCTGCATCTGATTTTTGTCTCTCTTTTTCTTTATCTGGTTTGTTCCACTGAGGACAAGTAACATCAGTTTCACACCAGACTAATAGTAACTTCAGAGCTGCATTAATGTAATGGGGCAGAATTAGGCTCGTTGCATCAATTTCACCACTGTTATTGTTTATGCTAAATAACAAATATGATCTACTTCACCTCAGACACATTCACATCAGAATTCAACATTTTTGTTTCTAGTTAGATACAATTTATTTGTTTAATACTGCTTTTAAGTGCCAGGAAGAGGTAGCTATTGTTTTGTGGAATTTTAGATGTGAAAATAAAGAGAGGGGAAAAAAAAAAGTCAGCTACATTTTCATTTGCTTGTTACTTTACTAGGGTTATAATGTTTTCCAGGGAGCATTCAAATATGAAATGATATTATATAGTCCTCAATGTATGTGATGGTGATAGCGTGTGCGCATGTGTGTGTTTTCATGGAATCAAAACTTCCTTGTGAAATGATAATACCACACTTTTCTCAGTTCACTCTCATGGCAGGCAGCACATCTTACTTGATGCACCATACACATGAACTTCATAGGCACATTAATCTTTCTTTTGTTAAGAATCTTTGTTTATTTTCACAGCTCCAAAGCTAAATTTCCCTAAATTCCAATCAGAAACCTCATCACAGTAAAATTATATTTGTCCCAATTAAAAACAAACACCACTGACTTACAAAGCAATAAGATGTGTTTAATGGCAAAAAATGGTTTTATAAATTTTGTTATGCTCTAGTTTTTTTGCCTTGAAATTAAAGAATAAAAGAAGCATTTAACGTTCTCTCTTCTGAGTTATGGGTAATTCCTTTTTACAAGTGGAAATAAACTCTGCTTTATTACTTTCTATTCTAACAGTATGCCATATATTCTCTTTCCTTCTACTTATTGTATCCACACATGCTCAAATGGCTGATAGGATGTTAGACCCATTAGGAGCAGGTCATTCCTCCCATTCAAAAACCAAAACACTTTTGATAAACAAACAATTAAGAAAATGGAGAATTAAGCACGTGGTTGCTAAATATTCAGATCAAGATTCTCATTTGTTTATTTATGGTGAGCAGCATGCTATTATATCAGTTTGAAATCAAATGGCATTAGTGGTAGAGTCACATACTACATAGTATGAGTAAAACTAACAGGATCTGTAGCAGTATTTTCAGGGACAGTTAAAAAAAAACTTTTATCACTGAGATCTTCCTCATATACATATTTTGTGGGCCTTTGTCAGCAAAAACTATTCTTGAAACAAATACACACACACACACACACACACACACACTTTTGAGAGGTTCCACAGAAGAGAGCATCTATGCAAAACTTACATGGAGTCCTGTGGCACTTTTAAAGACTAACAAATGTATTTACCACATGAGCTTTCATAGGAGAAAATCCCCATTAAATGAAGTGGGATTGTCTGCTATGAAAGCTCACACAAACTGATTTGTTAGTCTTTAAAAGTGCCAGAAGACTCCTTATTTGTTTTGCT
The DNA here is from genome assembly GCA_007922195.1 of Podocnemis expansa. NCBI lineage: Eukaryota > Metazoa > Chordata > Testudines > Podocnemididae > Podocnemis > Podocnemis expansa. Next base: position 32,216,154 of record ML681991.1, read on the forward strand.
GAACTAGACTAACATGCAGGAGCGATACTGCCCCAGAAAAAGACCCAGGGCCGAGACCCAGGCCCTGCCCCCTGGGCCTGATTCAGGGCCTGGGCCCAATCTGATCCCAGGGCCCCTGGCAGGGCCCAGTATCGGCTCCCACCACTGCCAATGGGCAGCCCAGCCCTGGATCCCCAGCCGGGCAAGGCAGCCGGTGCCACGGGCAGCCCGGCCCAATGGAGCCAGGTAAGGCAGCCCCCGCTGGGGGACACCCAACCCAGGAACCCCAGCTTGGGATGGGGATGGGGCTGAATCTGGCTGCCTCTGCCATGGGGCACTTGGGGCACTGGTGCTGAGACTCAGGGCATGTGCCCAATGTTCACAGCACCAGCGACACTGCTAACATGGCTACTCCTTTGGAACTATGCAATAGTTATAGTACACAGCCACTACAGAGATGTGTACAATAGTCAGATGAACATAACTGTACCATGCTATGCCTCCCTCAGTTATTAATGTTTGTGACCACACCTCTGAGTTTGAATTATTTACCTAGTAAGTAAACACCTTAACTTAAAAAGTTCCCCATGTCCCACTGACCTTCATGGAGGTGGGAATTTAGAAGCTGACAGAATATTTCTTATTATTGGGAATGTATCTGGCATAAAGGGTTGGTCAAGAAGCTCTGTGTCAAGAAAAGGAATTCTTGTTCCAAGTTTGAATATTAACTCCTCAATCAGCAAGCACTCCGAGTGTTACAAAAACAGTGCATTAATCTGAGTTTTGGGCACAGGGGATGACTGTATATTGTAGTTCTTGAGACCTTCTTTCCACCAACATGTGGCATAATGTTGACAGGCACCACACAAAGCAGCATTCAGTGCTCATCCATCAGAATGAAATTCACCACAGTGATTCCCATCTCTCACAAAATCTAGGTATGACATCTTCAGATCTGTACACCAGAACAATACCCAGGTAATTTCAGTATGCATGCAGGTCAGAAAATATTTAAGAAAAAACTCTGGAAACAAAGCTGCATTAGTATTCCCTGAAACAGTGGCTACTTTAATGGTGTCTCTCTCTTGCTCCTCTCTCTCTCCACTTGAGAGCAGACACACACACGATATTATTTCTCTTACAATTCAAAATTCTTTCACTTTGTAGCACAACATGAGCAAATAAATACTGATTAAATGCAAAACTCTATCTCTGCTTATTTGAGATACATGTGTAGAGAAAGACTGGAGAGTTTCTGAGATCCACTATAGGGCAGAATGGCAGAGGACCATGGTGGTAGCACTCTGAGCCTACTGCTTCTCCAAAAAAGAAAAAGAGTTTGCTCCCAGAATCCCCCATGCACCCAGGGTCCAGAAGGTAGAGCAGATGGCCTCATAGGGATGGCGTATGCAGGTAACTGCATTAGCCTGATAGGAAATGCTGGGGACCCTGTCAAGTTCCAGAGATGCAGCCATGTTAGGCTAGTTCAGCAAAAGAAATAAGGAGTCCTGTGGCACTTAAAGACTAACAGATTTATTTATCACATGAGCTTTCATGGGAGAAAATCCCACTTCGTCTTCAAAGCGTCTGACGAAGTGGGATTTTCTCCCACAGAAGCTCATGCAATAAATAAATCTGTTTGTCATCAAGTGCCACAGGACTCCTTGCCTCTTTTTGGGACCATGTGTTGCTCATACATGACTGTGCTATATGGAGGAGGGAGTAGACTTGGAAAAATTTCCTGAGTTTACCATCTACAAGACAGGCAGAAAGAATTTGGCTTTAAAAGGTTTATATGTATCCTCAGGCAAGTCACAATCTTCCATTCCCAACCCCCAAACATAATTCTGTTTCCAGGAATAATTTATACAGAAAGAGAAATATATTATGTAGGTGAATGTTAGGGATACCAGATGTCATGATTTTAGAGAGACAGACCTGATACTCAGAGTACCTCCCCACCCCATATAGGCCCCTATTTCCCTCCCACCCCCTGAACCAACTTTTCTCACATGCTATCAAGGCACCCTAGTAAGCTATCATTGGTTCAAAACACAATCATAATATCTTGTCTTATTAAAAACATAAGTAAGTAAGTAACACACAAATAAAACAAATCAATGAATAAATGCTTGCTTTGTTTCAGTAAGCAACATCCTTTTTCCCCAGTTTTCTCTCTTTTCTTTTTTTTTTTTTAATTACTCTGTAGTCCTATGAAGCGGCATCATATTAAACAAAGGTTCTGAATCTGTTTAGTTTGCTGAATAAATGACAACCAATTTTTTGGTATATTTCCGTAGTTTGGCAGGAATTGTTCTACTTGTCCACTTCCAACTCAGAACCCAAGAAAAACTGACTTCAGGTCATGGCATTATATTTTATTATAGTTGCATGTCCTTTATAAATCATATTGCAGTAATTAGCAACACAGAGAAAACAGTGCACTTCCCTGATACCCAAAATAAGGCTAAGTCTTTATTTCAAGTTCCAAAATAAACAAGAAGATTTTTGTGTTTTGTTTTTGATATATCTTGACATTGTATAGTTCTTTAAATCTTGAAATGTTTGAAATTCTCTTATGTTCTTTTATATTATTTTAAATGTATAAGTTGACAAGCAAAAAACCTATCCAAACTACTGTAGGAGACTGAGTGACAACCAACACAATCTAAAATCAGATAAAAGGGATTTTTGACGGGTCTGAAACTTATGAGCAAGGCAAAGAATAAATCTGGTTTTTGTATGTTACTTTCTTCAAGGAAAAAACATTTGGAGTGTATTTCATCTAGGACCTGTCAAAATAATAGCTTTGTGATATGAATTCAGAACATAAAAAGAGTTCTATTGGCAATCAACAAGAGAAAAGAGATAAACCAATCTTTGCATAGTACAGTTTTGTTATCAGACATACTTATTTTACCCCATAAGATTGTTCTAAATCCATAAAATTTACATAAATAGGCAGCAGTCCTAACTATGGCTATGAAAGTATTCAAAGGCTTTCAATTTTTGTGATTATTGAAAAACTTCACAGCTCAGAAACATAAGCCCATCTTCAGGTTAAGATAGTACAGTCACTCAAACAAAACACTATAGAAGAGAAAGTGAACAGTCCGGCTCATATTGCCAGAAGCCCCAAAATTCAAAGGTAAGATAGAAACTACAGTCAATGTTGTATATTTTATCCAGGTTCTGTAATTTAAGATTCATAAATTGGGATGATTTGTCTGATGATTGTATTACAGCAGGTTTCAGCCTTTCCTTTCAGATGTAGGCCTTGTGTCTAAAAGAAACAAGGAGTCTAGCAGCACTTTTAGGGTATGTCCACATGAGTCTTATTTCAAAACACTGGATGTTTTGAAATAAAAAACTGAATATCCACACAACGTTTTCTTACTTCGAAATGACAGGCTCTGTCATTTTGAAATAACAACCGTCATTTCGAAACAGCTTAAACCCCATTCATTTCGAAATGGCTGTTATTTTGAAATAACGCCATTTGGACATGTTGTTTTGAAACACCACCATTGTTTTGAAACAACTGTTTCAAAACAACATGTCCAAACGGCCTTATTTCAAAGTAACCATTTCAAAATAACAGCTGTTTCGAAAGCAGACTTCCCCTTAATTTGAATTAAGAAACTTCATTCAAATTAACTTATTTCAAAATAAGGACTTTATTTCAAAATAACTCATTTCAAAACAACTTATTTTGAAATAATGATGTGTGTGTGGACATATTTAAAGATTAAGAAATTTATTTATTGCATGAGCTTTTGTGGGAGATAGGTAAATGTGATAAATATATTTGTTAGTCTTTAGAAGTGTCACTAGAGTCCTTGTTCGTTTTGCTTAATTTCACTAACATGACTACCCCTTTAGACCTTGCCATAGTTATTCATCAGTATAAGACTTTTGCAATGAGATCATTCTGGGACTGCCACTAAAAACATTCCAAGACTGCAGCTGTTGCATGCTTCTTTCTGTCCTCACTCAGGGTTTACACAGCAGTGTAAGCCCAGGGTTAATGGGACTCTCATCAGTCTACTCATGTTAAGGAAGCCCAGATTTAAGCACTTACATTGTATTTTAACACTGTTTTAAGATTTCTCAAACCCATGCTTGAATCCAGGGCTCTGGCATCCTAACTGCAGTATGTAGATCCAAGTCAAAATAGTCATTTCCCAAACACAAGTTCTTTACACCATCCTCTCTCCCCCAAATGTGGCTACTCTAGACATAGGACCATGGGACACTCTGAAAAACTTTTCTGACCACCCTGGGCATTATTAGGAAGAGGTTCATTTTCAACAAAGTTTGAACAGTTTATATTCTACTGCATACCGAGGAGGATCTCAGATAGTATGCTTGGTGATCAGGGAGAATGGAAAATGGGTTAACACTGACCTGAGGTCCTGTCCTTTGCCAAAATGTCTTTTCTTTCCAATAAACTGAGTTGCAGATTGGTAGGAGAGTTATGACTAAAGAAGTTGTCCCATGGAATTGTCGGATACTTCCAGCTGATTCCCTGGACCCAAGTTGAGCCAGACTATAGCTACATTGTGGAACAACAGGATTCAAGCATTTGGTCCTGGAATAACTTAAGATCACATCATCCAGCCCAAGGAGTAACTAATACAACCAAGCATCTGACAAGTGATGACCAAGCAATTTGAGAGCAAGGCCAGCAGGTCCAACCAGAAACTGCCATCCACACCCCAGTAAGATTTGGACTTGTGGCCCCTTGTTTTTAAGGCAAATGCTCTAACTCCTGAACTATGAAGTCAGGTCCCTGGGGACAAACCGAGTGTTAGTGCAGATCAAGTGTGGGTGCAAATAAGGTTAGGCTTCAGCCCAAAAGCTGAGTTCTGAGTTGGTGCAGGGAATTCTTTCTTGGGAGTCTTGCCCACACAATTAGGTGAGTCTAGCCCATATGCTCAGGGTTTAGCTGATCACCATATTTGGTGTTAGGAAGGAATTTTCCCCCAGGTCATATTGGCAAGAGCTATCAGGGTTTTTTATCTTCCTCTGTAGCATTGGGCACAGCTCACTTGCTAGTGGATTCTCTGTACCTTATAGTCTTTAAACCACGATGTGAGGACTTTAATAAGTCAGTCATGTGTTGGAGGTTTATTACAGGAGTGAGTAGGTGAAGTTATTTGGCCTCCACTATGCAAGTCATACTACATGATCATTTTGGTTCCTTCTGACCTTAGAGTCTATGAGTTTAACTCTAACTTCAAGCTTGAATTGCAGTGTAGGCATACTGCAATGCACACAAGAGAGGGTCCTGAATTTCCACTGTTTGTGTAATTCGAACTAACTTGCTACATGTCAACACTAGGCTTTCATTAGTTCGAATTAAGATATTCCTTAATTTGAACTAATGAGAGCTTAGTTTGAATTAGTAAGACCTGCCAGTTAGTTCAAACCAAACCCTTAGTTTGATCCTTAATTTGAACCAAGGATGGTGTAGACTAGGATTAACTCTTAGTTAAGGGCAGTTAGTTCAAATTAACAAAGTGGACTAATTCAATTTAAGGTTAACCTTAAGTTGAACTAGTCCACTTTGTTAATTTGCACTAATAAGTTCAAGTTTAGTTCGAACTCAACTTGAATTTATTAGTTCATCTTAAGAAATTTGAACTAACCTTCCCTAGTGTAGACATAGCCCTGGAGTTTTAAACCCATAAAGCGCTAAATACCCAGGTACTAGCCTACTTAGGGATCACTTCTCCTTCCACCATATTTTGGTCCAGATGAGTCTCTCAAATGATAGAAGAGCAAGGACAGTTTGCAGGACCTTCTCTGTCTTCTCTGAGACCTAGAACTTCTTCTCCCTTGGTCTGAAATAGTCTGAATTTTCTGACCTTCCTGCGCTTTGCCAAAGACACCTGTTTGATAGGGATTTAGAGAAAGTTGAGGGTGATGGTTCTCATAAAGTGAGAGAAAGAAAAGTTGTGGGTGGCTGAGCTGGCTGTGTCCCATTGATCATATTAATATAACTGAGAATTAATTTGTATTGTAAATGGTATTTTAGGACATCTCAAAGCTTGAGTAGGCAGCCTTTAGTTATGATTTAATTAGAAATAAATAAAGTATACATACAAACTACCAGAGCAGGACTTTATCAATTAACTTGCCTACATTAGAAACAGTGCAGAAGCATAAAGTTTTCAAAGGTCACCACCCATGGCCAGCCAGCAGAGGTGCAGGGAGAAAAACTACAAACAACCTCTCCCCAGTGCCCTGTTAGGCACAACTTACACCAGAAGTAAGATGTAGATGGCGACGCTAAGGACTCTCCTTTGTCCCTGTATATGCAACCCTATTAGAGCTCACTGCTACTGGACACTCAGTAGTGTGTGATTAGGGTAACCAACATCTAGCTATTGACCACTGGTCCTGGTCTGGGAGAGAGGTGCTACAAGGCATAGCCAAACTGCAGCTCAGAAGCCTCATGTAATTCTTGAATGAAAAGTATGGCTCGCAGAAGAAAGCCAGACAAAAGCAGCCCCAGCCCAGGAGTTTTAAATCTCCAATCCTGAGCATGCTCTGAGCATGCTCAGAGCACTCTCATAGGGGAGACCCAGCCTGTACCTGGCCGCCAGAGCAGCCACGTAAGGGGCCCTGGGGATCAGAGAGGGGGTTGGGATGGTGGGGAGAAGCAGTGGCATGGTCAGGATGGCAAGGAGAAGCATGGCCTGGTTGGGATGGTGTGGAGAAACTAAGTTTTCACTGTATAGGTAGACCTACTTTTCATGGTAACCTTAATCAATTATTAGAATCTGACAGTAGGATCAATATTTGCCCTTTTTTATAATAAAATTAAAATGTGCAATGCATTTTAAACTTTGTTATTTTGGAGTAGGTAAAATATGGCTATATGCCTCAGTGTGGCTCTCAAAAGGTTTAATAATCAACTTGTGTGGCTCTTGAGTTCTATAAGTTTGGCCACCCCTACATCCTTGCACCTCACCCTCTGAAGCACTCCAACAGTTCCATAACTTCACAGCACCAGCTTGAATTTATAAGTTGGCCATAGACAAATTCCCCAAATGAATATAGAGCCACAATGAGGGAAAGAATCCTTGTGTCTCTCCTCACACGCCAGTAATAAATTTTTTGGCACTTAAGTTTTGTGTGAGGAATGGCAGATATCAGAACTATGGAGGAATTCAAGAGAATAATTTTCTTTATTCCTGATCCAGGAAGCAATACACAGTTCAAGTTTAGTGCAAATTCAGATACAAATGAACTGAAAACTCAAGTCAGAACCATTATGTTTCATTTGCTTTCCCACTTAAATCAACAAAAAAATTACTGTTTCCCACCACTGATGTAATAGGTAAATGTTCATCCTAACCTGAGTCTTTGTTCAGGAACATTAGCAGGTATTTACAGCAAGCAAGATCTTAGTTTTAAACTTTTAACAAAACCCCTAAACTACTAAGCGTCACATAGTGTGGGGTTGCCCTAGGAATATTTTGCAAAGTTCTAATATATTTTCTTAAGTCAAACTACTCATTCACTCAATAAAGGCAAATTAGGAAGCAATTAGCTTGCAAATAGAAACAAATATGATGGCCTCATCCTGGCTCTGAATGGATATTTATCCCTAGCACATATCAAATAAAATTTAGCTTAATAAAACTGGCAATGTCATGTCGTATGGGAAAGAAGCAAAAAAGAGACAATGAAGAGAATGACTGAGATGCTTGATTAGAATTGCATGGAGAAGTTTGCACAGAAGCTAGCTCTTCTTTCTATGCTACAGTCAATACCGTTATCCCTTCACTGTGAAGAACTCTGCACTCATTCACAGTTACCATTAAGAGAAACAAGTAGAAATAAAACAATGGTTCAGTCAAACCTCTTCATCTCACCAAAGCACAGCATGCATAAATCACGCATAAGCATAACAATAAACAGCACTAATTCATCATGACCACATATTAGTGTCTAATTAGAGCCACCTCAGTTTCCAAACTGATACAAATAAAAATGTGCTGTTATTTAAAGACATCAAGCTATTGAATATGGAGTGTCCAGGTTTAAACAAAAGGCAGCTAAAACCCTCATTTGCTCTGGTGTGAAGCAACCCATTATGAAGAAAGAAAAAAAAAAATCAGCCCATAGGTTTTACAGCTATGCTCCAGTATTTTTTGACATTTGAGTGACTCTGTTGTAAAGAGCTGTGCATGCATCATTAAACTAGGCCCTTAATAAATCTAAGCATCCCAACTTGAAGGAAATGACAAAAGGCCCAAACCTTTGACAAGGTTTCTAGCACTAAAACTTAAAATAAATGACAAATCATTGAGTCATTCTGATAAGGGATGTGACATCCATAAGAGGTAACCAACATAATTACTGGCAATGTCAGTCATCTTGAATTTAGACAGGTGATCTTGGCTTTGAAGTGTCTGTGCAGCTTTCCGGGTCCATTATCAATCACACCAACTTCAATAGTTGCTTAGTGATCTGTATTAGTCTCTAGCTTCTTATCATTGTCTGTCAAACATAGCACATTCAAAGACAGACTGTTCTCCTTCCCTGATCTTTTTAGGGTGAAATTCATCCTGAATGTATATAGTCAGTGCAAAGTTCTCTCTTCTCTTAGACCTGTCCCTGATCCTTTTCCTCAAATGAAGCCAGTGACAAAGCTCTTACTTACTTAAGGGATGTAAGGTCAAGCATGTATGCCTCACATTGGGACACTGCTACAGATCTGCTGGTTGGATACCAAAATGAAAGCTCTGACCATCAAAAAGGACTCCTACGTTGGGCCACAAATCAGTATGGAAGGCCAGAACAGGAATGGTGTTTAACTCCATATGAAGAAAAACAAGGAGTCGTGTGGCTTTTTTTTTTTTTTTTTTTTTTTGCTGGACTAGACTAACACAGCTGCCCATTTGGAAATTAATTCCATATACCATTTATGCAGATCCAGGCATGGAGAGGTGAAGCTATGGGGCAAAGGGCCTGTGCAGCCAGCTCACAACCTGGCCCAAGTTTGGAGGATGGTGGGGGCATGAATTTAATACTGTTACCTTACCCACATCCCATCTGCATAACCCAAATATTTGAAGTCAACAGAGGTATGATTTTGCACATGATCCACTGAGTTCTTAGATAATCTTTCCCATTCAGATTGAACTAATAAAATTAGTTCTCAGAGAATGTGGCAAACCTCACTGGACAATGTTTGCGACTAGGCACTAACATTTTATTTTCAGGAAATATTCCAAGGGATTTCTTACTTTATTACTCAAACTGCAGAACTCTTATCAGGTGTAAGAATCCCCATGCTGGGTTTTAGCTGACAAATGCATTTGTTATAACTCAACCTCATTTAAAGGGGCTAATTGCATGCAGCTGTCATTAACAGCAAGATTTATGAGCATTTATCAAAATTTGTTCTTTTAAGTGATTGGCATTTCTATTTCTCATGTGAATGAAATAAAATAATACCTTTTATTAGGGGGAATATACAGCATTATATTACACTGAAGTTGTACTTTTGGTGAAAGCCAACAACAAAACATAAATATTGCACATTTCAAATTGCTACCTACTAAAAACTAAATTGTACATTTCAAATTGCTACCTAGTAAAGACTAAATTTTGTCTGCAGCTAAAGCCCTGCATCCCTTTAAAGTATGTGTTATACAAACTGTTACCTAAGAAACCCTAGCAGCCAAATGGCAAAGGGTTCACTGTTCTGTAACAAATTCCTATAAGGCCAGACAAACTCACTACACCAAGTAGACTGATTTCACAGTACTTATGCAAACAGGGTTGTGTGAGGTGTCCGACGGAAGCCTACATCATAATAATCCTTCAAGTCATTACACAATGTATATGGATGATTTAAGAAGTTGTGCATATGTTGAAAATATGTTTAGAGTATGCATCCCAAAGAGGGCTGATAAGTGGGTTTTGCCAGACAGTTGTGCCAGAATATTACGGAATCACCCATCCATCAGGTCTCTGATAGAAACTAGGTAACAAAGCCAAATACAAAGGAATTCCAAGTTATATCCAAAACACTCAACACAAAAAACAGGTCCCAATTTGAGTGGGGAAATGAAACACACAGAACTATGGGAGACATTTTTGATCCAACACCTCAGGAAGAAAACCAGGTAGTCACCCAAACACTACTGACAAGAATAACGGACTTTGGGATATAATGAAGGCACCAGGGTCCCCTTCTTTAATCTGAACTTTAGGAGGTAACTGGGCATTGCAGTTTTGGCCATGAAAACAATGCTTATGACAATGAAACCTTGGCTGTAACACTGAAAGGACAGACATAGGCAAGAATGTGCTGTAAGTGAGGTCAGTGTATTAGTTAAGTTTTAGTCTAGGAGAACTGTATTTTATTTTTTTTTTTTTGTATCCTATTGATCTTATTACCCTTGCTCACAATCTCTTAATATCTTGAACTTTGATAATAAATGGATACTTTCTTTCTCTATAAATAAAATAGAGTGCTATGTTGGATCTAATATTCAGTTGACTCAAAACCCCATGAGGTCTGTATACTGTTCCCTTGGGAGCAGTGAGCCTGGCAATTACATTAAATGTCCAATGATTGGGTCTGGACCCTACAGTGGAAAAATTTGGGAGGTGTTTGGAGACTGGGATACACCAACTGTTGACCTACAAGGCAAGTGAGGGCTCTTAGAGCCCTGAGGAGTTTAAGTGACTGACAGTATCAGATAGCTGACACACAATTTAGCACCAGCAAAGCCCTCCATCCTCCCTGCCTCTAGGTGGAGGGGAGGGTAAGACACTGACTTGCAGTTCTGAATGCCTCATGAAAATGTCAGACACAAACACGTGCCTTTATGGTACAAACACTTAGGCCCATATATAACTCTACTACCATAAGTGGTTCCCATTTGCTTTTACTATTTGAAAATGTAATTTGGATTATTTCATTTAGGCTTCAGTTAAAAAAAAATTAAGCACAGACAAATATATGCACATACTTTAGTCCCAATATGTTTAGAGAGTTCTTATTGTTAACCCAGTTCAACACACTGTGGACATTCTTATGGAAATTCACAACATATTTCTTTCTGTAAGAATAGGTGATCATATCTTTTAAAATGTCTTCATTATAAGTAGTGTAGGTTTTTGACATGAGTGCCAGTAACAATCTATGTTCTTTGGTTCCCACAATATTAAATTATATATATATATATATATATAACAAAAACAAAAAATGCCACTACCTCAGACTTATGTCATTCTCAGGAAAGGTCCAACAAATAAGCCACTGTGATATGCAGGGGTAATAGAAAAGACATTAAATTAATTTTACAACAGATGGCCACATTTAATGTGAAGGCCAAGACAAATCAGTTGAACATTTAATTTCTGAGACTTGAACAAGGATGGATGAGCCAACAGGAAAAGGTATATATGAAAGGAAATTTGCAAAATATTCTAATGATTCCAATTTTAAAAGCTGCCATCAAATCTTGATGGATAACGAAAGTGTGTCTAGTTAGATAAATTAGAGGCATGACACTTTGGAAATGTAGAATGTACTTACATTTATTAAAGAGTGAGTAAGAGCTAGGACTGCGGTTCAACAGTGAAGTGTGCTAATAAGTTCAGCTATAACTGTATTCAGAGGGTGTATATTGAACAGTGGGGGTTCCATTTTGTAGCTACAAGTAAAGCTCTGAGAGATTTACAATTTCATTTAAGGATATTAGAAGTGTATTTAATTTCATGGGCCCATGCCGGTAAAATATACAGCAGTGAAAAAGTGAGACTGGGAACAATGGACTTTGAATTGCTTCTTAGGATGGATATATAATTTTAAGTTGTATGGAAGAGACACACTGAATGATTGTCTAATGCAGTCAATACTGCATATAGCATTTTACATTAATGCTCAAACCATATGTTGTCAGTATTAAATATTTGTCAGGACACAGAAAGCAAGGCTTAATTCTATCCTTAACCCAGGTTTTGTTTCATTTTGTTTTTGTCATGGTGTTGCAGTTTAAAAGGAGTTGTTTTAGACTATTGTGTCAGTATAAACAATGCAATCCTTAAAAAAAAGAATGTATTACTTGGTTTTACTCCCCATCATATGAATCCCCAAATGGCCTTCTGTCTGAAGTGGAAGAGGGTGCCCATTCTATGAATTTATGAGGCAGTGAATCGATCTAACCCAGACTTACATTACTAGATTCTCAGCTGTGCTCACTTTTCAGTGGGGAAAGTGAAGAGGCAGAACTAGTTTCTGCTTCATCAGCTGACCCTATGACCAGTTTTACCCCTGTCCTAATACATTTGACATCAGTCAAGAGCCAAGTACTGGTAGCACCTGACAAAAGAGAGTACTGGTCACATTGCCCCAGGAGCACAAGAAAAAAGTCAAGATATATGAAATGTAGCTTCATTAGACTGCAACTGTGTAAACTTAGTCTTAGCTCAGCTGAGAGCTAACTGGCAAAACGTCATACCATGCAGGTTCAGATTCCTTCTTCAACCATGTCTACCCGGCAGAGGGCTGCCACAGTCCTCCACCCCACCACATCCCTATCATGTGATGGAACACCATTCCCCCCCCCTCCATTGAACATTGAATGACTGAAAGGGAAAGGGGATGGCGTTCTCCCTGCATGAGGTGTTAGGAGCCTCAACTTCATTCCCCAATGTCTTTGGCAGCTGCCTCCCCTTAAGTACACTTCTGAGGAATCAGACCCTCCATGACACAAGTACCTGCACTGGTCATGTGACACCTAACTTGGCTGATTCCTCCTTGCCTGGGAGTGGCCGACTGGCCATGTGAAATCATGGTCAGCTTCTCTGCAGCCAAATCAGGCATGAGAAGCTCTGGGACAGATATATATAATCTGCTCCAGGCGTACAGGGGCCAATGAGTTACCTCAATCCCACAAGTCAGACAACCAGCTCAAGTAATACTTCTACCTACCAGCCACTTTCCTTCTGTCAACTCCAAGAGATGGGAGGAAAAAAACCCAAACACTTAAAGGAGCTGCTACCCATTTTTTCTTGGCAGTCCAAATATCCTGTGTTTTTAATGTTGCAGCATCATGCATTCCTTCCCTGCCACCATCCTTAAATATCTATGTCAGCTCAATGCCCAAGTATCACAGTAAGATATAAGCTTGTGAACAGCAACAAAATATTCACAAAATTTGATTTCCATCCATAGCTATTTAGTTTAATCTAACATGCTCACTACTTCAATTTGAATGTGCATGCATTCATTATCATCAGGAACATACTCCTGTTTTCAGCTGCAGCGCCTTGATACCCTCGCCCCTCTTGAGTACCTATGTATTAGTACTACCAAATTTATTCTTACACCATTTTTATCTGTCTGTTTTTTCACTGATAATGGAAGTTGCATGATCAAATGGAATCCATCTAGCTCACACATAATTCGACTCCAGCACAGCCCATTGTTTTTTATATGACAAGAACCTGAATAACTCAGGTCAGAATAGACAAACTATGGCATCTAGTTAGATGCCCTGTATATTGTAAGATAATATTCTCAGGCTGAAATACTGACTGATCCTGAAAAATCTGAGTAAAAGGACTTTGCTTCAGGATCAAGCAGGAGTGGGATGAAATCACCACCAAAATCACACAGATAAAGGAAGACAGACTACAGCTACTACTAAAATCCCCCACTACAGCTTACTCATACCTTTAATGTAACCACAAAACTGATAATAAAGTAATAATGCATGACTGTGGCTCAGATTTTAGGCACCGTTGTGGCAGCTTTGTTAAGAAAAGAAAAGAATACACAGACTTTAAGACCAGAAGGGACCATTATGATGATGTAATGATTGTAGTCTAATGTCTTGTTTAACATAAGCCATAAAGTTTTGCCATGATTACTGTATGTAGCCTACCATTGGGCCAGAGAGAGAAAGCAAACAAGAGGATGATGGTAGTCTCCTAAGTTTCAAAGGCATTGCAGTCTTAGCCTAGTTCAGCAAAACAAACAAGGAATCTAGTGGCACTTTTAAAGACTAACAAATTTATTACATGAGTTCTGATTTGCTGTAAAAATCTGACCTGACGTGTGACCTAAACGTCCCTTCATTTATTTTCTTCCCATTCATTTGTACTTCTCCATCTTCAAGCATCTAATGAAGTTAGATTTTCTCTCATGAAAGCTCATGAGATAAATAATTTTGTTAATCTATAAAAGTGCCACTAGACTCCTTGGTCATAGCCTATTAGGTAGAGCACTCACTTGAGAGAAGAAAGACCCAAGGTCCAGCTACCTTGCACCACTAACTGTTTATCCAGAGAGGAACAGTATCAAAAGGAGAGACTGATAAAATGCCTCATGAAAATAGCCTTTATTTCTATGGTTAGGGCACTTATCCAAAAGGTGCCAAATCCCACTTCAAATCCCTTCTTCCCTTCAGGTGGAGGGGGGGATTTGAGCTGGTTGCCTCCCCAGATCCCATTGAAGAACCTCAAACTACTGGACTAAAAAGGTATAAGGTGGGTGGTCCTCCTGTATTTCTGCCACCATCTGTTTTGTACAAGCCCTTGAATGGACACCTGATCCAGCAGGCTAGCTCTGAGCATTCTTTATGGATTAGTCCCCACAAGTGATTCATGGAGATGAGTACCTATCTTGTTCTGGGGCTTAGGCATCCAGACACCTGGAATGGGGCTGCTCAGAGGAAGAAACATAGGGCCTAGGTGCTAAGAAACGTTCGGGTCCTTTAGGGTCTTTGAGGGCTGTCTACCAGGTGTTTTGTGAATCCAAGTGTGGGGTTGGTGCCTAAAGTGGAATTTAGATGACTAAGTCCAAACTGATTCCAACCCACGTTTTTCCTGACAGGCCTGCACTACTGGTTGAGAGTTTTACCTAGTATATATGAGGAGCAAGATAGGGAAGAACTTGTTCTAGCACATGAAATAAATCATTGCTGAGCACATTAATGTGTTCATATTCAATTTTAAAGAGCTTTGTCCACTACGCATACAGCTAACAATATCTCTTATGAAGCAGTTAATGCAAAACTCTACTAATTCAGCAGTTATTTCATCTGTTGGAAAGTTGCAACTAACAGCAAATCATAATCACCTTTCCTTTCAGTCAAGGCACAGGTTCTCCGTTGCATCACATATATTGCCAGTTCTCATAAGAATGCAAATTGGACACTCCCAAAGAGGATATTATGAAGAACTATACCATTTCTCAAGCTGGTATCTCCCAAAGAATCCTTACTAGACATGTTTATTTATCAGTAATCAGTGGTCATGAGAGGAGAAAACAACCTGCTGAGTCTTTAAAGGATTATTCAGATAATGCTTGCCAAAGGTAATATTAGGTTTGTCTGACTCTTACCACACACAGAGTCAGCAAGGTCTCTGTGTCCATGATGCTCAATTGGCTATGTATGTAAGCAATAAATACAGTAGTGAATTGGGAACTGCAGGGATTTGGGCATTAAGCACTCCATGCTGACAGGCGAATGTTCCCTTCAGGACTTCCATAGGGAAGAAAAGTACTATAATTTCAACATCTTAGAAGTACAGAATGTTCATACCATTCTTTGTTAAAAGACAGAGCTCCTTTGTACAAAATCTTACTATAGTTGTACTATGTAATATTGTGTGCCTTTCATTGTCCCTTGAAGTAGTTGACAGAAGGGCACTCACTTTTTCTACACTTGTATTTATTTTTTCATTGAGCCCATTAGCTCTATCAGTCAGATTGACTCATACCATACAGATTATGAGAATAAATCAACCTTCTATATGTCCTAGATTTCATAGCACATTTGCCATTCTGAATGCATAAGCCTCCTTTGTTCTGCTGCATCAAAATGCTGGATGATAGTTTTCAGGCACTGAGTTAGAGAGGGTAAAGAGAGAGAGATTCACACTCTCTTTTCAAATATCTTTTAGGTTTGAAGGAAGATACACAAAGATGGGAGTCATCCTAAGTACTAAATTCACCACTGAGCTTCCAATGACAATGGTTCATACCTCTGTGTATGGAAAACCCTTATTATTGAGCATGACCTCATGCTTCATACCCAAGAGCAAAGACAAGTACTTCTCTTGCTACTTTGAAAGTTTGCATAAGATCACATTTTAATACTCAATCCTGCCTTGTCATAGGGGACTGGATTAGAAAGCCTATCAAGGTGCCTACTAGTCCTACAATTTTAAGGTTCTCATGGAAATAGTAATAGAATAAATTTCTATAACATAACACATCCAGGTCTCACTCACTGAGCTACATTACTTTTCAGAACAAGAATAATAAATCTATGTACCTACCTATCCTGTTTGTAATCATTGTTCTGACTCTTAAACCAGACTCTTCTCCTAATGGTAGAAAAAGAACCCAGGCGCTTAACACCCAGTTGCTTGCTCTAAACACCAGGAGACCCTGTTGTTGAAGAGTCCAGAATAGACTATGAAACCTGGTCCTCAGCATTCTACTTCTGTCTAGTAAATAGCTGCATAACCCCAGAAAAGTATGTGTCACTTCCCCCTATAAGAAGGTCACCCACACACTGTACATGATGTTTACTTCTTCAGATGAAGTGGTAGAGGTCCATGCTGCATTAGACCCAGGGCTGAAGGTAGTCACCACTGCTAACCTGTTTAGTGAGACTGAGTGAACATGATGGAATTTGTTTTGCTATTTCCCTTTTTATCCAACTGTTTCAACTGATTCACAAAACAAAATATATAAAAACAGGTGGTATCGTTAAAACAATTATAATCTGTCAGTTATGGTGTCATGCATAAGAAAACACAGGTGCTTCATGATTTGGTTATTTGTCACACATGGTTGCATCTGTCAGAGATTGGCAGCTGTGAAGATTGAACAATATGGTATAAACAACAAGATAAAAAAGTGGTTTAGTACACAAATAGTAGGTTGTTATTTACAGCACTGGAGATTTCAACGAGGTCTCTTGAGGATCTACATTGTCAGAAAAATCCACTGGGACAAACGAGTGACATTGCCATTGTGGCAGTTTCTATAATGTGTGGGGGACTGGCTAAACGCCAAATTCAGACACGAAATATTAGCCTGATAATAGATATCCCCAAAGAGAAACCATTAAATATCATCTTTTGTAAGAAATGTACTGCCAAGGCCCTAGAACTTGACTTATTGGAGGACTCATAACACACTGAAACTAATAAAGTTCACAGGGGTCTGGTGTTTACCATGCTGGCTACTTGTCACAGAGACAATATAATCAAAGGTACACTGTGTTTGCCGGGCGTGTGAAGCCACTGGTTATTTTCAGAATCTCACCAGAGTATCTAAGATACAGAAGGAAGCTGACAAACTTTAAAAGCCAAGCAGTTGTAATTAGCTTCCTTTCTGTAACAACTTAACAACTCCCAGGTGACCACACTGCTCTAACTGCCAAAACTAAATTACTCCACCTGATGTGTCATGCATGATCCTGTCACATCTGAAGTTGTAGCCAAATTGGAGATGAATCAGTCATGATACTTTCAATATATGGGAAAGCATATATACAGGGTTTGGGAAAGAACATCTGCAGGGTTTGAAGCAAAAGGCAGCAGAGTTCTGCTACAAACAAGAGAAGAATGTTCCTTTATTTCCTTCTCACTGGATTATATTAGCCATGCTCCCACAGATCTCCTTCTCCTTGCTTGCTTAAATGATGCCACAGATCATCTAAAATGAGAGAAGCAGAAGTATCTCACTGCACAATTTTGGGGGCACATAGATATCCTGCACAGAGGCAGAGCAGCAACCCTTGATGGAACAAGAAGAGGCAAATTGTAGAAGATCTATTTTGCTATGGATATTACAACTTCTTTTATCCAGTGGAAAGGGGAATTAAAAAATACACAATTTAGAGGCTCATATAGAAAACTTCATAAAGTGTCTTAAAATCACTGCAACATTCACAAAATTGCATTGAGGATTTCCGCATTTCCTAGCAACCTGTCCGCATAATGCCTCCTGTGCCTCCCAACATTTCAAATAGCTAATAGTTTAAGCAGAATGGGTCCTGCCCTAAGGGGCTGGCAGGCTCAGAGGAAGCTGAGAAAAGAGCACAGCCAATCCTGTGAGACAGGAGCAGCTTCAGCTGCAACAGACATGTGTGCAAGTGTCAAATTCAGGACAGTCCAACAAAACCCAGGACAGGTGGGAGGGCTTCCACTGTCCCCTGCACTCTGTTTTCTTCATTTTTATAGCATGGTTATTTGGTTTGGACCCCTTGAGCTCTTACACAAATGAACTAAAGTCTACAACAGCTTCTGCTAATTTTACGGTTGCTTTGGAGTCTTATTCTTCTTTGGGTTTTATGGCAAGGACAGAGTTAAGGGTATAACTGTTCTTCTCTAACAACTTCTTTAAAAATTAACTCAGCATACAATATTGCAGCTTACCAATGCTTTAAAAATGTCTATATTTTTTTTAAACATATTCAAGTAATTTCTCTCTCAATTTATCCCATATGCATAAAATTAACTCTGGATTAATTAATTGTTGTCTGACTACACCTGATAATGCAGAGTATGTTTTATGGAGAGAAAAACGTTTCCAAGGCTTTACAATATATAGCAGAATAAAGACAGACAACCTAGTCATTACCGCCTAAGTATCTGTAGCCAGTATCAGTTTCAAGAACATAGCCCCTATAACTAGAGCCCTGCGCGGATACAAAAATGTGGAACCGCATCCGATCTGCATCCTCTCAGTGATAACATTAATCCGATCCGAAATCCGCATGCCAGGATTTAGCTGCATCTGTAACCACAGCTGCAACCGAGCTTGGGCTTACAACTATTCAGCCTTTGATTGGTTCATTCCCCACATGGGACCCACCCACTTTTTCCTTTCTTGTTTGGGGTTCGCAGGCTGTGCTATCAATCAGATTTCTTTGCCCACCTATGAAATCTCTGATTGACAGCAATGGCTTGCCAACTGGAAAGGAAGAAGTGGGCAGGGGAATGAGCCAATCAAAGGCCAGAAGTGAGCCTCCAAGTCCCACCTTGAGACTCTGATTGGCTGGCAGATCACAATCTAGGATTGGCCAGAGCGCTTCCTGGTTCCCCTGCATGCTTCCAACACAGACAGTGCAGCAGTTTCAGCAATGGATCACAGTGTGATAAGGTAACAATAGAAGCTGCATCCGTGAGTCAATCCGCAGCAATGGGTCTGCGGTTATCTGCACCTACACCCGCGGATGCGGATACCCACAGATCTACAGCGGATACCCGCAGAATTGCAGGGCTCTACCTATAACTAGAGTTCACAGCCTAGAATTAAAGGCAGAAGAATATTAATACACAAAAGCATTGCATTACAGTACCACTGTTAAAACCTAGAGTGACTTGAGAGATACCTACTGTACACGAATACAAAATCACCACAACCCACGAATATGTATGAATGCTCCTAAGAACTGAGAACATCTTTAATTATGAATCCAGTTCTCAGCATCACAGAATGCATTACATCCAGATTTTGAGGAGCTATATTAATAGATTAACTATCCACTAAATAGAAGCATCTAGTATTGCAGTGTCTGTGCATAATTAATTGACCCGTTTTCCTAAATAATGCTGTTTCTGCTCTAATTGACATAGTATATTTTGCATGTGCCAAATCAATTCACTTCTTTCATCCTGTTGAATTTAAAAGCAGAAAGAGGAACCTGAGTTAATCTGTCTAATAATCTCTTTAATAATGGGACATCTCCTTAAAACATCTGTTGAAAGCCCATAGCAGAAATTTAACAAGGCAAATATATAGTATTAGAGTCCCCTTGGACTAGGCTATTCAAATTAACTATTTTACCTTACAATGGACTTTAGTTATATAATTCTTCTACAGTGAGATAGTCTCTATTTAAATGAAATGGTTATTTAAAAATCCAAAGTCTATTTGATTATCAATAATGGATTATTCATAGCATGGTTACAGCTAACAAATAGTGGGCACCCTATGACAATGTAGAACGTGGTAGTGGGAGCCTTTGCAATCACTTCCCCAGCCTACAATGGCTATGTATGATTCAAGGCAGCACAGGGTCTGTTCATACCCTGTGCTTTCAGAGTCAGGGAGAAGGTTGGTCTATGGCCTTGCTGTCCTGCAAAGGCTGGAGCTGGCCAGTGGAGTAAGGAAGGAAAGTAGCAAGCTCCTGTCTGAGCTTTCTTGGCATGGGGCAATTTCCCAGGTCTCTCACACTGGGATATATGGCACAATTAAAAGTACACTCTGATTATTTCTGCAAAATTGTTAAAATAGTAGCTCTTTCATGAACTATGGAACACATTACACAGTCGCATGCACATGCATATGCAATATCACCAACATCCAGAGGTCAAAAAAGTGTAACAAGTCACCCAAAAATAATAAGACTCACCCAGAAAGCAAGACTCTTAAAAACAAAACTCAAACAAACAAAAAACCCCACAAATCACCAGCCAATCAAAACACCCCCCCCCAACCCCACACTGCCATCAAAACATGCTTTTCAGCCTGGCTTTTTATCTCCATTCTATTCCTTTGCCAATGTGTGGGTAATCATCTCAGATTGATATTTACAGAAATGCATGCCTCTCCCTGGCTGCTCAGATGAAGAGTCCATCTACCATCTTCTTGTCCCTAAGATGGAGGAACTGCCATCCATTGCCTACTACTATCCTGATTCTCATTACTAAAAGTTTATTTTTTGATAAAAAGGACAGAACGGTAAAAAGATTGAAAACCACTGATCTAATTAATGCCTTATGATTCACACTTGAATATACAACATTTAATACATTTTTAGGGTTGATCAGCTAAAGAAGAACTTTACTTTAATTCCTTTCAGAAGTTAGCTGAACTGGAAGCCAGGAGCTCCCCGGACCCAGGGCTCTGGTGCTGACATTTGAGGCTTGAGCCTCATAAGCCCAGTGCCAGCAATGCCCCTGCTGGAAGCAGAATATGTCAGAAGAGGGAGTCAGTAAAAATGAGTATTGTACTTTGTATGCAACAGCAGAAGGGGAATACATTTCTGACTACATGTGAGCAAATTCATATGTTTATGCAGCATCCAAAACAAGAATATAAACATGTGGACTTGATTAGGAGCAGAAGACAGGATCTGGGAAGAAAAGGGTTACTGTTCAGAAAAGCAGAAGAAAAACATCAGCAGATTTCCCAAATCCCTGCACTCCCATCCACTACCTTCCTTCTCTGGGAACTTTCTGGTGATGAGCCTGGGCATAAGCACCGGGAACACTAACCAGTTTAAGCTAAAGTTACTGAAGCTTCACCCTTGGGTGGGGTTTAGGATCGCCTATTGTTTCCCTGGTCTGATGTCCTGTGGAAGTCTTGGCTGGCTCTCAGTAGCCAACAACAGACCAAATCTCTACCTGACCCATGCATTAGATCCATCCCACAACAGTTCAAACCCTTTATGGGGATGAGAAGTTAGTCAGTGATGAACTCAGATCAAATCTAAAACTGAAACTGAAGCCAGTCTACACAAACAGAGTCCTGTAAAAAACAAACAAAGAGTCCTGTGGCACTTAAAGACTAACAGATTTAAAGAGTAAGACATTTCTTTCTTCCACAACCTTTTGTGGGAGAGATCCCGGCTTGTCAGACTCTTGAAAATGGAAAAATGATTTTTTTTTCCATGTTCAAGCATCTGATAAAGTGTGATCTCTCCTACAAAAGTTCATGAAAGAAAAAAAAAGGCTTAATCTTTAAAAATGGCAGAGGACTACTTGTTTTGCTGAACTAGACTGACATGGGTACCCTTTTGGAATCTGTCATAAAGCCAGTCTGTTTCTAAGTCTGGCTGCCCCCTTTACTCTGAGGGCTAAGCAATCCTAGCTCATTATTGGCCAAGCAAACTGCTTGACTGTATCACCTCATGTATATAGCTCCTACTGGTGTCAGCAGGGGTATTCTAGTCCATTCTGTGTTAACCAATAATACAATAATCTCTCCCTTTTCCTTCTAATCTACAGCAGTTATGCAAAACTGAATTTAACATGCTTCCAGTGGTAAAAAGAACTATTAGATGACCAGAAAGAGGGATGTGCGAATAATCACAGAAGGAATACTGTCAACATGAAGGTGATAATTTCCTCACGTGCATTCTTTATTTAAATATACCAAATACTATTTTTCAAGGCTGTGGTACTTTGTTTTGTTGGTTTGTCTTGAGTTTGAGCATTGGAAATTCTAGCTGCATTGATTTGCTGTAAGTGGTCTTATAACTCATACCACATTCTTTCCATTCATTTGATAAAAGGAACAGTTATAGTCAAGAGAAGTGTCTCAAGAAGGTATTGGGCTTTTTATTTCCCAGGGAGAGACATCAATTTAGGGGGAGGTAGCAAACAAATGAGATTAGAGATATTTAGAAATTTTATACCTCTTCCCTGAACTGAGCAGACCTTTCCTGAGATGCATTTTCCCTGGAAATGTGGGCTATAAACCACATACAGTGTTTAATGTCATTTTTTTTCCTCAGTGCATACACAGACAGTAATTGGGTGAGCTCTTGTCTGGTTCATTTAATTGTGTTTGCTCTTGGGGGTCCAATGAAGGTGATGGGTATCTCCTGTTACAATGCTGCATTCAGTTCTATATAAAAATATAGGAAGTAAATGCAAGCTAGTTTCATTCTTTACAGTATTTCAGGACCAAATACAATTGTCTAGCTGTAACATTATCAGTATTAACAAAAATCACAGTTTTACAGGACAATAATTCATTAGTGCTTAGGAAATAAATCCTAAACTTTGAAAGAATAATATCTGATTTGAAATCAAAACTAATTCTGATTTGAAAATATTTATCAGGTTTCTTTAATAATGAAGTCTATTTATTTGTTAAAGTTTATTAACTTTGAAGTGTCATGGATTCACACATTTTTAGCATGTGCACCCACACACATTTCTAATCAATCACAGTGGTGATTCTTCCCCCCCCCCATGCTATTAAAAAAAGATTTTTTAAGAGTCAGAGGGGTGCAGAAATCATATTTCAGAGAAGGAGACTAATTAATTTTTCCTAAGGTATTTTTGAGATATAGATACAGAACCTGTTTATTGAAGTGCCAGTTGTGCATCTAAACCCTTATGCATCTTAAACAAAACAAAAAAAACAAACAAACAAACAAAAACCCTGAGTCTACATGCATTCCTGAGGCATATGTAGAATGTATAGGCCTTGAAAGGAAAATTTACAGCTGTCAGGCACTACTTTAAACTGTTGATCAGAATGAATTGGTTATATGTTGTCTAAGGGAGTTATTTTAGCTTAAGGCTGCTCTTATTAATTCATATACATAGAACATTTTATTTTAGCATGCCTCCAGTTTAAATTCAGTTACTGCAGTAAAAACAATGTCCGATCCTATTTGCCCTAATAGCTGTAGTTAATCTTGTAAGAGACTGACAACTTTGACTGAGGGTTATGTTTCTTAGAGGAAATAACATGCTGCAGTGATATTCTGCAGTCTCTGGTCTACATGTATTACTCCGTAAGAGCTAGGTTCTGACCCAGAGTGTGCCTTCAGAGGCATACAAAGGAGCAAGCACTTCCACCTTACTCCCCTGTACAGGACATCCAGACATGCAATCTGCGGCACTGTACAAGAATTGCTACTTTTTCCTCCCCTGATGGTAGCTGGGTGGGGTTTGGGCAAAGAGAAATAGAATGCAATCAACCAGCAGAACTGACCAAGTGCCCCACAAGAGACACTGCAATCCCCTCACAGGAGGAGGACCTGGCAGACCTTAGCTCACTCTAGAACAGCATGATAAGTAGATTAGGGTCAAGTTTTCATGGAAATGAAGATCAAGGATAGCCTCCAGACTATGAGATAAAGGTTTTGCTTGACATTGGCTTTGAGAAAGGGGTTTTAGTGATTCTTGTAGCAACCGGCACAGAACTTGTAAAAGGAAAGAATTGGAAATGGCCCCAGAGAGTCAACGTGAAGCTGAATGGCTTGAATGCTAGATGCAACATCTCTATAAATGGTTCTCTTAAAAAAAGACCTGTACCTTGTATGCGGTTTTATCAGTATGAGGACTTGCTTGTCAACTCCCTGCAGGTGGGGTACATGCAACCACTGTCTTGCTACTTTGTAACCTGTTATCCCTCTTCTGTTACTGCTGAAGAAGTTTGCCAGTCATCACACTGTGGATAACAAGTAGAAAGACTTGGGATCTCTTCCCTGCAGTCAGACACCAAGGGCTGAGAAAGGAACTGACATTTTCTTGAGGAAATATATTTTGTTTTCTCTCAGTGGTAAACTTGGATTTCTTCTCTTTTGATACCTTGTATTATCAATCATTTTACTTAAGTGGTTTTCATTTTGGTTCATCGTTTTATTAATGACAGAGGATTTGGAAGGGATTTACTCAGTAGATGAGGAAATAGCTAAATATCATAGATCCAAACAGGTAGCCGTGTTAGTCTAACTCAGCAAAGTAAACAAGGAGTCCCGTGGCACTTTTAAAGACTAACAGATTTATCACATGAGCTTTCATGGGAGAAAATCCCACCTCGTCCGATGAAGTGGGATTTTCTCCCACAAAAGCTCATGCAATAAATAAGTCTGTTAGTCTTTAAAAGTGCCCCAGGACTCCTTGTTTGTTTTTCCAAATGTCATAATATTTAAACCAAGCACTCCTGCTCTGTATGAGTAGTAAATTACATGCTCTCTGGAGCAAGTGGAAAGCAGGAAGTCAGTATTGGGTCCTACAGTCAGAGTCCCTTGGAGTAGACTCTCTTTGGCAATCACTGTTATGCTAAATGATCACATACATGCCAGATAAATACAGTTATTCTTTCCAAAGAAATCATGACATGCTTATAACTAAACTGTTAAAAAAAAATTCTATGCTTCAATACCAAAAGATTATCCATTGCTATTTGGTCTGAGTTACATAATTACAAATGCAATTATGCTGCAACTATTCAATTAACATGAAATAAACCTTGTACAACTGTACACCATTTGGTGACTACTAAACAAAACTACATCTCCTTGCAACAATGGCATCATAAGTCTTGGGGAAACAAGCCTCTTTAGCTATAAATACTGTAAAACCAAATCCTTTTATTGTCACTGTCTTTAATGATGATGCCATTTGCATGTAAATTATAGCATCTCAAAATAAATATTTCTGAAAGGTGTATGGCTTCTTCTTTTAATTTGCTTAATTGCCAATTTCAATTTCATCCAATTTTCTTTGAATGTGTTCAGATTAAGTTTCTGAAGCATCAGTACAATGCTTTTAAAACAGTGAGTAACTTTAATATACATTGCGCCTTCAGAGAAGAAAAGCACTTTACAAAGTTTAAAATGCTTATCAACTAACAATAATGACAAGAAAATGATTATTTAATTATAAGTTATCATGAATGGGTAGATTCCACTTTCACCATAACATCAGTAATGAACATACAATTTCTAAATTCAGTCTAAAGAAATGGGCCAAGATTCATTGAAGATAATGCAGAGGAGAATAGGTTGTCTCTCTCTGCACACAGAGAGCCATCAGCATTCAACTGAAGGATTCATCCTGAGGGAGGGCAGGAAATGTCATGACACTCAGGGTTTTCTGTTTTGAGGGTGACGAGTCAGTTCTTGTATGTGACTAGACCTAGACCTAACACTAGACCTTGTGTGTGGCTAGACCTTGACCTGATACTGCTGAAACAATGTATTAAAGGCCTGGGTGAATGAATGTTCATTAAGAGTCAATAGAAGCCTTTCTATTGAACTCAGTGGTCATTGAATCAGGCAATTAATCAAAGTATTTCTCATCAAGCCTGCCTAGGCTCCTTGTCTTGGTCAATGCCATCTTTTCTAGGAGTTGTGCCAGCCTCTTCTGCCACTGACTCTGGGTGAAGGGAGATTGCAGCAGGGTTTCACCACTGCCCCCTTCTTTCCCTAATGAACTTCCCCCCACAGCAACCATGCATGGCTCAACCCCAGCAGACAGCAAAGACTCCTGATTCTTCATCCATGGGACAGAGATTTGGTTGACAGTACTGAAATTGCTAGGCTGGAAGAGGCTAGTTGCCCAGCATCAGAGGCCTTAGATGCAAGATAATCACTGAAAACTATAGCCATTAAACTATGTGGATGGGTTGAAGCACTGTCTTTTATACCCAAAAGCAGGAGCAACTGAAATCTTTGTAACGCAGAACAGCTAGACACATAGAATGAGGATGACACCAGGAGCCCATGGAACAAGCCCATGGGAAAGTAAGAAAAGAGAGGCATAATGTGGGGCTAGCAAGGATACGGTCACAAAACTGACATCAGAAATCACAACACACAAAAACAGTTGCTGAGTACTTCCATCTTCCTAATCACTCCGTTGATGATTTCTTAATGATGGTCCGCAAGAAAAATCAATGGGACATCAAGACTTAGAAGAGAAACAGCCAAAATTGAATTGATGTGCAGATTAGATTGTGTGAAAGTAGGACTGAATTGTGACTGTGGCTTCTTTCCCCATTATAACAGGCAATTTGACTTCACCCACCTCTATGTGCTGTTTCCCAGCATCTGAATCTTTTAAAATGCTCTTATTTGCTGTTGCAGTATGACTTGATCCTATGTCTTACACTCCCCTGCTTTTATTTTCATCCCATTCTCTAAGTTCCTTCTCTTCAAAGGGTCTGACAAAGTGGGATTTTCTCTCACAAAAGCTCATACGATAAATAAACATGTTAGTCTTTAAGTGCTACAAGACTCCTTGCTTTATTTATTATTTACTGTGACATTCCAGCAGAGGAGCCTAGTGTCAGCTCCATGCTGTGTGAGCAAACAGCAATTGTGGCATAATCCTGTAACAAAGCAGAAACAGTTTTTTCCTCAGGCACTGGTCTGGAGTATGTGGCTCAAGATTTCTGCAAGGGCCCTTGCATTGTCTGTTCATAAATCCACAGAACTTTAAGTCTATTTCTGTAAATCAATAGCCTGCCCTGACTCCATGCCATCAAGTTCTCATCCAAACAGCAGGAGCCCACAATTTTGCTTTCCATTCAGCCAACACTAAGTCACCCAGGACTTCAAAGGGCAAGCATAGGTACACACACAGAGACCCACTTATTTAATAGCAAGTTACTGTGCAGCAAGTCAGGATGCATGGGGTCTACAATACACAAGCTTGCTGTGCAGCAACACACTAGATGGACACTGCCTATAGTGCAAGGACTTCCCTTGCACTGTAGCAGTGTCCCATAGTGAGTTACTACACATCAACTTTGTGGGCTGTACAGTCACACTTTAGCTTGCTACATAGTAGCTTACCATTTAGATAAGCCCTGACTCTAATCCTTGGATTCAACTCCACAGAAATTGTCCCTAGGGCTAAATTTTGTATTGAATACAATTATCCACTTGCATACAGAATAGGACATCTCGGGACAGTAACTGTTTGTCTGGCCATTCCAGAGTTGGGGGAAGAGGGAATAAATTTACTTTATCAAGGATGACAACAGTCAAATAGGTAAAGATGTTATAATTTCCAAAGGGTAGTCATGTTAGTCTAGTCCAGCAAAAAGAAAACAAGGAGTCGTGTGGCACTTAAAGACAAACAGAAAAATTTTATAAACTCAGGAAGTATCTGCAGTAGAATTATACTTCAATGGAATAATATTGTGGAAATTCAGAAGTACAACAACATTCATACAGACAAATACACCAAATCAATAAGGTCCCTTATGGCTGTCTATTACAGATTCATACACAGAAGTAGCAGTCTATGAAGGGATTTTTATTTTTGAAGCCTCAAATGAGAGAAATTACAGCTTTGATATTGTGGTCTTGTCTGATGTGATTTATGGAACTGCATGATTAATGTGATGGTACACCTCAGTGCGCCTGTACTTCACAAGAAGATAGGTCTGGAATATTTTACATGGGTTGCAACCAGCCCTTTTATTCTACTTTTTTGCATGAGAGATAGGTAAAGGAGAAGTTGGACAAGTTTAGATCAGGGGTTCCTAACCTGTGGCCCAGGTGCCAGAAGTTGCTCATGTGGGTTTTCAAAGTGGTCCACAGCTCCCTGCCTTCTGCCTACAGAAGGGACCTACTGCCTAAGGACTCAGATGGAGAGCATTTCCACAGGGCTAAATGACCAGTGCTGGCTCCTTGTGGAAGCCAAGGGGAAGTGAGATGAGAACTCCCCTTCCCCACTGTGTAGCTGGGAGCATGACAAAGTACAGCCTAGGAACCCAGGTGGACTGTGTGGGGCTAAAGGATGTGTGCGATTTCCCTGCTGTAGTCAGGGAGACAGGAGATCAGTGACGAGGCAGCTTCCTTGCTGAACTCTTTTCATCTGGCTGCAGGAATGGGGAGTTTGCTGGAGGAGGCTGGTGTTCCTTCAGGGTTATAAAAATGGTATCTGTGGCCCCTGAGCCAAAAAGGTTGGAAACCACTGGTTTACATTGTAGTTGCATATTAGTATTTTAATTTAGTTTAATACAGAGTTTTTATAAAGCCACATGATAGGGTTTATCTTGTGTTCAAGAAGCAGGGCAAGATATGTACAGTAACTTTAAGCATTTTAATTAAAAAAAATAAAAATATCTAGAATTAGGATCAACAGTCTTTATCAAAAACCTATCCTGACAGTGTTACTGCCAAATACTCTTTGCATATTTTAATACCTCTTGCATGCATCTGACAGTCTCATATTTTATCAGCTACAAGCAATCAACATTTTATGAACCCTAGGCAATCAACCATCACACCAGTAACAGGGGGAAAAAGTCAGCTACTGTAGTCCCTCCCCTAAAAGGAATTTAAATTCCAAGATGATAAACATGGTGCTGGGATTTCTGAAATATTTCAGTGTTGGCTTAACTGATCCCATTGAAAACATAAGTTTTATCATCAAAGTCAAGGTAAGCAGAGTTAGGTCAACAGCCAACATTTCTGAAAATGCTAAAATCCTTAACTTTGGATAAAAGAAACAGTTAGACAACTTTAGATGTAATAAAGCAACTGTCCACTGTTTTGTGATACACATTATAACGGTTAAGAGAACTGTTACACATCTAAGACATCCTTGGTCTGCTGACTGAAAAATATAAATGACCCTTGTAATTAACTGTACAATCCTTACATACCTAGTTTATAAAAATCTACCGTCAACACAAAATCTAATTCAAAGCAGTACTCTCAGACTACAAATATTTTTTAGGACTGTCACTGAAGCTGGAGAACTTGCCTGTAACTTATTTGCATACATATGTTGCCTGCTTGAACCTTATAATAAACTCATTTTTTCTTAGTTAATAAATCCTCAGATAGTTTATTATAGGAATGGCTGCAGGCATTGTACTTAGTCTGAGAACTAAGGTGCAAATCAACCTGAAATAAGTGACTGGTCCCTTGGAAATGGGAGAAACCTGAATATTTTGTCGTCTTTGGTATATAGCAACCAGCCATCATTAAATCCAGCTTGCCTGGGTGGCAAGACACACTGGAATTTTGATAGTGCTTTCAGAACTCACACTTTTTATTAGGTTGCTGGAATCTAATACAGACCATATTTTGGGATCTCTGCCCTGCTTCTTGACAGTGTGCTCTGAGATTGGAACTCAAGGGCACAAGCCATATCAGACTGTGTTATAGACAAACTCCAACTTCAGTGTAATTATCCTTCTTTACATCAGATGAGGATCTAGTGGAACCTAGGCCTTTCATGAACTTATGGTAAGTCTTGTACTGAGCCCAGTTTGGCAGGTATATTAAATCTAGATTGGGTCCCATTCAAAACTCATCCAGAGCTGGCAGTGGTAGTGCCCAACGGAGAACTTTTAGCCCCGTGGTAGAGAACTTGTCTGTGATGTAGGAGACACAGGCTCAATTTCCCTTTCTCTGCTGGATGAGGTTAAAGGAT
This sequence comes from Podocnemis expansa, assembly GCA_007922195.1. Classification (NCBI taxonomy): domain Eukaryota; kingdom Metazoa; phylum Chordata; order Testudines; family Podocnemididae; genus Podocnemis; species Podocnemis expansa. Next base: position 32,246,061 of record ML681991.1, read on the forward strand.
TTGAATAGCAGCCACTCACTTCAAAGGATTTCTCTAATCACTGACCTGAAAATTGTAAGGGGGGGGGCACCTCCTCCCTCTCTTTTGTGTTGAGTGAGACAGGCATTTAACACTTTCTCTCAAAAAGTTCTGTAGACATCCAGGCCAGCAGACTCCAGGGACTGGGTTCCCATTTATGTGTCACTACCCAGATCAAGGTGCCTCACTGCAGCTTGGATTTAGATGCCTCATCACATACTCTTTTCTCCTACATTGGCTAGTATGAGCACCTAATGTTCTGGCTTTTGTGGATCACATTCTAACACACCTCTGTCTCCCTACTGATTGTATATGCTGCTAGAGATTGAACTTAGCTTGCGGATCACACAGGATTGACTCTAGGGTGACCAGACAGTCCCTATATTCAGGGCTTTGTCTTACCTAGGTGTCTATTACCTTGTATAGGGCCCTACCCCATCCTGATTTTTCACATTTGCTATCTGGCCACCCTAGCTGATCCTGGGATTTTCTAGGTACCTAAAGGGCTGAGTACTGTAACTCTCAGCATTGCAATGCCTAAGTCCTTCTGTGGAGTCCACCCGTCCTCTATAAATTAGGTGGGATGGGAAATCTCAGTCCTACAATACTACTGAAATTTAACATTGTAAAATACAGCAAGGAACTGTTATACTGCATATAAGACCAAGTTCTGATGCATATGCTATAACCTACAGCCACAATACGGATAAACTTAGCAATCAAAACAAGATAATGTCAATAGGAACCCAAATCAGAATAAAATCAAGATGGAAAAAATAGCTTATCAGTTGAGGGTATTTCATATTCAGGCTGTTAGGTGTTCAAATTAAATATTGGTTCACACTGTTTTGCGCCATAATTGAGCACAGCTAATTTTTGTGTTATTGACATGCTTGGAAAAAAAACTTACAAGCACATGTTTCTGTTTATGCTCATGCCTCCATGGTATCGGAAATTACCACAGCACTATTCATATGTGAATTTAGCAGTAGATCTCTACTTAATCCAGAACAGAATATTGAAAACAAAATGGTCCATTCATTGCTATTCTCATATTAACACAAACAAATTTCAACAAAATAACCATCAGCCTTTGCCCTCTTTTCCCAGCCACACCCATGTGTAAAATGGAATTCAGCCATTTTTTCTTCATCAAAATTAAAAAAAAAAAAAACAGAAAGAAAGAAAAAGAAAAAAGAAAAGAGAGAAAACTCGCACAATAACCTAGCATACTTTTGATCTAAAAATATGAACAGCCAGAAAGTTGTTTGGACATGATAAAAAAAATTGACATAATGGATCAGCTTCACATCTTTTATTCTTTTTCATAAAAAAAGTGTCAAACAACTATACAAAAATAGTATATCAAAACAGACAGTTCTACTCAAGCATAAAAACTTGTAAAAGCATTGAATAATTCAAGAATGAGCCTGTTAACAGCTGACATTTATAACACTTGTAATTTTTCATTAAGCAATATTGTGGTTTTAATTTTAATTTAATTGTGATTTTAAATTTTCATATTTTTTGTATGCTGAATGATATATAAAATATATTTAAACTATAACAAACATTAAAGCTTTCACCTTTGCTTGAAATACAGTAAATATGCTCTCATTTCAAAATGATAATGCAGTAGTCTAATAGACAGAAATTTCACAAAACTAAGGAATTTCCTACCCTTCTTATTTCCAGGATTGTGTTGTAAAGAAATGTCATTCTGAGTGGAAGAGAATACTCTTGGCTAGGACCACAGAAACATACATAAAAGTTAGATTCCTTTTATTTCTTTTCTCATTCATTGAGAAAATTGTCTGGATTAAGTGAAGACATGAACATTTCAGCACCATTTCCTTCTCAGGTTCCAAAGGGGCAGCTGTGTTAGCCACAGTTAGTCCAACAAAACAAACAAGGAATCTGGTGGCACTTTTAAAGACTAACAAATTTATTCCATGAGCTTTCATGGGAGAAAATCCTACTTCGTCACATGCTTGAAAATGGGGAACTTACAGAAGTTCCTCATCTTCAAGTGTCTGATGTGGAATTTGTTTCTCAAACACCATAGTGAAGACTTTTTTTTTTTTTTTTTTTTCCCCCCACAGAGGAGTCTTTTAAATAAAAAGTTAGTAGTTTCAGATCTCAGCAGGACACCCCCCACTAATATGCAGAACCCTCCAACATCTTGCAAACCTAACTAAAATTACTTTAGCACTAAAAACAATCAGATTACTAAAAGGCCAAAGCCTGAAGTCCTAACTCAACTAGAACTCTTTTTTGGGATCAAGTTTCAACTATTTGAGTTCATTTTCATAGTAAGGTGAGATTGTGTTAAAATATCTCCAGAGGATTGCTTTCTTAGGAGTTCAATCTGGATGAAAAGCGTAAGTCTGCTTATGATACAAAGGATATTGTTTCCTCACTCTTTGGGATCCTGCTCCAACCCAAGTATCTGAAATACCTCTTGACTTTAGATATTCCTCATCAATCAAGGTGAATATCCTTTGATTTGCATGCCCACTGTTCTTTACTGTAAGAGTTATATCTCATCTTCCAGCTAAGCATATCCAGTTGCTGACCACAGAGGCAGTATAAACCTTTCCTCTTGTCAATTCAACCTTGCCATGAAATATAAATTATTGACAAGCCCCACAGTCACATAAAATTTACAAGATTTAATGAAACAAGATCCAGTTTTTCAAACAAAGCCACAAGAAAAGCTACTGTTTCCTAGGCTAAATTGAAAATTTATCTTGTAAATATTGATACAAATTAAAACTCTAACTATTGATGTTGTCAGTCTTGTTTTAATTGTGCTCATAACTAATGGAAAGAGAATAAATTAGAGGAATATATGATTTTGCATGCGTATTTGGCATACAAGTCACCTTGAACTCCTTTGCAATGAAATCTCCTAATTAGCATTAGAAGGCATTTTGTATATAAAAATTCTTGTTCAGTGCCCAAGTGGCAATAGGCACTCATTTTATCTGATGCAAATGCTTATGGGATAAGATGGAGTGCTAATGGGAATTGTGGCTGTGATGGCAACCAGCTACTTAATGGACCATTAATGGAACTCGCTGGTATAGTGGGCCCATGGAAAGAAGTCAGGGCTATACCTGATGGGTCACCAGGGCACGTGAGAACATGCTGTAAGAATAAGGGACTCTGACTCTAAGGCTTTTTATGCCATTTGCTGAGGACTTGTGTTTGTAAGAAGTCACATGGTAATTCAGTATAAAAGGAAGCTATACCACATCCCTATTCTCCTTAGCTTTCATGTGTGCTTACCTACCTTTGGATCAACCTCAACTACAACTGAAGCTGTGATTCAAAAAACTGAGACCCATCCAAGTATTGGATATACCCCACAGGTACTATATAAGCCTGAAATCTCCACAATTCTAATGAAAACCTGATATAAATGGATTTCAGATCATTAGTAGGTAGCTCATTGCTTTAATCGTATTACACCTCTAACCTTGTTTGTTTCTTTCCTGTTAAAATAAACCTTTAGTTTTAGTGACTAAAGTATTGGCTGGCAGTGTGGTATTTTGGTAACATCTAAACTTACACTGATCTGGCAATAGGGCTGACCCTTTGGGGATCAAGAGAACATTTTGGTAAAGAACACTTCCCTCTTTACTGGGCCTACTGGCAGCTGGAGACTGAAATGCAGTAAAGGGGACCATTTACTTTTTGTTTTAGCTTCTTGGTAACCAGTATAGAGAATAATAAGCATGGTTTGTAGCTTGTTGGGAAGTCTGACTTCAGTGCTACCCACCAGTGCTGGGAGAACCTGCTCTCTTTTTCACAGTTTGCCATGACTTTGGCCTTATCCAGTGGTCTACTCTCAGCATGGACATGTCATGGGCTGTTAACCAAGGTTATGTAATGGGATGTTCAACAATGGCCCATTTAATTTTCAACCATCTTTGATAGGTGGGGGAACACCTTCTCCTCCCTGGATTGGTTCACAATTTCAGAGCAGACATTTTTTACAATTATAAAGAAAAAAATTATATCTTATAGCATGGGATACAGACATTGCAAGTTAGATTCATAGAGGCAGCAATTTACATTAATTTTATAGATTCTAAGAATACCAACCACATCCTTCCTGTTCTATCATTGATCTTGAACATTATTATCACATAGCTGAGTTGGTTTGGTTTCCAACTTTGAATATCAGTGGTCGGCTGATACCTATGATTTGATAAGAGCTAGCATGTGGTCTACCAGTATCACAAAGCATTCTGGTGTGGGGATCAAACCATGAATGAACTTACAGAAGCATTCAAAGTCAGTTTCACTATTTTGAGGAGGTGGTGGAAAACCACTCCCTGCATAATAGACTTTCTGCTATAGCAAGTGTTACACCAATGGCAATCTCATCCATCTATACAAACACATACATATTTTAATAGTTTTGGGAGTGGGGGTAATAGGTCAGCCAATCCAACAAACAGAAAACAAATAATTAAAACTCCAGCTGAAACAGTCTTTGACTTCAAAGGAAGTGACAAGCCAGAGATGCCATAAAGTCCATGAGGGACCTCACTATTTATTACTGGGTTTGCATAGCAGACATTCAGATCCTAAGGTGACAGGTGGCAGTATAAATCTAACACAGGCTTCCATGAGAAACTTTTGGAAATGATACTGATATGGTAAAACCAATATATCACTTTATATGAACACTCTTATTTTGGTGTAGCTGTGTCTACAGGTGGGTGGGTGAAGTTATATTTGTAAAACAATGCTGGTTTTAAATGTAGATTTCCAGTGAAACCCCAAGATCACTCCTGTATGGACAACATCACAGACCAGGGGTTCTTAATCTTTTTCAGCTGGGACCCAGATTAAATATAGGGGTCAGCTTTGTGACCCATCATTCAGTTCTGAAATAATATATTTCCTTTTTCAATTTATTAAAGATCATGGCAACCCATTTTTGCTTCTCAACACATATGTTAAGAAGCCCTACCATAGACAGACTATGAACAGCTCAGGAACAATATCAATTCTAGAAGCAAACTAAATGTTAAGATACATAAAAATGCAGAGAAAAACACTAAGAATATTATAATACCATTCCATAAATCAACTATATGCCCTTTCTACCATGTTACAGAAACACTAATAATTCTTTGGTATTGCCTACAAGATTATTGAATGTGTAGCTTTATTTTTTTTTTCTATTTGCTCCACATGGGAGGAAAATATATTGCAGTGAATGATAAGTGCACAGGAAGTAAATGCAACTAAATGTTAGAGATACAAAAAGCTATTTGGAAAAGGTAGACATTAAAAACTCCATTTCCAAGTAGTTATCTGAACTATGTTTACTCTCTAAGAAATATCCTACCAGGCTTTTAGCTAATATAAAAGGGCATAGGTGAATAAAGGAAATGGAGCTGTGCTGATTTACACAGACTGAAAATTTGGCCTATAATATTTTCTTGAATTATTACAGAAAAAAAGGAAACTTGCCTTTTCTTTACTCTTTCACTAAAGTCATCATGCCAGAGAGAGAGAGAGCACATACAAACAAATGCCCTGTCTAATTTCAGGCTAACAAAGTCTATATCAGTTTAGTGAAGATACTAAATACATTCATCAAATACCTTGGAGCTGAAGAGTTATAACGCCTTGGAAAAAAACCACCAAAGTCAGGCAGAAAGCAAAAGAAGATACTCAAAAATTGCAAATTCACTGCTTCCTTCAGAAAAGCTTTGTTTTGTTGTTTGTTTTTGGTTTTGAGATTATATAGGATCCTGATCATTCTGGATTATCCCTTTCTGTAAGGAATAATGAATTGTAAGGAAATAGCCATGACATCCTTTAGAGGCATAGACCAGTATGCAGGTCCTTCACCATATGGAAATCATAGTTAAACAGACTTCACTCTGCATCCTGTTCAGTAACTGGTCCACTATTAGACATAATACCACTAGGAATTGAAGCACATCACTCAAACACATTAGCCTGGAACAAATTACATATGCTCTGATCATTGATTATTCCTTTTATCTACACCACACAGCAGTGACAGCAAATAAGGGGTTCAATGACACTCCAGGTCTCTGACTGATTGCACACAGAGCTATTCAGTCACCTTTTAAACATAAATTATGTTAATGATGGCAGCATAGACTATTATTTAATTTGAAGAACATGGGGCTCAGCCATACTCTTAATTTATATCTGAATTTACTCGTGGACACATGTAATGCTTATTAACCCACACAGAAATCCTTTGGCAAGCTCCTTAATTGCCATGGGAGTTCTGAGCATAGAGCGATGCTCTGGTGGGCACCAGATGCAGAAGTGGTGCAATCTTTCTAATGAGGAAATTCAGGCTATTATTCAAAACTATTTTATGTTGAATTAGAGATCAGAGAGAATGCAAAGGAGCAAAAGTTTGGAAAACCTTCGCTATGTCAAGAAAGGAAGAGTTAAAGGAAAATAAAAGCAAGGAAAGAAAAGAAACGAAACAGCAAAACAGTTAAAAACATGAGATAGATACAAAGTATTAAATTTCCTTGTCTGGTCTTGGTACACATACACAAAGATATCAAGAAATAAAGTTCAAGAAATCTGTTCAGGCTCATGAACAACTTCAGAGTATAGTATTTCAAAATGTTATGTTACAGTGTCAAAATATATTTTGTTTATTTTTAGCACCAAACTTTCTATTCCTTCTCGCAGTCTCACTCTATTCCCCCTTCCTTATCTGGGAGCACATCCCAAACACCTAAAAAGGATAACACTTCAAAATTCTCTTTGGGGGCTCACAGAAGTCTTCAAAGTTTATTATTTGAAAAGTCTATAATAATTGGTGGTGAAATATTAGGTTTAACTTGGATCAACACTTTCACTCAGGCTGCCCCTGTGTTTCAATTTTAATTCTCATGGTCTCAATCAGAGAGCCACATATCAGTGATAAGCTCTTAGGGAGTCTAAATATTTCTCCTTCCCCTTTATAATGACAGGTGGCTCACTGCCATTCTTTTATGGGAATGTGTTAGAAAGTTTACATTTCTTACAATGTTTGAAGAAAAAAGATGCACTGAATTATTCATTTCTCCCCCAAACCAAATGTATGAACATTTAAAAGAAATTACTGTAGATGTATTGCTATATATCTTGTCGTATCCTTCTCTCTCAATATAAATAATCAACTTCTGTGAAAAGCATATGCAGGAATGATATCACGGTACTTGAGAGGAACTTTAATCTAGGCTGCTCATGACGACGGTGAATGACATAATATCAGGCAATGGAGGGGCAGATCTCTCTGCCCATTAAGACTGAGTCAGAGGAAAATAAGTGGTGTTAAAAATGTGGTGTTTAATGAGTATTAAAATCTTACTTCAGACAACACTATTTGTATTTCAGAATGCATTACAGGCCTGCTTTCTTCCTGTTGTCTACACAACGCTCTGCCAGTGGAAAGCCAGTTGTGAGACTGACTGGCATACACCCCTTATATCAAAGTGCTAGAAAGTAATTTAGAAAAGCATTTAAAAGTTAATCATGCACTTAAGAACTTTGCTTTACTGGGGCACCCTTGAACAACATATAAACAAGCATGGCCCACCAAAGAAAAAATTAAAGGGTATATGCATAAATAACTTATCAATCCTCTCGGGAAAAATTATGTATAGTTTATGTGATGAAGATTATTTGACCACCCACAGAGCTAGTTGAATGCAGGAAGAAAATTAATTGTCAATTAAGTCATTTGTAAGTAAAACAGAAAATGTATCAAAGAAGATACTCATGAATATTATTCAACCAGCTGTTTTCATATTAATGTAATCAAGAATCATGTAAAGAGTGATTTATTTATTTATATTTGCAATGTTTTTAAAAAGTGCCAATCCTCTCCTATAGGTATCTTCAAAGAACAGAAGAATGAAAAATCAATTAACCCCCCCCCCAACAAATACTAATAAACAAGGACTCTATGTATAGGGGAACTGGAGTTTCTACAAGCAGTCTCCCCCTCTTTTTTCATTTTCCTTAAGATCCCAGATCCCAGTCCAGAAATTGGGATCTCATAAAATGATCTGGAAGTCAGTTCTGGACTATGTCAGATCAATGGCAAAGCTTACTCCACAACTGACTGACCGTCACTAAGAGCACTCTACCACAATCTATTTTTCTGTTCAAAGTAAAATACCCAAGGCATCTTTTTTTCTGACTCTTTTGGGGGAGCTGTAGCAATGCAGAGAACGCTTACTGAGGTTACAATACACAGTGTTCAATATACTGTGCTGAAGTGAGGCCTAATCTGCCTCTGGAGGTTCTGTGTATTTATCCCACAGGCTGGCAAAGCACGATTGGTCCCTCTCACTGGGGCTTCTTCTCCATTCCCCAACCCCTAGTGAGGCTGTGCCCCTGAGGAAATGGGGGGGCCCAGTCCTGCCCTCTACCCCAGTCCCTGACCCATGGACCCTATGAGTAGTAGCCTTCACACCAAGTCTGGGATGCTACTGTCTTCCCTGGGTCGTCAAAGTATGGCCCCATGGGTTTTGTATCACCCGGTAAGGCTGAGAAGTTTTCACAGCCTCCTGGTCTGAAGCCTCAGTCTCTGTGGTTCTCTCTTTGTTTGGGTTGGGGTTGCCCCCACCTTTACTCCCTTGCTCAGTTCTTGAAGCAAAACAAGTCCTACTTCAAGTTGCAGGACCTAACAGCCTTGTGTGTAAGAATTCTCCCACTCCCTCTGTACCTTTTTGAGCATTGTGGCAAAACTGCAAACTCCTCCAACTGTTCTTCCAGCAGCTCTACTCCCCTTTGGCCTTCCTTCAGCTGCCCCACCCTGCCTGAGAAGAAGGCTTTTAAGCCGTGCAGCAGGTTTGCTAATTGAGACACCTGGAGCCAATTACCCTGGTATAGTCCTGGCTAACCTAGCCCAGGAAACAAGGCTTTACTAAGCCTGGGGCTAATATATATACCCTTTCCACCACTCTCCTATGCCCATCTAGTTTGACCCTGTCATGATACACATGTACACAATTTATTTACTAATACATTCCTTATATCAAAGAACAGAGAAGGCCAAATTTGCATCTCAGATGTATCTGTTCAACTGCAATTTCACAATGGCCATAAGAAGGGCTAGAAATTCTCTCTCTGGCCAGGGAAAGATAACCCATAGCTCACAAGTAAGTTGGTAACCTCTCTCTGCTTGACCTGTTAATGCCAACCTTCAGTGACATGAGATTTATTAGTGAAATCCGCAGAAGGAGACCACAGAGTCTCAGTGCTAAGAAAATTAAAGTAGTTCTCAAAGGAAGTCAATAGGGTTAAAGAGAACAATAACTACAGCATGATTGGAGAGGAAGCTAAATAGCTAAGTATAACAGGAAAGGTAATTAAAGGAGGCAAGGAATGATTCAAGACAGTAACATCTTGAGATTACAATACCAAGAGGGATTAGAGGAAAAAGAGAAAAACAAGAAGTGTTGTCATGAAGTACTATATGCAGCACTGGGTTATCAACAGAGAATAAATCATTCCTGCAGTTGGTGTGTCCTTTGTAATTGTATGAAATTGTCTTGAATGATGTGTGGAAAAAAAAGGTAAGAAACACATTACTGAATGAGTCCTCTGTACACGGGGTTCTGAACAAGTTCCTACTGCTGTAATTGAATACAGTACTACTTAATGATATTATTATTAATATCAAATACTTATGCTAGAATAAACTATGCTTTTCATCTTCAAACCCTCATTAGAAAAAGTAACCAATTACAACAAGAGCACAAATGGAAAAAACATTAAAGAAAGCAAGCAACAATACCCAGAAGCAACTCTATTTCGACAACTGAAATGTCTCAGTCCAGATACAAAAATGGCAACTTCTATTTAAAAATAAACAAATAAATACCCTCATCCTGCAGCCAGACAAAACAAACATAATAGGTCTTCAGATGTCAGCCCCAAATACTGATTCTTGACAGTGTTTAATTCCACTTCCATGAAATTTTCAAAAGGAAAGGCAAGGTCCGCACAGGTTTTTGCAAGTGTATTTTCAATAGAGGATGCATGCACATCTCCAAAGTCAAAATCTGGCAAGCACAATCCACCTGATGATGGTAAAGGGACAAAATTTGGTCAAATTAGACAAAACTACATTTTGGGCATCTTTTGTTTCCCCAAACTTTGTAATATTTATCTACTTTTTTAATACTTTAAAGGGGTCTGGTTCCACCACTGTGTGGGACTCGCACCATCCAGCAGTGGTATGATAACCTAGACCTAGTGACTTTAATTTGACTGGAACAACTAGAAAGTAACACTAGTAATTCAAATTAACCCAGTGAAAGAGTACTTCATTGCAGATTACATCTCGTGCCACCTAATTCTTGAACTCATACTCCAGTTTTAAACCACACTATGTATACTGACAAGTCATTTGTAGTCTGCTTCACAGAACCTTTAGAGGCACCATAGTCAGTTACCACTGTTCTAAAAGCTCCTTTTCCAAATTTTGCATTCACTTTTAGCTTTTTCATAACATTTATACAGAGTGGAACAGATGTTTCACCTAATGTTCATCACATAGTATCATACAGAATTCCGTATCAATCTTATGATGGAAATAAGCAGCACTGGGTAAAATGCAGAAATTACTAACATATTGATCATGTTAGCAAGCAGTTAACATTACTTGAACAGTTTATTGTAAACTCACATTTTTCTATGGATGTGAATTTCAGATACCAAAAGATAGGTACAATTCTGTGCTTAGAATAAGTACATCTTAATTGTTATTTATTTATTAATGCATTCAGAGTAGATCCAGAGTAAATAATAAGAATTATGATAAGATGAGTTTTGCAAAGGAATTAAGGGAATTTCAATTCTGATTTGGTGCCTAAACCCTCTAGCCTCCTTTCAAAATCCTGCTTTAATTAAAATGTGGATCAATTAGTGATCCCCTCTCATTTTATTTTCTTGAATTTTCTTTCCTCTTTAGGGAAAGCAACGATACAGACTTAATGTATGTCAGACAGAATGGCCAAACAGGTATCAACTTTTAATCTGTGCTATTGCAAGTGAACAGAAATAAAAAATGTAAACAGAAATACACTTGCCATAAGAACGGCTAATGGTCTCAAATCAAGCCAAGTTCAAAACTTGCTCTGGGGGCCACATTACTCCCTACAGCAGCACCTTAGAATCAATGTAAGGGTAAAAACTTGTTCAGTATATATTGCCTGTCCATGTTTTGCCCAGCTCCATTAAGAACAAAGAATATTTCAGACTGGATGTGCACACTCTCACCTGTGGGCACAAACTTTAGATACAATCTGTAACTATTTGTGCCTGAACATTTGTTTACTCTGTGGCTCTAATGCACAGGCACATTTTAGATCTTTGTGACCTAATTAAAATTTGTAACTTCAAACATTAAGCTCATCATTTTGCAACAACAAAAATCAAAACCTATTTAACACCATATAAAAAAGTTTCACCTAATGCACATTTCATTTGGTTTAATACAGAAATAACTAGGCCATGGGCTTAGACTGATGTAAATGGTGAAAGGAGACTCCAATCTATAATGAAAGAACATTTAGGCTATGTTCACACAGGGTATGCTTGTTTCGAAACAAGCTGTTTCGAAATAACATATTATTTTGAAACACCTTATTTCGAGGACAAAAAACTTTGTCCTCGAAATAAGGCAGCGAAATAGCATGTCCACA
>ML681991.1:32258201-32356726 GCA_007922195.1 Podocnemis expansa
TCCTCCCAGGGTGCTTAGCACCCTGGGAGGAAGGTGACATGTTGTTTCGGAACACTTTGTTCCGAAACAACATGTCCGAACAGGGCTGTTTCGAAACCTCTGGTTTCAAAACAACCCTGTTTTGAAAGCAAAAGAGGTTTAAGTTGTTTCGGTAGAACCACGGCCATTTCGAAACAAGCTGTTTGCTTGTTTCGAAATGGCCGTGCGTCGTGTGGCCATGGCACTTCTTATTTCGAAACAACCCCTGTTGTTTCGAAATAAGAAGTGTGTGTGGCCATACCCTTAGTGATATTTCATTTTTTTGAAGGCTAGTTCATTCAGTTCCTTCTTTTTCTTAATTGTCTAAACATTTTCTCCCTAGCATGAATGTAACTTATTTTACTAGATTCTTTCTCTTACCTCCCCATCATTTCTGAGACATAGAACTCATAATGTGCAACATTTTAAGAAAGTGTTTATAATTAAAGTGAACAGGTGGCTCCAACCAGCAAAAGCTAGTGAGAAAACAAACCCACTGAGAGCTGGGACTAGTTGTAGCAGATGGTACGGTCTTTGTCCCATTTTAATGAAGACTGTGCTTGATCCCTCTACTGGGTTTAGTAGAACACATTCCTTGTCATTTGTGCAACTGCATTTACACTAAAATAAAAAGAAAACCCCATAATCATTTCAGAATTACAACAATAACTAATACATTCATTCTATGCAACCTTTCAACCATGTTCATTTCAGAGATAAGGGTATATGATGCACAGAACAGTTCAATGAGTAGGCTGATTCATGACTAAGCCTCTATTATCTATATCCATCCACAAGGACTAGAAAATCATATTGTTTTGTAGTGTTTGTATTCTGTTGGTGGCTGTTCTATGCATCAGTATTTAGAGATTAACAACCTTTAAATCACAAGCAGACGTTTGACACTACCTTGCCTTCCCAGGCTTCCTCATGTAATAAAATAAAGATAAAATATTTTAAAGACACACTCAAAAAACATGAATGTTTTAATTAACCCTTGCAAACTTATGTGCCTGTGTTCCCCTTTGCAATCTCGTATGGTCAAAAACAGAACAGGGAAAACTTGTTCTGCATGATTTATAATGTGCTTACACATTCATGTTCCTATAACAATAGTTACATGATTAAAAATTCTAATGGAAAAAGAGTAGAGCATTAAAAAATATGGAGCAGGGAGTGAACAGAGCTTAACATGAACACAAGGAGTCTGAAAATAGGCAACAGAATGGAAGAGAAATATTCTAAACAAATTTAAGTACAGAGTTTAATCGTGTCTACCTTACCCAGAATGCAGTCCTGGGGCTGAAATAACCATATCTATCTTTAACATGTAGCACAGGCTGATCTCTACCACATAAAACACTTTTTAAAATATCCCCCCTTAGCAAAAAAAAAAAAAGAAAGAAAGAAAAAAGAAAAAAGCTATAGGTAAATATTGCACACTCTAGTTTTCCAAACTCAAGTAACAACAATTAGGGAGATTTGTTCATGATGTGTGCTTCATTCCATAACCTTCAATTTTCCATATATGGAAAGCTTCAAGTAAATCATCTTTTAAAGAAAATGCCTATGTAAATACTGTCTTAAAGTTATATAGAAGTGACATGGAAAGGTAAGTTAGTGTCTTTGGAAAGGGTAACCATGCATCAGATTTTATGTAAAGGGAAACATCCCACTCATGTGAAACCAGCCAATTCCTCAGCATTCTACAGTCCAAACTGTGCACTCAGATATACTTATGGATCTACAACTGGGATGCATTTGAATGGTGCTCAGACCTGGAAGGAAGTAAACAAGAAACGCAAGCAACATTAAGTATTGTATTTATTATTTATTTTCTTAAATTACATCCTTCCGAAAGAGAAATCAAGACAGGTACTCACCAATGTATAATGTACCTGAAGCCACAAAATCATGTCTACTATCCTATATGTATGGAAAAATCATTTAGTGGTACAAACACAAACCAAAACATGGATTTGGGGGTCAAACAAATTAAGCCAGGAAATAAACTAGCTGTAACATTTTAATTCTCTCTTCACTGCAGTTTTTGTATTAATTTAACTGGTTTGTATGCGGTACATATGGATATTGGCACTTGGGTGTGCCCTGGGGTGACTCAATTTGTTTTATATTTCAGTAAATAAAGTTTGATTTTACTTCAGCATTCCAGAAAGAGAAGATTCTCACTTCAGCTTGTCACATTATATTAAATAAATCTTGTACAAGAGTTAAACATTGTACTTGTAGAGGAAGAGATTGGATGGGCTAAAAATTGGAAGTGGGCAGTGGAGTCTTTCACCTCTACCATCTCAACTTTACACGCAGCTATCAAGTTATAGGATTATGACAAAAGTTATTTAAGGTCACATTCTACCATATCTTTCTGTAAAATTCCAACTGACATGAAAACATTAGATTATTCCATGGCCTTAACTGTGCATAAGTTCTCTAGCATGTAATAGTTTGATTGTTATATTACAAGAATTATAGTATATCAATTCATTGCCCTTGCTATTCATATCACTGAACTTGTTTGCCAGTACCATTTATTTTTCATTGTAGTAATTCTTCCAGGAGCTTCAAAGCAATTAGTTCAAGAGCACATGTTAAAGGGTGAAGCATTTCAGTGTTGCAGCAGTGTAACATAACTATAGATCACAAAATCTGTCATGAAATAATACTAAAATTCAGGAACAAAGCAAACTGAAGCTTTGTTTTCAAAAGACTAGGATGCACTGGAAAGCATCACTAGTATGTCTGACTTCTTGTGCCATCTACTTAAAATGAGATTCCTGCTTATGTATTTCAAAGTAATCAGTTAATTACCATGTAGTAAAGCCACATTTTTGGGTACTATAATTTAAACATAATGTTTTAAGTATATTTTGAACAAATTATAAACATGCAAAGTTGAATATTTTATTCCAAAAATAATCCAGTAATTAAAACTATATTAAATAGTTTGGCAGAGATGTGGGTATCTACCGTACTTTGGAATGCAGTGGTAATTGCAAAGTCCTATTTCCACCCCAAATTTGCAGGACTAAGTGATGGCCCCAAATCAAGATCCCGTTGAAAAAACTATACAAAGTATGTACACAAAGAGAAAGAGAGAGAGAGAGAGAGATACAAAATAATAATAAAAAAAAAACTAATAATTACATGGGCTAATGGTACTTCATCCGAGCTTTCAATAAAAGTAACAAGGAACTAAATACGACAAATCTCTTGATCTGATAGCTAGCAATCTTGGAAATGGTGCAGTATTTGCATTCCATTTCTGCCAATATCCTCGTTACATGCAGGGGTTAAAGTATAATTTGGCCGGCCCCAGAACCCTCCTAAATTTCCCTCACACAGGTCTGGTCTGGGGAGGAGGACACTGCGGCACTGGCCAGTGAGAGGGTGAGAGGCCTGAGGCCCATCCTGGGTCGCACACACCACTCACGCCCAGGAGGAAGGGGGGGTCCAGGCCCCTGGAAAGGAGGGGGAGTGGCCAGGCTCATCCCAGTACACAGACCCTTCCCTGCGCCAGCCCGAAGGGGAACACACCAGAATGCTGCATTCTGGCACGTTCTATTTTCAGGGGGGCCCCAGAACACAGCATTCCAGCATGTTCCCCAATTTTTAGGGGGTCCCAGAATGCTGCCCCCCTAAAAACAGGGGGCCCTAGAACTCCCCCTTATTTTAATCTCTGGTTACATGATTAGTACGGGAGTACAATACAGGGAAGATGCCAGTTGCATATAAAATTATTCTGATTTTTGTTTGATTCTAGAAAACATATGGGCCTCATCCTGCACCGTGCTGGATAACTTCTGGGAAGCTCAGCATGCTTTGAATTCCAATCACAGAGATCTCACACATGGTGTGAACGAGTTTATAAGGCTCTGTCCAGACTCCACAAATGTGTTGACATATTTTATAACTGTTAGAGCAGTGAAATAGACAAGTAGGACAGCTCTCCACTTTTCTAAGGGGACACAGTGTCTATATTAACACTGGGCTGCCTTATCTCTGCCAGCAAAAGCCCTATGCCTCTTCTTTAGGTGGCTTTATTTTGTCATCAAAACAGGGCAATTTGGGCTGAAAAGAGGTGAGTGCAGTGCATACCCTGGTACTTTTTTGTTGATAAAAGGTGACTTTTGTCATCAAAACTTCTTAATGTGTACAAGGTATAAGTCTGGACCTTGGACTTCAGGCTCTCCCAACCTTGTGAATCTGCCTGTCTAACAAAGTTCTGCCCACTCTTCCACAACACAGGTTTTACTGTTGGCATTCCTAGAAACAAAATCATCATCATAATCTGCGGTTGCCTTCCCTCCCCCATTGAATTCCAAATTAAATTCATTAGTGTATTCAAGATAAGTTACCTAATCTGTCACAGTCAGAAGTGGAAAACATACCCATCTCCAAGAATATTCACTGCTTTCTTGCTTTTCCCTCAATCCAATATCCAGTTCCCCTTCCTTAGAGACCTTCTGTAAATCTGCCACCTCCATCTCATTCTCTTCAGTAACTCACATTCTGTGATCCTCAAATACCTGATTTATGTATGTCCATTGGTGACCTTCCAGAAAACACCATCCTGGACACTAGGGATGTAGAAGCTCTGTACACCAACATCCCACGCAAAGGTGGATTACAAGGAGAACTATTCCAGGAGAACTATCCCAGATGATGTCATAGCACATCTCATGATTGAACTTTGTGATTTTGTACTTGCCCACAACCATTTCAGATTTAAAGATAAATGGAGGTTACTCACCTTTGTGCTGTAGCCAAAGTTCTTTGAGATGCGTGCTCCTGACATGCTCCATTTTAGGTGTCTCGGCCCTGTGGCACCCCGGACCAGAGATTTTGATAGCAGTGGCTCAGGCAGCAGGCAGTTGAGAGCGGTGTTCACGTTTCCCGCCACTGATGATGTCAGCCGCTCACCCTGCCAGCTGCGTATCCTCCTCAGATCCTTTCTACCCTGGAGATCACCTGTAACAAGAGAAAAAACTCTGAAGTAGAGGGGAGGAGGGTGGGTAGTGGAGCATGTCTGGAGCACGCATCTTAAAGAACTTCAGCTATTGCACGGAGGTGAGTAACCTCCATCTCTTCTTCATGCAGTGCTCCCGACTGCTCCACTTTAGGTGATTTCAAAGCAGTCAGCAGGATGTGGTGGTGGGAACTTCAGATTGTGTACTGTCAATTGTGTGGAGTACTGCTTGTCCCAGGGCAGTATCCATAGCTGCAAAACGTTCCAACGCATAGTGTTTAGCAAAGGTATCAGTAGAAGCCGAGGTAGCTGCTTGACAGATGACATGAAGTGGAACTTTGGTAAGGAATGCTATGGACGATGCCATGGATCTGGTAGAGTGAGGGCAAATTGTATCAGGTGGAGTTGTTTGACATAGAAAACATACCATGCGTATGCAGGATGCAATCCATCTTGAGAGTCTTTGTTTGGAAATCGGTTGTCCTTGTGAACCTTCTGTGGCAGAAATAAACAACTGTGATGACTTTCTAAAATCTTTGGTTCTCTCCAGGTAGTAAGCTAATGCGCGTCTCACATCCAGAGTGTTCAATGCTCTTTCCTGCGGGTTGGTGTGCGGTTTCGGATAAAAGGCAAGTAAGTGTATTACTTGGTTAAGATGGAAAGATGTTGTTGTTTTAGGCAGGAATTTGGGATGTAACAGTAGCGAGACTTTATCTTTATAAAAGATGGTATAAGGCGGGTATGCCATTAGCGCCGCCAACTCACTGACTCACCTGGCCGATGTAATTGCTATGAGAAATGCCACTTTCATGGATAAGTGCAGCAGTGAGACAGTGACTAGGGGTTCGAATGGTGGCCTCATCAGTGTTTTCAACACTAGTGTAAGGTCCCAGGGTGTTGCCAGTGGTTGGATCTGGGGAAATAAATTATGTAACCCCAACATGAACCTTTTAATGATTCAGTGTGCAAATACTGATGGGCCATCTGTGTGGTCCTGGAAGGTTGAAATAGCTGCGAAGTGTACACTAATTGTATTGATTGTAATGTTTGTGTTTTGCAGGTATAGAAGATACTCCAGAATAGGAGCCTTGACGGGAGTTAACGCACGCTGAGAACACCAGGAGAAGATTCGAGTCTATTTCTGGAGGTAAGTAGTCCTCGTGGCCGGCTTTCTGCTATTCAACAAGATGTTACGGACTTGATCAGAACATTGTAGTTCCATGTCCTCGAACCATCGAGGTTCCACGCTGTTAGATGGAGTCTGTCCAGGTAAGTATGGGTGCGAGCTCCGTGGTTGTGGGACAGCAGGCCCGGTAGCAGAGGTAAGGTAATTGGAGTTGTTGTGGACATCATGATAAGTAGCAAGTACCACGTCTGGTGTGGCCAAGCTGGAGCTATCATGATTACGGTCGCCCTGTCTTGACGAATTTTGTTGAGTGTACGGAAGATCATTGGAATTGGTGGGAAGGCATAAAGGAGTGAGCCGCCCCAGTGGATAAGAAATGCTTCTCCAGTGGAATGCAGGCCGATACCCGCTCTGGAGCAATAGCGACTGCATTTCTTGTTGTCTGCCATAACAAGTAAGTCCATTGTTGGGAAGACCCATCTGGCAAAAATGGCCTGGATAATATCGTCTCGGATTTCCCACTCATGATGATCTGAGAATGAACGGCTCAATGAGTCCGCTAGTGTGTTCTCCATGCCCGGGAGATATTCTGTGCGCAGAGAAATCCCATGGTTGATGCACCAGTCCCAAAGAGACATTGCTTCTAGGCATAGAGAATGTGATCTGGTGCCACCCTGTCGGTTGATGTAGAACATGCATGATCTGTTGTCAGTGCAGATGGTTACCACCCTCCCTGTTATCAGGGGGAGGAAATGAGAACATGCCCTGCGAACAGCACGTAGCTCGAGGAGATTGATATGCAACGTCTTTTCCTGGGGGGACCATTTGCCTTGGGTGGTTTGGTCCTGACAGTGTGCTCCCCAGCCCAGGAGTGAAGTGTCTGTCATGATCATGACTTGTGATTGGGGTGGGATGAAGGGAACCCCTCGCATAAGATTGGTGCAGTCCAGCCACCATGACAGGGAATTCCTGATCACGGAAGGAATGAGCAAGAGGGTTCTGGTCGGATGACGTATATGTCTGAAGTGAGCAAGGAACCACAGTTGTAATGGGCCTTGCGTAACTTCGCATTGTTCATGAGCAAAGTCATCGCTGCCATGTGCCCAAGCATTCTCATCACCGTGTGAGCTGAGACGATGGGTGAACTCTGGATATTGGATGCTAGATGTTGCAGATTGCAGAGGCTGTCGGTAGGTAGAAAGGCTCTCATCTGCACTGAATCGATTCATGTTCCGATGAAGTGGATTTGTTGTGTTGGAGACAGATTTGATTTGTCGTAGTTTATGTTTAGACCTAATGTGGCTAGGAGCTTGGTCGTGCTTTGTAGTGCCTGGATTGCTAGTGTTTGCGTGGGGGTTTTGATTAAGAAGTCGTCGAGATATGGAAATATCTGTATGCGTCTCCTGCGTAAGAATGCTATTACTGGGGCCATGAGTTTGGAGAAGAGCTGGGGCGCTGTACATTACCCGAATGGGAGGACTGTGTACTGATAATGATTTTGGAGGAACTGAGATTGTAGAAACCTCCTGTGTGGTGGTCGGATGGTCACATGAAGATATGCATCTTTTAGGTAGAGGGAGACAAACCAATTGAGTGTTGAAGGACAGCGAGTATACTGCTTAAGGTTACCATTCTGAACTTTTTTACTTGGACGTATTTGTTGAGTCGTGTGAGATCGAGTATTGGCTTCCAACCCCCTGTCTTTTTCTGTGTTAGGAAATACGGTGAGTAAAACCCTTTTCCTTCTTGACCCACCAGGACCTGTTCGATGGCCCCTATCTGTAGGAGATATCGGATCTCCGCTTGGAGGTGTTGTACATGAGCGGGGTCCCTGAAGAGGAACGGGTGGGGGAGGTGGGTTTTGGGTTTGGAGATAAATGGGATGGAGTAACCATGTTGTACAATCTCGGCGACCCATTTGTCTGATGTTATATGCTTCGAGTATTGGAGGAAAGGTTGAAACTTGTCCCTGTAATTTAAGCTGAGGAGTGGGGTTTGTATATAGTGAAAAGGCTCCGAACTGGTTGTTCCCCCGACATGACCATCAAAACTGGTGCTTCATACTTGATGGTTGAGAGGGTTGGAGTTGTGGCCCTTGTCTGCCCCTTCGTGGCTGTCTAGACCTATTCCTGTACGAGTCTCCTTGGCAGATGGATTGACTCTGTGGATATCTATAGTTAGCAGGTTGGGTCTTATAAAATCTGCATCTATGCTGTGGGGTATAGATCCCCAGTGTCCTCAATGTTGCTCTCGAATCCTTAAGACCATGCATAACCTGGTCTGTTGTTTTCTCAAACAGACTGTCCTTGTCAAAGGGGAGGTCTTCAATGGTGCATTGCATTTGTCTGGGAAGGTCTGCTGCCTGGAGCCATGATGAACGTTACATCACCACAGCTGTTCCAAGTGTCCTGGCAGCGACATCCGCAGTGTCCAGTGAAGCTTGAAGAGCTACCCTGGCTGCTGATAACCCTTCTGTAATTAAAGTATTAAACTGCTCTTGTTTGTCCTCTGTAATAAAGTTAAAGCATTCATTAAGCTTGGTATAGATGTCGTGATTGTAGTTGGCTAGCAAAGCCGTATAATCGGCAATTCTCAGCTGCAGTGCTGCGGATGTATAGAACTTCTTTCTAAGGAAATCCAATTTCTTGTCCTCTGTTATTGAAGGTAAGTTTGGAACTCATTTGCCTCTTCCTGTGATGTGCCGCTTCGACTACTGGGGAGTTTGGCTGGGGATGTGTAAATAAGAATTTATTCCCCTTTGGTGCAATAAAATATTTTTTGTCAGCCCTTTTGTTAGAAGGAGGTGCTGACGCAGGCGTTTGCCATATTTCATTAGCAGGCTCCATGATGCCCGCGTCCATCGGAAGAGCTAACTTATTGGAACCTGATGTCTGTAGAATCTTGTATAGATTGTGGTGCGTGGGCTGAGTGTCATGGAGTGAAATTTCCATCACTTCAGCCGCCCGTTTGAATAATTCACAAAATTGCCTATCATCATCAGTTTTGGCTTGAGGAGAAGCCTCGGTCCCAAATTCAAGCGTATTTGCTGTTGTGGAGGGTGGAGGCTGAAGTTGAGCAGTTGGCAGAACTGTTGGAGGAGCATTAGGTGGCAATCAGAAGTTGAATGGTTGTCAGGAAATGCAGTTGATGCCCTGCTGAGGGTAGATCACCCATGGGGGATACGGCCAAGGCAGCATGGCATTTGAATTGTAGGGTGCTGCTTGGGGCAGTTGTTGCGAAGGTGGCTGACTCGGGCCAGGAATAGATGACCGCGATGAGTCAGAGCCCCTCAATGAAGGTGATGATGATTCAATATCCGAGGAATCCGTTTGAAATAAGGGTGACAAAGGAGAGGAGTGGACTGTCAGATCCTCTGTCACCCCTGTGTGCTTTGTTTTCTTGGAGGATTTTGTGCAGGGAACTATGGTGTAACGTGGCCATCTGTGGTGTCAGGGACACTGGTGGCATTAGAAGAGGTGTTGTCTGCACTTGCAGTGGAGCTGGACATGCAGGTAGTGTCAGGAGCTGAGCACCAGGAACCAAGCTCAGTGCCGGTGTCTGCACAGTCATCGGTGCCGTTTGGAGCAGCACGGGGGAACTGGCAGCAGTTGGTGGTGCCGGAATGAACGGCACCACAAGCGGCGGTGTGGAGTTCAGCACTGAGAGAAGCTGCTGCAGCGCCTGCTCTTGGGGTGGTGCCGTTGTTTGAGCGCAGCTCATTTTGTGTTTCTTAGAGCCGGTGGCTGCTGAATCATTAAGTACTTGCCGTGAGGGGGGCTGAAGTTGTTTAGCCTGAGCCTCCGTCCCTTTAAGTTTCTTACTAGGGACAGGCAAGGAGGCAGTGGACCAACGCTTCTGCGCTCCCTCAGCGTTGTGAGGAGAGGCACTGGGGTCCAATGCGGGGCGGAGAGAGCCCTCTAGCAAGAGGAGCTTCAGTTTACGCTCCCGCTCTTTCCTGCTACGGCTGGTTAAACTCCTGCAGTGCTGGCATTTCTGTGATAAATGCCCTTCTCCCAAGCACTTAATGCAGAAGCTGTGTCCATCAGAGGCAGGCATTGCCTCATTACAGGAGTTGCAGCACTTGAAGCCTGACGAATTAGGCATAGCGTTGGTCCAACGCTGATGTTATCTATTGTTGTTTCTTCTCATTTAATTTTATTGGTGAGTTTTGTGGTTTAAAGTTGAGGTAAATGTCCTGTCAGTAAAAGCCACTGCAGACTCCATCTGGAGTCAACGGTGGTAGAAAGGATCTGAGGAGGATTCGCAGCGGGCAGGGTGAGCGGCTGACATCATCAGTGGCGGGAAACATGAACGCCACTCTCAACTGCCTGCTGCCTGAGCCACTGCTATCAAAATCTCCGGTCTGGGGTGCCACGGGGCTGAGACACCTAAAGTAGAGCAGTTGGGAGCACTGCTCGAAGAAGAATTTATACTTTTAAGTCAGCAGCACTGCTATGAGAACCTGAATGTCCCCACAATATAGCAAAATTTTTATGGCTGACTTAGAACAATGCTTCCTCTCCTCATTCTCAAGTACCAATCCTCTACTTAAGCTACATGGATGACATCTTCATCTGGACCCACGAAAAGGATGCCCTTGAAGACAGACACAGACTTCAACAATTGCCATTCCTTGATCAGCCTTAGTGTGGAAGATCCATTTTCTGGACAGTACAATACAACTTAGTGATAGACACATAAAACCCATGCTATACCATAAACCTACAGACCACTACAGTTACCTTCATCCCTCAAGTTCCACCCAAGACACATCACTTGATCCATTGTCCAGCCAAGCCCTAAGATATAAGTGCATCTGTTCTGGTCCCTCAGACAGAGACAGACAGGATCTCTATCAAGCTTTTTTTAAAACTACAGTACCCACCTGGTGTAGTGAAGAAACAGATTTACAGAGCCAGACATACCCAGACATCAGCTACTACAGGAGAAGCCCAAGGTGATAAAAAACCAACCAAACAGAATGCCACTGGTTATTACCTACAACCCCCAAGTCAGACTCTACAACACATCACTAAGGATCCACAGCTTATTCAACAAGATAATCCTTCGCTCTCTCAAGTCTTTGGAGACAGACCTCTCCTCGCCTCATCTCATTGTCAAGAGCCCCTCCTCTGGAAGCTGGCCTCCCATAGGCAAGTCTCAGAAACGCAAAACAAAAGTACAAAAAATGTATGACATTGCTGAACTCTAATAGTTGAACACCACTCTGTCCAGATCTGCTCATCTCCCAAGACAAGGACCCAGAACCCAATGGAAGGGTTTCCATCAAGTCCAGGGCATGGAGGAAATGCAGAAGCAGCACTGCCCCCTTCCATGACCATGGTACGAAGAGGGCCTTTTGTTAATGTTAATTTACTCCATTGTTAAAAAGATTAGATGTGTTTTTGTTCATTACTTCAAAGTCTCCCATGTAAAGACCTGCTTGTTCTTGCCCTCCTCTGATGGCATTTACTGTATAAACTGAAGGTCTGTCTCTCCATCTACCGAGTAGTATGTGCTAGCTAGCATATTATCATATTAATAAGCATTGTCCTCACTATATATACTAGTGTATAATCACTACCAAAAGCATTAACCACAAATGTTATAGCAGTTACGTAGTCAAACCTGGCCTATGACATTGATATAATACTCTATATTTATGCTAAATATTCTGTAATGCGATCAGCTAAAGTAAGTTTTGGCTTAAGCAGATAAGCAAGCTGTTAGGAACAGGATACATAGTATGACTATTTTACCATACAAACAGATCAGGAGCTATTCTCACAAGTAAATACTAGAATCCCCTCAAAAGAACATGACTAGACATATAATTGTTCTAACCTACTACAAGCCTAAGAGTGCCTTCACACTCCTTGGGTCTGGAATGCATATGTTCAGAACAAAGAAATAACAGGTGCAACATGGTGCCTGAGAAACAAGGCAGAAGGATGGCAAATTAAATCTAGTTTCAGAGGACAACTATAACATCTTTTACTTGTAAACAGGTAGGGTATGAAAAAAATACACTTGGGATTCTGATTTTAGGAGCACACCTTCTACATCTGGTGATTACAATAGGAAGATGGCTTCCTGGAGACTGGTGTTGTATTAAACCTTCCCCTGTATGATATTATTATTTCTTATTAGTAGTAGCTTACAGCAAAAAACTTGGCTGATATTCAGGAAATCAAAATAACCAGTATCTTTCATAATGATCCAAAAGTGTGATCAGGCAATTAACTTCATCATTGATCCACATAACACATGAATGACTGACACCATGCCCAGAGGAAAGTCCTGCTTTTAATGAGCAAATTACAAGAAAGAATTAAAAAACACTGCATCAATATAGCTTCTGTATTTAATACCTTGCTTTGTTTGCTTGCAACAACAAAAAAAGATTCCCTCCTACTCATAGTGAAGAAGCATAACTGTTGACCTTCAGGGCCTACGGCAGAACCTATATCTTTCCCAAGTGAGGGTAAACTGAGGCCTGGGAGAGCTACTGGGAACCAAAAAAAAAAAAAAAGGTCTTTTCTGACAGCAGAATTGACTGGGTTTATTTCTGTTGTTCTGGTTAGTTAGCATACTTCACGTGCATCTTTGGAATGGAGGATTTTAGTGTTTTATTTATTTAGATTACTTCAAATCAATATATGAAGATAAGACAGATTGCCATACATAACATCTTCAATTATTTAACTATTACTTTAGTAATTATTTTACTAATTCTAGATCAAATACTATTATTTTGAATTCACCACTATCAGCAAAAGAAAATGTATTTGCACGTATCTGTGCAGATAATACAATAGTAAATATCATCTGAAGATGAAATAAAACAATTACGGATACAAAGAAATGGAAAAGCTACCCAAGCAAGATAACCAAAGAGAGTAATTTCAATAAAAGTCAGTCATAAAAACAGACATTTTTTAAAAAGAAATCTGATTTCACCATTATTATATATAGTGCACATAGATTAAAACTATCCATGCTGGTCGTGAACTGGTTCATACACCCGGATTGCTGACTAGTCAAAATATTTCTGAATACTTCAGCATCTCTCTCTCATAGAAAGGTTATTTTCCAGAGCGGGGGGGGGAGGCATCATTGCTTAATGGAAACTATTTTTTTATTTCTTCTTAGGGGGATTTCATTCAAAATATTTTAAATTTTCGTCTAATATCAAATTTCATTCAAACATATGAGTTGGACCATGGCAGCATATTGAAAGTACAGGAAGACAGTCATGGTAAAATAGCTACAGTATGTCTTCCTCATGCCTAGCTCAGGCTGATTTCACATTCTGGAGATTACATTCCGCACCCTTTAAAACAAACATAAAATTGAGAGTCAAAACCAGCTGTAACTACCTGTGAAAAAAACATTAAATTAAATTAAGATAATCACTATGGAAATCTGATAAAATTCAGGTCTTCAGTGTGCTTGACTTCACTGAAGAGCTAACTTGGACTTTTATTTGGGTGTTGCCCCAACCCAGCTCTTATCTATGCACTATGATGGTTCTTTACACCCAGGCTAGCTGGCCCATCCTGGGCTATAGGCTAAAGCTTAGGTGCAGCTTACATGCAGTCTGATAAGCCACCTATTTTCCTTTGAAGATGCAAGCTAAATCATTTGACCAAGGTTAGTTCTCCAGTGCTTTCTCACAATTCCTCTCACAGGACCAGAAGGAAAAATGTTTCCCTGCAATTCAGTGGGAATGAATCAGAGCATCTCAGCAAGTTGGAACTCTAAGAACTATGGGATATGCCCCAAGGAGTTTTAGCACATTACTGAAGTGAGTGCTGTGCCAGAGAGGACACAGTAATTCAGGTCAACCTTTGCACTGTGGTTGCTGATTTCTAACCTAGGCCAGTCCAGATCCTCAGACTCAAGTGCCAATCATTCAAGTTAATTTTGCATGGTGATATACCAAATTCTAAATCACAGTATTTGTAACAATACATTGCTCGGTTATACAGTCCAAATTCATAGGAGGTTTAAAGAAATGGATTCTCTCCATTGACATAAATTAATTCAATCAGTAGCGAAATATAACCACTTGTACAAGTTACTGGTTAGCAAATAGCCTATTAGCTGGTTATTTTACTTAATTTAAAACAGTTTGGCCGCATTTCAGTGAACTAGTCATAGTAGTATAAATGGGGAATGCCAGAAAAATGCCTGACATGGGTACTAACACAGCATAACACAAAGTAGGTCATTTTTATTTTCTTTTGTTTGCAATGAATTGTGATGCCATTTTGGTTCTTACTGAAATTATTGTTCATGTCAAGAAGATCTAGTGAAACAATAATGTAACTCCTATTATTAATTAAATGGAAGGAGAAAAAGAGGACAAGAGAAAAAGTCTTATTTTTAATTCCCTTTGTGAATATCAGTAGTTGAAAGCCAGATGACTAGAAATCAGTTAAGGTTCATTACAGTCACAATCTTTCCAGAGAGAGAGAGAGAGAGACAGAGAGGTACCGGTACATTAACTTTTACACTTGTGACCCAGTAAATAATGTTCTAGTTAGAGCGATGACTTCTTTCAGCCCTAAGCTCATGTAACTTATACAACAATGTATTTGTGTTCAACTGTGATGTTATTTTCCACTAAGCCAAAGACTTAAAAGGACTTCAAATAAAGTATACATCTGTTTTTAAAAAACATCCTCAATTTTCAGTCTCAAACTTTTTTGATCACACTGATGCTGTTTAAAAAAATTGGGGGTGGGGGAAGGATGTTTGTCAAATCTTTAGTGAGACAATTGAAGAATCAAATCTATGACAAGGCTAATGCAGATGACACGGTCCTATTTTCTCTTCACACATGGGAGATATGAGATTTTGAGTTAGCTTGGATCATTTAACTAATACATCTGTAAATCAGAAGCAGGCATTGACTAGGTTTACCTGCACAGACAGCAAGAGCTGGAAGTTTGACATTGTATTTGTCCTTCCCAAAGGGTTTTCTAATATATTGTGGGTTTTACTTCACTTCAATATTGATAAGTGAAGTGACTAATTCTAAGTTATTTTAGAACAGAAAAGATAAAATATAAAATTATATCATGAAAACAACAAATAACCTAATGCTTATGTATTTATTCATTTTTGTAATTACTTGGGCATATCACTGAACATTTGGTACAGTATAGTTTCATAGAGATTACAGAGGATACATTTTTGGGGAATTTAATTAGAATGGTTTGTTTATAAAAATAATATTGTTGTGACTAAAAACATAAGGGACTGATGTAAGAAACTCCAGCATCTAAGGTGCCTAGTAACAAAGTATATGACTAAGTTCCAGAGTCCCAAACATAGAATCAGAGGGTAAAGGAAGGGGGTTGGATCTCACCCTCCAAAGTGTAACTTCTCCTCTCAGATACCTATCCCAGGCTTTGGGAACACTCAGCTGGCATCAGGTTAGGGCTTTTGGGGGCTCTTCCTAATGGTGGGGTGTTCCACCCGGGAGTTCCATATTCCACTTCTGTGATGACTGGGTGGAATTGCAGATTGATTGCTAAGAATGTTTCTGACAAACTTCACTATAGGTGACATAGACAGAACTGATTCTAATCCGATTTCATCATGTACTCATGGGTGCACAATGAAGGACCCCATCTCCTTCAGAACACAGGGAATGGGAACGCACCACAGACTTAGAGCTCTCCACTGACTTCACCTTTAATGTGTTGTCCAATCCTTCATGATATTCAATACCTTCAGTGGGGTTATCCCTGTATAACTGAGAGATCACCGCTTCTACTATAACCAAGGCTTCTGATGAATAAACAAGGTTAACTAGAACAATGAAACTGTCAACCAACAGAAGCGGCTGTTTGTACATGAGATAAACAGGACTCAGACTATGTAACTTATTCCATAAGCAGACTGTGAAGAGTTACAAAGGGATCTCACAAAATTGAGTGAGACTGGGCAAAAATCACATCAAATGATAGTTAGTGTTGATAAATGCAAGGTACTGCACTCTGGAAAATATCATCCCAACTATACAGATAAAATGGGGTCTAAATCAGTCTCAAAAAAGAGATCTTGGAGTTATTGTGCATAGTTTTGTGAAAACACCCACTCAATTAGCAGCAGCAGTCAAAAAAGTTAACAATGTTGGGAATCATTAGGAAAGAGACAGATACAAAAACATAAAATATATTGTCTCTGTAAATCCATGGTACACTCACATCTTGAATATTGTATGCAGATCTGGTCACCCTATCTCAAAAAAGGCATATTAGAATTGTCAAAGGTATAGAAAGGGGCAACTAAAATGATTAGGGTATGGAACATCTTCTGTATGTGGAGAGATTAATAAGACAGACTTTACAGGCTGCAAAAGAAATGACTGAGAAAGAATATGGTAATTCTATGAAATCATACTTGATGTGGATAAAGTGAAAGAGAACTAGGGGCACCAGCTGAAATTAACAGGCAGCTGATCTAAGATGAACAAAAGCACTGTTGGAAGACAAGATATTGGATCAAATGGACCAATTGGTCTGACCCATTATGGCCATTCCTATGTTCATATAAGAATAACAATGGCTGCGCCATTGGAACAGCTAAAGTTCTGACTGAAAGTCTTTTGAAACACTGCTTTAGGTTTCTCAGAGAAAGCTTTTCAGATGCATGTACATAAACATATAGACTCATCCACCTACAGTGAAATCTATTCATATTGTATCTTATTGGAGGGGAAAGGAGAGAGCAAGAAAGCTTTCATGTACTATTGAGATTGGGACCAAATAAGAACACAGATAGAAAATATAATTTTATTAACTTCAGTAGAATTTGTTCATATTTCAATAAACAGCATAAGAAGAATCAGGGCCAATGTAGTTCTCACATAGCAATAAGTTAATAGGAAGTAGAGGAAAATTGTATAAATACATAAACATGGATGTATATCGTAGTACAGGTTATATATGCCAAAACATTCACATGCTTGTTTGCAGGGTTAAGTAATGCTTCATAATTTAGTAATGTGTCAAGTTATGTCAGGCTGTAGCACATTGCCCAATGCTTTATTATATAAAACCAAGCATATTGGAATATAATGGAACTTGTCACAAGTTAAACAGAAGGCATAAAATTAAAAAGAATGAAATTATATACACAATTTGCATTGCATCTACTCATAGCCACTTTTGAGAGTGGGTTTTTCCCCCCCTATTTTTCATTACGTATCTGATTTAAAGACCTTTAAGCAGTGCTAAGCATGATTCTACTCTTAATTTCAGCTGACGTGCACCAGCCTAACAAAGGGGAGAAACATTTCCATTTTGTCCAGAATGTATGGACATTACTAAAAGGGTTCAAGATTTATCAGTTCCAAAAAAATTATCAGAATGTGCTTCTAAAGCTCAACAGCAACACTGGGGATTCTGTACTGATTAGCTTAAATTACTGTCCATATCAAATGTAATTAGTTTACAAGCTGAATGATATATTTTCCAAAAGACCTGAAAACTGAACCTAGTATCTGAAGGTCAGGTTTGGTTTTTCCCTTCTCACTCATCAGTAATATTGAAAGTTCCACAGGCCACTGTATCTATGAGACACCTCTGCTCTTTGTTTGGATAGATCAGACTGCAATTTAGCAAATAAAATGGCTCCTGTCTCTTTGATGTAAATGTGTGCTGTTGAGGCACCTTGGTAGCCCACAGAATTTGAAGAGTCATGTGCTACATAAACAGAATGAAATTCAATAAAGACAAACGTAAAGTGCTCCACTTAGGAAAGAAAGAGCAATCCATTGCACATATACAATATAGACAATGACTACCTAAAGAGAAGTACTGTGGAAAGGGATCTGGGTGTCAGAGTGGACCATAAGCTAAATATGAGTCAACGGCTGTTGCAAAAAAAAGAAGAGCACAAACACCGTTCTGGGCTGTATTGACAGGACTATTGTAAATAAGACATAAGAATTAATTCTTCCACTCTATTGTGCCTTGAATAGGCCTCAACAGGAGTTTTGTGTCCAGTTCCGGGTGCCTCTGTTCAGGAAAGATGTGGACAAATTGGAGAAAGTCCAGAGAAGAGCAACAGGTATGATTAGAGGTCTGAAACACTTGACTTATAAGGGAAGATTGAAAGAACTGGATTTGTTTAGTGTAGAAAAGAGGAGACAGAGGGGACATGATAACAGTTTTCATAGAATCATAGAGCTGGAAGGGATCTCATGAGGTCATCTAGTCCAACCCCTTCAAGTATCTAAGAGGTTGTCACTAGGAGGGGGGAGAAAACTGTTCTCCTCTAACGGCCAATGATAGGACACAAAGCAATGGACTTAAATTACAATAAAGGAGGTTTAGGTTGGACATCAGGAAAAAATCCTAACTGGAATAAGTTGCTTAGGCCGATTATGGGATCTCCATCACTGGAAGGCTATATTCACACACAGGCGGCTTGTTTTGAAATAAAGGGTTACTTCGAAACACCTTATTTCGAAAGACAAAAAAAGTGTTTTCGAAATAAGGGAGCGAAATAGCATGTCCACAGTGTGAACATGCTATTTCGCTTGGGGAGGGGACTTCAGACACCCACGGGGTGAAGTGCAGCCCGGCGCCTCACCCCGCCAGCTTAAAGCCCAGGCTGCCCCCAAACCCCGCTGCGGGGTCGGGGTTGCCTGGCTGGAGCCCGCCGCTGGGGCTGCCCCCAAAACCCGCCATGGGGTCGGGGGCACCTCGCTCAGTCTGCCGCTGCAGGGGCCAGGGTGAACGCGGCCCCAGAATTCCCCAGTGCAGCCGCCCCCAGCAGGAGCGAAACAACCTTGTTTCGAAAGGGAAGTAGGTTTAAGCCCTTTCAAAAGAATGGCTCCCATTTCGAAACAAGGGGTTTCCTTGTTTCGAAATGGGAGTACGTCATGTGAACATGGCATTTCTGATTTTGAAACAACCTCTGTTGTTTTGCCTGTGTGAACACACCTGAAGTGTTTAAGAGCAGGTTAGAATAGCACCTATCAGGGATAGTTTAGGAGGGAACTTGGTCCTGCCATGAGCTCAGGGGACTGGACTCTATGATTCTATATGTGCTTCACTAAATGCCAGCTTAGTTCCACATTAGGCCTTACTGGAGTTCTGAACAGTCAGGAGAATGTTTCTCATAGAACAATCTATTCAGCAAATTTGACTCTTTTTCTCTTCACAAATTACCTGTGAAGGACTTGTGATTTTACTGAACTATTTGCTAGCAGAAACACCAGTATGTCTGCATATTAATACAGATCCATATAAATATCGGTGACATATTTCTTGTCACAAGCATTCTTGTGAAAAAAAATCACTCATTAGAATGCTCATGAATAAAGAAGTGTCAGAAGAACATCATGAATCTTTTCTTGCCATTCTAGTGCATCACTTGTCTTTGACAACTATGACTTAAGAGCAGCGCTGACAGAGACACTCTCACTCCAAGACACTAACCAAAAAGGAAAGTTTCCAGAGGACCAGAGCTCCGGGAAGTTTTGCTTTTTCCTATCAGGCCTGTTTAAAACCCAGCTCTTCTTGACATTTCTTGCTACATCTGAGCCTGATTCTCATTTACACTGAGGCTGTTTTATACTTCTCAATCAATATAAAGCAACCTCTGTGTAGGGATAAATGATAAGGTCACTTGAAGATCTTTTACATTTCTAGGACAATGAAAGCAGTTTCAGGGTTAAAAAAAAGTTGCCCCATGCTATTTAATATGGAGGATTGCAGGTCTGATATTTGCATCTGGGTGATTCATATGTAGGCAGCCTTGTATTTATTTGTATTCAGATGCTCAAATCCAAATAATATACAGCTAAGTATCAGTCTGATAGCTCCACTATTCCAGTAGCCTGCAAAATTGAGTACACCGTGGTGCATTCCCCTCCTGCTATGCCTGAATTATTCTTTTAAGCACATGGAGCACTCAGATTGGAGGATCTCTCTCCTTTTATGAAGGTTCAAAAGAGCAGAATGTCACAGCTCAGGGAGACTGCATCTAATCGTATTAATGCTGCATAAAAGCCATCTCCTTCTAAAAGTTTCTAAAACTTCTTGCAAACATGCAGTTCAGATGTCACTGATAACGGACATAAATTACAGCTTTTCCTCCCATTTTTTAGCATATCATATTTGCAGCACCACTCTCCTCCCCCCCCCCCCGGTGAACCCAGACTGACCGTGAAAGATTTAGTGCATTGTCACTCTCCCCTTAACAGCTGGGAAATCACTTTGTTGTAAGATGGTGTGGCAAAGAGGCTCAAGATAATCACATTGCGTGACATTTTTACTTAGCTGAGGAGAGGAGAGGTGTTTCTCCTTCCACCCAGCTCTTCTTAATTTCCCTTCATGATGGAAGGTAAAAAGTTGTGGGACAGCAAGAGGAAGGTGAGACTTCTTTTCTCCTCCTGACTGTTGAGAAGGAGGTGGAACATGAATTCCTTTTATTCTCCTTTCTAAGCAATCAAGTTGCTGTTAGCTTCCCCTTGCTGGCTCATTTCATTGATGTTCCTTAGACTGCCTTACAGGAGGTACTTCTGGGTGTGCCCAGCCCAAACAAGGACAACATGTATCAGATTTGGAGAAATCAGCAAAAGCCAAACAATCCTGGAGAGAGAGAGAGAGAGAGGGTGAGTACTACAGCTAGCAAGCCATGGGTTGAGGAGCAATATTACACATCTGACTCACATGTGGTTTGCCAGTGTTCAAAAATAAAGAAACAAACAATGCATGGAAAATGAATGCATTAATCAGAAACACAGCCACTATACATACAACAAGTCTCGTCTCTAGTTTAGATGCCTGTGAACTGCTGTTCCCTGTTTTCCTCTGTGCTGCTTCTCATTAAACAAAGATATTAGCATAGAGATAATCTGAATCATTGCTTTTTCAAAACTTGTTTCTCCCATGAGTTTAAGCTGCCTAACTGCATTAAAGATCAAAAATAACGTGAGTCATTGCATTTTAGGATCAGATTGTCAAAAGATAAGACACCTTTAGTTCATAATAACCAATAAACATTTATAAAGATTTATTCACTCTCCCTAGGTAACATATTATGGACCAGAAAAGCTCCTTCCCAATAAGAGGTCACTTATTCAACAGCTGTACAAAGGTAGAAAATAAAATCACTGATCGGCACATTTCTAATAAAACTATCATGCCTACTAGGCCCAAGGGACATCAACTACTTACAATTTCACAACCCACATGGCAGGTTCCCTGTAAAGAAACAGCTAAATGGGTTTTTCATGCAGTACTCCAATAAATCATGGGTCAGCCATCAGACTTTGCTTTAAAAAAGAGAGAGAGAGAGAGAGAGAGAGAGAGAGAGAGAGAGAGAGAGAGAGAAAGTAAAAGGTCCCTTACAATAAATGACCCTGTTAACTGTTCTAACTCCTACTTTCTCTGGACTTCATCATCATGAGGCTGTTTCAGCATGAAACAAACAAATAAATAAATAAATAAATAGATAGATTTTTGCACAGATCAACAAAAAGTGATAGGCAATATGCCAATGATTTCCAGTGGCACTTCAGGCAAGTTACTGAGGTAGAAAAAGGTCCTAAGGAAACAGTGTGGGCTGAGATTCAGACTAAAAGCCTAGCTGATATCTGGATCCCTGGATTTGATTCAGCATCTTGTTTGCACTTACATGGAAATGGTAAAGGAGCCTAAAAATCTTAGGTGTTCAACTCCCATTCAAGGTCATTTGAAAATGCCAGTCAATCTTTTCCTGTCTTAATTTCCTCAGCAGGGAAAGTATCTATGCCTATGTTACACTTAAGAAATTAGTTCAAATTAGCTTAGTTCAAATTAATTAATTCAAACTAATAATGGTTAATTTGAACTAAGTTAATTCGAACTAACATGGCCCCACTAGAAACCCAAATGAAACTAGTATGTCCATGGACGGGACTTGCTAGTTCGATTTTGGAAGGGGGCACCATGGGAAGTGTAGCAATATGGCACTCAAGAAGGACCATGCCTCCACCCAATACACAGAAAGAGGAAGGCACCTTGGGATGAAGGAAGTCAAATCAAGTTAATTTGAACTAATGGTTAGTTCAATTTAACACGGCTCCACTAGGTTAATTTGAACTAATAAGTTTGAATTAACTGTTACTTTGAAGTTAAGCGAGGTTTTATAACTTCAAAGTAAGCGTTTATTACTTCAAACTAAGGAATTCCTTAGTTCAAATTAATGAAAGCCAGTGTACCCATGCATTAATTTAGCTCAAATTAATCCTTATTAATTTGAACTAATTGTAAGCGTAGCCATACCTTATGGTACTTATGCCCTCCCCATTGCAACAGTACCCGAGCACCTTCCAAACAATAATGTACTTATCCTCACAGTGTTTCTTTGAGGTAGGGGTGTGCTATTATAACCATTGAACCTACTGGACACTGAGAGATTGACTTAACCAAACAGGAAGTCTGTGGCAGTCCAGGAAACTGAACCAGGCCAGTATCATAATCATTTTATTTACCTCAATCTTTAAAGGGGGCCCTTGGATTAGGATTTCAAATGCCTTTTACCCGACATTCAAAGGAATCAGGATCCAGAGTTTTCTGCCTCACAGTCATGTAACTGTAAGAGTCTGACAGTATATAGGACTTGTATAACATTTTTCCAGCAAAGCTGTACAGGAGTATGTTAAAAAAGTGACATTGATTAAAAGTTACAGTATTCAGTTATATTTAGAACTTAATTTAAAACCTTAAAATTAACCTGAGGCCAGCTGTAGGTAGACAAATCACTGTCTCCTAATTGCTCTAATGTGAGCACTTCCTTAATTTTGTTTTGCTGAAGAGCCATTCAATTTTGAATACTTTTTCTAGTCTTTTAGAATGAGAAATGATTTTTGCAATGCAATTAACCTGAATGCTAGTTTGCATCTATCAACCTAACCATATCCGTTTCTGCTGGAGAATAACAGAGATACATGTCTCATACTTCAGTGGCAAGATCCATCACTTCTCAATCACAAAATAAAATAAAACTTCGAAGGATCTGAAGAACAAACATTTTTCATTTTAAATATTGAGGAAATAGAGTTATGAATCTATGAATTCTTGGACTTCTTACTTAAACATTCAGGGAATGCTGTCATATGTGCTATAGAAAAAGTTTGACCTGATGGGGCCAGTGGGCTAGAACAGCCAGCTTAAGGCTACTTACTATGTGTCATTGGAATTGTACAAAGAAGTTGGAGCCAGGACCCAAGACCCAGGATCAAGCCATGCATTTCTATTCAGCTAAGAGCCCTATCGGAAAAAAAATTAACACTGGTGAACTACTTCCTTACAAAAGTATTTTCACTGAGGATAATAGATCTATTCAGGCAAGTAAACATTCACCAATGTGAATAAGGGTTCTATAGGTGATAAGCACAATTATTTTAAGTTTACCATTTCTTAGCATTAAATCTTCAAAATTTTACAGAATTATTTCTCTTACTAATTATAACTAGTGCAAATACAGTACACATTTATCCACGTATGTAAATAGATATGCTTTGGCCATCCACATGCCCTGTTAGTGTTGCTTCTTATTGTAAATATTCACACAATAGCGTTTTGTTGTCATAAACATTCTAAGTAAAGGACTTACAAAGATAAAGGTGCATGATTTACCCATGAAAATATTATATTTGCATGTACAAATATGTGTGCACCAAAAGTAGCTCTACAAAGCCCCATTGCACAGCTGTGGCTGCCACAGGTCAACTGACTTGGGCCCATGGGACTCAGGCTGTGGATCCAGAAGTGCAATGTAGATGTTGAGCTCTAGGCTCACTCCAAGTTCAGAGTACGTCCACCCTCACTGTGTCCCAGAGTTTGGACTTCAGCTGAAGACCAAACTAGCATACTGCAATTTTCCAGCCAGAGCCAGAGTCAAGTGACCTGGGCCATCTGCAGGGTTTTTATACAGCTGTAGACATAACTCAAACGTCTACATAGTCATCCATTCAGGAGCTCAATAGAACAATGTGACTTGCTTGGCCAATCACAACCAGATTAGGAAATATTAACTATACTAAATTTTGATATATTCTTTCATGCCACTAGTCTTATCCTGAATCAAGATGAATGTTGAGCTAAATCTAATTTTTCCTACTTGAAAGTTATTATGCAAGCTTCATTTAGAGCAATACAAAAACCTTCCCAGATAATTCAATACTTCTCTGATGTGGTTCATGTTACCCAATACTTAGATTCTTAATGTATTTCAGGTTTCATAACATAACAGATGCTTTAAAAATAGAAAATAAGAACAATAAAAAAAGAAAAATATGAAGCAAATTATATGGCAATGTCTGTTAAACTTGCCTCAGAAATATAACATTGCTATTTGAGATAAATATCTAAGTAATCAAAAATGGATAAAAGTAAATGGGAAGGGTTTTCAAAAGGGCTTGTGCTTCTATGCCACCTAGGTGTCTTTGATAATCTTACCCAATAGCTTAATTAATGTTAAAATATATGCTTAGGGGGACGGGGAACATTAAATACTCACACACACTTCATGGATAGCAGATTTATTTTCCTTACTACACTGGTATCTTTCTATCACTACTCAAAATGTCAAGGCTACCTCTTACATCAGATTTAACTTGAAACATTTAAAACTACCCAAATCATATACACAAAACATTCCTTTCATTTGCTTATTCTCCCACATGGGAAAGTTCTTCAACAATCCAGTCCTGAGGGTTAAAGTATTTATAGAAATCTGGTCAAATAGCACCATCCACTAAACAACAGGAAAGTCTTGGAACATAATTGGTACTGATTTAATATCTAAAGTATTTGCCATCTGAAGACTTCATGCTATTTATTTTTATAAGATATCTATGCAAGGTTTTGGTTTGTGACCCTTCTAATCCAAAAAGAACAATTTAATCAGTACAAATACATTTCACAAAAAGGATATCAGCAATGTAAGTTAGAAGTGTGATTGTAATGAAATGAAGGATACTTACAGCTGACTAGCGTTCACTAATTCACACTGGAAATATTTATCATAAAACTTTCTCAAATCAAACTTTGGAATCCAACAGCAGTGTATGTCAGCTAGAAGTAGCAGTGACAAAGTTGTTTTCTCCAAGTCTTGTACATTAAAACTGAGTATTCCTTCACCTCACCCCACCCTTTTCAAAAGGATGGTTGTCTTATAATTAAAACATCATTACAAATGAGACAGTAACTTGTCATGTGGAAAACTGAGATTCTCTAGTTTTGGTGAACTACTTTTCAGCCAATGGGTTTTTTAACCAATCTAAGTGATAGCCCTTCTTCTTTCACTAGTTTACTTTTTACAGTTTTACATTAAAATTCTAATATGGACTTCAGGAGGGTGGGGAGAGGTCAATATGTGTGGGCATACTGAAATATGCTTATTTTCTTCTGACTGTATTAACGTGGTTATTCGGGAAATCTGACATTAATATATGACAACTTTGTTTGGGGGAAAAATGAACTGATGTTCTGACATGAGACAGATTATATATAGGGGACTTTTATATATATAGGGGGTGAGAGAGGAATTTTTTATATATATATTAAAATTCCCCTCTCACCCCTATGGGTGGTATGTGTCTTCCTCAACCTTTGGTCCTCTACCAGAGGCCTGGGAGTTTGAGGGTTCTGCGCAGTATCTTAGCTGTTCCTAGTACTGCACTCTTCTGGACAGAGAGCTGTGATGTTGTTCCTGGGATCTGCTGGAGCCACTCTCCCAGCTTAGGAGTCACAGCCCCAAGTGCTCCTACCACCACTGGGACCACTTTGGCCTTCACTTTCCGCATCCTCTCTAGTTCCTCTTTCAGGCCCTGGTACTTCTCCAGCTTCTCATACTCCTTCTTCCTGATGTTGCTGTCACTTGGCACTGCTACATCTATCACCACCACTGTCTTCTGGTCCTTGTCTATTACCACGATGTCTGGTTGATTGGCCAGTACCTGCCTGTCCATCTGGATCTGGAAGTCCCACAGAATCTTAGCCCTGTTATTCTCCACGACCTTCTGTGGAATCTCCCATCTGGTCTTGGGAGGGTCTAGCCCATACACTGTGCAGATATTCCTGTACACAATGCCAGCTATTTGGTTGTGCCGTTCAGTGTATGCTGTTCCTGCCTGCATCTTACATCCTGCCACTACGTGTTGCACTGTCTCTGAGGCCTCTCTGCACAGTCTGCACCTTGGGTCCTGTCTAGTGTGGTAGACCCCTGCTTCAATGGATCTGGTGCTCAGTGCCTGTTCTTGTGCTGCTATGATCAGCGCCTCAGTGCTGTCTTTTAGTCCAGCCTTTTCCAGCCACTGGTAGGATTTCCCAATGTCCGCCACCTCAGCTATCTGTCGATGGTACATCACATGCAGAGTCTTGTCTTGCCATGGCACTTCTTCTGCTTGATCTTCCTCCCACGTCTGCTGCTGCCTCAGGCATTCTCTCAGCAGCTCATCTTTGGGTGCCATCTTACTGATGTACTCCTGGACGGGTTTCATCCAGGACAGTGGCTTTGACACTCACCAAACCCCGCCCGCCTTCCTTCTGGCTGGTGTACAGCCTCTGGGTGTTGGATTTGGGGTGGAAACCTCTGTACATTGTGAGGAGCTTTTGGGTCTTCACATCAGCAGCCTCCATGTCCTCCTTTGGCCAGCTCACTATACTGGCAGGGTATCTGATGACTGGCAGGGCGTACCTGTTGATGGCATGGATCTTGTTCTTCCCATTGAGCTGGCTCTTCAGGACCTGTCTTATCCTATGGTGGTACTTGG
This sequence comes from Podocnemis expansa, assembly GCA_007922195.1. Classification (NCBI taxonomy): domain Eukaryota; kingdom Metazoa; phylum Chordata; order Testudines; family Podocnemididae; genus Podocnemis; species Podocnemis expansa. The sequence continues at coordinate 32,285,124 of ML681991.1, forward strand.
ATGTTGCTGTCTTCCTTGCCTCCTCATCGTGGTTCCCATGTGACTGTGGGATGCCAAGGTACTTGCAGCTGGTCTGTATGTCTGCTATGTGGCCTGCTTGTAGTTCCACCCCATCAGTCTTGACTACCTTTCCTCTCTTTACTACCATCCGGCCACACTTCTCCAGTCCGAATGACATCCCAATATCCTCACTGTAGATCTGTGTCAGGTGGATTAGCGAGTCGATGTCTCATTCAGTCTTAGCATACAGCTTGATGTCATCCATGTAGAGGAGGTGGCTAATGGTAGTTCCACTCTTGAACTTGTATCCATATCCAGTCCTTGTGATTATCTCGCTGAGGGGGTTCAAGCCAATGCAGAACAGCAGTGGGGACAGCGCATCACTTTGGTATATGCCGCACTTGATGGCCACTTGTGCAAGCTGTCTTGAGTTGACTTCCAGTGTTGTCTTCCACAGTCCCATTGAGTTCTTGAGGAAGGTCCATAGTGTCCTGTTGACTTTGTATAGCACCAGACATTCACAGATCCATGTGTGCGGCACTGAGTTGTAAGCTTTCCTGTAGTCAATCCAGGCTGTGCTCAGATTGGTCTGTCTAGACCTTGAGTCTTGGGCGACTGCTCTGTCTATGAGCAACTGGTGTTTTGAGCCTCTGGTGTTGTTCCCAATGCCCTTCTGAGCTGTGCTCAGGTACTGGCCCATGTGGTCCTGTAGCTTGGCAGCTAGGATGCCTGATAGGACTTTCCATGTTGTGGGGAGGCAGGTTATTGGCCGGTAGTTGGATGGTGCTGTTCCCTTGTGGGGGTCTTTCATGATCAGCACTGTCCTTCCTTGTGTTAGCCAGTCTGGGTGGGAGCCTGCTGCTAGCAGGTGGTTCATCTGTGCTGCTAGACGTGCATGCACTGCTGTTAGTTTCTTTAGCCAGTAGGTGTGGATCATGTCCAGTCCAGCTGCTGTCCAGCTCTTCATGTTCTTGACCCGCTGTTGGATGTCTGCTACTGTGATGGTGACCGGTTCCTGTTCTGGGAGATTGCTGTGGTCTGTTCTCAGGTCCTGCAGCCACTTTGCACTAGTGTTACAAGTCTTCTCTTTCTCCCAGATGTTCTTCCAGTACTGTTCAGTTTCTGCTGTTGGTGGCTCTGCTGGTATTGTGTTGTTGCACTGCAGTTGGGAGTACACCTTGGATGGTTCTTTGGAGAACAGGGCATTTATCCTTTCTGGCCTCTGCTTCTCTAGTGTATCTCCTTAGCCTGGTAGCCAGTGCTGTGAGCCTTTGTTTAGCAGTCTCTAGGGCTTCAGATGGAGTCAAGCCCTTGTATTTTTTCAGTAGCTGAGTCTTATCCTTAATCTCTACACCCTTCTGTAGTTCCACCAGCTGATTAACTTCTCTCCGGGTTGCCTTGATCTTATCCTCCAACCTCATTTTCCAGGGGGGGTACGTACTGTTGTTCTTTTTGATCGTGTAGCCAAGCACCTCGAGGATTACAGAGGCTGTAGCATATACCAGTTCATTGGTTTGAGTTATGGTGGTACTAGGAATTGTCATTAGGGCTCTATTGGCATCTTCTAGCATACGAGCTGATGGTACTTCTCCAACGAGCCTTGGTAATCGGTCTCGAGGGTTGACTGTAGCTAGTTTATCCATGATCTTATGCCTCATATCAGCTGCTGTGCTCTGTAATAGAGGGGGTGGCAGTGAAGTTCCAGCTTCAGGTGTTGGCTGCCCATCTAGTTGTTCTTCTAGGTCTTCTTCTTGAGTCTGGGACGTAATGTGGAGTTGGTCTATCTCAAGTTGTGAGAGCAGCTGCCTCTTTACTATGTTGAAGCATTGGGTAACTAGGTGTTTCTCAGTTAGTGTGGATGTAGGTCTTTTGTCCATCCATAGTTCCCTCATACATTTCATATATCCCCTCTCATTAGGTCTACTGTTGTAGTAGCATTCCATCAATTCCAGGTTCTCTTGTCTCATCCATGTATGGTTTGTTCCAGTAGCCCACTTATCATCAGATTGTCCTGGTTCCCCAGCATCTGGCATGGACCTTGTTAATGCGGGCAACGCCCGAGCCAGCATGACTGTCCTAGTTCGTGTCACTCTCATATTCAAGGTAGGCAAGTGAGGCATTAGGGGGTCTTTTGCCCAAGGACCCCTACTGGGAAGGTACACAGGTACCATTTTCACCCTTTTCGGTCATGACCTAACTCTACACCCTATTATTAGACCTTGACGGAATAATATCAATGCCTGAGCTCAATTTTTTGGAGTTTTTCTACTAAATACACTCCTATTACAGTTGCCCACCAGTTAAAGAAGTTTGCCAACTCTGAATGTCTCACCTCTATCAATTGAAGGATAAATCATCTATGATCAAAAATATGTTTAGATCAAGCCTTTAAATCTCACTCCCTGGCTTCTTATGGAAAAATACAGATCTGGGTTTCATTCAGTTATTCGAGGGCAAATTCACATCCCTCCAAGAAAGTAAGAAATCTACACCCAAAACCCATGGTTCAGCAGCTAATCCTCTCCAAGGAGTATCCTCCGTTCTAACAGCTGAAGTAGTTTCCACAGCAATAATGCCTGGCACTCTTCACCCTGGAGTAGTCCTTTAGAAGCACAAATGTGCCTACAAGAACAAGGGGTAACCCAATGAAATTAATGGACAGCAGGCTTAAAAATGAACAAAAAGAAAGCACTTCTCCACAGAATGCAGTCAACCTATGGCACTCTTTGCCAGAGGATGTTGGGAAGGCCAAGACAACAACAGGGTTCAAAAAAACCTAGAAAGTTCATGGAGAATGGGCACAGATTTGCTGTTTGACAAAAGTTGGGAATAAAGAACAGAGTGGACATTTGATGTTGACTTATTCTGCTCATTCCATCTGAAGATTGAGCTAGACAGACTCTTGATCTGACGCAGAACACTCATTCTTCTGTGGAGTGGGTACCATCTATTAAAACTCTCTAAAATTCCACTAATTTTGTCACATTTTCTATTAAGGTTGGGACTAATATTAAAAAACAAAACAAAAAAAAAACATGATTAGCTACTCAAAACATTAAATGAATTTACGTCAGCCCAGTGCATAGCTTTCGTCTCTGGTCTTTTTGAGAATATTCATTGACTGATGTGTTTGCGTCATAGTTAAAAAAATACAAAAAATCATCTTCAAAAGGTAATCATGAATGATTCACAATAATCAAATTTTATATTTGCATGTACAGGTATTTGCACATAAAGGTCTGGAATCAGCAACATACTTAAGCATCTGTTTCACTTAATGCACATGAATGAGCCAATTGAAGGATTATTAAAGCTATTTAAGTGATTAAAATAAAGTACATGCTTAAATACTTTGCTGAATTGGGGACCCAGATCATACTTAAATCCATATTTATTCAATGATGCATTTAAACATATCCTTAGTTTTAAGAGAGTACCCAAGTGCTTTGCTGAATAAATGGTTATATTTTGTCTAGGAATAAATATTCCTATCAAATGACCAATCACAAATAATCAGCAAGATTAGAGACTATAAAATGTGCAGTCCTCATAAAGAACTGTTGGTAATCAACTCACCACCATGAACAAAAAATAATAAATTATCTGGTTAAATGATCTGTCGGTGACTCTGACTCAAGTGGAATAGAGCGGCTAAAGTCATTGGATCATTTATAAGTCTGAATTATTCATTCTGCTCTACAAATTATCACAGCAAACATGGCATAGGAATTTGGCAAATTTCACTGTCACATAAGGGCACATACGCCTGCAAAGATATGCTTGGAGATACACTACAGTAAGACGTATATGGTTGAGAAATATAATTAAGGATGCTTTAAAAGGTTGTCAAATTTGCTAAAGTACCATCAGGTATCCTAGCAAATCTTTGATAAACATATCTAAGAACAAATTTTAAATATTCATTTCTTGATTGCTTTTATGGCTACTATCACCCCATTCAATAAAATGTCACCTTCTGACAGTCCAAGATGTTTGGTCTTGGGATTCATTCTGTTCACTCAGCAGTGAACTATTTTTATAGCCTTCCTGAGTAACAAAGAAGTAAAGGACAAAGTTACTTGTATGAATATGCCATGCAGTAAGATAAGCACCTGGGAAGACCCTCTTTTTTGTTATTACTTCCTGTGCACCAAAGAAAGTTGCAGGATAGAAACTGGGATTCTCTCCTCTCTGTTACAATAGTTTTACAGCAGGGGAACGCCATCCTTCTGATCCCCACTCCTGTACACAAATGAGAGGAAAAGGAGGGCAACTGTCTATTGGGGGTAAAAATAATGGTGGGAGACAGAGGTACACTAAAGCAGTTTTTTAAAAAAATTAATATTTGAAAAAGAAAATCAAGTCATATCATAGGGCTGGAAGGGACCTCGTGAGATCATCGAGTCCAACCCCCTAGGAACTGAACCCAGGACCTTCTGCATGTTAAGCAGAGGTGCTAGCCACTACACTCTTCTATGCTCTGACTTCCAGATGTTCAGCTTCACACTAAGGCTATGTCTACACGCACAGTTTTATTTTGAAATAAGTCCTTTCGAAATGGCTTATTTTGAAATAAAACCCTTATTTCGAAAGGGCTCATTTCGAAATAAGGAAAACCCCGCAATCAAAATGGCCGTTATTTCAAAAGGGATATTTCAAAATAACACCAAATGGACTGCTGTTTCAAAAAGTTGTTTTGAAACAACAGGTCTACACGATGTTGTTTCAAAAGAACAGGTCTAAATGGCGTTATTTTGAAATATCCCTTCCGAAATAATGGCCGTTTCGAAAACATCGAGGTTTTACTGTTTCGGAACGATGATTCTTATTTCCAAAGGACAGAATCCGTCCTTTCAAAATAAGAAAACGTCGTGTAGACCTAATTTCTTTTATTTCAAAATAATGAGTGTTATTTGGAAATAAAAATGCCGTGTACACATAGCCTAACAGAGTTAGAAATGAGTACTCAGAGTGCTACACCTAACAGTAGCTGCAGCTAATTCAGGAACACAAGGGCTTCAGTTTGTTGAGGTCTAGTTGTTTGTTTAATTTCAAGGGCACATTTTCACTGACAGCAGCGAATCTGCTGCTATCAGATTGAAATTCCCAATTGACTGAGAGGGTCTTTGAAGATCCTCTCAGTCAATCAGGAAACTGATCAAGTAACTCCAGACCTTCAACTGGAGTAGCTCTGAGTCAATGGAAAGCTATTTCCCATCGACTCAGTGCACTGAAGACACCGCAGTAAGAAGGCATTAGTCAGTTGAAGGGAGTTACACAACTTATTTTAAAATAAAATATTATCTTAAAATAACTTGCATATCTCCCTTCAACTGACATCGAACTCCCCCCGCAGCATAGACAAAGGTAAAATAATAATGAAGCTCAGCCCCCTTCTCTAGGCAACAGACACTTCACCACCCTATCCAGTTATCCTGACCTCACTAGTTAAGAAAGATCTTCAGCTGTAATTTCACACATTTTAAAAGCCTTCTACCTAGCCACACTTTTTCCACTCCACTACTTTGTTAAAAGATCACTTTTTTTCTCTGTTTGTCAAGATAAACTGTTTTGACAACTTCTTGGGTATACCACCTCTGAAATGTACTGAGTATTAGCAGTTTTGAACAGCGGGCATTGCAATAAACTGCTCATGATCAGAACAGTATTTTCCATTCCCTTAGGCTATGTCTGCACTTAGAGTTTCAGTTCGAATCACTGAATTCGAATTAGTCAATTTGTACTAGTAATTATTAATTTGAATTCAGTCATTGAATTGACATGGCCACACTAGAAAATCCAGTTCAAATTGGCATGTCCATGAACAGGACTTGCCAGTTCGAATTCAGTAGGGGGCACTATTGTATAGGGAAAAATCAAGCTGTAGCTAATTCAAACAAACAGTGAATTCAAACTGACATGGCCACACTGGGTCAATTCAAATTACTCACTTCGAATTGACCTTGACTTCAAAGTCAAACAAGGTTTGACCAATTTGAACTCAGCTTTCATCAATTTGAAATGAGGAGTTCCTCAGTTCGAATTAAGGAAAGCCAGTGTGTTCATGCACTTAATAGAATTTGAATTGATGCCAATCAATTCGAATTCAGCTCTAAGTGTAGACATACCCTTACAGCCTGTCTTGCCAATGCTGTCCTGTGATTTGACAACATCTGCTGGCTCAGCTCACCTACTGTATTTATAAGTTACACTTCTTCAGTTCTTGCAGTAGGTACATAAAAAATATGGTTTCCTTGATGAGAACTGGACTAGAAAGTCGCTTTCAAACTCCACTTTTCCATGGACTCATAGATTCTAAGATCAGATGGGACCAATATGATCGTCCAGTCTGACCTCTTGCAAAATGCAGACCACAAAACTTAACACACTAACTCTTGCAATAAACCTCTATCCTATGACTGAGTTATTCAAGTCTTCAAATCATGAATTAAACGCTTTAAGATACAGAGAATCCACCAGCAAGTGAGATATGCCCCACACCACAGAGAAAGGTGAGAAACCCCCAAAGATCTAACCAATATGCCCTGGCGCAAAATTCCCCCCCAACTCCAGATATGGTGATCAGTTAAACCCTGAGCATGTAAGTCAGTTTCAGCAGCCAGTCATTGACAAAAGAATTTTCTGTAATAACTCTGAACCCACCCCATCGAATCTCCCTTTTTTAGGCCACCAGGATATCCACTGCCAGTAGTTAAAAAGTTTGACGACAAACTAAATTGTCCCATCATACCAGTCCATCTATGATTTTTTTGTTTTTTTCAGTTTCAAAGGCAGTTATGTTTTTTTGCCTCCACAGCTCACTGTGGAAGGTTATTCTAGAACATTACTCTTCTGATGGCTAGAAACTTGCCTAATTGCAAACCTAAATTTCTTGACAAGCAGTTTGGCTTAGGCTACACTGAAGGCTCAGGTCAACCTACCAGCAATTACGTCACCCTTCATCTGTGTGCTGAGAAACTCACGTGAGTGAAAATGTGCATTAAGTAGGGCTGGAAGTTGGCATCATAACACCACCCCTGCAGGAGGCCTGGCATTCAGTTCGACCTTAAGAATGAAGGTTTACATGAATGTGTACTGAATCAGACTTTGGCTCTGGGAGTTGTCCTAGAATTCCTTGTTCTTTCAGTTCTTTCTTCCCTGATATGCTGTCCCTTTGCCATATCACCAGGAAGTTTCTTCCCTGCTTGCAGCCCCGGGAAGGGTTGATCTCCATTTTCTGGCTGGTCACCTCAGCAGAATAGCAGGTGACTAAGCTGTGTACTGATGGCAGTGAGGGTGGGGGGAACCCATACTGGGGATTGGAAGAAGGGGTTAAAAAAATGTGGAGGCAGGGCATTTGGTGAGGGGGGGGAAGCCATCCTATCACAGACTATGGGGGTGGAGGTGCAGAGGATGTCATCCTAGCTGCATGATGGGTGTAGAGGTGGGGGTATGCAGGGATCTGGAGTTTGGGTCCAGGTTGTGAGTGAAGTTTGAGAGTTGAGCTGCCTGGGTGTCCCCCACCACTTTCAAAGCTGCTGTAGCTGCATTCCTTTGTAGGACGGAGTATAGAATTTTAGGCAGAATTATAATCCAATAAGGAAAGGTAGCATATTCAGAGCTGTGTAGGGAATCTTTATTGAAAGAGAACTGAGCGGGAACCAGACAGATAGTTTTCCCTAGCACCTAAATAACTGTCCCATTTATCACTATAACAACCTCAATAACTATACATAGTCCCAAACAGCACATATTCCTCTCCCTCCAATTAAAAAGCCTTCCCCCCCTAGAAAGAATAAAGCCCTCCCCCTCAAAAGAATAAAGTCTAAACTAAGAGATTAGGGTAGACTGCCCCATCTCCAGCAAAGCCCTGGGGAATTATTCTGCCCCGTGAAGAGGGAGTAACCACTAGCTAAAGATCCAGCCAATTAGGAGGCCTTCTGTCTTGAGGTGAATTACAGCGGACTTCTTCTGTGCCCACACCACAAGGTAGTATTGGTGGTGGTGTGACTACAGGTACCAGGGAAGTAGCTGGAACCAGAGAGAATGTTGTGTCTGGTTGGTCCAGGGAGGAGGCTTAAGGCATTGAAGAGGTGGCTACAGCAGGAAAGACATGAACAGTTGTTTCACGCTCTGATGTTACATCATCTGTAAAGGTGAAATCAGTTATGTCAGTTGGAGATGCATTTTCTGGACAGGTATGATGGTGCAGCAACTGATCTATGTGTAGTCACCAAACCAGGCCACCTGCCATCTGGATAGAGTAGGAAGCAGGTCCTGTCTGGGTGATGCCCATTGCTGGAACCCATTTAGCTCCCAAAGCATAGTTTCAAGCAAGGACAGGCTATCCAGTCCTGAAGGTACAGCCCTTTGTTCTTGGTGAATGTCTGCTGACTTGCTCCTGCTGTTGGCATTGAACCACTTGCCATGTGTCTCATGGCTTCAACAAATCAAAGCAAGAGCGCAACTGCCATCCCATCATAAGAAAAGCTGGAGATGCCTTAGTCGTAGCCTGTGGAGTCTTTCTGTAAGATAACAAAAAGTCATCTAGACGCTTCTGAAGAGGTGAACGTCCTTTTGCGATTTTAGATCTTGCTTCATAGCCTGTACGAACCTTTCAGCGTCTCCATTGCTGGAAGGATGATACGGTGCTGACCTGATGTGATGTATTCCATTGGCCTTCATAAAAGCATCAAAATACTGAGAAACGAACTGTGGTCCATTGTCACTCACCAGCTGTTCTGGAAGACCATAACGACTAAAAAAGCCACGCAGGGTCTGGATAGTGGTTTCCGTAGTAGTGGACTGCATTACAGAGACATCTGGCCATTTTGACTGGGCATCCACAGCAATTAAAAACATACATCCTTCAAATGGGCCAGCAAAATCAACATGAATACATTGCCACGGCCTTTTGGGCTAATCCCATGAGTGAAGGAGTGCTAACTGAGGCACATTCTGGATGCTCTGGCATGAGTTACAAACTCTAGCTGTCTCTTCGATGGCCCTGTCCAAGCCTTGCCACCAGAAATAGGTCTGTGCAATTTCTTTTCTGTGCACTATGCCACAATGACTTGAATGGAGCTGTTCCAACAAACATGGTCTTAATGAAGGTGGGATAATGACATGCTCACAACAAACACCCAGACTGGGTTGATAACTTCATCCTCCTAGACATGTAGGGGTGGAGGTTAGGTGAGACCTGAGAGTCAGGTAAGAATATTCCATACATCACAAAATCCATAACTTGTGAGAGTATTGGGTCAAGATGTGTCACCCTCTTCACTTGAGCAGCCGTGACAGGTGTGTTTTTCACCTGTTCAAAGTAAAAGATTCCTTCCTGACCTTGATCTTGACAATTTGCCAGTAAGGGTAGCCTTGAAAAACTATTAGCATTGCAATGCAAAGAGGATTGCCTATACTTGATCTCATATGTATATCCAGAAAGTATTAATGCCCAACATTGCATCTGACTAGCAGCCAATGGTGAGACACCAGTGTGTGGCCCCAAAATTGATGTCAGGGGTTGATGGTCAGTGAGAATTATGAACTTCTTACCCTGCAGGTACTGGTGAAATCTTCAAATGCCAAAAACAATGCCCAGTGCTTCATGTTCAATTTATGCATGGTGAGTTTCTGTCTTGGTCAGGGTGCGCGAACCAAAAACAATAGGCATCTCTTTACCTGAAGGCATAATATGTGACAAAACAGTCCCAGCTCCATAAGGTGAGGTATCACAGGCCAACTGTAGGGACAAAGATGGATCAACATGTGTCAGAAACCTAGAGTTTACCAGAGAGCATTTAGCTTCATTAAATGCAACATCACAGGCTTCAGTCTAGTTCCAGACCTTGTTCAGCACAAGAAGCTCATGTAGGGGTTTCAGGAGTGTCACTAACTGTGTAATAAACTTGCCATAATAGTTCTATAACCCTAAAAGAGCAAAGTTGGAGTACGTTCTGAGGGAGTGGAGCATCCATGACAGCCTTAATCTTGGCCAGAGACTTATAGAGACCATCAGCATCAATTATATGTCCTAAATATTCAACTGAGGGCTGGAAAAATTTACATTTATCTCTGTTAACATGTAGACCATACTCTTCCAGTCTTTGCAAAGTAGCTTCGAAGTTCGTAAGGTGTTCTTCCTCATTTTTGCCAGTGACCAGGATGTTGTCCAGATAGCACTGTACTCCTGATAAACCACTCCGAATCTGGTCCATTGCCCTCTGGAACAAAGCTGGGGCTAAAGTAATTCCAAAAGGTAAATGACAGCATCTGTTCAACCCCTTACGTGTTATGATTGTCAATATGTTACAACCCCTTATCTGTTACAATTCTTCTTAAACTTGCATCTGTAAGTACGCTCGACTCAAATCAATCTTGCTAAATTTTTGTCCTCCAGCCAAACCTGCAAACATGTCCCCAATGCAGGGAAGAGCGTATTTGCTCTGTACATAACACTGGGTTGACAGTGACCTTGAAATCTCCACAAATCTGAATGGAGTCGTCCTTCTTCACTATTGGGAGAATAGGGGTAGCCCACTGGCTGTTAGTAACTAGCACTATGACTCCCTTCTTGTCTAGCTGCTCCAAGTTTTCTTCCACCTTGGGTCTCTTCGCAAATGGCACCATTCTGGCCTTCAAACATTTTGGTTGGCAATCAGACTTAATATTTAATTTCACAGTGATTTCCTTCATGCTGCCTAAGCCTTCACCAGAAACAGCAGTGTGTTTTGTTAGTACTACTGCCAGACTCATTTCTTTTTCAGTCAATTGAAGCACTTCTGCCCAATCATGTTGGATTTTCCTGATCCAAGATCTTCCCATTAGGGCTGGGTAATTCTCCTTCACCACAAACAGTGGTAGCTTTTTCGTCTGTCCATTGAGTTCTACTTTCACATCAATAGTACCCAACAGTGGAACAGTCTCCCCAGTGTACGTCTTCAAAACAACTATTGTCGGCTTAACTGGCAGATGTCTAACATCCTTCTCATATACAAAGTTAGAAACCAATGAAACGGCTGTGCCAGTGTCTAATTCCATGTGTTCAGGTTTGCCTTCCAACACACGTGTCACCTAGAATTTATGTGGGCCAGCTGTTATAGACAAAACATGGAGGGACTCTTCATCTTCCAACTGGGTGTCATTGTGATCACCTGGATTCTGTTCTACTGAATGGGAAATTTCCCTCGTAGTCTGCCAAACCAACAGCCCATTTTTCTCAGGTCTGCCTCTTCTGTTTGGCTCATCCTTCCTTTGTTTACAGGCACATTCAATATGCCCTCTCTTACAACACTGTTGACACAGTAGTTCCTCAAACCAGCAGTCTGATGTGCAGTGACCCTGCTTCCCACACTGGTAATACTCCTGTCTCCCCAGTACCCTGTGGGAAGGTTGTGGGGATACCTTATACATGCCAACCCCGATCTGTTGTGTGTCTTGGGTGACACATTCCATGGAGACTGCAACCTCAACAGCTTTCTGCAAGGTGAGTTGACCTTTGGTCAATAGGCGTTTCCTTGTTGATTCACTGTGCAGGCCACACACACCAGCCTGTCATGCAGCATTTCCTCTAACATGGTCTTGAAGTTGCAGTGTGCCGCAAGCTTCCTCAGAGCTTCTACAAACTGTACAACTGATTCACCTGGTTCCTTCAGTAGAACCTATACCTCTCTGCAATTACTAGGGGTTTCGGGGAAAAATGTGCTCCCAGAACTTCCACTAGGACCCTGTAAGGTTTCTGCTCTGGCTTCTCTGGATAAAGCAAATCACATACCAAACTGTATGTCCTAAGTCCAATGACTGTTAGAAAACCTGGTACTTCCTTCTCATTAATTATATCATTTGCTATTACAAAAATTTGAAATTGGGCTGTATGTCCGCCATGAATGTGACAAATGGTCAAATAGTTCGAGGACTGTAGTAAGTAAAGCCACAATGCCCTCTTGTAGTTACTGTTTATCTCTTCACTTGTACCTAACAGCAGGCAGATCAGCTTTCAGAATAGCCAGCCAGCCCTCAGGCAAACAGATCAGCTTTAAAAGTTACAACCCAACCCCCATGCAAACAGTAAATAAAGTTTTGCCTCTTATTTTGTATTCTGATTTTCCATAGTTGCCAGGATTGTTGAGAATAGCCAACTCCATCACATATCCCATCATCTGTCACCAGATGTAGAGTTTTAGGGGAATTATAATCCAAAAAGAGAGGCAGTATATTCAGAGCTGTGTAGGGAATCTTTATTGAAAGCCTACTGCAAGAAAGGGAAGCAGACAGGCAGTTTTCCCTAGCACCTAAAGAACCCGCCCATTTATCACTATGACAACCCCAATGACCCTAGGCAGTCCAAAACACCATATGGAGTATGAACCACAGCCTGCTCTTGATTGCAGTCCTGGGAACCAGAGTTGTAAGTGGGTTGGAGGGCAGCAGACTATGGCGGAAGAGGTGTGAAGTGCTGGAGGAAGTGAAGGGACAGGATGGGAAGAGGCAGGGGACAGTGGGTGCCTGGAGGGTAGATGAGGAGATGCAGGAGTCTCAGGACAGGGAGGCTCTGGGGACGTGGATGCACAGACCCTTACCAAAGGAGCTTCACTGTGTCATGCACAGGTTGGAACTCTCAGAGCCATGTCACAACCCTCAAAAGGTTGAGAATCCCTGGCCTGGAGCAGGTGTCAGCAACCCAAAAGACAAGGAGAGCCATTTTCAGAATAACTTCAAAAACCAAGTATTCTGAGGGCCACAATGGGGATGGCCTCCTAGAAATTGGGGGAGTGCAGCCAAGGAGCAGCATGTGATGGTTTGGATTGCATTAGCTCACCCAAGACTGTGAAAATTTTTTGCTCATTACAGGGGTTTCACTGACCTTGGGATGTGACACTCCTGCTGACCAGCTTAGCTTGCTTGTAAAGAAGAAGTGTAAATTGTGGGATGACATATTCTCTCAGCTCATACACTCCTCCACGGTGATGGAGACTGACCTTAGAACATGGGAGCTCTCCCTGTCCAAGAAATTACAGTTTGGCATGGAGGACAGAAGAGTGGCATGGACTGTGGTGCCTGGTTGAGCTCCAGAGAGAACAGCATTCAGACAGGGTCCCCTTACAGGTTATGGAGATCATACATCAAGTTGTAGTATCCATTTCACCCACCATTGATCAAGGAGGAGGGGGTCAAGGTGCAATATATGGTTACCTCCATACCATTGTGTGCAGGCAGAACTTTGAAATGGAACTCTTTAAGAGACACAATGTCCCAGCCTTCCCCTCACCCAAACCACCAGCCCAGCAATGTGAATGCAATAAAGCAATACCTATTTCAAATATGCATGTTTATTTTTGGTGCCATGACACAACGCCATGGGTGACAGAAGGGAGGGGATGCCAAGGAGTATATGAATGGGATGGGGAGAATGAGTGCACAGGGACAGAAAGCTCAGGCATCGCTGCTGCTCCGGGCAAAACACCACCCACACCACCCTGAACCCTGGCCATGCTTAGCCCCCAAATAAAGGACCTCCCAGCCATCTCACCCTCTGAATCTACCACCCCCTGCCATGAAAGCCCCCCCACATCCACATGCCCCCCCCCATCACACTTATCTGTTGCCAGGACCCACATAGTCTGCCCTTCACCAACATGCCCACTAACCTAGGCCTGATCCCTAGCCTACTTCTCGGGGATCCTGTGCAATCTGCACCCCACACAGCAAGCTCCTGTCCAGGGTACCCAGCTGTGCAACACCCCCTCCCCAGGTCCGGGTTCTCCCTCCACCACTGGGGGACTCTGTGGCCTGCATCTGGCTCAGAGCTCCCCTTCCCCTAACTCTAGGACTCCCCCCTCACCACCAGGGACCCTGCAGCCCACACCCAGCTCTGGGCCCTAGCCAAGCCCTGCACCTGTTGCCACCCTAGCCCTTTCCTTCCCTATCAGGGCCACTATATACTGCAGTCTGCATTCTCCAGTGAAGACCATGCTGCCTGGGCTGGAGAAGGAGGGGTTACATTTTTTTCAGCCTTCGCTAGGTGATGCAGTGGCAGGGGCTGGCAGCTTTTCTCTCACTGCTACTGGCAGATCTCAGCTACCGGCAGTAGAGACAGACTCTGAGTTGAATCACTGGAACAGGCAGCAGCTCCAGGGTTGGATAAGAGCCCTTAGCAGGCCAGATCCAGACCCTGGTCTGGAAGTTTGGCACCCCTGCTGTAGAAAAAGGCTAGATGTATTTGCAACATTGTCAATAAGGCTTCAGAGGAGCTGAGCAGTCTCCATCCCTGCAGCAGAGACACAGGGCAGGAAAAACATCTGTTTCTCTGTGAGAAGGGGAAGGGATCGGGCATTGCATCATGGGAGGAGAGCTGACTTCCCACAAACCCTAGTGCTTTATTGCACTGTGGGACACCTATCCACAATGCAATGCTTCTAAAGAGGGAATAACAGCCAGGGGGACACAAGATGCTGGAGCATGTAGTGAGGTGTGGCCATTCTGCTCTAGTTTTATTATTTAGACTTCTCAATGTCAACATTAGATGGCACCCAAGTGTAGACATGCCGTTTGTATCCATTTGTTTTTGTGTCATATTGGTGCTGAACTTAAATAATTCCTTTTTCTCCCTGGCATTTATCCCTCTGACATTTTTATACAGTTGAAGCATATGTTCCCTCAACCTTCTTTTTAGTTAGGCCAGGCATGGCCAAACTGAGGTTCATGAGCCGCATGCGGCTTTTCAAAGAAAAAGTGCAGCTCGCGGAAGAGCCGGCAGAGAAGGGCAACATGGTCAGAGCAGTGGGGGAAGCCACGGCAGCGTGGTCAGGGCCGGCAGGGGAAGCCACAGCAGCGTGGTTGGGGTGGCGGGGGAAGCCATGGCATGTTCAGAATCGGGGGGCAGAAGTACGGCATGGACAGGGAGAGCAGAGAAGCAGCCTCATGGTAAGAGATGGCAACAGGGTTGGAGGGGAGGAAGCACAGCATGTTTAGATTTTCTTGTAGGCCCTAATGCAGCTTACTTCTTTGTTGAAATTGTGTTTTACAAGTCCTAAACATGACGTGGAATACTAAGAAATGGAAATACAAAGGATAAAAGTTTAAAACTGACTGGCACAACTTACTGCTGTATTCCACAATGAAATTTGTTAAACTGAAACACTGGACAATACTAAGAGATACTGAGAAAGCTTTTACCTACTACATTGACAAGTTACTGCCCAGATCTTAAAAAACTTGGCACTAGCCTGCAGTGCTCTACATCCAGCAACAGCTAAGTGTTTACTGTGTAGGCCTAGTTTTCATTGTAACCTTAAGTAATTATGAAAATCTGACATTAGTAGGATCAATAATTGCCCTGTTTTTATGATAAAAGTACGCAATAAATTTTAAGCTTAATAATTTTGGAGTAGGTAAAAGTATGTGGTTATATGCTTCAATGCAGCTCTCGAAAGTTTAATAATCGCCTTATGGAACTCAAGAGCCACACAAGTTTGGCCACCCCTGGGTTAGGCTAAACAAGTCAAGCTCTTTAGTTCTCCTCTCATATGGCAGGTTTTCTATTACACGGATCATCCTTGTAGCCCTTCTCTGCACCTGTTCCAGTTTGAATTCATCTTTCTTAACCAGGGAAGGACCAGAACTGCACACAATATTGCAGATGTGGTCTCACTAGTGCCTTGTATAATAGTATTAACACCACCCTATCTCTACGGAAAATAATATCTCTTCTGATGCATCATAGGATCACATTAGCTTTTTTCACAGCCACTTCACATTGGCAGCACAGTCATCCTGTGTTCAACCAGTATCCCCAGGTCCTTTTCCTCCTCCATCACCTACAACTGATATGTCCCCAACTTATAAGAAAAATCCTTATTGCTCCCTAGATGAATGTCCTTGAACTTCCTGTTATTAAATTTCATCCTATTCCTAATACTCCACTTTAAAAGGTCAACCAGACCATTCTGTATGATATTCTAAACCTTTTCTGTATTGGCAATAGCCCCCAGCTTGGTGACACATGCAAACTTAATTAGCACAGTCCTGCTTTTTGCGCTAAGGTTAGTAACAAAAAGGTTAAGTAGGATCAGTCCCAAGACCGACCCCTGAGGGACTCCAATAGTTACACCTCCCTCCAGCTTGACAGTTCACTCTTCAGTATGACCCACTGTAGCCTCCCCTTTACTAGTTCCTTATCCCCATTACTATATTCCTATTAATTCCCATCTTTTGTAACTTAACTAAATTTCCTGCATGGAACTGTATCAAATACCTTCTTAAATCTAAGTAAATTAGGTCCACTACGTTCCCTTTACCCAAAAAATCTGTCATCTCAAAAAAAGGATACCAGGTTGGTCTGGTACAATCTACCTTTTTTAAAGCTATGTTGTAATTTTCCTTGATATCTTTAAGTACTTTCTCTTTCAAAATTTTCTCCAAGACCTTGTATATAACTTAGGTCAAACTAACAGGCCTGTAGTTACTTAGCTTACTTTTATTTCTTCTTGAAAATAGGAACTATATGAACAATTTTCCAGCCATATGGTACAATTCTGAGTTTACAGATTCATTAAAAATCCTTTCTAATGGGCTCCAGTTTGTCTCCAGCGTTCATTCCTAATATTTTTTTTGTTTGTTTTTGGTTGTATAAATGATTATACAGGTGTATTGCTGCCTCATGCTTAGCAATTACTTGAGAAACAAGCCTTTGCTTAGAAAAATGTACTGTTCATGCCTGCTTAACTCCTCCTTTTAAAAGTTAATACCCAACATAAAAAACAAATTCAACTAACTATGATTTCTAAAGCTATTAGATTTAGGCTTTTAATCCTTTATACAAGGATTTGTGAAGCCACATGACATCCAAAAGGATAGTAAATACAATACAATTTCAGATAAAATTTTATCAGGCACAAATCATATAGGAAGCCATCAATTTAGTTATCTTCTCTGTAGGGAATAAACAACAAAACTTTCAAATGAGAGAAATAAGAATTATAAAAAAGTATTGAGATGAGAGCACTGATTTTAACTAATAATTTAGTTGGCAATACGAAGTCTTTTATGACCAGAAATTGCTGCACAGATGGACATTGGTCCAGAGTCCTGATACCTAATATGATTATCTCAGCAACCCTCTAGTACATAGGGTCATAAAACTATTCTAAAAGGCTTGAGGAGAACAAAGATGGTTTTCAAATGCCTTTACCCAGTCCTCAAACATTATTCTTGTACCATGCACAGGTTGGCCCTGACCCAAGGATCTAAGTTTCTGAGATGAAATCCTGATGCTGTTGAAGTGGGGGGGGGGGGGAGGATCGAGTTTCTCATTAAAAAAAAAAAATCAAATTTGGCTGAAAAAGCAATCAATATTTAGAAATGTCATCAACTCTCATTTCAGCTATAGGATTGCTTAGGAAAAGCATCTTTTCATTTTTTTGTGTTATTCATTGTTCTATCAGCATATTTATTGCTCACATTAGTCCTATAGGACTGTCACTCTTTCCTAACTAGAAAGGTGTCATTGTAATAAAGAAGGAGGTGATCATAACTTTTGAGTCTCCTAAGTAGATGGAAAGAAAAGTTTTTAGATTTGGCTTTAGAAGCAGATGACTAAGCAGAATTATAGATTGTTTAGGACATTTTAACTGTTATGTTGAATCTTTGGAATAATTTGTATTCAAGAAGAAATCAGGATGAACACAGAGGGACACCAAATTCATGTTTAAGTCTCTTTACTAACTGTACTACAAACCAACCAGGACTGGTGGAGCTACTCCCTTAAAGTCTAATTCTGTTGCTATGATTATCAGTGAACTGAGTTGCTACAGCACCAAAATGCACAGTGTATTTCTACCCCCATACAAAAATTCCTCTTAAATAGAATAATCATTGAATTAAGGAATGGGTGTAGAATGCATCATTTCCTGGCTAAACTTCAGAGATTATTCTGCCCCATAAACATGGCTTAGCCCCTAGCTAGAGATACGGCGGTTGAAGCAGCCTTCTCTCTCTAGGTGGGTTATGGCAGACTTCTGGTGTTCTTGAAGTATAAGATGTTATTGGTGCAGGTCTAACAATGGGCTCAGGACTCACAGCTCAAACAGGCGAGGAACCTGTATTTGCTGCAAAGGGGGGCAGAAAAAGACGAGTCAGGAATGGGTGACTCTTGACTCGATCTTTTCTCTCCTGTAATGGTGAGTTCGGGATGTTCACCTGGAGATGTGTCCTTGGGACATATATAACCTGGAAACAAACTGGTCTGCTTTCCACATGCAAGCAAGACCATCTGCCATCTGAACAGTGTAGGAAACAGGTCCTGCCTAGGCAGTAATTGTAACAGAGAGACATTTAGCTACAAAAAACAGTTCCCAGTTAGGCTAGGCTGTCAAAGACTAAAAGTTCAGTCTTTCACTCTATATGCACATCTGACGACTCATTTTGATGTTAATGCTGCACAATTTTTAAAGATCTGGAAGGTTTCTACAAGTGCTCAGCTGTCGTCCCATCATTAAGAAAGCCAGAGACACTTCAGCTGCAGCCAGTGGCGTCTCTAGCACTGAGCACACAGGGCTCATGCCCTGAGTCTCAGCACCAGTGCCCTGGATCTCCCGGAGACCAGAGACCCAGCCGCCGCTGGCCCAACGCAACCTCCCTCTGGTGGCTGCCCAGGGCCATCCCTTGGGTGGGGGAGGGAGCCAGGGCCAATTGGCCTATGTGGGCCTCCCCCCTGGCCAATCCCTCCCGGGGGTGGGGCAGGTCGGGGCAGGCTGGCTTGTAGCTGGGGTCTGTCAAGGCTTTTTCCCCACTCTGGCACTCTGAGTGCAGAAGGTGGGGGCCCGCAACAGGCTAGAAAAGCCACTGGCCTTAAAGCCTGCTCTTAAAAGTCTCCAAGGCCTCCAATTCCTGGCCTTGGAGTGGTATCACTGCCACCACCCAAATGCAAAAAAAAACCTCTTGAGACCCAGGAAGGCGCACTTGGGAATTCCTCCCTGTGAGGTACTTGCAATCCTCTTTATTCCTCCTTCAGGAAAGTGACTGAACTCCAGCTGCAATATGAGCTGGAACTGGAACAGGGTTCCCTCTAGTAGCTGCCTGTGCAGTCTAAGGCACGGGCACACAAACCTCTTGCCTCTCAGGACACAGAACCAGAACTTGCTTAAAAGGTAAACTCTTTAATCAAAAAGAACAGATGATAAACACAGAGAGTTGCTTCTCTGGGAATTAACTTAGGTAGTTACAGGGTAGTGGGGTGGGGGGTTGGGTTACATGTGCTTAGCACAGAGAAATCCAAAAAACAAGCCAAAAACAAAGAAAATACCCTGACCGCGTCTAAGTAAACATTCCCCGTTCTACCCACGCCTGGTCAGTACCAAACTTAACTTATCTCTGGTAAGGATGTTGCTGGATTCTTCCTCAGGCCCCTCTGGCCTCCTCCTGATCCTTCCAGGAGCTCTGCTGCATCCAAACAGGCCCAGGCCAGGCTGCTGTTACCATTCAAAAAGCTGTGCTTCGTTCCTATTGGCTGTCCTGGGACTCACTGACCAGAGTGTTAACCCCTTCCTCCCCAAGGGTTATTACAGGGTCCTATGGAGCTTTAGCTACATGCCCGCCCCACCCCCTATGCCGGAACGCCCCTGAATCCAGCAAACAGTGGGGCTTGGGATGATAGCCCTATCCCTGGGGATGGCCCTGGCCCTGCCCCCTCTGGCCCCACCCCAAACCTATTTTGGGGGCAGCAATGCCCCTGGTTGTAGCAAGAGGCATCCAGAACTTTCTGAATGGACAAATGTCACCTTGCAGATTTCAGAGCTTGTTTCATTGCCTGCACAAATCATTCAGCTAATTCACTGGTGGATTGATTATATGATGCTGGTGTTACATAGCCCTTTTTTTTTTTTCCCATAATTTTTCCTAACTCCTAAGAAATGAACTCTGGCCATTATTGCTCACAAGTTATTCTGGCAGACCAAAATGACTAAAGAACACATAGATTCTGTATAGTATTTTCAGTGGTAGTGGTCTGCATTTCAGAGACTCCTGGCTATTTATAATGGTCATCTAAAGCAAGGAACATGTGTCTTTCAAATGGGTCAATCAAATCAACATGAAAACTCTGCCACAGGTTTTCTGGCCAATCCCATTTGTGTACAGATGCCAACTGAGGCATGTTTCTCACACTCTGACATGAAATACAAGCTCTTGTCTTCTCTTCAATGGCACTGACCAGGCCAGGCCACCAAAAAAAGCTTTCTGCAATTTCTTTCATGCACATTATTCAAAGAGCGACCTATATATACTGGTTCTAACATTTGTGATCTCAGTAGCAGTGGGATAATGGTGTACATCACCCACAAAAAGTAACCAGAATAGATAACTCCATCCTCTTGGACAAACAGGGAAAGAGGTCAGGTGAGATCTGAGAGTTCCATAGAGATGTTCCATTCATCACTGGGTCTGTAACCTGGGACAGTACTGGATCATGAGATGCCTTCTTTACCTGAGTAACAGTGACAAGTGTGTTCTCTACCTGTTCAAAGTAGAAGATTTCTTCCTGGCCCATACCTTGCTGTTTAACAAAACACTATCTGCATTGCAATTCTCAGTGGACTTCTAATAAGATCTCATAAATGTGTGCAGAAAGCAACAATATCCATCATTGCATATGACTAGCAGCCAAAGATGTAACACCTATATATGGTCCAAAAATTGGTCTCAGAGGTTGATGTTCAATGAGAAGCATCAACTTCCTTCCAGACGTGTACTGGCAAAATTTCTGAAAACTGAAAACAATTCCCAGTGCTTCACATTCCATTTGGGCATAGTTAATTTCTGGTTTGCTTAAGATGCATGGGGCAAAAGCAAGGGATCTCTCTTCTCCTGAAGGCATAAAGGGTGACACGACTGCTTCCACTCTATAAGGTGAGGCATCACAGATCAACTGTAGAGATAAGAATGGAACAAAATGCACCAGAACCTCTGAATTTAGAAATACATGTATAGATTTTGTTAAATGTAACATCACAGGCTTCAGTCCACTTCCAGACATTGTTCTGGCCAAGCAGCTCCTGTAATGGTTTTAAGAATCTTACTAATGGTGGAATCAAATTTTCCATAATAATGCAATAACCCTAAAAAAAGATCAAAACTGGCTAATATTTTTAGGAGGTTGAGTGTCCACAATAGCATTATCTTTTGAAGGACCCTTACGACTGTCAGCAGTATCTAAGATGTGCCCCAAATATTAAGCATAGAACTGGAAGAATTTATATTTGTCTTAGCGGACTTGTAGGCCATACTCCTTCAATTTTTGTAGGGTAGCCTTCTAGTTGTCAAGGTGATCCTCCTCATTCTTTCCAGTGATCAGGATGTTTTCAAGATAACCCTTGATTCCTGGCAAGCAACTCAAGATCTGGTCTATAGCTTTCTGGAACAAAGCTGGAACCGACATTATTTCAAAGGGCAAATGACAGTATCAGTACAGCCCTTCATGCTTCACAATAGTCAGCAGCTCTTGGGACATCTCATCAATGAGCACGTGTAAATACACTTGACTCAGATCAATCTTACTGAACTTTTGTCCACTAGTCAAGCCAGTGAAGACGCCGTTGATAAAAGGAAGAAGGTATTGCTCTGCACGCAATATCAGGTTAAAAGCGACCTTAAAAACCCCACAAATCAGAATGGAATCATTTTTCTTCAATACTGGAATGACTGGGGTTGTCCATTGGCTGTGAGAAACTGGTACTAAGACTCCATTTTTTACCAGGTTTTCCAGGCCTGCTTCAACTTTTGGTCTCATGGCATATGACACATGGCACAGTTCTGGCTTTCAGACAAACATTTTGGTTGGCTGTCAGGTTTAAAGTTTAATTTCACAAGGATTCCCTTCATATTGCCAATGCCCTGTATGAATATAGCAGCACGTTTCTTTAGCCAGCCCTGTTTCTTCTTTGATCATTCAGTGCACTTCGTAAGCCATGACCTTCCCATTAAGGCTGAGTAATTGCTTTCCACCATGAACAGTGGCAATTTAGTAGTCTGTCCTATCCATTGAGCTCCACCTTAACGTCAGTAGGGCCTCAATATGGGTACATCATCTTTGGCGTATGTCTTCAGAACGATTTTCATTGGCTTAAGTGGAAGATGCTTTAACTTCTCCTTACTCAGTGTCTCAGATCAGGGAAAGTTCTGCACTGGTGTCCAGTTCCATGTGCCCAGGTTTACCTTCCAACAGTAGGGTTACCCCAGTATTCATGTTAGCTAACTGCCATGGACAAGACATGGAGTGGCATTTCTTCTGACTTGGTGACACTTTGATCATTCTGAATCTGTTCTACTGTTTTTAGATTTTCCTTTTTGGTCTGGCAGATCACAAACTTCTTTTCCTCCAGTATTTCTTTTCTGCTTGACTCTTTCTTTTGTTTGCAGGCATGCTCAGTGTGTTCCTTTTTGCCCTTGTTGACACAAGTTCTTTATACCAGCATTCCAATGCATGGTGACCCAACTTTCCACAGCAGTAAAACTTCTGGCTCCCCACTGGCTTGCCAGTAGGTTCTTGTGACAGCTTATGCTCCCTGGTTGAAGGAATAGTTTGTTATGCCTCTTTTATAGCCAGTTCCATAGACACACAATATCAATGGCCTTCTGCGAAGTGAACTCAGTTTATATCAATAGTCACCTATGTATTACTTCACTGAGCAGAACACAATCACCTTATTATGCAGGGCATCATTCAACATCTCATTAAATACACAGTATTCAGTAAGTTTCTTCAAAGTTGCTACAAATCGTACAACTGTGTCGCTTGCTTCCTTCTGAGGAACCTATATCTTTCTGCAATCACCAACATTTCTGGAGAAATACGTGCTTCCAGGACTTTCACAATGTTACTGTAAGATTTTATCTCTGGCTTATCAGGTGCACAAAACTGCAACGCATGGTGTAGGTTTTAGCGCCTACAAGACCTTCTTTGACTCTGTAATTTCATTT
This sequence comes from Podocnemis expansa, assembly GCA_007922195.1. Taxonomy (NCBI): domain Eukaryota; kingdom Metazoa; phylum Chordata; order Testudines; family Podocnemididae; genus Podocnemis; species Podocnemis expansa. The sequence continues at coordinate 32,308,098 of ML681991.1, forward strand.
GCAATAACAAAAAGCTGAAAATGTTCAGTTTATGCATGCCGCTGCTCCAGAGTGTCATGATAGGACCCTGGGGTCCTATTAGTGTAGCTAGTGCTGCCCCATCCCTCTTTTCACATCTTATTCACATCTACGGATCATACACACATAATTGCTGATGATCTTCCCTCACTAGCACTGTTTTTTGTTTGGTTTGTTTTTTCCCTCCTCTTGCCCCAGTCTCTGTGCTTCACTTAGCGCAAAACAAAGCAGAGCCTTTTTTAATTTCAGTGTGAACCATCAGTGTCAACAGCCCAGCCAACAGCCCAGCCCTCCTTCAAACAGCAAAATGGTTGTTTTTTCTTACATGGACTTCTACTTTCCTTTTCTTGCCACTGTAGCACAGGTGGTTGGCTTCTGCCCTCATTACCAATCTGTTATAATGAATCTTCGGGATAGTTTGTATTCAAGAAGAAATCAAGATAACAAAAAGAGACAGCAAATCCATGTTTAAGTCTCTTTATTAACTACACTAAAAGCCAAACTGAGCAATCGCCTAATAAGATAGCACTATTTCTCTGTCAAAAAGTGTGCTGGGTTGTTACAGCAACCCAGAAAATAACGTAAGATGCCTAACCACACAACATTAACCCTTTTCTTTCCTCTTGAGACAAGTTGTCTCTCAGATATCACTGCTACAATATTATAGAGCGATGTCAGATTTACATTAAATTTCCTCCCATTCTGTAGGTTCTCTATCTTCAAACCATATGACGAAGTGGTATTTCTCACACAAAACCTCATACAATAAATAAATTTGTTAGTCTTTAAAAGTGTCATGGGAGTCCTTTCTTGTTTTGCTGAACTAGTCTAATATGGCTACCCCTTTGGAAGTTATTAAATTTACTCTCATTACATTCACAAGAAATAACCATGCATAATAGGTGTTAAAACATTCCTAACCTCAAGCGATGTAGCAGCATTTTTTGTTTCGTTTATTTCATTGCCTCTGTGCCAGTGCTCTCAACAGAGATTTTCTACAGGTCTTGGTGTAAAAGGTGCTCTCTCATTTTGCCTCCATCTTGGTTAACTGTATTAGAACCTGACCTGGAATTCTGAGAACACACATTTTCTTTGATTGTTTTGTTGTTAGTAACATATTGTTATGTTTCATTAAACAACAGATCAAAGAGAGACAATTTAGGGTAGGAGAATAAAATTGCTTGACTGCCCATTAATGCCAGGAAATTTTCAATGCTGCAAGTGTTCATTTGTTTTAGTGGCTCTCGTGATCAAACAGAAACATCTCATCTTTCCACAAAATCTCCATATTCAACAAATATATGTTCTATTTGAGTCATTAGATTTCAGAAACAGGCCTCATATAGAAATTTGGAGAACCTGATCTATGCACATTCACAATTACATAAATCAGGCTGTGATAAAACTATTGCTGGATTTTAAAAAAAAGTGATTTATGAAAATGTTCTTGTTTGCTGCAAATTACCTTGTATTTTAGAGCTGGTCACAATTTTTCACAAGAAGCTTTTCCATCAAAGTATTACATTTGTATCAAACAAAACTTTTCTTGAAACTGTTTTGACATGACTAATATCTTCATTTTTTTCACAAAATGTTATGCCATATTTTACCTGTTTAACCTCTTCAAAGTCAGTTTTTACTTACTAAATATGACAGAAAATTTTATGAAAAATTGTAAATTGTGCAAAATAAAGAAGAGTTAGAAGAAATATTAACATTTTGTGTGACAGTTTCTGTTTTACAACAAGCTCTACTTCTTGATAAGTGTAGGAATAGAAATTAGAAGGAAAAAAGATAGTGACAAGACAGCTGGATTTCTTTTTAACTCTTTGCTTTAATTTAAAGAATTAATTCAGGGAAGTGCAATATACTGTGTTACACAGGAGATCAGAATAGACTGATCAGTGGTCTCTTCTGGACTTATAAATTATGAATCTATATTATGGCATCATGAAAATCGAGCTACTTCACACGTCATGTTATTTAAATTTCATTTGTTTCTCCCTAAGTATTAGTTGTTATCAGCTCATGTCTGGAATTATATTTGCTCTGTTGATCAATATGAAATCTCAGAATTTACTGTGGCTTGTGTTTGACTATTGTAAATCATGTTTAGCTGCAGAGCAGAACAGATTGTTTATGTTGCCATAACACTTCCAGCTGTGATTTTTCTGGTCTTACAAACTAAATAGAATTAAGCTTTCTCAGTGCTTACATTGATGGTATTTGGAGAAAAGCTTGTTTCAGAAAAAGATATTGATAAGTCTATCTATCTATCTAAATACACACACACACACACACTTTAGGCAACAGTACTGGACAAGTTTCAGAAGCATAACCATGTTAGTCTAGTTCCACAAAACAAACAAGGAGTCTTGTGTCACTTTTAAAGACTAACACATTTATTTGTCACATGAAGTTATCTGATAAATAAATGTCTTAGTCTTTAAAAGTGACACAGAACTCCTTATTACTTTTGAACAAGCTACTCAGCAAACTGGGACACTGTACTGATGAAGTTTTCCCCCTTGAGTGAATAGGATTTTAATAATTTTAGTATTAGAAAAATTCCAATTTGGCTGTTATATTCCTCACATCCTAAAATGTACTGTGGATTCAAGTGTCCATGATTCTTCTTTACTACTTCTACCAAGAGACTTGGAGGTCTTCAGCTTCTACACAGATGTGAGTGTTACCCCACCTGCCACAGTTGTTGCTGGCTTTTAGTGATAAATTATATGACACCAATACATAACTTTTAAAGAACTGATGGCCTCTTCTTCAAAATTGCTGAACACCCAGTGAGCTGCACTTTTGAGTGCATGGGCCCTTTGAGATCTTTCTGTATGAAGCACACTGCTCTAAACCACTCATCATCATTTTCAAGCTTACCCCAAAAAATCTTTAGCTAGATCCTAAGCTCTGAAGAAGATGGGGGAGGTAATTGTTTTAATCCTCCTGGTTCCAGATCATTTCTACCACTAGTAAAACTTTAGAAGCCTGAACTCTGCATCCCAGGAAGTGGGAGTCTGTGGTAGAAAGCCATGGCAATTTTAGACCAGCCACTTCTCCCCACCGCACCCCATCCCCAAATCCCATGACAAGTGGCAGAATCATCAGGTGATTGTTTGGAGCAGCTTTAAATCTCATTTGTGCCACTGAAACAGCACAAAGGGGACCTAGGAAGGGCCAGGAATCTGGCCCAATGATTTTCTGTTTACACTGTATACATTGTTCTGGCTCTTAAAAGTGTATTAACCCCACACCTCACCTTTAGAACCACCAGTCAAAAAGCTTTTTCTACATTCAATCCAGTCTACAAAAGGCCTCTAAATTACTCTTAGAATTAAGGGTCTAAAGTTCCTAGTGAACTTATACAGCAGTTATAGCTACACCAAATAGTGTCTCTAGCACAGGGTGTCGGACTGAGACATGTCTGCATTTTGCTTGTACTGGCTGCCCTTTATTTCTTTTCAGTGGGAGCCATTCATTTGTAAATTGATTGTGCCTTTATTGTAGAATAGTTTCAAGTGGTCTGGGAAGTATAAATAACCCAGCAAGCAGCATGTTGGAGTACGAAATGCAAAAAGCTGCACCACAAAAACATACTCCCGACATTCAGCAGTCAAATCTTGGCTTCCTTGTTGCACAGATGAAGAAGAATGCAATAGAACACAGGGGTTTCCTGTTGAGTGGGCCTAGAGGAAGAGCAATGCTAGAAACAAAAGCCAATCAATATCCCTAGTTCATTTATTATAAAGCAGACTCCCCTTTCTTAAATAAGTATGAATATTAACTACACAACCACTACTTATTAAAGTGACAATGAACATATGCATATAAATATATATTGCTAATTGTTAGAGATTACTGCTTTTATATATAAGAATTCATGGGTAAAATACAAAGGGATTCACTAATACTTAATTTTTCCATCTGGTAAATATCTAAATCCAGCAGAAATAGGATACAAAACCCAAATGCCACCTGGGGAAAGTTTTTAAGTTTTCACTATGACAAACAGAACCTGGTTAGACATCATGCTGTCAGATGAAGACCATGACATCTTCAGGGTAAAGATAGATTATTAAACTAGATCGAACCATTGGTCAATCAGTACTTATGTCTGGCCCACAACAGTGATAAACACCTGAAGTTCAGAGAAAGTACTGTTGATGTCTCTTTTCATCCAGCTCAAACCAGCTGTTTTGCATGCACAATGACTTCAGTGCAGACTTTCAAAAACATGCATTTAATCATTATTTGTATCAGTATTCCTATTTACAAAGCATTCATCTTTACAAAGTACTTAGATATTCTTTAGTTAACAGGCATTACCTAAGTATGTTGCCATGTCAGGTGATTATAGCACACAATACTGCTATTTTTACAAATTAGTATAAAAGAATATTTGATCCAAATGCATTTCCATGCATGGTAACATTATGAATCGTTCTTTACCAACAATATACACAATCTGGTAGACATCTTCTATCAAATTACATTTAGGAATTTGGATATATTTGCAGTGGATTGATTAGTGAACTTTTATAAATTGTGGTTCTGATTTTTCAGTCACAAGTATAGCTATAGTTAACATTTTAGATAAAAAAACTGAGGAAGAATAAATCAAGAATGATACAAATCATTAAATGTTAAAATTATTTACCAGCACAAAGGTCATACAGTTTTCTGTCATTGCTTAAGTTAGTTTCTCTACTATAGCTTGCAGGAACTTGAACACTACACAAAGATACTTTTACTTTTTTTTTTTTTTTAATCCAAACAACCAATATTCAGTTCATCATTTTGTCTTGTTCTGTTTTGAACATGAATTGTTTGCTTTGTAGCTTAAAGAGAAATGGGCTCTTGCTACAGCAAAACAGATGCATTAAAAAGAAAATCTACGCATTGTGTTGCCAGGAGTAGCTGTGTTTACTGTAACATCTTTATGAACCATATACAATCACATTCACATTATACCTTCACTATCAACCCTCTTCATAATAAATAATAGGTACATATGAATAATATTTGACACAATAGCATTTTTTTCACATGAGCATTTCAAAGTGCTTTGAAAACTTTAAGAATGCCAAGAAACTTACATTGAAATCAGTAGAAAGACACACTGTGGGCAAGATAGGAAATTCAGTAATGGATCAGTGCATACCTCTGAAGTACAGCCACATTTAGGGTGAAGTACAGCATTAGATTCACAGCAAAGAAACAACCAGATTTCCCCCCCCAACACACACACACACACACACACCCCCAAGACCGGAAGTAAAGTGCAACTTCAGAGGGGATTTTAAGAAGGCACAGTGTGAATTCCTAATCTAGATCTTGACCCAGGAATCCAGCATTATCATCTCTACCTTCTGATTTCTAGTGACATTCAGTTTAATGCCCAAATTAAAACACATTAGATTATTGGTTCAGTAACTTGAGAGCAAAAAAAATCTATCTAGCAAATCAATGTTTCCTGTAATGCCTATGCATTTCCCTTTGGTCTCCCATCCAAGCACTTGCCTAGTTTTCTCCTAGTTTGCCATATCTGACAGGAAGCCAGCACAATGTGCACAGCTTCCAGTCATTATTTATTTATTATTATTATTGAGTTCTTTGAATCTTAATTTCTAGCCCAAATTACATGACTAACAGTCATGTTATATAGACTTCATTCCACTTTATGAATTAAGGAATATGACAAGCAAGAGTGGGTTTTATTTTCCCTGTTGAAACTTGTAGTGCAGGTGAATAGAGCAAAACATTATTGATTAACTGTCGGGGGTTCTTCTTAAATGGTCTGCATGTTTAATCAATAAGTTAACATTCAATGTAGTGTGATCCTTGAAGTCCTTATACATTCCTGCTTAATTCAGACCCTGATACCTTTGTGTTTTATTTTCAGCATAATAAACTTGTTACAGCTGAGGTACAAACTCCTGGAACAGGAAAAAAATATCTTTATCTTTGGCCTTTTATAAAAAAGCTAAAAACTAAAGCTGTGCTTCTGGACATACTATATATTTATAGTTTACTACAATCATTTAATCCACAGAAATTAAGCCAACTACTGTCAAGTGACTGAGAATCATGTTCATTTCAATAAATCCAGAGAAAAGCTGGTGAACTGTCAGGAAGAATTCAGTCAAGTGCTAACTTAAGCTATGAAGGAGGAGAGAAAGCTTCAGTTTTAGTGAATTCCCAAAAGTAATATGTGCAACTTTATGTGAAGCAAAATTCTAGGAGAAAAGGTATTTCAGTCCCATGGAGAAATGCTTAAATCTTTACATCAGATTTTAGCCTGTAATCTTCTGTGCACTCTGGCATTTAAGAGGAGATACTGAGAGCTTCCCAAGGGCCAATCTTTGCCTACTTAATGCTCTGGGAAAGCCATGCCATTCTGGTTGTCCTTCCACAGATCACATTGAAAGGTTCTGGTATTGGAATCTTTTTTTTTACTGCAACATGTTTTTCCCTTTGTGGTAGGAAAACAAGTCATGCAAGAGGATGAAAAACTAGAGACAGACATTTCATGTTTCTCTATGTGAGAATGCATAAGTGGAAGCAAAGTCAAGTGCTTTTCAAATAGCAGCTGTAACAAATGTCATAACTCAGCTCCTGAGCAGGGCTATGACCCAAGAGCTATGAGTAGAAGGATGCTCTGGTCGTGTTATGCCACTCACTCTTCCCTGAGTAGGGAGCAGAGCCAGGGAACACAGATATGGCAGGGAACTCTCTACCCCCTACTGTCTCCTGGCTGCTACATCAATATCTTGGGGTCACTGGCCTCCTGTGCTTATTCTAGAGCAATGTTTCACAATCAGGGGCATGAGTATCCCTGGATGTATCCAAGGGTCCTCTCAGTATTTGCCATTTTCACAACAAGCTACATAAAAAGCACCAATGAGGTCAGTACAAAAATTTCACACAGACAATGGCTTGTTCATACAGTTCTAAATATTATATAGTAACACAAGATGAGTATATGCACTGTATTAGATATGTATTTTATGTCATTTATTGATGCATGCAAGGATGTTAATGAGGTTGAAGTTGTCATATTGTGTATGTGACTGATATAACAATAGATTTTTAAAAAGAGGAGCTAGAAGCAGCAGTAGTGATGACAGGAAAAATTGTAAGAAATTGAAAATGACTGGTGGAAAAAAAGCCAGTTCTGCAAGGGATATATTGCTTTTGTATTCACATTTACAAATAGTGATCCACCTCAAGCTATGTGTTTCCTTTGTGTAGAAACTATCAAATAACAGTATGAAGCTAGTGTATTTGCAACAACATTTGAAGACAAAACAGCCTTTGCATGCAGGTAAACCAGTAGAACTCTTTTCAAAGAAAGCTTTTGAGTACCAGACTTGCCAGCTTAAAATGAAAATATTGTTTTATTTTTCCTGTAGACAGAGTATCACCTGCAAAAGTGCAAGTAGTTTTTAAGAGATATGAAACTTGAGGCACACAAGATAAATCAGATTCCTGAAAGGGATACAGGAGTCTGGAAAGACTGAGAGAATGCATGGGTGTCCCTAATTTGTGGGGTGCAGAAGCAGTTTACTGACCTCTTGAACTGTGCTGAGTGCCTCTTGGACACAGCCAAGAATCTGGGTTTGGGAACTGAAATAAGTATGACAGACCCTAGAAGAAATTTAAATGCATCACTGAAGGTGCCATAAAAAGTTCTAAGCTACATCAGCAGAGTCCTTTCTCTGGATGCACTTACTTCCTGCAATTCTGCACTTGTCTTACAATATCTGGACTCTGGACTGTTATGTTTCATTGATCTTTTCAGTTACAAGATGAACATGTACACCTAAATAACTGAAGACCTACAAATTATTGAAGACCTACAAAAATATTTCCAATCCATTTTATATCTGGGGGGGCCTTCTACTTAGGGTAGTTAAATGCAACATAATTCACTGGCTGTCTTTATAATAAGAAAAATACTAATATGTTTTTTCTCTGTCATTTGACTATCACACTTACTATTTCTTATAAAAAAAATCTGTGGGAGAAAAGAATTATGATGTAATGAGACTTGGTCAAATGACACATGCTTTAAAAATGCATGACCTTTCACCTTCAAATGGTAACATGTGATCTTCAATTTAAAAGAGTGGGAAGATGCTTAATGATACCCTTAAGTGTTATGGCTGTTTGCTGTGAGTAAATAGGATGCTATAAAAATAGCTTCAGAAAGTACTAAACTCTTATTTTTCCCCCTTCACATCAAACAAATGGTATTTTTTCCCTCATCCGTCATCTCCACATAGGGGACTTTGACATAAAAGATTTTGTCAGATCACTGTTTAGGAATTGAGTGGGCCTTTTAAAGTACCAAATCACAGCTAAATTGTTTGGACCCAGCTGTGTGTTGTTCCACTCTGTGCTTCTCCCTTGTACAAATATCTATCTTGTCAGCCTCTACCCATCACACAGTGTGGATGGCCTGAACTTGGTCTCAAAATGAAAAACTGAAGGAATTGTTTAAGGGAAGGAACACACAGTATAAATTGGAGCAAACACAATTTACAATAAAAGCAGAAGTGGCTTTTTCTTGTTCCTCTTATAGAGCATGCAAGAAATCTAAAATACACATACACACCTACAACTTCTTTGGTTTTGTTAGAGACTCTTGCTATTGTACAGGGCAATTATTAAATTATCCACAACATATAAGGAGTGCAAGATATCATAGCATCCATACACTACTGAACCTTCTTAGAATAAAGATGTGTCTTGATTAAAATAGCTTCACAATAAGCACTCTACTTCCCTACAAACCAATTTTCACTGAAGTTAAGTCCTGATTATTTATCACCTGATTAGCCCAAAGTCTTCATAGTAACAAGGTTGAACATACCCTTGAGAACTACTTACAAAAAAGGTCTCCTGAAGCACAGTACCAGCGCATTGTAGAGCCCCAAGCCTGCAACAAGAGAGCTCTTCTTTTTCAGTCCTTCCAGGAAGCACAAGTTTGCAGGCAAACCGGAAACTACTGACTTACTCATGAGAATTCAGTTCATTAAGTGTATGGCAATGATGGAAGCAAATCCCACCCAGTCATTTCAAAAGTAGATCACTTACAGCTACAGCAACAATATTATTAAGTTCATTGTTCTTTCCATTTCACAAAGTATGTTACTTAATTTTTTTCTTGTTTGTTTGTTTGGAGCCCCCCCCCCCCATCAACACTGCACTGTTTAGCATGACTTTCAGTAAAAAGAGTGGGTTACACATTAAGAAATGTAAAACGAGTTTTCTGATAACATGCCTAGTAAATTAAATGCCTGATCTAGAGCAAAATTCTATATCCAATAAACCAAAAGGACTAAAGCCTGATTAAAGCTCACTGAAGTCAATAGAAATCTTTCCATCCCCTAGAGCTGAATTTGGATCTGGCATTAAACATCATATATTAGCCTTATATTCCCACAATCTTCATTAATACCCTACTCACTATCAAGAATAATGAAATGGATAGAAAAGCTGTGGATGTTAAATATTGTATTTGAGATGCTGCACGCATTGTGTGACATGATGCATTATTTTATATCACCGACTGTGTTTCAGATCATTTTATATTGTGTTCAACGCACCTAGAAATTGGAAGAATATTACATGATATGACAGAGGATTAGTAATATAATGTAATGTGACTGTTAAAATCTAAGGGAAACAATAATGTTTTCCTGGTCCAGTAACCACTATCATATCAGATTGTAGTTAGCCAATCCAAATTGAATCTGGCACAGAGAGAAGCAGTGTAAAAACCGAAGCATTTCTTGCATCTGTTGTATACACAACCCTGTGGATAATATGGTTAAGATTTTTTTAAAAATAAATACTGCTAAGCTTTTGGAGTGAGAAAAAATCATTTTCCTTTGTTTATTTTCATTTAATCAGGAATACAAATCTGCAATGGATGAAAAATACTTGTTTACTTAGGGCACAGTACTTGGAAAATGAGTCTTTTCTCTTTCTAATTACCAGATGTCCTTAAATAAAACATTCATAGCAATGCTAAAAACAAGTCTTTTAGCAAGAACAGCCCGAGAACACATTTCAGCAAACATACTGCAGTTTATGCAGGGCCACCTGTTACTCTTGGTGCTTCCAAAATCGTCTCCTGGGTACACCTCTTTATATGTCTGTCCAGTAATTACTAAATCAGTTACAATCAAACACGAACTCTAATAACACCTTAATTGACTAGGCTGGATTCCAGACATAGTGTTCAAGCCCAGTTGATTAATACCTCTAACACTATCCGCTGTTCAACTAAATCTCAAACGGAGTCCTCATAGAAAAACTTCACTAATACAATGATGCTGACTTCAAAACCAGAGTTATATTCTTCTGTCAAGTTCCACTTGATACTGGAGAAGCACATGCTAAAGTACTCTGACATTCATGTAAAGCTACATAATAATTTTATTTATGCAAGTGAGTACCAAAGAATGCATAAAACACTGCAAAAAACTGGGAAAATAGAGGTGGTGCTTTGGATGAGAAACTGTAGCATTTGGGGGCAAAATAAAACAGTGCAGCTCAAGAAAAGTGCACAGAAATGTCACTAGTGGTACTAGTGCATAGAAATGGAAGTAATGGGAAAAGTGCATGGACATAGTACTTGGAGATTCTTTTGTTGTATAAGGACAAACCACCAAGCTGCAACAAATGAACTTGCTGCCGCACCATCTACAATCTCAGGAGGAGATGGCAGATGCTATGTAAAATCAGAAGAGAAGGCGTAGACAGCAACTACTAGATGACATGTGTAGCAGTATTTTTGCACATACTGGTAGGTGCACTCTCAGCTACAAGCCACTACAGCAATGAATTCTAAGCACAAAAACAATGAGTTTATATGAAGACTTGTTCCATATTTCCTGGAATGCTCGTTACCACCTTTGCTGAATGAGTACATCATAGATCACATCTATTTCATTGTGGCTCTTGTGGATCTATTGTATTTCTACACGATGCTAAGAGACATCCACCTAGGATATTTACGCAACTGTGGCTGCAGTTTTATGGAGGATCTTATGCACTTTCATCCCTATACTTCAGCAAGTCTTTACTCTGTTATAAGTCATTTATTCATCTCATATATGAAGTTTGGTCCAATTGACATTCTCAAACAGATAATTACACAGCAACAGATCAGAAAATTATAATATTACTTGCTCTGTGTCTTCTGGCTATACTCAGAACTCCCTTTGTATAGCTTTTCCTCCATGTCTTAGAAAGTCCAGTTTTGTATAATTGTTAGACTTCTTCCTCCATAATAGAGGTGATACAGAGAAAATGGATGATTGAAGGCATTGATAATGTTATAGAAAGACTTCTATCTATTTTAAGTCAATAGTAACTGAAAGCCATAAATATCTGTTGGCTGTTCAGTGGCCTATGTGAAACAAGATAGTTTTAAACATTCACAGATATACTAAGGGAAAAAAATGCATCCATCATTAGCAACACTAATCACCAAACTCACTGATCATCTCAACAAAGAGGCTAAGGAATGAAAGAGTACATAGGAAGACTGAATTACCCTCAGACTTAGAAGCAGTCAACACTGGAACAATGGAAGCACAGTGTTGGAGAAGCTTGTGCTATTGTAACCTACATGGTATCTCATCTGTGGATAAATCATATAAATGAAAGGCTGGAAGGGACCTGAAGGGGTGATGTAATTTAGCCCCTCTGCTTAAACCAAACCAAGTACACAGACCACCTCTGACAGGCTTTTTTTAAAATCTGTTCTTAAAAAACCTACAGTGACAAGGATTCCACACCCTCCACTTAAAACATGTTGTAGTACTTAAGCATCATTAAAGTTATGAAAAGATTTATCACCTAACCTACATACCCCTTGTTGTAGATTTTTGTCCTATCTTCAAAGAGACCTCCAAAGTCATCTTTTCTCAAGAATAAATATGCTCAATTTGTTTTGTCCTAAATTTTCTTGTATGTCAGGTTTCTTAAACCTTTTATCATTTGTGTTGCTCTCCTCTGGACTCTCTCCAATTTGTCCACATCTTTCTTAAAGGGTGGCCCTCAAAACTGAACATATGCTTCACTGAGGCCTTGGTAGTGCTGAGAAGACCAGGACAGTTACCTTCTGTGTCTTGCATACAATGCTCTTGTAGATGAGTCCCAAAATGTTAGTAGCCTTTTATGCAGCTGCACTATTTTGTCAACTTATTCAGTTTGGGATTGACAATGGCCCCCAGATCCTCTTCTGAAGTAAAGCTGCCTGGCCAGTTATTCACCATTTTACATTTATGCATTTGATTTTTCCTTCCTAAATGAAGTACCTTGTACTTGCCTTTATTGAACTTCACCTTATTGATTTCACACCAATTCTCCGGTGTGTCAAGCTTATGTTGAATTCTAAGTCTGACCACTAAAGTGCCTACAACTCCTCCTGGTTGGTAAAAAAAACCAAACAAACAAGGAGTCCTGTGGCACTTAAAGACTACAAATATATTTATTTCATGAGCTTTCGCGGGAGAAAATCCCACCTCCTCAGATTTTATGGGCACTGTGAAACTATTAATGCAATTAATAAGTAAAATTAATCCAGGACAGAACATTTGAGAAGGAATCCATTAGGTACACTGTCCCACACTGACATGAACCATTGATAAACTACTCTTTGAGCATGCTCTTTAAACCAACTGTGTATCCACCTTATTGTAAGTTCACCTAGACCACACTTCCCTAGCTTGTTTATGAGAACATCAGATGGGGCTATATTAAAAGCCTCATTAAAATTATAATAAATCATCTTGACTGATTCGTCCCTGTCAATTAGGCTAGCAACCCTATCAAAGAAGGGATTAAGTTGGTCTGGCACAGGGGTCTCAAACATGTGGCCTGTGGGCTGCATGCAGCCCATGGAATACCCGCTTGTGGCCCCTAACAGTCCAGAATTCAGACTTTTTAAGAGCCCCTGGCTGGCTGGGAGCTGGCAGCCGAGACGCAGCTGCCTGACTCCATGGGTCCTGCCCCCAGTACTTCCGGCCAACTGCAGTGCTTCTGGCCACATGTTCCCCCTACCCCATGGGGCCTCGGCTCAGGCAGTCCCACTGCCAGCCAGCCAGGGAGGAGCTGAAGCCTGCAGCTGCCTGTCAGTGGAGGGCAGGCAGAGCCATGCAGGGATGTCTGTTGGGGGTTGGAGCTGCAGGATCCTTCTCCTCTCCCTCTTCCAGCCTCTTACAAGATGCTTGGAGAAGGGATCGTCCCTGCAAGGGACAAGAGCCATCTCAGAATGGCAACTCAGAAACTGCCTCTACCACTTTTAAAAAGTGGCACAGATTGTCTCTGGTTTCGAGCCTCTTGCAAGAGGCTGGAAGAGGGAGAGGGTTCCTGCAGCTTCTTACAAGCAGAAAGTCATCTCCAAGTGGCACTCAGAGGCTGCTCCTGCCACTTGTAAGAAGTAGCATGGACCCTCTTTCATTTCTTCTTTCCTTCTCTTTGTCTTCCTTTCTTTTCCTTCCCTTTCTCTTCCCTTCCTTCTTTCTTTCTCTTTAAAAAAAATACTTAAAAAAAATTAAAAGCTTTCTTAAAATTTCAATTTCAATTAAAATGCATTAATTCCATTTACAATAATTTCAAATTCAATTAGTTTTTAATTTAGTTTTAATTAAATAAACTGATGACTCTGCTGTATGAAGAGGTTTCAGAGGTGTGGCCTTTGGGCTAATATCCTAGCCCTCATGCGGTCCTCATGGTGATTTGAGTTTGAGACTCCTGGTCTGGCATGACAAGTTCTTGACAAGTCCACATAGGCTAGTACTTATTATCCCATTATCGCCTAGATGCTTACAAAATGATGGTTAATTATTTGTCTCAGTACCCTTCTGGGTATCTAAACAAGGCTGACTAATCTATAATTCCTGAATCTTCTAGAGTTCTCCTTTTAGAAATAGGTATATTTGCTCTGCTCCATCCCTCTGGGATTTCACGTATCCTCCACGAATTCTGAAAGACAGCTGCTAAAAAAGGGTTCTCAAACTGGCAGTTGGGACCCCTCAAGGGGTCACAAGGTTATAATGGGTGAGACAGAGAGGCCCAAGATGTCAGCCTGCACACATGCTGGGGTTGTCAAAACCATGCATGGCTGACAGCCAGCGCCCTTCAGAGCTAAATGGCTGCAGAGCAGTCTTTGCTGGCTTGGTGCTCTGAAAACAGTACAAGATCCAGCAGCAGTGCAGAAGTAACGGTGGCATGGTATGGGAGGAGGGATCATCACAGCCTGAAATATTTTCAAAGGTGGTCCCAGAAAAAGAGTTTGAGGACCCTGTGCTGATGGGGGGAATGCACTGGAATGCCGTTCAGGAGCCCAGTATTTTTAGGGGCTCAGCATTTCAGGGCCCCTAAAAATAGAACTTGGAGCCAGAACGCTGTATTCCAGGGCCCACCATTGAAAAATAGCAGGTCCTGGAAGGCAGCATTCTGGTTCCACATTCTATTCTTAGGGGCCCGAATGCTGGGCCCCTAGAAATAGAAGGTCCCAGAGCAGCGTTCTGCTGCGTTCCAGCAGGCAGGGGAAAGGGCAGGGGGCTGGGGCTAGGGGTGTTACTGGGGGCTCAAGCCCTGCCCCAAACCCTTCCTCTGCCTCTCCACCCCTAACCTGGGGCCTACAGCATCAGCCCCAGACACGTCGTCCCCAGGAGCCAGGGCCTACCCGCCCCCACCTCCCCTGCCGCGCTGCCACTGAGCGTAGGTAGGCCAGCTCATGTTGGGGGGGCATTGGGGACAGAGGGCGGAGCAGGAGCTGGGGTCCTAGGGGCCCACCAGCACAGGAGGGGGACCCATCAGAGCAGGAGGGGGGCCCACTGGTGCAGGAGCGTTCCAGGGCCCCCCTGGCTGATGGTTCTAAGATTGCTTCAGCTAGTTCCTTAAGTATCCCAAGGTGAAGGTCATCAGGCTCTGCCAACTTCATACCTACATCTAAGAATTCCTTAACACCCCCCCTTTTTTTTAGCTTGTGTTTCTTCTCCTTTGTTAATACTAAATGTGTGGAGTATCTGATCACAGTTAACCTTTTTTGTGAAAGCTGAAGCAAAACAGATATTAACATCAAGACCACCAAACTGTTTATCACTTATTAGTTCTCCTGATCTGGTAAGTTGAGGACCTACACTTTCCATCATCTTTTGATTCCCCCTAATTTATTTTTCAAAGCCTTCTAATTTTGTTTAAATGTCCTTTGCTAGGTGCAACTCATTTTGTGCCTTAACTTCTCTGTCCCTATATGCTTGCGCTATTCTTTTTTACTCACACTTCGCTGATTTTTGTGTTTCCCTCTTACATTATTATCATCATTATCATTATTAGTATTACCCCCCAGGTCATAAATGAGCTCCTGATGTGTCCATATTGGTTTATTACTAATCTTCCTCTTTCCTTCACATCAGGATAGTTTGTTATTATGCCTTTAATATCGTCTCTTTGAGAAATTGCCAGTTCTTCTGAATTCCTTTTTCCATTTCAGATTTTTTTCCTATTCTCTCTGTTTGATAAGTCTGCTTTTTCAAAGTTTGTTGTCTTTATTGTGCTACTCTCACTCATTCCTTTCCTTAATCATGAAATCTAACATTTCATGACCATTTTCACTCAAACTGCTTTCAGCCTTCAGATTCACAATCGATTCCTCCCTTTCAGTCAGAATCAAGTCTTAACAGGCTGTCCCCCCTGGTTACTTCTACCACCTTCTGATACAAGTTTCTCAATACATTCAAAAAACTTACTGCTTATTTTGAGTTTTGCAATATTACTTTCTCAACAAATGTCTCAGTAGTTAAAATCACCCAGTAAAAGTGGGCGTTGAGTTTTTGATAGTTCTGTTTGTTCTAGAAATGCCTTTTCCACCCCTTCATCCTGGTGTGGTAGTCTATAACAAACCCCCATGGACTTCAATTTCCATAAGTATTAGTCTATAATCCTATATGAGAACTGCATTCCCATGAAAACAAATGCTTTTACTCCTTATCCAGACCAATGCAGCCCATCAACCAAAGTATATATATCCCTACACAACAAAACAGGTCATGTGAAAAAGAGGGTTGAAGTGTGTAAAGACACATATTTCATTTTTAAACAAGTTGATGACGATTATAATCAGTAACTTGTTGTTATTGTTTGCTTTTAAAATTATGAAAAATCACATTATCCAACCGCTCCCATGTTTACTTCCTTGAAATATTTCAATCATGAGTCTAGTGGACAGATATTTGTATTACAGAACTATGCCACACATTACATTTCAGAAGAACTGGCTGTCTCTAGTGTTGAAATACTGCAGGTGTGGCAAGATGATACAAAATAGCTAAAGGCAAAAAATTAAATTAACATCAACAACTGCAACACCACTGACTAATAGTGGAATTATAGTCACACTTCTGCTTGTCTGCTTGGCATGGGCTGGAAGACCCAAGACACTGTGCTGAATCTGTGTCTTTCATTCAGATAGCACATTACACTGACATATGATCTGGACAATCACAGTCCATGGTAACTCATCTGATCCACTGTGACAGTTAAGGAAGCTAATTCTTCTTTAGAAGCCAGTATTAACTGTGACTCACATATTCAAATATAGTTTGAATGAGCAAACTGTTCCATGAAAATTGGCAACAAAAATTATCTTAGAAAAATCTTAGTGTAAAAAAACCTGAGATTTTGATGGCTCAATATGGGATGCTCTCTAACATAGCAGACTTCAAAACATATTTCACTGATACATGCTGAAGTAAGGTGGTATGATTGCTGCCCTCACCCCCCCCCAAAAAAAAAAACCAAAACAAAACCCCCAAAATAGAAAACAACCTCCTAAATTATCATGAATCAAGTAGGCATTTGTTCAACTGGAGCCTAAACAAGAACACAAAGGCTATGTCTACATCAGAAATTTTAGTTCGGACTTGCTAGTCCAAACTAAAGAAGTCCAAGGTTAGTTCAAACTAACCTTGGGCTAGTTTGAACTAACTGTAGCTTTTTAGTTTGAACTAGAATGCATGGCTAGTTTGAACAAATGACTTAGTTCAAATTAAGCCTTAGTTGGGTCTTGCTCGTGCTTAGTTCAAACTCGAACTAAGGAGGCCAGTCCAAACTAACCCTTGATACTAACTAGTTCAGACTAAGCTTTCCCTAGTCCAAACTAAGCAATTTCTTAGTTTGGACTAGGCAAAGCCTACTGTAGTCAAGGGCTAAATTAGTCTGGACTAAGCCTTCTTAGCCTGGACTAATAGGCTAGAGTAGACATAGCCAAAACGGAAACATTAACATGTCAATATCCCAAACAAATGTTATTACAGCTCTCTTTTTATACACACACACACACACACACACACACTCTGCAGCTTATGGTCTACAGGAAAAAGCCACATCGCAAAACAATCATTGTAAACCTTACTTTGGTCAAGATTAAAACAATGGAACTCAAGGCATGCCGGCTTCTCATTTATTTTCATATTGCAAAAAGAAAAATAGACCCACTTTTCCACCATTTATTCCAGAACAATGGATAGAAACCTATTTTTTTAAGAAAAATCAATTTTTCAGTTTCATACCTCTGTAATAAGAAATGCTGTTGCTTCTTTGTGACAATCCATGTAGGTAGATTTTACTGACCAGTTTGAAAAATTGTTTTTGAGTCAACCTTTAAGGAAACATCCAGGAAAATCTGTTAGAAGCAGATGCTCCTCTTTTTGCATGGAACACAAACCATACAGCAAGTTTAACTGCTTAACATAATTATGAACATTTAAGGCCGAGGAAAATACCATATGGCCCATGTAGGGCTATCCTTACCAAGTGCTGGACATATAAATTAACCTGTCTCTCTTCTACCTCCATCCCTAGCATCTGACCGGTAATTGTTTACTTTGACTTCTACCTTGAAACAGGAACAAGTTTACATGTCTGTATATGAAGAGAGATTCAAAGCTCTTGGAACAGTCGAAGGCTTAAAGACACACCGTCAGTCTCATGGTTAAGCCTCAATATTAAGACACAACTTCCCCAAAAGCTGTAGCATCCCCCCCACACACACACCTAGCAGCAAGAACAGAAGAGGGTCACTACAGTCACCCTTATGTCTTTGAGTATGCAAAATATTGCAGATGCTTAAAAAGAGAAGAATTAATTAGTTCTATCCAAGTTAGATAAATACTATATTCTAGAGCAGTAGCTGCCAACTTGTGGCTTGGGGGCCAAAAGTGGCCCATGGCTCCCCTCCTGTTGGCTGCAGAAGGAAGCTGGTGCCTAAAGACTCAGGTGGCACATGTTTCCACGGAGCTAAAAGACCAGTGCAGGCTCCTTGCTGCAGCCAAGGTGTAGGAAGATCAGCAGTCCCCTTCTGAACTGTGTATCAGGGAGCCCAACAATGTGTTCCACCTAGGTCCATAGGCACTGAGGTCCCTGATGGAACCAGAGGGAGGGGAGCACTAGTCTTCCATTCCCCTGGCCTCAGAAGGAAGTCGCTGCCTAGGGACCCAGGTGGAGTGCATAGGGCTACAAGGACACATGCCGTTTCCCTGCTGTAGCCAGGATCAGAGAGGAAGCAGCCTCCTTGTTGACCTCTTTTTGTCTGGCTGCAAGAATATGGAATCTGCTGTAGGAGACTGGTGGCCCTTCAGATTTGTAGAAATTGCACCTGTGGCCCTCAAGCCAAGACAGTTGCGAACCCCAGCTAGAGGAATACACTAAAACAGCACTGCCTACTCAGAAAGGGTGGAGACGTTAGGCTGGTATAACTAGGTCACAGAGACGTATAAATTTTTCACACCCCAATATAGAGCTGTTGTGTAAACTAGAGCTAAGTGTTCAGCTTTTTAGCCCAAACAATATTAAGGCTTCAGTCCTGCAATTTGTTCTGTGTGGAGCCCCATATATTTTAAAACCTTATTTATAAAAAGCAACACAAACTGTTTTCTTGCAAAATAAACAAAGAGTCCTGTGGCACTTAAAAACTAATAAATTGATTTATTGCATCAGCTTCATGAGAGAAAATCCCACTTCATTCATAAAGGCTCCCTATACCTACGTAGCAATAGGTTCATATGATTGCAAAAGTATAAATTTAACAGAGCAATCCATGCAGCAGCTCACACACCATGATATAACATGATTCTGTTTTGCTCTCATTGCAGACAGAGGCAATGGGGCATAGGAGTAATGTGAGAGCAGGAGTCATGAACTTCCCAATTTGTAGCTTTTTTTTTTTTTAAACTAATAACCCAGTTTGTGGCTTTGGACAAATTCTTTATGCTCTCTGCCTGAGAATCATTGCCACAAACAGCTGAATAATTTGTTCCAAAAATATTTGGACAGTTTTTCATAAAAACAACTATTCATAAATATACATTTCATCCAACTCTACTAATAATATTTACCTACCTACCTCTCAGGGTTGTTGTCAGTATTAATCAGTTAATGGTTTCTGCAATGCTCTGAAAAAATAGAGGCCTATTATAATGACACAGTCATAGTTAATACATGACGCTATTGCACTTAGATGAAAAACATCTTCATAAAGGATACCCTCTGCAACAGAGCAGGCAAGCCATTTGTGCAGCATTTCAATGACAACAAAAATGTTATAATTAGACATTTTCTTTTGCTTTCAATGCTCATTATACAGTCACCTAAATTCATTTTCTTTTTCATTTAAAAGAATCAGAATGATTACCCAGGAGAGAAAAAGGGAGAGAGAGGGGAGGAGAATATTATAGTATGCTATGTGGCCTGTCACATCACTTCTCAGCCACCATGTAGCTCCCTGCAAAATGTGCATTATATTGTCAGTGACTCAGGCACTCAGAACATTCCAGCTGTGAACAGACACCCAGCCTTTTAATGTGTAACAAAAGGGGTATTGCTCTGTTACGTATCTGATTTTAGCACAAGACTACTATATGCCCTTCAGTAACACCCAGTTGTCAAGCTCAAGTGATTCTGCACAAGTCTCTCGTTTTTCTTTTTGAATACTCCGTACATTATCATTGTGTTGCTGATTCAGTAGGTGATCTACAGACAACTGGTGCACCACCCACATTTTTTTAAAACATTTTGTTTATGAATCAGACCCATAATCACTCTAAACACTTGGAAACAAATGAAGCCTTCTCAGACTGATTAAATTGGCTGAATGCTTTGAACATGTGACTCTGGCAGATCTAATCATCCCAGGATAGTAGGCGAGTTAATCATGCAAATGTTTTTAGATATTTCAATTTGCAAAGCTGTGTTGTACGGCCTACAGTTTCCCAAAATATTTGCTGAAGTTTATTTCCTTATAATTCACCAAAATGTGACAGTTGAAGTGACTGGGAATTAAGAGAATCTATTAACTAGTGATACACCAAGCCTCATACAACACTAATACAGTAACAATGTTTGTATTCGAAGAACATATCACATGTCACAGCATTCATTCAGAACCCAACACACACAGATTCCTAAATCTATATCCGAGTCATTCTCATACTGATTTCCTTAAAATATTAATCCTTTCATGACAATGGATGGAATCTGTCACAGTGTATCACAGTAACATTCACCAATCTTCAAAGTGTCTGACGAAGTGGGATTTACTCCCATGAAAGCTCATGCAATAAATAAATTTGTTAGCCTTTAAGTACCACAGGACTCCTTGTCTGTTTTACTGAACAAGACTATCAAAGCTGCCACTTTGGAACTAATCTTTAAGTGACACCATCAAGTCTGATTTATCCCCAAAGGTAGATTTTATAAGATTTAGAGCAACTTAGAACAAAAACAAACAAGCAAGCAATCCATGATACCTCTTCACATTTCCAAAAGAAATTAAGCAAACATTCTCCATTGTGTTATCAAGTCACACTTTATAACAATTTGCTCGTGCTTGAGACCTGATAGAGTGAAAGAAAATGCCTAGTCTGTTTGCATTGTCTAAATTGAGAAAACATGCATGTAAAATAAGTGAGGTGCAGCATAAATGTAAGAAGAAAATATTACAATTCAGTCAGTTCCAATAATCTTCAGCCAAACCATATCCAAACAGTACACACTCACTTCACACAGTTTGAGTTGGTCCCACTTATTCCAAGGGAGAGATGAACACATTCCATCTTTAACCCTCCTTGAAATGATCTGGGACAACGCTAGGGAAGCACTCTCATGGAATATCGCTTCTCATCCCCCTTTTCTCCAAACCCAATTCTCACAAGTCCTTCTTCAAGAGAGAGCATGTTAGGCCAATTTAAGCAAATACACCATCATTGACAGGTAGAATAATTATGATAAAGTAATTTCAGCTTTAGGAAGTGTTCCTTGTTTTGAACAGAATCGCATCTTCCCTCTTCCCCTCCACCAGATTTCCTGGACTCTTATGAAAGAGCACCATCTTTTGATACTTCAGTTTATCATTTTCTTTAAAACAGCTAACTAGTCCAACTGTACTTTCAGGGCTTGATGGCCAGTTATTCACACTGGGGTGGGAGGGAACAGATGAAAGAAAAATGGTGAGGAAAGATAGGCCGAGGAAAAAGAATTACAAGCCAGAAATACATACTTAAAAACAAAACATGCTGTAGGAGAAGAAAAAAGAAAAAAATGACAAAGCTAGGGGCCAGTATGTAGGTAGTTTGTGGTAGACATGGCATAAAGTAATGCAGGTGGGGAGGGGCAGGAGGGAGTGAGCATATGAGCTGGCAAACAAACAAGCAGCATCATTCTATACGGTTATAACCAAGAAGTGAAGTGGGACTTCTAATATGGTAGCCAATTAGTTTTCTACAACTAATGAGAATTGTAACCAGCATTTAGGTCTTAGAAATGAAGGTCCCAGAGCCAATCTGGTGCTCTCTGTCCCTATTTTCTGTGGTCAGTGAGGCCCTGCTTCAATTACTTTAAGGTTATGATGAAAAAATGATTCCAACAGAAGTCTAGAGAGATCTTCTTAATATGCCTTTATGATGTGATATTATGATAGCAATTCAATTTCATTGCAGGTCTAATGAGACCCAGTTACAATGTCAAAATGAAAGGAAATTATATCAATCAAGTTATACTACCCTGAGGAAAAAAAACCTAAAGAAATTAACCCCATTAAAAACTACTTTAAAACAACATTAAGATTTAGTGAACTCAGAATTGCTTTGCTTTTCTTAGTTTTGTTCTTCAGGTAAAATCTTAAACTATTAGCCCCAAAGCTAAACTCTGCAGTGACTCATAGTATGCTATTGACATCAGTGGAGTTGCTCGAGGTGTAAGCAAGCACAAAGTAAAGAGTAAACATTGCAAAGCTTACCTTTCTATTTAGGGACCCTGCAACACTACAATCATGCTTATTTCAATGACAGAACCAAAGCATGCAAATAAAATAGACCAGCTTTTGTGTGCCAATATAGAACATCATTCATAATCAGCACTGACTGGAGCAAATTCTTCCCTCATTTACATTGGTGTGGCCCCCTGATGCTCACAGAAAGGGACTGAACCTAAGTTTTAAAAAGAGTCTATGCATGAATACACCAGAAAGGGCCTTTATGATCCCATAGGTAGACCTTCTGCCACAGGTTTTCACCCTGTGCTTTTTCCACTGAACATCAAAACTGCTGTTTTTTCCAGAACACTTGTTTTAGAAAGATACTTAATTTTACGAAAGCACAGCACCTCAGAGGATGAAGCCATCAAAGCCATAGGACAGATTTTTAAATGGTTCTGTTATCTGCAAGGCATGGCTGAAACTGCAGTTCAAAGGGAGTGTTGCTTTTCTCTGATTCTAGGGCCTGTTCCACAGGCTGAACCCAAAGGAGAAAATATGCTAAACAAGAAAGGGAATATGATGTCACTTAGCATTTATGGTCCCTCAGGGGAGTCCTTGTGAGACATCCACAAGAGCTGTGTAGACAAATCAGATATACTCTCCTTGTTTTATTGTACAAGTGAGAGAAAGATAGATATAGATTTTTCTTTTCCTATTATGCTAGTGGGATAATGCCATTTATTATAGCATAAATGAACACCATGATCTTAATTTCTTGATTTAGGCTCTTTCCTGGAACTTGTACCACCGAGCTCCTGAAGTTTGTACTACTGAACCTAAATATATCCTGGTGAATTCTGTTTGCGTGTGAGAGTGAGGAATGTATGTGCAGGGCATTAAAGGTTGCTAGCATAAACTGTCAAAGGAAGTGAAGACATCAACTGCCATCCTGACTCTGAAGGCCAAAAAAAATGCATATCAACAACCTTAAAATACAGAAGGATCACTCTAGGAATGGACAAAGTATAGAAACGAGAAACTAGTCACGTGTGCAGTTACGTGTGATTAACAACTATTCTTCGAAGCAGCATGAGACAGCAAGGTCCAGAGACTCACAAGCATCAACAATTATAAAAAATTGAGTAAGAACATGGAAACTCCAGTATTGTTTGCAATTATCAAGGAGTATAGGATGATGACTGACATGGCCTGGCTCTCCTTCATGCTCAGCTTAATTGGCTATCAGGCTAATTCACAGACTGGTAACTATATTCTACCAGTTTGCAGAACTCTGGGGCTTGAGTGTCTATGTGAATGCAATAGCTTTTAAAATTCTTTTTATTTACAATAAACATGGTGTATTACTTTGTCCTCTGAATAAGATTGTGCAAGTCTTTCTTTTATAACATCCTGAGATTTAGCAACTTTTTATCACACAGAGGCTGGATCTTAGAGAATGTAGTTCTATGCATTTTACCCAAGAAGCTTAAGATATTCTACAAATTCCTGTCCTCAGTGGGTTCAGACAAATACAAGTAAAAGTGTGGCTTCAACTCATAGACTCTTAGGTCAGAAGGGACCAACACAATCATCTAGTCCAACCTCTGGCACAATATAGACCACAAAACCTCACCCACCCACTCCTGTAATAAACCTCTAACCTTCTTTGACATGACTGTTTCAATGGCAAAACCAGTTATATTGTGGCTAAGTTTTAGAGCTATCTGACAGCTTGGAAAAATCAACATCTGAATATAGGAATGTACAATTTATATATTATGCAAAATTAATCTGAACACATTTCTATCCTTGAAAAAAGTATAAAATTAATCTGTACTCACAGCTGTAAAAACAATTATTCGAAATATGAAAATACAATAGCAACAAAAATGATGGGAAGTTATTGGGATTCCTAAGATGCTATAGCTCTGAGAAGTCAATATGAACTATTTGAAATTAAGATTTCATCATGGTTGTTTTAAGGAAAAGCCACAGAGAGGTCACGCTCATTAAGCAAAAATACATGAAATCCCACGACCTGTCTATAAATTTTACTAAAAATAATGGGGATGGGGGCTGATAGGGGTGAGAGGGATGACAGAGAAGGGATGAGACCCTAAGCCTTTCTGCAGCAGGTCACAGATGATGGCTTCAGGGCTGGGAGCTCAAAATTCCAGGGTCCTCCCACCACCCACAATGGCTGACAGCTCCATGCCCAGGAGATCTGGGGCTCCCCCATGGCAGTTTGAAGCTCTGTAACTGGGAAATGTAAATAGGCCCTGCTGCCTGCAGTGGCTGGGAGAGCCAGACCACCATCAGTTGAAAGCTCCTTCCCTGCCACTTGGGACTGAGGAAGAAAATATCACAGAGGTCTTTGGAAGTTACAGAATCCATGACCTTCATGACATAATCTTATCTTTAATTTATACTAAGACGCATCTGTACAAATGACAGTGAAATACTACTCCCATTGCAGTAAGTAGCAAAACTCTCATTGACTTCAGCAGGGCCATAATTTCTCCTTCTTTCACCTCTGAATTTGGTCCATTGGATCTGGATCTAACAGAGGTTATGTTAATGTAGAGAGACAGTCTTAAATTATACCAGCATAGAGTATTTTAGATGAATTGAGGATTTCTCAGCACAGTAAGATTCTCTGATATACTTACTCCTGATTAACTCCTTAGATGTTCTTATTCCAAAACTAGCAGCTACCCAAGCTGTTGCATAGGTGTGGCTGTGGGGGGCACATAATCTACCATCTGTGAAGTCTCCTTCCTAAAAATCAATTAAATTATTGCATGCTGTAGGTATGGGGACAAAAAAAAAAAAAAGGGACAGCACTAGGCCAAATTCCAGGGGTGAGGTGGTGAGTTGAGCCCAGGCTTTGAGCACAAATTGTCTTCTGTGGGATTCCTGGGTTGGGCTGAAAGGCCATGTACTAAACACAAGCAATAAGCAGTAATCTTGTGCTTATCATACAGCAACCCCCTGGCTTTGGAGTTGGGTTGGGGGGGGGGGGGGAGAAAAGGCTGAAGCTGAGCAGGCGTTACCATAGTAATGACATTATGACACAGACAAGTAATCTCCATTTTCCTCTTGCCACCAGGCAAAAAGTGAATGTGGCAAAATGTGTGTTATCTCCTGTTATCTTCTCTTTCCCAAGCTTGTTAGAGAAAAGTTGTGATTCTCCCTCTTCCCCTCCTTTCTTGCAGACTGTTTGTAGAAGAATTTGTAGTCATTTCTGTTACAAAGATAATACATTTCAAGGGAAAGCACCTGCACTCTTTAAGTTAAAGCTATAAATAACAACAGGATGGGTATAATTATATTTCACCCATAGTGAATATTCATAGTATAACAATTAATAGTACAAAATAAGGGTTTAGGGGACTTGTAGATAGAGCAGATCCATATTATTTTGGACAAGAACATGTGAAGTAGTTAACTGGGGTTCTCTTCACTGGGCTTGAGGTGAGGGGAATGACTGGTCTACATATTATAACAGAACAAATCATTCCTTATGACTCCACCGAATGTGGGATCTTCTCTCTCTCTCTCAAGTCTGCGACATGTGCAAAACAACAGCAGATTAAAAGGGCTGAATGGTTGAGTACTTCTGACATAACAGTGGTCTAGAACTTGGGGCATGGCCTAGGTACATGCCTTACTGTTGCAGGGGTGTGACTGCTAAAGGCAACATGGTTGAAAAAATAAAAATGGAAAAGTAGAAGACCACAAATCCCACTGACAGTTGAATCTGGTGATATTCTAAACAAACTCGTTCTCAGCATGATTGTAGTTGTTTCCGTTGTTTCACACCGACTCCACTGACATAATAGGCTTCCTTATAAGAAAGAGTACCTTATTATGCTTAGATGAAGATAATTCCATATAAGGCACTCATTTAAATATAGGAGCATCCACACTGAGTTAGTGAAGAATAGTTAATTTACTTTGAATGCCCACCTATCTCATTTTGTACTAATTTTCATGTGTAGACAAGCCTTTAGACTAATCTCTGCATATGCTACAGTGTGAGTAAGAGCAATAGGTCTAAACCTTTAAAATCAAAACAGGAATTAGCTATAACACCAAACTGAATACTTCAATTAAGAGAAGAGGGCACTAAAGGTCTAATACAATGCTCTGAAGTGATTGGGAGACTTTCCCATTATGGTTACAGGCTCAGCAGGTCTCAAATCCAGAAAGCAAAGTTTGCTAGTGCACTTGATAATTGTTAGAGTAGCCTTCATTATGTATGTCTCTAACATTCTGTGTAAGAGTATACTTCAAGAAATTCTGAAAATATTCCAAAGCCTGTATTAATTAGTATTTTTCACTCTTAAGCGGCCTTGTTATAGCAGTGTACATTTAGAGTGGACCAGACCTCAGATCTCTTGTGACTTCAACAACATCTACCAAGTATGCTATCAAATGCCTAGTGAAAAAAATATTCAAGATATTTATATTTCAAAATTTATATTAATTTTTGTTGCATTCCCCTCCCAAATTGGATGAGGTTTGAGGTCCAGTAGCAACAAATACTGAGTGCCACAGGTAGCAGAAAAGACAAATTTATTGACTAACAGACCTAGTTAAACAACCATCTATTAAATCATACCAGTGAAAGTACCGAAATTAGAATGAAAGCAAGAAGTACACAGCTTACTCCCCTTTCCAGCCATTGGGAACCCCAAGCAACGGGGGGGGGGGGGGGGGGGCAGGGGGGTTTCAGCAGGGAAGTGTGTTGCCTGAGGCACTTCTGCACAAGATCCTTTGGTGAAGTCCAATTAGGTTTGGGACAGGACCTATTGTTAAAGGCCCTTACTCACAGGGAGGAGTGATCAGGCCCTCTCCTAGTCACAGAGACTGCTGCTGATGGGTGTTGATTGCTGCTATCAAAAATCTAACAGCTACTTAACCACTATAACGTCAACCAATTATTACTTAAACATTTTGTTTACGACCTAGTATGGCAGTGGGAAAATGCATTTGGGGGGACCCCACCACCCACTAACGCTCCACCATCACAAACTCTTCTGTTTGCCTTACAATCTTCCAACATGAAAAATACATTAGAATTTAATTAAATGCATCTAAATGCAGATGTGTATTTATGTACCTTATTTTAAGAGGTCCCTGATTATTTCATCAAACATTCCCTTTGCCCAGTTCCAGTCTGATCTTGCTCATTATGAGAACAAGTTTAGTGTTGCCCCATTTTAAAGTTCTGATACCACTGAAAAATCCTTTAAATGCAGCAAGTGTCCTCTTAAAAAAAAAAGTTTCTACACATTGCCTCTGATAGATATCTTAAACGACTTAACTACAGAACTACCACTTCTCTGAGAAGGTTACAGACATTCTTCAGCACCAGGAAGTACAATATATTTCACTAAGTTTGAGCTTGCTTATATGATCTCTACTTTCCAAAAATCACTAGATGGCCTGAAAAGGTTGGGTTTTGGAACTTAGCCTGGGCACTTCAGTGAAACAGCAGAGAAATATTGAAAAGAAAGGACAGATAAATAGCAGCTAAAGATGTACAATGCTCTCACTTTTTAATTTATCTTTTCAAACACCCCAAGTTTCATGACATCTCATGAAAAGTTTCCAAAATGTAAAAATCTCATTGATTTTTTCCTAATTTTGCCCTTGCACTTGTAAGACTGGTGATTAGTGTTCCCAGCACCTTTTGCATCTCCTGGAAAAGTCTTAAGGAAAGCTTAGAACACTGGAAAACCTTCTTGCACCTTCTTCGCTGGTCTGTGGTATGTGTCATATATACAAGATGCTCCTTACAATGGAAAGGCATCTCTCCACTACACTATTGTTATGAGCAGCTTGCAGTGCTGTTTCCAACTTCAGTAAACTTTTTGTTTCTATTATTAGTGTTTGAGGTACTGTAGTGCTTAGAGGCCAAGGCTCCATTGTAGTAGGAACTGTTCAAACATAGATCAAAGAGACAGGCCTTGCCTTTACAATAAGGTCCCTTAAGCATTTTTGTTGGTGGTGGTCTCTTAGGACCCATGTTTGAGCCTAGAAGTAGTAGCCTTTCATATTTGTTTTGTGCTAGGATGGACTTTAATAACAGGAGAAAGAGTTTTCCAAAAGAATTTTGTTTGTATGAAGTGCCGCCTCATAGAGCTGTTGGAGGAGAAAATACGAGGATTGGAGATGCAGATGGCAAGTATGGTTGAGTTTAGAAGGGGGTTTGAACAGTTGATGGAGCAGAGGACTGGAGACAAAAATTCAGACCTGCAGATGGAAACAGGAGCAACCACTTCCAAGGAGAGACTGCTAGGTGAGGAAAGTGAGCAGTGGAAACACGCGACTGTGAGAAGGTGGCAGAGAAAAAGACCAGCTAGCGAAGGTGAAATAGAACTCAGTAACAAGTTTGCTGAATTAGCAAATGAACGAGTCCAGCAGGTGAACACTGAAGGTGGGAGCATGAGGAAGAAGAGGAGAGCAGCTAGTCCCATTCAAAAGGGATTTGAGCCTCTGGAGATAAATAAGAGCCCAGGGAGCATTCAGGAGCAGATGCAGACGATTGTGAACAGCAGCTGTAGACATCATGACTCCTGGACAGAGAGAACTGTGGATAGACTGGAGAAGCACACTGTTTCCAGGAAAAGGCAAGTGTATGTGACTGGGGATTCTCTGCTGAGGAGGACAGACAGGCCTATAAGTAGAAGTGACCCTGAGAAGAGGAGGGCGTGCTGCTTGCCTGGAGCTAAGGTACATGATGTGGATCTGAGGCTGAAGAGGATCCTCATGGGAGCAGGAAAGTATCCTCTGATTGTCCTTCATGTGAGCACAAATGATATAGATAGATTCTCATTAGAATATATCAAAGGAGACTATACCAGGCTGGGGAGGACTCTCAAGGAGCTGGAGGCTCAGGTAATCTTTAGTGGGATTCTGCCTGTCCCTAGAGGAGGACAACACAGCTGTGAGGAGATTCTGGCAGTTAATAGATGGCTCAGGCAGTGGTGTTAGAAGGAGGGCTTTGGGATGCATGGGTACTGGGAGGCGTTCATGGACAGAAGATTGTTTGCCAGGGATGGACTTCACCTGAGTAGGGAGGGAAACAGACTTCTGGGAGGGAGGCTAGCTCAACTGATTAAGAGAGCTTTAAACTAAGGAGTGTGGGGAGATGGTTGGGAGATGCTCGGACAATCTCTACACCTGATACTAGCATTGAGAGGCAGGAAACTGAATTCAGAAAAAGACAAAGATGTGGGAGGCAGTATAGATGCTAGAAAGGAGGGAAGCACAAATACTGCTCTGATGGGGGATGTTGGCAGCAGTAAAAAAAGGCCATATCGGGTACAGAATGTAGCAAAGCCAAGCAGCAAAAGCTAAAATGTTTATATACCAATGCAAGAAGCCTAGGTAATAAAATGGAGGAACTGGAACTACTGGTAGAGGAATTGAAACCGGATATTATAGGGATAACAGAAACATGGTGGAATAGTAGTCACGACTGGGGTACAGGCATTAAAGGCTATGTGCTCTTTAGGAAAGACAGATATAATAGAAAAGGTGGTGGTGTGGCATTGTATATCAATGATGCAATAGAATGCAAAGAGATTCAGAGTGATGAAATTAGCAGGATAGAATCTATCTGGCTCAAAATCACATTGGAGAAGAAAGCTACTAGAGTTTCTCCTGGATTAGTGCTTGGGGTGTGTTACAGACTGCCGGGATCTGATTTGGACATGGATAGAGAACTCTTTAAGGAAGTAAACACTACTGGGAACTGTGTGATTATGGGAGATTTTAACTTCCCAGATATAGACGAGGATATGTGCTAGCAGCAATAAAAGGGCCCAGATTTTCTTGGAGGTGATAGCAGATGAATTTCTCCATCAAGCGGTTTCCAAACCAACTAGAGGAGACGTGATCTTAGATTTGGTATTAGTCAGTAGTGAGGACCTCATAGAGGAATTAGTTGTAGGGGACAACCTAGGTTCTAGTGATCAGGAACTAATCCAATTTAAACTGAATGGAAGGGTAAACAAAAATAAATCTGTGGCCAGAGTCTTTGACTTCAAAAGGGCTACCTTCAAAAAATTAAGGGAATTAGCTAGGGAAGTGGACTGGACCAAAGAATTCATGGATATGAACACTGAGGATGCTTGGAACTGCTTCAAGACAAAGCTGCAGGAACTATCTGAAGCCTGCATTCCAAAGAAAGAGGAAAAAATTTTCAGACATGGGTTCTAAACCAAGCTGGATGAATGTACATCTAAAACAGGTGATTAGCCTACAGGGAGTGGAAGTTGGGAGGGATAGGAAAGGAGGACTATCTTTTAGAGGTCAGAGCATATATGGATCAAGTGAGGAAGGCCAAAATCCAAGCAGAGTTAGACCTTGCAAAGGGAATCAAAACCAATAGTAAAAGGCTCTTCAGCCATATAAATAGAAAGAAAACACAGAAAGAGGAGGTTGGACCACTATACACTGAAGATGGGGTAGAGATAAAGGATAACCTAGGCATGGCTGAATATCAAAATAAGTACTTTGCCTCTGTCTTTAATGAGGGTGATGGTGAGATTGGGGACAGAGGTAGGGCAGCTAATGGGAATGAAAATGTAGAAGTGGAAATTACCATATCTGAGGTGGAAGCCAAGCTTCAGCATCTTAATGGAACTAAATCAGGGGGTCCAGATAATCTTCATCCAAGAATATTGAAGGAACTTATACATGAAATTGCCAGCCTTTTATCAAGGATTTTTGAAGCGTCGGTGAACACAGGGGTTGTACCTTATGACTGGAGAATTGCTAATGTGGTCCCTATTTTCAAGAAAAGGAGTAAAAGTGATCCAGGTAACTACAGGCCTGTTAGTTTGACCTCAGCAGTATGCCAGGTCTTGGAGAAAGATTTGAAGGAGAAAGTACTTAAGGATATTGAGAGAAATGGTAACTGTGATAAAATACAACACAGCTTTACAAAAGGTAGATCATGCCTGACCTACCTGATCTTTTTTTTTGAGACAATAACAGATTTTTTGGATAAAGGGAATGTGGTGGACCTAATTTACTTAGATTTCAGCAAGGCATTTGAGATAGTTCCACACAGGGAATTATTAGTTAAATTGGGGAAGATGGAGATTAATATGAAAATAGAAAGGTGGATAAAGAACTGGTTACAGCGTAGATTACAGAGGGTCATAGTGAAAGGTGAACTGTCTAGCTGGATGGAGGTTACTAGTGGAGTTCCCCAAGGATTGGTCCTGGGACCCATCTTATTCAACCTTTTCGTTACTGACCTTGGCACAAAAAGTGGGAATGTGCTAATTAAGTTTGCAGACGACACCAAGCTGAGAGGTACTGCCAATACGGAGGAGGATGAAGATAGCATTCAGAATGATTTGGATGACCTTGTAAGGTGAAGCATTAGAAATAGGATGAAATTCAGCAATGGGAAGTGCAAGCTCATGCACTTAGGGACAAACAACAGGAATTTTTGTTATAAATTGGGAATGCATCAGCTGGAAGTGACAGAGGAGGAGAAGGACCTGGGCGTACTGGTTGATCACAGAATGACAACGAGTAGCCAATGTGATGTGGCAGTGAAAAAAGCTAATGCGGTCCTAGGGTGCATCAGAAGGGGTATTTCCAGTAGAGACAGGGAAGTGTTAGTACCGTTATACAAGGCGCTGGTGTGACCTCACTTGCAATATTGTGTACAGTTCTGGCCACTCATGTTTAAGAAAGATGAAGTCAAACTGGAACAGGTGCAAAGAAGGGCTACAAGGATGATTCATGGAATGGAAAATCTTTCCTATGAGAGACGACTTAAGAGCTTGGTTTGTTTAGTCTTCTGAAAAGAAGGCTGAGAGGAGATATGATTGCTCTTTATAAATACATTAGAAGGATAAATACAAGGGAGGGAGAAGAATTATTTGAATACAGCGCCAATGTGGACACAAGGACAAATGGATACAAACTGTCCTTCAGAAAATTTAGGCTTGAAATTAGATGCAGACTCCTAACCATCAGAGGAGTAAAGTTCTGGAATAGTCTACCAAGGGAAGTGGTGGGGGCAAAAACCTTAGGTGCCTTCAAAACCAAGCTTGGTAAGTTTATGGAGGGAATGATATGATGGACAGTGTAGCTTGGCCATTGTCTGTCTTTTACTACTGTGCTGGGCATGATAGTGACCCGGGAAAGGGCATTTGATCGAGTGGATTCTGAGTTATTACAGAGAAGTTCTTCTTTACTGGCTGTTGTGGACTTGCCCTTGTGCTCAGGGTTTAACTGATCGCAATATTTGGGGTTGGGATGGAATTTTCCCCCAGAGCAGATTGACTTGGATGCTGGGTTTTTTTTGCCTTCCTCTGTAGCATTGGGCCTGGCTCACTTGCTGGTTAATTCTCTGTATTAAAGTCTTTAAATCATGATTTGAGGACTTTAATAGTTCAGTTATGGGTTTGAGGTTCACTGTAGGAGTGGGTCGTTGAGCTTGTGTGGACTGCACTGTGCAGGAGGTCAGATTAGATAATCATATTGGTCCCTTCTGACCTTAGAGTCTATGGGTGTGTTCACACAGCATTCTTATTTCGAAACAACGAGGTTGTTTCAAAATAAGAATTGCCATGGCCACACGACGCACGGCCATTTTGAAACAAGCAAACTCCTTGTTTCGAAATGGCAGCTGTTCTTTTGAAATGGCTTAAACCTAGTTTCCCTTCAAAACAGCATTGTTTCGAAATGGCTCGTTTTGAAACAACGCCAGTGGGACATGCTGTTTCGAAACAATGGCTGTTTTGAAACAGCATTTGACCCTTCCTCCCAGGCTGCTAAGCACCCTGGGAGGAATGGCTGCCCCCTCAGCACCCTGGCCAGGGAACCCTGAGGGGTGTCTCCTGGCCAGCAGAGGGGGACTGCTGGCACCGGCAGAAAGCAGCACAGCCAGGCACCGCACCCCGCCGGTGCCTGCAAAGGGGGACTGCAGGCACCCGCAGGGTGAAGCACAGCCGTGCCTCACCCCGCGGGTGTCTGCAGGGGGCTGCAGGCTTAAGCCTGCGGGGTGAGGTGCGTGGCTGCGCTTCACCCGGCGCGTGCCTGAAGCCCCTGCAGACACCCATAGGGTGAGGCATGGATGCACTTCACCCTGCGGGTGCCTGCAGTCCCCTCCCCAAGTGAAATAGCATGTCCACACTGTGGACCTGCTATTTTGCTCCCTTATTTCCAAGACACCTTTTTTGTCTTTGGAAATAAGGTGTTTCGAAATAACCCTTTATTCTGAAACAAGCCCTCTGTGTGTGAACATAGCCTATGAGTCTAAAAGAAAAAAAAAAGTGACTTTGGCTGTAGAGAGAAATCTAATTCCAGGCCTAATTTTATGAGATGCCAAGTGCCTTGACTCAGCCACGATTGCAGGCATGCAGAATCTTTTGGGAGGTTCTCAGCAGATTGCAGGATCAAGAACTAGGCAAGTACTTTATCTGGGATGGAGTTGTGCTCTATTTCTCAGGCAGGTTAACAGTTAAAATATTTCTTCATTGAAGACTCTACTATGCCCATGAGAGAGCTTCTTTCATTGGCAGCATGGTTAATTCACCTCTGTGAGAGGAGTAGCTACTGTCATGGGAGAAGCTCTTCCTTCAACCTAGCTGTCTCTACATTGGAAGTTAGATCAGAATAAATTCAGTGCTCCAGAGTGTGCATTTTTCACACTGAGTGACATAGTTATTCCATCATAAGCTTACTGTGTAGATCCAGTCTCAGACCTCATGCGACTTCATAACAAAAATGTATCAAACATCTACTGAAAAAAACAGCAAGGCTATGTCCGTTGAAACTGCCATCAAAAGACAGTGATAATGACATTGAGACGTTAACTTTATGTATTAGAAGAAAGATGACTTATTCTATCCAGCTCATCATGCGAGACAATCTCTAATCAGCAGGAGGATTAGTGAATACACCCTGAGCAATGCCCAGTATCATTCCAGAGTTAATGCTTAATGCTGGAAATCCAATGCAGAATAAGGTAAATCATCAAAGGAATCCTCTAGAGTAAGCAAATATTCATCAACATAGATATAAAAATAACAGTAGCTAGCCAGGAAGCAGACTCAGATCCCATTGCTACACCAGAACAAGGAAGAGAAAATTTTAGTCCAAGGACATCTGTAATAGTTTTGTCAGTTGGCTCCATGTACCTTAACATGAACTGTAGCTTTCACAGTTTGACACAATGACAGAAAGAGGATTCAGTAGAAAGAAACTACTGCTGGTTTCCTATGGCCTTGCCTGCAGCTATTTGAACTATAGAAACAAAACATTATAACCTTCTTACCAGAGATGTAGTTATACTGATGTAAAGCTGCCTCATAGCAGTATAGCTATTCCCTCTTAGGGAAGGCGAATAAGCTACTCAATGTATAAGGTACTTCTATCCCAAAATAATTAAGTCAACACTAGAAATTTTACTGATTCAACTATTTCAGTAAGGGGGGGGGGTGTCACTTTCCTAAGCAAAATAGCTATACCAGTATAAAGAGATGTGAGTACACATGGCCCACATAAAGCAACCACACACATATCTCAGACATACAAGCATCTTTCTTTGAATCTAGCATTTTGACTTGATTTGCAAATGGCAAACCTTCTGATGGGAGTCTAACCATTTTCAGCAAGGGTTCTTATAACCATTTTTGGCCAGGACCCAGATTAATTTGGGGGTCCATTTTGAGACTCATGGGTCAGTTTTGAATTAATAATGTATTTACTTTTTCGATTTATTAAAGAGAATCATGGCAACTCACCCTAAACAGCATGGCAACCCATTTTCTGGGTTGTGACCCATAGGTTAAGAAGCCTTGATTGATAAGGTGAGGCATGCATGACTTTTTTTTTTTTAATGCAGATGCAATGTATTGCAGTTGCACAACATAAACAATATTTCAGAAGAAAATAGACCCTTGGTCTGTGCATAGGAACTCTAATCTGCTGTACTTAATGTAAATTATATAAGCATACATCAAATTTTCTTCATTCTGTGTTTCACTCCATTTTTGGAAGCTTTTCAAGATATTATTGCATAGACTAGAAAAAGAAAAGTATCACCTTGCTGCAGTTATGAACTTCAATCATATTTATTGATTGTTCAGACATTTATTTAGTGGGTATTTATAAATATTAATAAAGATGGTACTAGAATCAGGTCTTTATACAAGAAAAACAAATAACCAGTATAATGAATCTGAATGAAATTAGACATCAGCAATATCTTTGTAACTCAAGATAGAATCAGAAGAGTTGAAAAAGTTGGTTGAATAGTTTGACAAGTGTATGAAAGGTACTCACTGAATCCTTTCCTGACTCAAAGAAAGCATGGTTTCACCAAGCTCAGAAACACTGTATTCTATCAAAAGGGGTTCTTTACTGGACTGTATCTCTTCTATGGCAATGATTCCAGAAGAGGGCCAGATTGTTAAAGGGATTTAGGCATCTATACATGCAGTTAAAATTAATGTTAATTAGGTCCTGGCAGCTATGAAAATCCTTTGAGGCACATCAATACCTTAAGCACAAGTTTAAACTCATTCTCTCTCATTGACAGCACATAATTGTGTGCCTAACATTACATATACTACAGAATAGTTATGTTCTGCTGAATCTGGTCCTATCTTTGTACAATCCCCAATTCAATGAAGCCCCATCTCTCCTCGAGTGTTTCAGCACTCCCACGATATTATTACTGCTAGCATCAAATACTTACAAGTATTACAAGACCAGATAACCACATAGCTAAATCCATCAGTTTCATGTGAGATCCAGTCACTTACAACATTTTTTATTGCCATTTTTGGCACATATGACCCTTAACCTCTGATCAAACCCAGGGAGTGGCAGAAGGATATCCAAAGCTATCATGATATTTATGAAGGAGAAACATGCCACATACTTCTAAGCATAGTTATTGACTTCCCATAGCTAATATCTTCATCAGCTAAGTGCCCTAACCCCCTGTCCCCCAACCCCACTATTAGATCATCTGACACAACTAGGACCTGAAAGTCAAGCAGCATACATTGGATGTGACTGGAATCTTGTCTTCCCTGTGTGTTCTTCATGTTACCATGATAGTGACACTGGAATATGACAGTGACACTCACCTCTTAGCTCTAATGAGCACATAACACTGTTTTAAAATAGTTATTTTAACAATTTATATGCACTGTGTTTACATTTTTGTCTCACTGGTAAATCAATTTACACAATATGATGATAATAGAAAAACATGATTTGAAAATAATTATAGGCAATTTGGCCCAGCTGTTCTATTTCTAAAAAAAATTGCATTTCAGTTCTATAATATTTTTATATTTTTCTTCCAGCAAAATGGTTATGCAATCATACCTCCAAAGCTAGGTTTTTTTAATAACTTCAAGTTTTGTGATAACTGCACAGTGTGCATATTCACAGATGTTGGCCCAATTTTCAAAAAGAAGTCTCCTTCTCAGCCCTTTGTGGAGCTTCATGTTGGGGTAAGCATTATACTTAAGCCAAAGGGCAAGGAGTCGCCAGTTCCCTTTGTGGTACAAGACTTTAGTCAGTTTCACTTTAGCTTGTCCCCCTTTCCCAGTTATTCCTGGCACTCTCATCCCAGTTTGGAGGGTTCAGCAGATCAGAATTCTCTTGTCGATATCTGCCTTATTATGAGGGATGCAGTAATATTTATATATGCTGGTTCTGTTCTTGGAGCTCATCCCAATTAGTTGAGGAAAAAGAGGACCACTGCCCCATCACTCTGCAAGCGGTGTGGTCCTGGACCCTTAAAGAGACAGGAGCAGGATTTCTTCCAAACAGTACTTATTTTCTGGAGCATTTCCTGTCTCCCAGTGCTTCCATGGCCTTTTTAAAAGGGGTAGCCATGTTAATCTAGTAAAGCAAAAAAAGCAAGGAGTCTTGTGGCACTTAAAGACTAACAGATTTATTTATTGCATGAGCTCTCATGGGAGAAAATCCCACTTTGTTAGATGTTATGAAGAGGGGGAACTTACAGAATGGGATGAGAATAAAAGCAGGGGAGCGTAAGACATGGCGTCAGGTCATACTGCAACAGCAAATCAGAGCACCTGTAAGGATTCAAACCCCAGAGAGCAGCACACAGAGGGAGGGTGAAGCCAAGCCACCTGTTATAATGTGAAAAGAATCCATAGTCACGATTCAGCCTTGCTTTCACACAATCTAATCTGCATGTTATTTGAATTTCAGCTGTTTCTCTTTGAAGTCTTGATGTCTCATTGATTTTCTTGAGGACCGTCATTAACAAATCATCAAGGGAGTGATTAGGAAGATGGAAATACAGTACTCAGCAACTGGTATTTTTGTGTGCGTTATTTCTGATGTCAGTTTTGTGCGCATTTATTCTTCTGCATAAGGACTGTCCTGTTTGTCCAATGTATAAGGCGTGGGGGCATTTCCGGCACATGATGGGGCCTTTTTTGGGTACCCCACAGTCAACTACTACAGGAAAGGCCCCAAAAAAGAAAACAATAGGACGCCACTGGTCACCACATACAATCCTCAAGTCAGACCTCTACAACAGATCATTAAGGACCTACAGCCTCTTTTAAAAGGTGACCCCTCACACTCTCACTCTCTCTAGCCTTGGGAGACAGACCTCTCCTCACCTACAGACAACCCCCAAACCTTAAACAGATACTCACCAGCAACTGCAGCCCTAACAACAGAAACATTCAAGCAGCCACATATTGCTGCAACAAACCACGGTGCCAACTTTGTCCACATATCTGCACTAAAGACACCATCATAGGATCAATCAAGCCAGCTACTCCATCAAAGGGTTCTTGCTTATCCACTAATGTGATTTATGCCATCATGTGCAGAATAAATGCAGAAGAATAAATGGGCACAAAACTGACATTGGAAATATAACTAACACACACACACACACACACACACAAGTTGCCGAGCATTTCCATCTTCCTAATCACCCCCTTGATGATTTGTTAATGACGGTCCTCAAGAAAATCAATGAGACATCAAGACTTCAAAGAGAAACAGCTGAAATTCAAATAATATGCAGATTAGATTGTGTGAAAGCAGGGCTGAATCATGACTATGGATTCTTTTCACATTATAATAGGTGGTTTGGCTTCACCCTCCCTCTGTGTGCTGCTCCCTGGGGTTTGAATCCTTACAGATGCTCTGATTTGCTGTTGCAGTATGACCTGATGCCATGTCTTATGTTCCCCTGCATTTATTCTCATCTCATTCTGCAAGTTCCCCCTCTTCATAGCATGCAACGAAGTGGCATTTTCTCCCACGAAAATTCAAGCGATAAATAAATCTGTTAGTCTTTAAGTGCCACAAGATTCCTTGTTGGTTCCCCCCCCCCACATGGTCTTTGTTCATCTTGCCTCCCAAATCTTAAAGGAGACGCACCACAGAGATGGGCAGACCTCCATGTACCTTTAAAGGGGCAGATCAGTCCTTTGCAAAGGACACCAAATTCATCAGTACTTCATTCAAAAAAGAATCTCATGAAGGGACTTTTTTGAAACATTGCTTTTTGTTCTCTTAGAACAATCTAGACTGTTTTTCCTGTGATTTTAAGCCTTAACCTGTTTCCATTTTAGACTTGCACTAGCCAACCCAGCCTTCAGTTTTGGCTCCTATAACACAAGGAAGATAGAATTGTAGTTGAAAAGCACCAAAAGACACCAGTCTGCCATCCGAGAACAGAGTTAGGAAATAAAAATTCTTTCAAATGAACTATCTGAGCTAAGAGATTTTCTGCTCCTCATCTATAGACCTTCAGCTCACTCAATAAAATTAACACTAATCAAATCATTTATTCCTTGTTAGGATTCCCTAAACATCCATGTCTTATGTCAAAATTAAGGTAAATAATGCAATATAAGATTTTAGAGCAGTTTCTTGGACTTGAGCTAATGCCTTATGAGGGTTTCATTGACACTGCTAAATCACTGTACTTTAGCTGGTGTTAATTGATAGCTGAAAACATTTATGTATTACTTGACAAAGGATGAACAGAAGGATTAAAATGTACTTGGAACACATATGCAAGCTTAGTACTATGTCTGCCAGCTTTGTGATGTTTTGAGTCCTACAAAAGCAAAGAAATTCAAATCTCAGATTTAAGAGCTTTCATTCTTTGCTTATTTCATTCAGTTGTGCTTATATCTCACAAGAATAGGTTATTTCACATGTTAGCTGTACAACCACAGGAGATCATAAATATTGAGTGGTGAAGACTTTTTTTTTTATAGTATTTATATTTAATTATACTAAAAACAAACAAATCCTCCGTATTAGCATTGAATTGGATGTCCTATTTTTTTCTCTCCTGATTCTATTTGACCTGCAAAGACCTGTTACAGCTGTGCCACAGGTAAGACCTAAATATTCTTTATTACATGTTGCTGAAATAAAGCACCAAAGTACTGATTTTTCAGGAGATTGGCTTCTGCCTGTTCCAGTGGTATGATCTGTTGTTGATCAATGCCAGATATCATACTCTGCTCTGGGTGGCAGTAACTAGAATGGAAAGATACCATAAATTCTATGGCAGTTTGTCTGGAATTTTTCAACAGAAAGTTTTTCCACCAAAAAGTATCAAAAGTGTAATGTTTTATGGAAGCATGTCAATTTTGATGAGTTTCCATTTTAAAATTTTGATTTTTGGTAATGCTGAACAATTCTGTTTCCACGTTTCACTGTAAAGCAACTCTTCATTATAGAATTTTCTGTATTTTAAATAATAAAAGAATATTTCAATTTTATTAAAACAAAGTATTTCAAAACAATGTGAAATGGATTTTCCCCACAATCTTTCATTTCCTACAAAAAATGGAGTTTATTTTCATCCCATTTTCTAATGGAAATGATGTTCAAATTTGCAGAATTTCCTCTGAAACAGAAAATGTGTTTCCCACTCTAACAACAGCTGAAGTATAATGCTCTTAGAATATTTTCTGGAACAACTAAGATCCATTTTCTTTCAAGAAAGGGAAAGGAGGTAGTTACCCCACAAAAGTACTTTGCATTTGAGGGTAATAACATGACTACCCTCCTGCATGAAAAAGTCTTCTTGCAGACCAAATTAACTCAACAGTTGAAAGTAAAAGGAATGGGAGATACATGCAAGTGAGAACATGCATCAGACCTCTGAGCCTGAAAATAGCTACTCTCATGTTTGCGTTTTGTTGAACTGAAGTGATAAAATAGTATTCAAACGATTTATCCTAATCAGTTCACTTGCAAGAAGTTATCTGCCCATCACCAGACCCATAATCTCATGCTGCATGTAGACTCATTCTTGGTTAACTCCTGGAGCAAGCCCAGCTCCATATGAAAAGTGTTTAGTCCTTTCTTCACAGTCAGAAATATAGATTGGTATCTATCACATCCAAGTGAAATGAAAAAGTTACAAGTTGAGAGATTCCCCCTACAGTGTGCAGTACAGTACTTTATCATCATGAACTATCTAGCTAAAAGATGACTAGCATTGAACAAACCTTCAAACCATGTTTTGATGTGAGCCATAAGTATCAGTAAATGTAACTGAAATTACTACTGAAAGAATTATAACTAGTTTAATGAGATCCAAAATAAAAACAGGAACACAAAGAGGAAAATAAATTAGCATTCTGACTTGACATTGGTCCTATGAAAAGCCATAATTCCTAGGTTTTCTTCTTCTATAAATAAAATTTGCTAAGAAACAGAGCTTTAAATAAATCAATAGTAAATCCTCCCTCCTCACCAAAATGTGGGTTTTTTTGGTGCTCCAAAATTAGTTGTGAACTCTGGTCAACTTCAGCCAATAGTTTGAAGTTCTTTAACAAAAATATTTTGACCATTTCAAAATGAAACATGTACTTCTCATTTTGAAATTTAAAATATTACTTTTTTTCTTTTGTCAGCTACTGCCCATCTATTTTTGCCTTATTCCTTCAGTTAGAGTCAATTCCTATTGCTTGTAGCCCAACAGTCTTGTGACTGAGGGTGCACTGTCACTCTCACCACATTCAAGGACAGTCAGACCTGTGCAAGGTAGAGCCTACAGTGGCTTCTCAGCTGGGATACATGGACTCCAAGAAGAGAAGAGAACTCATACAAACATGCTCCACTTGGTTTGCCCTCCTCTGAGTCTCACAGAAGGACCCAAGCACAGCAGTTACTTCTTGAAAAAAGACTCAGTGGCACAGAGTGAGAAAAGGACCCAATTATCAGAGGTGGGGCTTAGGTAGGAACAGTCCAAGCAGGAACTGTGTGTTGCTAGTAGTTCTTTTTTCCTCTCTCCTCCAATTTTGTGTGTCTAAAAGAGTGTTAGTGTGAGATGACAAATGCAGGAGGGAGGCAGGAATCAGTAATGACCCTTCTTTGAGTGCTG
Organism: Podocnemis expansa; assembly: GCA_007922195.1. Taxonomy (NCBI): domain Eukaryota; kingdom Metazoa; phylum Chordata; order Testudines; family Podocnemididae; genus Podocnemis; species Podocnemis expansa. The sequence continues at coordinate 32,349,812 of ML681991.1, forward strand.
TTGGGAGAATTTTGGCTCTCCTCCGTAAGGAGCCTCTTAGCTCTGAAATGTTTTTCAAGTAAGCAGATGGTAAGTGTTGAGGTCAGGAAGTGGATAATCATGTAATCTTTCAGGTTTTATTTCAGCCACACAGATCCCACCTCTGTGCAGGAGCACAGAGGAAGAGTATCTCCATCTGACATCACTTCCTGGTGAGCTCTGCTGATACATGACAGAGGAAAAGCAGTTCTTCAGCAGGACTGGGTGACCATTAGGTGGCTCAGCCACCTTTGTCAAGGTGAACCTTCATCAGAATACCATCAGAACTCAGTGGGCATAAATCCCAGTTGGGCTGGGGACAGCAGTGCTGTACCAGGACTCCACAGCCACAGAGCATTTGAGTCAACATTTAATCTATTAGTTTATGTGGATGTAAACTCCTACTAATATTAAAATTACAAATGGGTTGGAGAACCAACTTACAGATCTGTTGTTCCTTATCCTAATGGTTCAAATGCTCGGCAAAATAACTTCAAAAACAGACATTAGCATTCAACTCCAGAGCTAGAATTCATATGCAAACTTGACATTATCAGTCTGAGTCTGAACAGGGACTGGCAGTGGCTCTCTCATTACAAAAAGTAGTATTCCCTCTTTAAACATTTCACCTTCTAATCAACTCTTGTGAATGGGTCACATCCACACTGCTTGAACTGACTTCATTTCTAACCACATAATAATGTGACCCACCCTTCCTTGCATGTGCATATACACCTTACAAACTAGTTTTCACTGAATGCATCTGAGGAAGTTGGTAATAGCCCCCAACAGTTTATACTCAAATAAATTCAGGGTGCCACAGGACTCCTTATTTCTTTTGCTGAAGCAGATTAACAGGGCTACCCCCTGGAACTTTTCAGTCATGGGAAAAATGCCTAGAAAAAGCAGGTTTTATAAAAGCCTTCTGTTTCTGTAAAGCAGCCCAAATTATGCAATAGCATCCGCAATAAGGGAACGTTAGCCTTTTATGGTTCCTATAGTGTAACTCTGTCTACATGGACCAAGCATGGTTTGGGCAGATATGTTAAGAAAGTTTGCAAACCCAGATGTTAATGCATTAGAGACAGGAAATGTTTGTATTGGGGGAGAATTTGTGGGATGAAAGACGACAGTGTTCATTGATTAGCTAAATTTCTCTATACTCTCTCTCTCTCTCTCACACATACACATGCATGCATAAAGACACTTTGTTGAGGCCAAACTGACCTTTTGCTTAAACTTAAAAGGACTAAATTTCTTAAGATTTTACTGTGTCAGATACAAACATTTATTTTCCTCCTAAATGGGTTCCCAGAGTTCTACTCATGTCTTTTTTGTGCAGCTGATATTCACACTTCTTACTGACGAACAAGTCCATATACTTAGAATGACTGATATCCCACCAATAAATTATTTTGCCCCTGAAAAATACTAATACCTTCTGTTTCTGCTACCATTGTGGATTTACAGCATCAGAAATTAACTGTAAGAGTATATCGGAAATAGGAGTTCATGATGAGACTTTTATTATTAAAAGCAATCCTACCCTCACAAGTTCCCTGGCAACCAGGGCCATAGAGGTGGTTGCCTAGGGTGCCAACAATTAGGGGGTGCCAAGGGCTGGGCTGGGGGGGCGGGTCAGCAAGCCTATCCCACCCTATTCTGCTCCCTGCCAGTGGCCCAGAGGGGGGCACCAAAATCAGCGTTGGCCTAGGGCACCAAAAAACTTTGGGCTGGCCCTACTGGCACCAGCATTGTTCCTGAAGTACTTAACTACATGAAAGGACCCAATCCTGAAAGACAATTGTAATGGAAACAGACAATGCTCAGCACTTGCCAAGAATGGATTTAATGGGTGAAATCTTGGCCCCACTGCAGTCAGTGGGAGTTTTGTCACTGTCTTCAGTAGCATTAAGATTTCATCTGAAACCCCACATTTCACATTTTGGGAGATTCTAGTCATGTTTAGTTAGATTATTGCACAGCTGCTGAAATGAAATAGAAAATCTCTACTTAAAATAATAGGAAATAAAGTTGGAGTGTAGAAATAATTGTACCATAACTATGCTAGAAGAAGAGGGGCTAAGTGAGGCTAATGCACAACGGACAATGTTCAGAGTATTTATGCAGCATTTTCAAGCAGCAAGCGACTATCTATGCTTGACATCTATAACTGAAAATGGATAGGTGATGCCCGTATGGTATGTCATCTCATTATATGTCCCACAAATGATGACATTTCTATACTTGACAGATCCTACCCTTGAATCACTGATGTTTGACTTCTCCTGCCTTGCATTTTTATTATTTCTCCCTGCCCTAATTATTTCTTACCTTTAAGTTCTCCAATGACTTTAATTTCTCCCACCTAGCATTTTTATTATTTCTCACCGCCCTAATTATTTCTTACCTCTAAGTTCTGCTTTGGACTTTAATTTAGCTCTCCCTAGGTACATGAGCTTAAAAATATATCCTCACAACTGAAGCTGCTTGCAAGGTAGCTTTTCTCTAAGATCTTAAAGCAATAAGTTTCTGATCGCACAACATGCTGAATTAAAGACTGCCTTCAACAACACTGCATAGTGTATTATTGCAAAAGCAGTGTAGCTTTTTCTAGTGAAATTGTGAACTATGGTGACTCAGTCACAAACCTGAGGTCTGATCCTGGACATGCTGTGCACCTCCAGTTTCCATTGGTGGCCATGAGAGTTTGCATGTGCTCCAGCAACTGATATACACTCGCAGAATGAAGCACCACGCCCACTGTAAATTGGTTTCTCTTCACTTCCACTTGCCAGAAGAATGTCCAGTTCCACACATGTGGACAAGCAGAGAAGATCATGCAGGGAAACATATTTCTTAATCCAAAATAGCAGAGAAATGATTCTACAAAAATGGCAAGACTAAAAGCAGGAATTTGGTCCATGGATTTATGAGCTGTTTCCTGGTTACATATCTCATGAACTTAAGAGAAAGAGCAAACTTCCTGTCTAATGAATTATGAAACATGAAAATAAAGATTATGGGTATAATTCTCATTTACATTGTGATTTGTCATAACAAAGACTTAGCGTACATGAAAAAAAGACCCTGTGCATTATTTTTTCTATGGTACTTAAAAAGCTCTCAGCAAGTGATAGCTTCTCTCTGGAGGTCAGAAATTAGCGAGGGTGGGGGCATCACTGGTGCTGGGCACAGGGGGCAGGTGCCCCAAGTCCCAGCGCCAGCACCCTGAGTGCCCTGTGGCAGTGGCAGCTTAATCCAGCCCAAGCCAGGGATCGAGGGCCAGGCTGTCTGCGGTGTGAATGCCTTACCTAGCCCCGTCTCTGGGTAGGGATCGTGGGCTGGGCTGCTGGCTGGCGCCTTCAGAAGCCAGATCCGGGCCCTGACTGGGAGAGGGAGAAATCAGCTGGACTTAGCTCAGTCAGGTGCATGCAGTGCAGGAGTTTGCATTCACCTCTCTCCCTTGGAAAACTGGATTCAAAACTTGCCACAAGTGAAAATGAGTAGTGGTGTACCACAAAACTTTGTACCTAATATTAGCGAAAGTGTTTTCTGCTTGTGAAAGACAGGACCAGTATGACAAACAAGGAGTCCTGTGGCACTTAAAGACTAACAAATTTAATTATTGCATGAACTTTCATGGGAGAAAAATCCCACTTCGTCAAATGCTTTGAAGATGGGGAACTTGCAGAATGGGAGAAAACAAATGCAGGGGAGTGTTAGTCATGGGATCAGGTCACCCTGTAACAACAAATCAAAGCCATTGTTAAGATTCAAACACTGGGGAATATCATATAGGGGAAGATGAGGTCAAATCACCTGTTATAATGAGAGAAAAATCTGAAGTCTCTATTAAGCCCTGAAGCAATGCAATCAAATTTACAAATCAATTTGATCTCTGCAACTTTGCTTTGAAACTTTGATCTGGTATTAGTCAGTCTGAGTACTGCAATTAGTAAATCATCAATGGAGTGGTCAGGAAGACTGAAATGCTCACCTGCTGGTTTTAGAATATTGTGATTTCTGATGTCAGATCTGTGTCCCTTTGAAACTTAGGAGCAGCATGGAGATTGCAGGCCAAGAACAAAGGTTGCTGGGATAACTGTGTAGAAAGCAACATTTACCCACAATGTCTGGTGCTAGCCCAGGGCTCTGTGGCCAAATCCAAGTGCTGGTAAAGTCAGTGTCTTTTATGGAAATAGGTAAGACCATTAGTCATTGCAGTTCAATGAGAACTAAATTCATTCAGCAAAGACCTCTCAACTCATTTTTAACCAAAGCTCCAAATTCCAGTTCCAGCATTCATGTCCGTTAGCCAAAGTTTTCATCTTCTATAAATGAATGCAAATGATTTTTAGAACACATGACTGATGAATAGGTTATTTTTACAGTGAAAGATAAAAATGTAAGTAGAGTACTACCCTCTATAATTGTAAATCTTTAGCTTAGTTGAGTACTTCCAAGAAAATAAAAAATTCATGAGACTCCCATGCTTTCTATTAGGTAATTTAAAAATAAATAAGTAAATACAGGTAGAGTTTCTTTTACAGGGAATTAAACAAGATTATAGCTACAAGAGGGAAAACAGTGGAATTCCACTAGTAGTGATAGAGAAACAGCACTGTGATTTATGGATAGTCAAAGATTATCAACAGCCATCTCTTTTATATTTCAAAAGGAAAGCCAAAAATGTTATCAAGTCATTGACACAATGGCAAATTCTGGGATTAATAAAACCCAGATATGCCCAGCTGACAACAAAACTCACATGGCAATGATGTATAACAGTTTTAAAGAAAGGAACACCACATTCATTTTTATAAGTATTCAAGTTCTGGTCGTGAATTGCACAAATCAATTAACAGTGCTTTTCTTAGCCTCACAGAAGCACAGGTAGAATTAAAACATGGCCTATTGGAGACTTTGACAATGAATCTGTCTCCAGAAAGCACAAATATAATCAATAAAGCAAGTTTCCATTTGCACTGAATCACTAAAGTTTCAATAGAATGAGCTCCTGAAATGGACTTTTTGCTTCCTCCCATCTCCCCAATACTAAGAGAGGGCTGAGTCAATATTTCTTCTGTTGTACACTGAAGATTTTGTTTACATCAAATAAGACTGTCTCAGTGAATTACTATGGGAGAAAAATAGTAGCAATATAAAAACCTCAAAAGTGCAGATTTCAAACTTTTGCCCTGCCTATCTTCCAGGAATTATTTCAAGTTTTCAGTGCAAATATTTGTTGTTTATATGCTTAGATCTGAGTAGCTTTCTGTGATTTTTCTTCTCTTCATTTTCAACTGAACACCCACAGACTATCATGATTCACATTGCTGTGTCTGTTTCTGATTTTAGCAAGATAACACTCCTTAGTAATTTTACCTATAAACACTTCAAAAATATTTTAAGTATTGAGCAAATACCTCATTCTTACACCCAATTTTCCCTGAAGTTAGTTTGAAATTTCCTTCTGCAGCTGCATCACCCAGAACCTCCTCTTTCTAGGAACACAGACAGGAATCCAGAAAGCATTTTTGTAACTAGCCAATATGAAACAGTGCTAGTACAGATGAGAAGCCACTGTTTCAACAGTAATAATACAGAATGGCACACACAACCGTGTGATTAAAACAGTTCTACCCAGTGGTTTAAACAGGAACAGTTCACTTCCCTACTGTGGAGATAGCCTATATGTGCATGTAGTTATTCTAGCTCTTTATGAGAGGGCATTAGATATGGGGCTAGATATGGGTCAGTAATGGCATGTGTGGGTTCTTCTATATACACTGCTGAATAAGTGATGCAGCCAAGACTGATTCAGTTACATCCCCTGTGACTTTATAGTTTAATCTGTTCTGCCATTATTGTAGCAGCTTCTGGGGCATGAAATGTAATGAGTAAACTTTTCAGCTTTTCTCTTCTCCTTTCTTTTCCCAAGGATTTTATCTTCACTTCTGCTTAGTCAGGAACCTCTCTGCTAAAAAACTACCCTCTTATCTCACAGGATGTCAGGAAAACTGAAACAATGAAATAATATAAAAATCCATCTTTTTCTCTAAGCCTGTTTTTCCCCCTACAAGACAATGTCAATGAAGAAATTTCTCCTGGTTTTTAATCCCTAGTATTTCAGCTCAGCTTGGTTTGCTTTCTAACAATAACTCTGCCCACCCACAGTCTCTGCATTGTGTATGGGAGCTTTGCTGATCACAGGGGTAAAATTTATTAGTGGATTTGGAAAAATCTGTCTGATTACAAGCCTGTGTTGACTGGAAATGTCTTACAAAAAAACTTGACATTGTTAACTTAGGGAAAGACATTATTCCAAGTAATAAAAAAATTAACCATACCATATATACAATGCATTTCCCAAAGATAATCTTTGAGGTGCTCTCCATCACAAAGCTTTGGTTAACTAAGCATATCCTCTTACCCCTTGCAGTTCAGTGAAAAATGCTTAACTTTCTTAGTAAAATTACACATAAATAGATACACTCCAGAGGAACTTAAATTAACTGACTTGAAACACATCCTTGAGTTCTATCACTAAAGAAGCAGCTGATATAATCAAGCATCTGATTCAGAAAACATTTAATATAAGTGCCTCTTGTGAAAAAAAGTTTATCTCCAAATATTTTCAGTATGTCTCAGGCGCAGTAGTACGATCATAAGAGCAATGAAATAAAACTGCACATTCTGGGACTCTTGAACAAGTTTTCTTGTAGGGTTAAACACACAATTCTACTTACATCCTCTATACCCACTAGGCCAGGGAACAGGTATTCACTAGCATATTGTCAGCACATAAAGTGAACATTTTGATGATTTTTATTAATTGACGTTGTGACCCGGGCCTCCTGGGATAACCACCTGAATATGCAAAGATCAGGGCAA
>ML681991.1:32356736-32418086 GCA_007922195.1 Podocnemis expansa
CATGTATTTTACAAAGATGGCTTGGCCTTTTCAGGCCTAGCATGACAGACGTAATGAATGCTACGGTCTCGCTCAAGTAAACTAATGTTTGGGCTATTTAGAGAAAGTTCTCCTCTGTAAACATTGGGTCTCTTATATCAGTGAACATAGTAAATGTTCACAAAATATTTGCTGCACATTAGGATAGGATAACCAGCCATCACACATCATCCTGATAACAAAGGCTGAATCTTATATGGGCAACTATTAACTCTCCCCCTCTCCTATGCACCCCAATTTTTCACACTTCCTATCTGGTCATGCTACATTAGGATAAGACTGTGCTCCTCAACATACTGACTGGTAACACCTTTTTCAGCTAGATATCCTCCTGTAGATCAACATATTAATCTCAATTTCATATCTCCTCTTGTTGGTGCTAGTGCATGTTTATATGAAAGGATAAGAAATCAGCAAACTGATTTAAACTTCACCTGTCTGTTGAGACAACTGCTGACAAGTGCCCCATTTATCCACCTCAGAAAGGATTTTGAACACTAATCTTTTTTTTAATCTCCAGGCTCCTCGCTGTAACAAAACTAGGGTTGCAATCTGTTGGAAATCAGATTCTTGATGCCAAGAGCCTGGCCATTGTCTTTCTAGGCTGTGCTTGGATGATCTTATCGGGGAAGCTATTGTTTGTCCCACAGCCAAAAGGTAAGTTACATCAATGCATTCACACAGGAAAGTCTTGGAATCCAGTATAGAATAACTTCCCCTACAGTGTTCATACAATTATTAAATGTCATTATTCAGAGCTTAATAAACAGAAATTCTCCATTCACTACAATGGGTTCCTGTGGAGGGATCCACTCATTTTTTGTAAGCACCCCTGCTGGCTCTGTTGTGTATGTGTACACCTGAATTCCCTCTGCACTGCTGCTTGCAGTGATTCCCTACTGGTGGTTAACTTCCCAGGTGGAATGGCTATAGTCCATGTATAAAATTGACTCATTCCATGGAAATCCGTTCTCAGAGCCTATCATTTTACACTCAATAGTCTCTTCAGCTATATCTATGCTGGCCAATTAGTCCGGACTAAGGAGGGTTGGTCTGGACTAATTTGGCCCATGGCCATACTAAGCTTTGACTACTCCAGACTAAGATATTTCTTAGTTTAGTACGAACTACTTAGTACAAATGTTAGTTTGGACTTCCGCGCTTAGTTTGAACTTTAATTCAAACTAAGTGTGGACACGACACGAACTAAGCCTTAGTTGAAATTTCAGAAGCTCAAAACTAACTACATATTCTAGTTTGAACTAAGTGTTAGTTTGAACTAAAAAGCTCTCAGCTAGTTCAAACAAAACTAACTGGGTACTTTTTAGTTCAGACTAAGAATTCTGAACTAATTTTGGCAGGTACAGACATAGCCTTCCTAGAGCCCTCCTGCGCCCACATCAAGCCTAACAGGGGCTATCATAGTACCTTGGGGATTGCCCCTCCTGGGCTAGCTTTCAAAGACTCTCTTAGCCCCTCTGAGGCTTGCTGAAGTATTGTCCCATGGTATGATATGAAAGAGTGCCCCCTAAGTTTCTTCCCTGGAGATTCTTCACTTGGTTCCCCAGCTCAACAGCTGAATTGCTGTTTATAGTTCACCCTCTTCAGACAGGGAAGAGGGCTTACAAAGTTCAACAACTACTAACACTCTTCTGGTTTTTCAGCTCCCCATCTCTGAATTAATCCCTTGCTCAATGTTTTATGCACTCTGACTGCAGCTGGTGGGGAGAGGGGCACAGGACCTGAGCTTATCCACTACTTTGGATCCCAACCCAGGGAACCCAATAAGTAGCAACCATCTGCTGCTTTCCTTTAACTATTTGCTAGTGCATTTCCCTGGGCTACTTCCCCAGCTTTTTCCTTGCAGCCTGGCTACAACCAGCTTTGATCTGCCCAGCCCTGCAGTTCTTGCAGCAAGTCAGAGCTGGTTGCTCTTCTGGTTCCAACCCAACCAGCAACTGAACTGCTCTGTTAGGACCTCCTTTTTATACGCATCTTCCAGTCTCTGAGGGGTGGCTCCCTACAGCCTTTCTAGGCAGCTTGAAGGATTCTCTCTACCACTGTTTTCTGGGGTTTGATAAAATACGTCCACAAATATGCAGCAGAGCCTCTGGTCCTAGTAAACCCTGTCACAGTACCAAACGTCTCAGCTACATCTCTCATTGCTTTAATCTCTCAAAGGTCATTCTGTAGCGTGTGCATGGATGTATGCTTTATGTCTTGCCAAGTATGCCTGAACAGGGATAAAAGACCTGCAGCTCAGTCAGGGCCACAAATTGTTTTATAGATGTTCAGGCTCTGGCTGCACCTGAGCTCTGGGACCCTCCAACCTTCACAGGGTCTCAGACCCGCAGTTCCAGCCAAGCCCAATACCTACATAGTGATTTTTTCAGCCCTGGAGCCTGAGACCCACCAGCCCAAGTCAGCCACAAGTTTATCCCTGTGTAGACATAGCCACATAGTGACTGAAGCAACTCTGCAGACCATCTGGCAGCATTCCAATGACTTACCACCATCTGGGCTCTCTGGAACAGGATAATCATTTTCATTGGATGTTGCATCTGTTCTGGCCCCACACACTAAATAACAGTAATGTCTCCTACCACCAGTAAAGCCAATTATTAGATTTCTTTAATTGTCAGCTCTTCAGCTGGGGTGTCCTAAAAAAAAAAATGTCCAGAAATTTCACATGTACTAAACCAGAAAGTATCTGAAACTACAAAAAAAGATGGTGTAGTTTCCTCATGCCTTTGCATTTCCAGCCAAGACCAAGAAGTCCCAATAGTCTTACAAAAACAAACCTGCCTAGTTTTTCCAAACTCAGTAGAGACTGCAGATTCAGACAAAGTCTCTGGATTTGACTGTTTACTGAACAAAAGCTGAAAATCCTTGATCACTAGATGTTCAGGCTGCTCAGTTTAGATCTTAAGAATGGTCTTCTAAATGGCAATATAACACAAAACACTAATGTGACTTAAGTAAACATTCAGGCTGGTGTGAAATCAGCACAAGTCAATATAAAAATGCACCTGTGATCGGCAGGTAAACATTGAAGCCTGCTCACTTGCAGTTCAAAAAAAGAGTTTTTTCTCATTGATTTTCTTAGGAGGAAGATTGGTCTGTAAATGTGTAAGTGCTTGTTATCAATTTGTGTAAGAGAATAAGATTGCATGTTAATGGCACAAGGAACTTTTTATCGAGTTAAGCACTAGTCACACAACTGTAATATAATAAATGCCCCAAGACTCAGCATGATGTCAGAAACAATTAGAATATCACAACTAACTTCCTTTTGACCTAGAATATGTTCTGTTCCAATAGGGACCATTATGAGCAACAATTTTTAAGTAAAGCTGACATATCTGAGTCTGAATCATCACAAACTTTGATAGCAAAGATTGTAAGTGTACCATTAAAAAACTCCATAGGGCCTTAGCTTCCTTCTACCCAGTGAATTCATTTTCAGGGAAAAATGATCACAAAAAAACCCTTAAAATTGTAAATACTATTATCAAAATTTTGCCAAGGGGATGTAGACATATGAAAAATAACCCTATGCATTGGCACTGGAAATGTTAACTCCTTAGGCACCATATTCCTTTTGGGCACAGAGGGCCTGATGCAATGGTCACTGAAGTCAGTGAGAAAATGCCCATTAACAGGAATCTGGCTCAGGTCCCAGGAAGTTAGCAGTAGTCACATGGCATTCAATACACTGTACAGCCATACGTGTATACCCTGTCAAATGGACAGTTGTACATCAGGCATCCACAGCACAGTGCCAGAAAAATATTCTAAACTGTGGATATATCTAGTTTAAACCAATCAGTGTGACTCAGATTTCATTTATACCAGTATAAATCTGTTGAAATGAATGATGCTACATTAGCGTACACCAGATAATGATCAGGCCTATTATCTCTTAATTTTCTTTTAAATCATGCAACTGACTTTGGGTTGTTAATGACTTCTCTGGGGCTTCTCTATATCCTGCTCTATGCAATTCTGTCTGTAAAGTATGCAACAATTTATTTTTATATATACATATTAGATATATATACACACACACACGTATTTTATATATCAGATTTTAATTAATTCAGCCTTTTTGTTTTCTGAGCCTCTTCCTTCTTTCTAAAGGTCAGCACCTTTACAAGGTGTTAGTGAAGCTATTAATTTGTTAGCACAATTATTAATTCAGCTAATGAACACATGATCACAGAAAAACTAACACTGCCAAATGTCAAGTAAAGACCCACAAATTAAGAATACACATTCTGCATAATTTGCCCCAGCCAACTGTCATTTTTTCTGCAAACTTTATTTTTAAGTAACTTTAGTGACAGACTCTTAGGCCAAAGAAGTAAGCCCAGAGAGCAGCAATTCCATCCTCCTAATACCACTCTACCAATTTACTTTCAGTCCTGACAGCTAGATATTGGGTAGTTCAGCCTCCATGACCCTTGCTCTAATTGGCACTCTACTGGGATTTCCAGCTTGGGTTCTTAGATGTAGAGGTAGATTTTGTATATCTGGACACTAGAGACTGGAATGAGTGGATCAGCTCAGGTCACTTAGCCCATCACACAGTCCTCTGATATAAGTGACTAGAACTGGACAAGTAATTTATAATAAGGAGTTAATTCCATAAATTCCATTATTTTATATCTATATCTATAGACGTCCTTGAATTGTTTGCAAATGGATTTTCTCAGGTTATCATTATTTGAAATCCTTCAGTCAATAAAAGCCATGAATAACTCCAGGCCTGTAGATTGCTCGTGAACAGTGGCATTTTAAGTGATCAGACTTCCATATCTGAGCTTTTTCTTTTTTGGACCATCAGGTCACATGGTATGTTTGGGCCTCTAACTGAGTACATAAAACTCAAACTCAGGTTTTTGGTGCAAAAAATCATGATTTTTGTATGTGTTGTCCAATATCATTCTATAGAATTCACTTAGTTGTAATTACTTTAGTGAATATTTCTGACGACAAACTTGTATACACAAATATCAGCATAATTAACAATTCTAGTGGATTAATTTAAAAATAGGCACAGGACTATTTTACCCCCAGTGTTTGCATCTCTCTTTGTATTTCCACTGAACACTTGCACGTTCGGACTGGTCTTTAACTGATGCACTACTGGTGAAAGACTTCTATCTTTATAATTATACTATGTAAATTTATTAACTAAGACAAGAGGATCAGTGAGACTCATGGAAAGAAACATGCTTAACAACACAGTTTCCTCTTTTGGGTATATACTCTGCTTCTCTTGCTGTGTTGATGACAGAGTTCAAAACCATTCTACATCTCTGTTTCAGTTGTCCAGCAAGAATAAAGGAATCGTTTCCACATCTAAAAACATCCTTGCTGAAACTAACTTTTACTGGGCCAGCTTCTGCTGGTGTAAGAACTTGTCTCTCTCTCTAACAGAAGCTGACTCAATAAAAGATATTACCTCTCCAACTTTCCCTTTCTAATATGCTGGTACTGACGCAGCTACAACTAAAGTTTTCACTGACATGAACAGGTGATGACTAATTTGTATATCAAAAAGAGGATTAACAAATTGTATTGCTTATTTTGGTGTGTGGAGAAAGGCAAAAATGCAATGCCTTGTATGACTACTCAACTCTCTCTGCTGCTAGTGCCCTCCTCCTTCCATTTCATAAGAATCTGTACTATTGCTATGGCTAGGTTGCTTGGGTTTTTTGGGAGGAGAGGTGGAGTAGACTTTGTCAGAGGTTCTAACGCTTTTCTCATAGCTTTCTTCTACCTTTTGTCCCTATCTTACCTTTTCCCTTGCTAGTCTCACACTGTCTTTTTGCAGAGCTCTAAGGTGGGATTCTAGCTAGCATGATGTAATGCAATGTAGATACTAGAGCCCCAGAATAGGACCCAGAGCTCAATAATTCCTAACATGCATTTACAAATGAGCGTAGGGACTCAATTCTTAAATTAACAAATCTAAGGTCTCGTAACTCAAGTTCTACTAACTCTAAATTTAGATGGCTGGATCCCAGACCCCAGACTTCAGTTGGAGTCTAGTTTTTTAGAGCCCAGCAAATCCACCTGTGAGCCAGAGTCAAACAACACAGGTCAGCTGCAGGTGTTGTATTACAATGTAAACATATTCTGTTGCTTTTTTCACTAGTGCAGGTGCCATGGCAGTGGAAATCAGCATGCTATTTCTATCAACCAGACTACCCTTTGTCGTAGAGTGGGGTGGGCAGGAACAGGAAAGAGTTATGAAAGAGTTATGACACTTGACAACATCTAGTATACAAAACCACATTCTATTGAAAAGATCAGCAGAGCCAGTCAGTCAAAATGCAAGGTCAACAGTCACCCAGCTTTCTGTCCAGGATATTGTTTACAATTCTGTAGGGTACCTGTCCCAGCTTGGCTCTGTTCAACATCCTTTGTGTCAGCATAAGTAGAACATGAAGTATTAGAGCATGTCTACACTGGAAAATTGCTACAGCTACAGCAACTGCAGAGCAGTGTAATTATTCCAGAGTAAAGGCATTTTTTTCCCTGGAATAGTGACCACAAGGGGTAGTTATACCAGTAAATAACTGTGCTGCTATGCCAGTCAATTTCCCAGGATAGACAAGCCCCTCTCCACCCCCAATGACACTCCATGGCATTTGAGGCCCTATTCTTCAGAATAATAATCATTGAGACTTGTGCAAAGAGGGCATAAGAGGCGATAGTTCTGAACTGGTTGCACTGAACATTCACTTTGTATAAGTCTAAATCAATGCACTGGTGCAAGGCTCTAGTGAATCAGGTTAGTGTTACTTTCTCTGTTGAACTTTTAAAGGTCATCTTTTAACATTGCGTAATTCTGCCTTGAGTAAATATGATAGAACTACATAAAGGAAGCATTTCTCAAGGTAAAAGAGCTTGAAGGCATAACTACAGTTCTAGTTAACCTGAAGTACTGTACAATTCCTCTTCTGCTCAGAGTAAGGTTACAGGGTTGCTATTACCTGCCCAGCAGCTTACATATAAAACACTCCAAACTGTTGTATAATAAGGAATTACCTGCATGTTTGCCACCAAATTACAGCAAGCTTTTCACAGCAGACAGTCTGCAAAACCTGTGGATTTTGAAAGGACGATGTTAGGCTGCAGCAGTCTTCACCCTGCGTGGGATTAGCCTGATCAATTCACAGTTGTCTAACACCTCTGCCAAGGTTATCTGAAAGAGACGTTAAACATTGGCTTAAATTAACTTTGCAGAGACTTGTCTGCAGTACCAATCTTACCAAAATTAAGTTTGTAGAGGGTTTCTGTTAAGAGTTTTTTTTTAACATGCTTACTGAATGCCTGCACTGTGTGGATGCATCAATACCAGGCAAGTTTGCCACAAGCAGACAATTAAAATAGAGAAAACTTGCAAGATCAGCTTACTGTCATCTTAACGTTTTAGAGAGATCTGTTTTTTGTGCTTGATCAGCTCTTTGCTAATTAACTGTATTCTGACTATTCTGCAGAAATGATATTTGAGTTTGAAGTATGAGAGGAATATTTAGTCAACTGAACTTAAATTGCAAGAAGGTGAAGTCGCTATCCATCCACTGCATCCCATCCCTAAGGATGCTCAGGGAGGCCAAAAGTATTTTAATGTTCTAAAGGGGTAGCCAGGTTAGTCGAGGTCAGCAAAATGAACATGGAGTCTAGTAGCACTTTTAAAAATTAAAGCATTTGTTCTGCTCCTGTTCTTGGAGTTTCCAGTCTTTAAGCGTCTGATGAAGTGGGATTTTCTCCCACGAAAGATCATGAGAAAAATAAATTTGTTAGTCTTTAGAAGTGTCACTGGACACCTTGTTTGTTTATTTTAATGTTGTATGCATTCTCAAGACAGTGTCTAACACATACTTCAATGTATGAACTGAGAACTAAGGTACACTATGATACTCCAATGTATGAGGTAGCCTCATAGCCAAGAGTATTACTATGCAGATACACTGCAGCTGCAGTGCTTATGACTGATAGCTCTGAACTGAATTATCTGACCTACCCAGCTTCTAACAGTTTTGTCCCAAATACTGGTCTGTTTACTCATAGATATGGCTTTCCGTCATCATTCCCTAGAGCAACACTATTCAGAAGCCATTGTCATCACATCACTGGCCAGTCCACTTTCCATCATATTGCAATTGGCGTTTGAAGCAGTGCTTTCAGGACTGCTGACGTTAAAGCCAACATATTTGGTTCTGCAAGCCTTTCTAGTTTATTGGCTCAACCTCAGAGGACAATAGATGCTGGAAGTCATGGTGCAGCAATATCCCTCTTTTTGTTTGATCTAGTCTCCTGACAGTCATTTTAATTGTAAACTAATTTTGCCCATCATACCCTCAGTGCCAGCTGTGCTGCTCTGCTTGTTTTCACAAGGTTGTTTTTGTTTGTTTTGTTTTGTTTTGTTTTAATGCAAAGGTGAAAAAAAGGAACCCTAAGTTTTAAAAGTCAAAACAATCCTCTTTGTGGCAATCCAGTGCCGCATGCATTCACTGTAATCAAAAACAAAACCCAGGCATCACAAGGCAGAAGCTGGAAGCTGAATGTTAAAGGTAAACTGTGCTTGCTGTGTTTTTCTGAGCTGAATCCTACCCATACGATCAGCAGCATTCAGACTCACGGCAGGGAAGTCTCAGAAAGGGAGGGAGACATGGCAGGTGGCTTTGAGGAAAGCACAGAGAAATTCTGTAAATACAAAGTTCTGGCTGAGTAGTGAAATTGGCTAAATTGCCTGAAGCATTTTTTTAGGAGGGAGAAGGATCTAAGAGAGTTCTCTTTGGTGGTGTTTTAAGGTATAGAAACAGTGGAGAAGCAGACAGTTCTTGGATATGTTTGTTAATTAGTGTGCTTATACAAAATCTTCTTGTTTTAGAGAGACAAAGAGAAAGATATTGAAGACAAGACATAAAGAGGCAAATGATATTAATTTGATGGAGTCCTGAAGATTTATCTAAACAGAAATATGAGACAGCATCAACCAAGTATCTAAATGATACGTTTCCTTATTAAAGCAACATTATCTTTTTTTTTTTTTTTAAACTTATGATTTGTATTTTGGAAAAAATCTGAAGTCCTTACAAGAAAGAACCCTATCGTGGTAAGCATGATACTTACAGCAGGTAGACTTTTTAAGGGCAGAAGGAAACAATATGATCATCCAATCTGATCTCCAGCACAAAAGAGGCTAAAGAACCTCATCCACCCACTCCTGCAATAGACCCTTAAGCTATAACTGAGTTACTGAAGCCCTCAAATCATGGTTTAAAAACTTCAAGGTGCAGAGAATCCACCAGCAAATGAGCCATCCCTGCTGCTGCAGACAAAAATGAAAGTTGGTCAATATTTTTGGCAACACAAAGACTGCAAATTTCAAAGGGGTAGCCATGTTAGTCTAGTTCAGTAAAACAAGGAGTCTGGTGACACTTTTAAAGACTAACAGATTTATTTATTACATGAACTTTCATAGGAGAAAATCCCACTTCATGAGACCCTTTGTAAGTCTGCAATTTACAGCCTGCAGATTACAAATTACAGGCACAGACAAGTATAAACAGAGCTGTACATGAAGAGGTGCAGCACAGATAGGTCTAATACAGTACAGTGCACTAAGTACCTCACCCTTAGCATACATACCTTGCTAAGCTTTCTACACACCCAAGTAGTTTCTCACACACCTACACTGTTATTTTTAGCAGTATTGTGCCCCCCTCACTACTTCCGTGCTGTGTTGTTGCTTTTCTCGACCACAGCGAAAGACTCCAGCAGCAGAAAAGAATGACCAGGGAGGCAACAGTGAAAGACTCTTGTAGCTCCAGGAGTACGGATGCATCCTGCTTTTCAAAGGAGCATGTAGCTGCAGGTACTTTGCATGCTACCACAAGCGCAGGCAAGGTCATAGTAAGAGATACTTCTTACCACACAGCTTTCAAACCAAACAGGGCTGTAAGGCACCCACCTGGAGGGGAGATTAAATTCTCTCTCCTCTCAGTCCTACTCTCCTTTCCCTGCACAATCTCTTGAGGACTCCCCGGAGCATCCCACAAGGTGTGAAGACTGAAGCAAGACAAGGGGAGAGAGTTAAGAGAACTTAGGAGTATACAGAACCATGCATCAGCATTCAGCAAAAAGCTAGCCACTTGAATGTGGGTAAGGGAAAATAAGCTGCATCTCAAAAAGATGAGGTAGTTTATTCATCATGGCAAAGGAGGGGGGGCCCCGGGAAGGAAATGTTCTTTCCCAGTTCTTTCCAGAGACAGCACAGCTAGGAGCTACCACCTTAACAGACCTCAACCTAACATTTCAGTCTAGTTCTTATGTAACATTGCCGGTCAACAGAAGTTACCAAACTCTGATTAACTTCACCTTTTAATAGAGCATAAAAATAATTTGGGGGGGTGATGGGGTGGAAGCAGAGGCGTCGCTGGCGCTGTGCACCTGGGGCACATGCCCCGAATCCCAGCACCAGTGACTCGGATCTCCAGCCCAATTGGGCTGGAGATCTGGGGCCCAGCCGCCAGTGCCATGGTGGCCCTGTCCCCGGCCGGGGATCAGGGCCTGGCCGCCCACAGCAGCAGAGGCCACGTCCCTGGCCGGGGATCTGGGGAGCGGCTGCCCATGGCCGGGAATCCGGGGCCTGGCTGCCTGCACCAGCGGCAGCCCTGTCCTCGGCCAGGGATGTGGGACCCCATGGCTGCTTCCGGCCCTGTCCCCAGCTGGGGACGCGGGGCCTAGCCGCCTGCGGCAGCACGGCAGCTTCTGGCCCTGTCCCTGGCCAGGGGATGGGGCCTGCAGCCAGGGGGTAGGGCCTGTGGGCCAGAGGGTGGGGCCTGGGCCCATGCGCCGGGTCCCTCCCCGGGGCAGCGACACCCCTGGGTGGAAGAGAGTATCAAAATAGTTCCAGAACAAAGACAGCTGCTCTTCACAGTTAATCAGAAAATGAAAATGCATTCTAAAACACAGCTGTCAGTTTGTGACAAACTTAGCAGTGACTATTAAACCTGTTACAGACTAATCTACTGGATGTCAGTACCAAGTCCTCATCTATATAGATGGATTAAAATAAATGGAAACTGAGCATCCAATTCCCTGAGGCAGTTTTGAAAGTTAAGCTAAGTCTCTGTTGCACATATGTACAGTTGTATCTGAGTGAGACAAACTGTCCGGCTTGTTTTTCAGTGAGAATGTTTTCTTCACTGTGATCAGGGCTCTGTTTCAAAAAACAAAACACAAAAAAACAAACAAAACCCACAACTTTCCCACCTTCCCTGTTAGCAAGGTCAGAATAGCTCAGTCCATGGACAAGATAACTTTCAGAGATTCACTGAGCAATGCTCAGATACTACGATAATAAGGGCCTCTCAGTAGAGCCACAATAGAATGTAGTAGCTACAAAATGTAATGCCATCATTTACTAAAACTATTTATAATTTAGCTTTTGATCAAACATTTTTCACTGGAGAATGACAGTTTATCAAAACTGGAACTTCATGCAGAAATGTGTTGGCATGATGCTGGAAGATCAGATGCCATCTCTTGCCAAGATTGCAGGCATTAGCAAAGAAATGACAAACTCGTAGATGTAGGTCAGACCACATCATACGTGTTAGATTTGCTCAAAAGAGATATTAGTTTTATAAGCAAATATTTAGCATTTAGGCTCTATGAGATATGTATAAACTGCATGCATTAATCTCACTTGCAATGTTTGTATTCCATGCTATAAGAAAACATGAACTTGTGGATCCAGGCATGGGAATTGTTCCCCATCAAGAAGGGCTACCCAAATCAAATGTGCCATCAAGGAACACCTCAATACAAATAATTAGTTAATGGTTCCTGGAAAATCTATGTGCGAGAAAGCTCACCCTATGAGCTTAGACACCAAATGAAGGAAATCAAACAATCATAGGAAAATTTTCCATCTCTGTTTGAACCTGTTTGAACTCTTACCAGCCAGAGCCACCAAACTAAACCCTGAAATTACCTCCTAGGCCTGTGCTGAAACATTTTGAATTGACTGATCACTATAACTGTCATTCATTGATAACTCATTTGTGTGTGTATTTGCTTCCTTTAACATATAAATCAAATTTTTTTTGTACTTAATAAACCTCTAAAGAATTTATTACAGGTTTGCCTTTGGCTCAAGAGCCAACGTACCAATTATTCTGTGGTAAATCAGTTGGTCTTTTGGAACGAAGCAACCTGAGTATTGTGAGATTTTTGGTGTAAATTGATATATTTTACATTAAATCCAGTTTGTCTGTGTGGCAAGATAGACTGCAGAGCACCTAGGGATTGTCTTTAACTCCCCAGTAAGACTTTTACAGTGATGCAGGAGTTCACATTTGTTACTGGCTGGGTGAAATCTACTTATACAGTACACTAGCAGTTTAGGTTGTCTGCCCTAAGACTGGCACTCAGTCATAAGCCACTATGGAGGGCATGACAGCTGGTTTAGAAAAAAAAATATAATGGGAAAGTTTCTGGTGAAAAATGAGACACCCAAAATTGCATTATAGTCAGCAGTTAGGGCACTCTCTTAGAATGTACAAGTCCCTGCTCCACCTCATTCAGAGCAAAAAAATTGACTGAGTCTCCCACATTCCAAATTACCGTCCAGCCTTTGTCCTACTGCTTATTAGGGTGTGAGGGTGTCTATGAAAAGTGTTAAGAAGTTCAGTGCAACAAATGTCAAAACCTCAACATATTTTGCAAACAATTTTTGTTTGCCTGCTAGCCCTAGTATTTACAAGATCAAAATTATTCCACATATTATGTATTAACATGTATATACACACAAACATACGTGTAACATATGTTGAATCACTGAGGTGTTGTTTATAGATGAATAAAAAAGATCTCACACACACACCCACACACGCACACCCATACCACTGAAACTATCTTGTCAATCAATGGAAGATCATAGGGTGCTCATAAGATCATGTGGGCCCTACTTCTATCCAGATTCAGTCCAGCATATAAATTGTGGAAAGTCCTCAGGCTTATTGGATTCCTACAGTGTAACAGCCCTAACAGCAACAGTTCTTCTA
The DNA here is from genome assembly GCA_007922195.1 of Podocnemis expansa. NCBI lineage: Eukaryota > Metazoa > Chordata > Testudines > Podocnemididae > Podocnemis > Podocnemis expansa. Next base: position 32,369,867 of record ML681991.1, read on the forward strand.
AGCAAGATGATGTCAGAAGTAAAACTCTACCATAGCTCATTCACAAATGAATCTTCCTTCTTCATATATAGGCTAAATCAACTTAATAAAGTCTACTTAAAGTTGACTTAAAGTAGACCTTATTAAGTCTACTTAGTGAGTCCATTCTGCATTAAGTTGACTTTATAAAGTCAACTTAAGCCAGGGCAACTTTATTAAGTCAACTTTAAATGGGTCCTCTGGCTTAAGTTGACTTTATAAAGTTGACATACATGGCCACACTGCACTAAGTCAATTTTATTAAGTCAACTTTAATGTCCACATTGTGTTAAGTTGACTTAACCCCTAAAGTTGACTTTAAGAGCAAGAGTTATTAAATCGACTTAAGTAAGTCCTTAAGTCAACTTAATCAACTCCAAATGTGGACAGGGCTTTGCTTAAGTCGACTTAAGCCCATAGTGTAGACATAGCCATTTTGACCTCCTCCCTCCATGACTGGTCAAAATTGTCACTGCATCCCTTATGCTCACTATCTTGGAAATACTTATAAAATATAATACATAAAATATCACACCGTTACTCACTGCTGAATATGATATGGAGAATATACAGCAGATTTATGACACTTCTCCTCCCACCCTCTCTGGCAAGAGTCCTGGCACTTAAAGACAGAGAAATAGGTCTTTCCATTTGCATGCAAAGTTATTTTTTGTGACTATGAATCTGACCAGGAAAACTGGAGATAAAAATGCTGAACAGTTAATCTATGGGGCTTATGTTTTTCTCCTTTCTTTCTCACTGGGGAAGAAGCCTGGGTTTTTAAAAATCCATCGTCCTTTACATGCCCAGTTATGATTTTTCTTGTGGAATAGAGGTTTTCCTAAACAGAAGCTCCAATTGTTTATTCAATTCATCCAGTCAGGGAAAAGACAAAATACATGCGACTATTCAAAACACAGACACAGTGTGAATATCAACTACTCAATTTAAAATTTGCAGTGAATAGTTCATGAACAATCTGAAGGATGAAATCTATCTGTATGAAAGATTAACATTCACAAGGTGGTGAAATTTGCTTTAAAAAAAAAATCACCACAATGTGTTTGACTATGTCCACACGTACATGCTTATTTCAATTTAAGTTAAATCAAAATAAGTTAATTCAAAATAAAATCTTTAATTCTAATTAACTTAAATCAAAATAGGCAAAAACCTCAAACTGAAATAATAAGTCTAGACTTGCTATTTCAAAATCAGGAGAGGGGCACCTTGGGAGGTGTGGCAACATGGCCCCCTTATTGGGCCATGCCCCCACCCAATATATACAAAAAGAAAGGCACCCTGGGAAGGAGCAGGACAAAAGTGTTATTTTGAAATAACGGTTATTTTGAAATAACATGTCCGAGCGGCGTTATTTCAAAATAGCTTAAACCTACTTTAATTCGAATAATGTCTCGTTTCGAAATGATGGACATCATCATTTCGAAACAAGAAAATGTTGTGTGGACCTAATCTTTCTTGGATCAAAATAACCAGTGTTATTTCGATTTAAAAGATACATGTGGATATACTCTTTGTGGATAATGCTCAAAAAAGAAAAAGAGACTAAGTTCACAGAATATAAATTATTGTGAAGTGTTCACTCAGCTCTACTGAACAATAAAGTAAAACGTCAAATAATAATCTTTTTCTGGGACATGACAGTGTATTGTGAGATATAATCTGACACACGTTTCTACATTCTAACTGACAGATATAGAAAATCAATTGAAAAACTTGAAGAATGAAGTGCAACCAGTTTTGAATGCTAAGATGGAACATTTTCAGGAAACACTTGCCTTTAAAACCAGTCCTTAGAGGTAAGATAATAGGTTTCTAATGAGCTAATTAATTTTACACCAAGTATCTTTTGAAAACGTACAAAGTTAGACAGCAAATTGCATGCATCTCTGCATTGGTAAGAAATGGTTGTCTCAAAACAGATCTCTATATCCAATGTACTATAATTCAGGGTGGCAGCTTATTCTAATTACTGTTGGATATAGTGGTTCAGCTGATATATAGAGATTGTCTGTGGCTACTAAAATGCTATTCACAAAGTAAAATAAAATGAAAGAATTACAGCTCCAAATTACTTTAGCTGAAATCTCCTTGTTTTGTCTAAATGTATAATTTTGCTGAGAGATTCATTCAACATGGTAATATTCAGATTCATTATGAAATGAAACACTGTACTAGCATAAATTCCACTAAAAAGCTATACCAGATTTTGTGTTTGTAGAAACACACTTGCATAACAGTCTGACACAAACAGGAGTTCTTCATCTGAAGTGATCCACTTTTTTTTTTTTTGGTCAATTGTATCAAAGTTTTGCCAATCAGTGACTGGAAGTTACAGCCTCAGTTCAGAAATATTACTGTCTAATAACCAAAACAGAGAAACACGCATGCACAGATTCTTTCATAATGCCCTGGCTTCTGAGAGGTCAAAGAGGGTTCGGTAGGATGGGTTAATTCTTCACTGAGTAAGTAATCTTAAACCCAAAATGTTTTTGTCCAAGTTTATTTTATTAACAGTACATACATATTTTCTCCCCCCATATCTTAGTAACACACAAGTAAGTGCAGCACCAATGAGAACACAGTAAGTTGGGCTTAGCAGAAGAGTCGTTGGCCTACAGCAAGAGAAGGCTCACCCACGTGCTGATCACTCAGCAGTGAAAGCATTCTGTAGAGCTCTGCAAATTTACTTGCTGCAAATTCAATGATCTCTCCTTATACCCATTCCCAGCTTTTATACCTTTTTGTAGCAGAAACCCCCCATATGCACCATCTTCCTGGAAGGCTAGACTGCACTCATGATCTGAGCTGCAGAGCAGTGCTGCTCTAAGGCAGCTCCAAAGCAAAGGCGACAATTAGCCTCTCTCATTCAAATTTATTTATAGGAATAATGCAGAAGAACACAGATTTCTTTCCCTTGAGGCAGTGACTGTAAACATAATGCACCTTCTGTTTTACTCAGTAGCCTCAGGTGTGATATTGTTGAATGGTTCCCCTCCCCGCCCCCCCAAACTTGCTGAAGTTCTACTGCCAATGATGAGAAGGAAGAGGATTTAAAGAAATGAGTTTGATGATCTCTTCCAATCACGTATGGTCTCAGACTATGAAAGCAGGGGGCTAAAGGATTGTGATTACAGAGTTCAAATGAGAACAGAGAGGTTGCTGTATCAGAGTCAGAAGGATGAAGCTGTTCATTGGCCAACACACCAGGACATTAAGCGACACGCACAAACGCTGTAAAGTAACATCGACTTATGTGCTCAAAGAGCACTGACTCAATAGCTTATATAGCCCTTGAAGTGTTCCATGGTCAGAGGTCCCTATACCACGCACCCCAGCACACACAGAGTAGGCCTCCAGGTATGCATTGTAGTCCTACAGCTGTACACTTGTGGCAAACCAGAAGATTCACAGCTACACATACACAGACCACAGGACCAGACATTACTTCTCTCATCCCATTTAGGGCTGCAGGTTTAAAGTGTGGTTCACCCTCTTACTCTGTTCCTGAGCTTTTTTATGATGGGGGGTATGTTTTATTTTTTCTTTGTACACAAAGTTCTACTTTTTGGAAATTTACAGCATTTTACAGCAAACAATACCTAATTCACCAGCAGTGGGCATTAAAAACAAATATTCAAAACTTAGATGAGAAATTCTTAACCTGGGGTGCCTGCACCCCTGGAGTCCAAGGGGTGTGGGAGTAAAGTATAATTTAAGCATAGAATGCCTACCCAATATACTTTAAATGTAACATCATGACAGATGATTTTTTTTCCTTTTTGTTGAGGGATAGGGTTACCATATATTGCTGTGGGGGTGCATGGCCTCTAAAACAGGGGTCTCAAAGTCAAATCACCATGCAGGCAAAATGAGGATTAGTGTGTTAGCCTGAGGGCTGCACCACAGAAACCTTTTCATGCAATGATGTTGAAAATATCAGTAACAATAGCATTGTTGTGTGCCACAGAAAATAACTTTTAAGGGCAGCATGCAGCCCATGGGCCACAAGTTTGAGACCCCCACTAAAAGGTTAAGAACCCCTGCTTTAGACGAAGCATTTTCAATGTAAAAGGGGAGAAAATAAACAACCTCTATTAAATAACATATACCAAGCATTGCAGAATTCATAGTGACATACAGTAACCACTTACACCACAGACATTAAATAGCTTACACTTACAGCAAACATTACGGATTTCAACTCAGAAGGGCAGTAGTCCACCCTGAACATTTCATCAAAAACCACTAATGTGCCTCACTGTTAAAATGATCTTTTAAGACCTTCCTCAGCTATACAGCTCCACCGTGAGCTCTTCTAATAGCCCATAAGCCTGATGTTCAACTTCTGTAAACAGACAGTCCTTCCCTCACGTACCTGTATGGTACCTTCTACCCCTTTGTTGCACACCAGTACAACATGCAGCCACAGATATGGGAATGTTTTCCTCCCTGAGATTTAATCTAGTGAGCAAAGATTGCCAATGACCCCTCAGTCTACCAACAGCACATTCAGTCGTTCTGCACCTACTATGCTGGCAGTTAAATCATTGCTTGGTGCTGTTGAGGTGACTAGTATGTGGCTTCGTGGGCTGGGGGAGCAGTGAGTGGACTGGATCATCCAGAGTCACTTTTGGCATGTCAACATTCCCAATGTTAATACAGATCGAGGAAGTATGTCCCTGCTTCCAATTCATTGAGAAGTCCAGTATTGTTAAAAAGCGAGTGCCAAACACTTTCCTCAGACAGCCCACAGATGTCAGTTAAACCATTCCCAATGATAAACTAGTGCTCACATGGAAAAGTAACCCTTTTTGTTGAACTGCTCTGTGGCAAGGTGACCCGACCCTAGAATAGAAATATGTATGTGTGTCATTCACATATTGAGCCACTCTCACTGCTGTTAATCCATCCACTATTTCCAGTTCATAACTGAGAGTCATGGCCTTGTGTAGCAGAAATGCTTAATAGTCTTACACACTTGGATGACATCAGCTCCAAAATGGATTGCTCACTGACTAACCCTGGAGTTGCAAACTTCAGGATCACAGTCATGATTCACTTCCTCAGTGCCACATGCAGTTCTCAATTGCAGCACATCCTGAGATGCAGGTTTGAGGTACACTTGGCACCTAGATCCATGCACATGCCCTTTTGCAAAAGTTCTGTAGCAACTCCTTGACAATCTACAACTGCATTATGATGCAATTCCACTAATCAGCATTTGTTGTTTTGAACCAATAGTAGCAATCCACCATGTTTTAAGTCTACAGCAGCTTGGTTGCTCCCCTGCACTATGTCCATCAGCCTACAATTACTGTATTTGAACATCATGGTATACTGGGCTGCATCAGAAGAAGTGTTGCCAGCAGATCGAAGGATGTGATCATTCCCCTCTATTCTGCACTAGTGAGGCCACATCTGGAATACTGTGTCCAGTTTTGGGCTCCCCACTACAAAAAGGACATGGACAAATTAGAGAGAGTCCAGGGGAGGGCAACAAAAATGACCAAAGGGCTGGAGCACAAGCCCTATGAAGAAAGACTGAAGGAACTAGGCTTATTTAGCCTGCAGAAGAGAAGATTGAGGGGGGATTTGATAGCAACCTTCAACTACTTGAAGGGTTGCCCTAAGGAGGATGGAGCTCGACTGTTCTCGGTAGTGACAGAGGGCAGAACGAGAAGCAATGGTTTCAAGTTACAGCTGGGGCGGTCCAGGCTGGATATTAGGAGAAACTTCCTTACTAGGCGAGTGGTGAAGCATTGGAATAAGTTGCCTAGGGAGGTGGTGGAATCTCCATCTCTGGAGGTGTTCAAGGCCCAGCTGGACAAAACCCTGACTGGGATGATCTAATGGGAGTGGTCCTGCTTTTTTTGGCAGGGGGTTGGACTAGATGACCTCGAGGGGTCCCTTCCAACCCTATGATTCTATGATTCCTTTTCATAATCCCACTGCAGTAATACTCCACTCTCTGAAAACAAAAGAGCATTATGCATCCTGTATTAGCAGCGTTCAGGACAATAGTGCTCAGCTCTGCAGTGTCTATGCTCTGCCAGAGAGATGATAGAAGCCAAAAGGTGTTGTGCAGGACTGGAGGAATTTTAGATAAAATGTATGAAGTTTATGGGATATGGAATATATTATAAACCCAGGAAAGTGGCATAGTGAGAACTTGACCACTGGCTCCCAGAAATCCCTGGACACACAACTGGTATTCCACAGCACACAAAGGAAAATGGCCCCTAAGGCGCTGAACCAGATAGAAGCACAGGGCACACTGGGATAACTACCTATGCTGTATCACATTGTGTATTGATGCAGGTACTCCTGGGGAGCATGGCAGCTTATGACAGCTCTGCACCAAGCACGCAGGCACTTAAGTGATACTTGAACTTCAGCAACTGCATGCTGACAGTGTGCAATTCTCAACCAATCAGCTTAATGGCTAATGAAAATTTCAAGCACTCATTTTAACACAACAGTTTAGACTATGCTATGTAGACACCAGGCAAATGAGCAATAAGAGCTGAAGATTGTGCAAGGTCGTAACACAGAATGTATCCAAAGACCTCCCCATAAACTATAGCTATTTAAACACAAATACAAAATTTACCTACTCCCATCCTCCCTGTAAAAAATCTCCACTTCTTTGCATTGCCACTTGTGTTGGGGAACTGCCGGTCCTTGCTTATTTATTAGCCTCAATTCTATCATTCACAAAAATACCAGCAATTCGCTGTTCTTTTCCACCACTCCATACATGTTTGCTTGCTACCATCTTAACTTGTCTCTGTTCCTTCAAGCATAAGAGTTTCTGACAAGGACTGTGATTGCATCCATTCACTTTGTAGACTCTCCAAGTGGATTTCTCAATCCCCAAAGGTTTTACATTGTGCTGGGAAGGTTAAGCCTTCAAAAGATTTATATGCATGGCCTCATTTGCCCCAGCTCCATATTGTTAGTCTCATAGTATCAACTGGAATACAGTGATTTCATTCTATTTTCATTCCATAGGTACTTCTACTACCTATTTATTTCTCTTCCTCCAGTCCCTTATGACACAGCCCCTTTAGTTAAGGCTAGTATTTTAAGAGCAATTCTGTATAGTCAAATGGGACTCCTTGCTGCCCTTGTATTTTTTGCCTGTCTTTCACACACTTGTCTGACTTGCTTCTATAGTAGAAGCTGTCCTCTCCTGATCACACATCAGTGGCTATGCTTCAACAGCAAACAGATTTTATTCAGACCTTCAGACTTTTCAGTATATGGGAGTATGGCATGGTAGGTATATTATCACTTACAGCTTTCTCTAATCCATGGATGGTGCTTGTGTTCCATAACATGATAACTAGTTTAGAAATCATTTGGATAGGAACAAACATAAGCAAGGTGGCAACAGGGGGATTATTTTCCCATCCATGGATATGACAATTATTGTAATTACCTAACCAGTTTACTCTCTGGTTTATGTGTTTTGCTTATTTGACCTAGCAAGGAAGAAATCTCCAACAGCAACGACCTAATTCAGCGATATTTATCCTCTTTCTTTTAGGACTCAGTCCCTTTGTAACAATGGGATTAGATCTAGTTTAATTTAGCTCTGAGTAATTTGCAGTACCGCTATGTGATATCAAGCCTTTCCCAGTTCTGCCCAGTCTGCTTCTTCTCTTCAGATGTCATGGGTTGCAAGATAGATGTGGCCCACAACATATATATTGGCTTAGATGAGGTTCCCTTTAAATGCATGAGATTTGAAAATGGCAAAGTGATCTGGGACCAGCACAAGAGCTGATGAATCTGGAATACCAGAAAAAGATAAGTCTGAAATAAAAATAAAATTGGGGAAGGATGAGGCTGTGATAGAGCCTTCAGGACGTGTAAGGATCTGTGGGGGAAAAGAGAATTAGCCAAAGCTGGATGGTTTGGAATGGGGAATGTGACCTAGTGTTGTTGCAGGAAGAAGGAGGGCAGAGAAAAGACAGAAGAATCTGTTTAGGCAGGGATCGAAGACGCTGGCACAATGATGAAATATGGAAGAGAACGAGTATAGAAAAAGACCAAGTTTCAGATAAGTATTTAGGCAAGAAGGTTGGGGCCTGTTAATGGCTGCTAGATGAAGTCTTACCAGTGTACAGCCACTAGTCTTCTTAGCCCTATCGAACCCAGGAAGTCCATAACATTTTCAAAGCTATGTACTGCCATGCTCCAGTTCAGTATTTGCATAGTCAGACGTAGTGCACACTTTCCTTAGCAACCAGTCAGTACCCTGATTAAACTGATCTTCAGAATCTTTTTTTTAGTTGAACCTACCTTTCTTCTGTGTCCAGATTTTGTGCATGTCACTACTGCCCTCCTTTACTCCATATCGAACAACATCTATTGCAAGGAAATGGTGCCACACCATTAAGCACCTCTGTGTATGGTAATACATGGGAGAACAGCAATGCTTAGAGACCATAAGCATGTCAATTTTACGTTAATATCTCAAAATATGTAGCTTATGGCTTTTTCTACAAGCAGTTGGTAGATTGTAAGTAATGTCTTTTTAAGCTATTTTCTCCTTCAATCTGCCAAAGAAATTATTTGAAATAATTATGAAATAGACATAGAATGTAAATGTCAGGATAGATATAGATGGGAAAATATTATGAGGAAGAGGTTTTGTAATATGTTGGAAATGTCATTTATGGTTCTGTTTAATGAATGGGTAATTAGTTAGCTGTATATCAGCTCAGTTCCTAATGGAATCCGTAGTGGATTAACTACATGTCTCATGCACATTATCCTACAGAATTTTTATGTCTTCCTGTAATGAATAATTGTCTGCCCTGTGCCAATATGAGAGCAGAGGGACTACTGAAATACAGGGAAATCCTGTTCCCATTCATTACGAAGTGTGACTTTCTATTTATATGTAATTATTATACCGAGTACTGGAAGTAGAAAGTATTCCCACTCTTCTGTGAGCTGAATCTTTCCACAGCATGTTCCTCTAAACTCAGCCTCCACATCTCCATTTCCCCAGCTATCAGTCATTGCAGTCCATCCCTCACATTTTATTGTCTGGTAAGAGAGTGGAGCAACACAAGAACCCTGCCACTGTTGAATATGCTTTTGGTACTGGCACTTTGACACACTAGTTTGGATCTCAGTGAGATAAACAGCCTCACAGTTACAGCTGCATGTTGTGTGATGCATAATATTTGTGATATGAAGGAGGGGAAGCTGAGGCCAGGACAGAGGGATGAGATGGTCCAGCTATCTGCTGAATTTGAACAACTAGGCACAATGACTGTTAGAAGCAACAAGTGTAAAGCTATGCTACTGTCTGAGGCAGTGTTCATCTTGCATAATCCCAGCCATGAGATGACAAAGGAACAGAGAACCCAGCTGCTAGTGGGATTCCAAAGCTGTCCAAACTCATTTGCCCCTTGTCCATTTACTGAGAGTACCAGCCAAACTCAGATACACATTGGAAAGACTCCTACTATGGCCAAAGAAACAAGACTGCCATCCATAGAAACTTTGAAAGACAGTCACATAATACCTCCATGAAAGTTTCAGTGAGATCTCTGAAGAAGGTAAAACGAACACTCCTATTCAACTAAACCACACTTTTTATGTGAGGCCTCCCCGCCTTGCCCAGCAAACTGAAGGAATGAAAAGTGGGCACTGAATCTACCTCTGTTTGTTCCATCTGCTCTCAAGCACAGGGCAAATTGAGCTGATCTGGATTGTGTGATTAGACTACCCTGCTACTGTTCGTCAGTCTAGTCTCTCATTTTGTAATAATATGCCAGTAAACTTAAATCAAAATCAAGACTCAGCACCTTTTCTTCCTCTAAGTTTACAGGTGGGATGGGCCAGATAAGCTTTTATGGAAACAAAAAGCAAGGAATAATGCACATGCACACTTGTGCACACCACTCTCCCTCGTCACTGGGCTCATCTGTATTCACCTGTGGAGACTGGCTTGAATGCTACCATATCAAAGAGATCTTGGTTCCCAGAATGATTTGAATTCCCAGAGCATCTTTTCCCTCCTCCCTGTTCATAGCAGGGGGCCTGTGTCTTGCCTCTTGAGAAGTGGCTGAGATGGGTATGGCATGCAGGTCACTGTAAAAGCAGCAAGTCTTTGTGGCAGCTCCAGATTTCTTGTTACTCTCTTTTATTAGCCATACCAGAAGGTGAAGCTCCTTTACTTTCATGAAGCACTGAGGTTCATCCAGGTCATGCCCCTCTTGCAGTATCCTGTGTGATCTGCATCTAGATGCTGATATTTCTGTAGTTGTGTTTGCCCAACATATCCTCACAAGAAGAGATGCATTGTTCTTTATTCCTTCAAGAGGAATACATTTAGTAGCCACGAGTACATGAAGTCAGCACAGTTGGATGCACAAAAACAAGGTGACCTGATGGTATGCTCAAGAACATCGACAATCAGGGGGGTTCAAAAACGCAGGGTGGACTAAAAGGGGTGGGTCGGTTTCTCTGATCACATGACAAAGGAGTTCAGACTATGTCTGAAGCAGTCACTATCAAAGAAACATTGGTACTGTTAGGGTTATCTGCTTCAGTACTGTTAGTCATGAAACAATGAATGCAGTGTCTATGCTCATGCTGCATCGACTTCATTAACCTGACGGTTGTTCTCAGTTGCTACAGAAAGTGTTGGCATTGCCCTGCTGTAGCAGGGTGCTTCTATCAGCAAGCTAAAATGTTAATGTGCACCCCTCATATACCCCTTGGTTGACACAAGTCAACCTGATTTTAGTGCAGACTATAGTCTGGTGACAAAATTCTCAGATTAGTGACAATATACAAGGGGGCTCTGTATTGAATGTTCTGGCATGGATAGTCTTTGTAGTTCTCCTTCAAGGGACCACCTCTCTGAGTAAACACTGGGTGGGCTGAGGCAAGAAGGAGGGAAGAAAGCCTTAAAGATGCAAAACACCACTACCTTGCCTGAAAAAAATATAGTCTCAAGCACATTTTATTTTAAATACCACAAACCGTAAGCTAATTTAGTCAGGCAACATGCTGTTTAAATAAAAATGTTCTATAAAGCAAATAAACTTTTTTTTGCTGTTTACATTTCTAAAAACATCTCACTAACATTAGGAACGTATTAAAAGGGCTCTAAAGTTACAGACATTTTGGCCTGTCTGTTTGTTCTTTTGAGTTTATCACACATCCATGAATTTTTTTTGTAAAAAAGCAGAAGCTGATTGACTTGGAACAAAATTAAGGATTATAGCAGATGCACTGATTAGTACCATTAAGCAGCAATGCTTTTAAAATATTCTTCAAAGCCACAGTCCACAGGCTGTAGGAATATAGCATAAAGATAAAAACACCTATCCGTGTCACTACAGTTACTAGCAAAAATAATTGACAAGTAACTGGGTACAGGGAATTATAAATTGCAGGGTGCACACAGCGATTTCTGCTGCTGAGCAACATAGATATTAGGAATAAAGTGTAAAATTGTGATGGCTATAATAGGGTAGCTGAATAACCCAGTAAGATGGAGGATTATATTTTATTGACCAAAAACAGATGAACTATATTATCCAAAATTAGTTTTCATTACTTTAACATTTTTTTTTCCTTTTCCTGTCAACCCACACCAGGTATTAATCAGCCAGTAATTATATGGTATAAAGAAAACTATTTTGATCTCACTTTAAGCTACTTCACTGGTGAATAAAATAAACCATGCATGACTGAATTTAACTCTAATGCTGAATTTTAAAGTTGTAACATCTTTTATTACTTCCAAGTCCCTGCTGCAAGGATAAATTCTTATCTGACATGAGGTATCCTGCATAACAAGACTGCTCAGAGAGCACAGAGCTTATCCTGGTGCACAACGCCACAAAATTGGAAAGTAGTAATAGTACTTCTAGATCAGGACTTTAGCATCAAAAAGATCTCACACCCTGCCTATTGCTTACTCCTGAGCTTTACGTAAATATTTTGACTTCAGCTCTGTGCCCAAAAACAAAATTCTGGTTCAAAAGATATTGATTCAGCACCCCATCTCACATGGGGAATGACTGTCTAAGAAAGAGTAGTGCAGAAAGGGATCTGAGGATCATAGTGGGTCACAATCTAAACATGAGTCAGAGTAACACTAACAAAATAAAAGTGAATATTATTCTGGGATGTGCAAGCATGAATGTTGTAAACAGACATGAGAAGTAATTTTTCTCTTTTACTCTGCACTGATACAGCCTCAGTTGGAGTAGTGCATCCAGTTCTGCGTGCCACATTTCAGAATGACGTGCACAAACTGGAGAGAGTGTAAAGGTGAACAATAAAAATGATTGAACGCCTGGAAAACACCAAAGTCTGGTATTGAGTCAGTGCAGGCACGGCACTCTAGGCATTATTTTCCATTCTAATACCAGTGGCAGCTGTTTAACTCCACTAAAAAGACTCCATCTCTTAGTACCTAAATTTTCCATTATAGTTTTTGCCACTTAACTACAGTTACACGATGTACACAATTATTTCCAGGATCAGGCCTAGATATTTTACTAACTCCACCTCAATTGAACAAACTTAGTCAAACCTAAAGACAGTTTCATTTAAAGCTTGAACTTGACAAGTGTGTAGCATGCTTAATTTTAGCTCAATAGGAGTGAAAGTGCTTCACTGGTTCCAAAGAGGAAATCATGTTTGTCTAGTTCAGCAAAACAAGCAAGGAGTCCTGTGGCACTTTTAAAGACTAACACATTCATTTATTGAATTAACTTTCATTGGAGAAAATCCCAGTTCGTCAGATGCTTTAAAGATGGGGAGCTTAAATAAACTTACAGAAAATTCACTGCTTCACTGAATCAGGATGAGTGTCCAGCACCTTTCCATCATACTCAGAAAGTACAATCTTCAGAGGTGAACCAATGAGTTCAGTGGGGCCACTCATATGGGCTTAAGTATTTGCAGAATCAAGCCCTTTGTAAGACAAACACTCTCTAAATAAACCTCACAGCCCAGGGCAGGTGACATTTGATCATTTTGCTTGGTGACTAGTTCACTACTGCTGCTCTCAGAGCTTACAAACTAAGAGAAACAAATAATATGAAGTCAAAGTGATTCTCCAAACTTTAATTAACAATAAATGTCCTTAAGATTTTTTTCTTGTTTGGTAGGTTTTTTTGTGGGGAGGGTGAAGTTAAATGAAGCATTTAATCAGAAAAAGAGTGTTTTTTCATGCATGCTGCGAACACTTTCTTTATACACAAAGCAGTATATTGTTCAATTATATAAAAATAAAATCTAACTGCTTCACATACAACTCTATCAAAATCTATCAGGCCTTCGCCTCCTGCTGTGACAATATTACTGCCCTTGCCTTACACAATAGCTCCCACAGGGATCTTCCCCCCTTAAATAAAGTGCTTGAGATATTCAGAGTGATTAGAATGCATGGAAATCAGAAAAGCTTTTATGCACCTATTGTATTTTTAATTATGACGTTATGGGATTTTTCCTGTGGGGACAAAACGTATCAAACAATATTTAAAAGTGTTCTATTGTTATAGAAAGAGCAATATCACAATGTCAAGAGTGCTGAAAGAGCAGAAATCTTGAACAGATAAAGAAAAGCAAAAGAAAGTCCAAATATTTCTGTCAATTTCCAAAAGGATAGCCGTGTTAGTCTAGTCCAGAAAAAAAAACCAAGGCGTCGTGTGACACTTTAAGACTAACAGATTTATTTTTTGCATGAGCTTTCATGGGAGAAAATCCCCACTTCATCATGCAACACAAAACTCAGCTGCAGCATGTCACAAGAACAGCTAAAATGTAATAGAGCAAAATGCTATATGAAGGGTGTGAGTGGTCAGACTTTCGGGACCCTAACCAGACATCACATTCCCTAAGAAAGGCAATACAATAGTTCCCACAGAACTGCTGATCAAGTATACTTACTCATCATGAAAAATGTTCTACAAGCAGCTCTCTCCTTTAATACAGTAGCATTTAGAGGCCCCAACAGAGATGAAGGCCTCATTTTGCATCATAACATACAAATGTTCAGTAAGAAACTGTCTTTTCCCCAAGTGGATTAGTCTAAATTTTGCTTATTTTGATTCCAGCAACACCGCCTCAAAAATGGGACTGCCTCAAATGTGAGCATTCCAGCATGTGTCATGTCATCTCAAATTCCCAGCCAACTCAAGCACTAAAACACCTAAAAAATGTGGACTCTCTCAAATCCCCTGATAGTTTTCATTGCTTTAAACCAACACAGAACATTTTCTTCCATGCTCTAAAATGTTTCTGCAGTTTGTATTTTTTTAATTAAAATTATTAAAATAAAATAAGCAAAAAGTATTACACATGTATATTTCCCACTTAGTACTCTTTACTTTAAAAACTGCAGAACCAATTTGCTTCAAAGCTGGCATTTCAGTGATGCCTTAGATCTCAATGGCATCTGCAAAATGAGCCAAGATTAATAGTTCTGCCTTCAGCTGTTGGGTTACTGTAGCTTGTTACAAAAATCCTGGTTGGAACATATGCTCTCCCCCTTCCCCCATACTTCAATATACATAACTCAGAAATGGCTGAACTAATTTCCCTCTCAGCTTTTCAGCAGAGTAACAACAGAAAAATAAAATTAATCTCAAAGAGAAGGGATTGAAATATTTAATCCCAAAAAGGAATTATTTGCTAATGTTATGAGGCATAGAAAAGGGAAGGTTAGAATGAAAGAACTCTCCCTTACCTGTAGCATATACCATATGCACTCCTAATAACACATTTACATCAAAACTTATATAAAGATATTCAAGATAGCCCAAGAAAATTCACATTTAAGGACTGGATCTCCTGTATCTGCTCAACCTTGGCTGTGATGTGCTACAGCCCATTTACCCCTTATGGTGTGATGTATGTATCATTTATGTTCACTCTTACAATGTAAGTGTATATGGCCTGATGCAAAGTGTGTCATACAAGGTGTTTTTAGAATAAACATGACATGCTGAACATTATGGTTATGGTATCATGTTTCCTGCAATGTAACCATTGTACAGGTATGAAACTCTGTTATGTCACATCCCAAATGTGTGTCTCATGTGATTTAAATGTATGTATGTACACACACACACACACACACACACCCCCCTATGGTTCCAACCCTGCAGAGACATGCATATATGGACTGGCCTAAGCACCTTGGCTCAAGAGAAAAACATTGTGCCCATTGCCAGATATGGAAAATCACCTGAAACTAGGGGAGTGTCAAGGAGAATTGTGTGGTAAGCTGAATACAGAGCAAAATAGCAATTTTAGCTTAGAATAAGTTACCTTTTATTTGATTGTGACTAATTCCTTGACTTAATAATCTACTGATTTATATTACTCTGACTTAGAATCACTTAACATCTTGCGGTAATTCATAAGCTTGTTTGTTTTATCAAAAGTAGTACATGTGACTTGAATCTGTGCAGAGACGTCACGGAGTGATGAAGCTGGTGCACATCAACTTCTTTGATAAACCAATGGACAAGTGTAAATGAGCTTGCAGAGTACAATACACAGCAATGAACTCAGCAAGATTGTAAGTCCCAGGGTTGCATCTATGACTCAGGGTGTTTGCTGGGGGTCTATCCCATAAATGGGTGGCCAGAGTCCTCCTCCATTGGGTGAGGAATTGATTACTACAAGAGGCTGGGCATGGGTTGACCCAGGAGTTGGGGGTTCACACAGCAAAGCAGGAAAAGTCGTAGCAGAGGAGTAGAGATTTGGGGTGACACAGCTACATATCACTCCCCAGACTTTAGGAGGGGAACATCACATGGGCAAAATAGGAAAATGGACTTGATATGTGATATGCCTCATCACTTGAAGAAAGATTCTACTTCTTTTGATCACCTCAAAAAGATCAAGAGAGAAGCATTTATCATCATGAATAAACTCTGCAGTATATTTGAAGCTAATACGGTAAACCTATTACATGTCATTTTGCCTGATCATGAAATGAAAAACAAGTCTTCATGTACTTGTCCTGAATTTATTTTAAGACACCTCCACTTTTTGGGGAGTAATCTTGGGAGATCAAATATCAGCACATCAACATGCAGCATTTAGTTCTCCATCAACCATTAAAAGGGAAGCTGGACTGAAGGCACTTCAAATATTCAGTCCTATATGTTTTTCTCATATTCATTTTTAAGTCCATCAGATTTATAGTAAGAAGGAGTCCATTAATTTTGCCCTACATATCCAACTGCTTCTAGCAACTCTTACCAAACAGAATCTTTAATTCAGTGGGTTCCTGGGATAGAAATGGACTGCTAAAGAACTGAAAATGGACTTTTTCACAACCATGGGAAATTTTTAAAACTAAGTACTGCACAAACACTGCAGAAGTAATTCTGGGACTTCCATAAATATGTTTGGAGTATGATAAAGCTGGCCAGGTGCCTCTTAAAGTGTTAATTCACCAGTCATGGGAAATTTAAAGTTCAGCTATGACTTATAGTATTTAATTGAAAATGTCTCTGAAAGTACTCTTTTCACATTAGAAATGGATGAAAAAATGTGAACCTCTAGTAAACCCATCAAAACACATTTTTTGCTGAGTGATTTGACAACTTTTTGTTATGGTCAAAAGATTAGATTTCCACAATTTAAAACTAAAGAAAATAGTTTCTTGAAAATTGAAGCTTTGTTAAGTACTAATAATGAGTGAATTCAGCTGTTTACACATGAACCATGTGTCAATTTGAAACAAATTTCAAAAAGAACATTTCTCAAAACCTTATATGATTATCTTGTGTGCCCCAGCTGTTCTAAGTAGTAAAGGCTACTCTTCATTCCAAACAACATGCAGGAGTTGGTTCACACAGCAGATGCAGATCAACCAGGAAGTAATAACCACAGGAAAATTAAATTCAGCATCCTTGTGAGACAGACTGTGTGAAAAAGTGAAGTGTTATACTATATGTGAAGGACGTGGGAGCTGTCTAATTGTGACTGATATATTCTATTTCTTCTATAGTAAGGGGGAGTGTTAGGTGTATGATAAGGGGTTAATTCAGGCAGGAGTTACTCACCAGGAAATCACCGGAGAGCCCCATTTAACAATAGAATCATAGGGTTGGAAAGGAGTTCATGAGGTCATCTAGTCCAACCCCCCTGCTAAAAGCAGGGGTACTCCCACTAAATCATCCCAGCCAGGGTTTTATCTAACTGGGCCTTAAATGTTTCCAAAGATGGAGAGTCTATCACCTCCCTAGTTAACCCATCCAATGCTTTATCACCTCTAAGTGACAACGTTTTTCCTAATGTCCAACCTGGACCACCCCAGATGCAGCTTGAAAACCATTACTACTTGTTCTGTCCTTTCTTACTATTGAGAAGAGCTTAGCTCCCTTCTCTTTGGAGCACCCCTTCAAGGAGGTGAAGGTTGCTATCAAATCCCCCTTCAGTCTTCTCTTCTGCAGACTAAATAAGCCCAGTTCCTTTAGACTCTCCTCATCAGTCATGTGTCCCAACCCCCGATTCATTTTTGTTCCCCTCCACTGGACTCTTTCTAATTTGTCAACATCCTTTCTGGAGTATGGAGCCCAAAACTGGACACAGTTTTCCAGATGTGGCCTTACCAGCACTGAACATAGGGGAATAGTCACATCCCTTGATCTGCTGGTAACACTCCCACTGATGCTGATGTTTATCAATATTTAGAAGACAATGCAGATGTCACTCATTTGTGGAGTTTTACCTTTGATCATGCTAGGTTCAGCTCTTGGGCTTGTAACCCAGGGACCTGGGGAGAGGAAGAGATCTGTATGGGAAACTCATACAAAAGCTTTGAGATGGATAAAAATACAGCCTCTGAAGAACAGGGTGAAGGAAAGGCAGTGGTCAGAAAACAGTACACATGGTTTCGAAGGAGGGCCTACCTAAACTTTAGACAAGAGTTAGACACATATCGATTAAAACTGACCTATGCTACACTTTAAGAATGTGGTTTGTAAAGGGGAAGAAGTTATTTAAGGAACTCTAAAGTCAAATATGTGATGAAACAAAACCCTCGCTATCATCCTGGAGATAAATTCAGGAATTAAAAGAAACACAGAGAGTATATACCCCCTTATACAAAAATAAGTAGGAAGATAATTGATAACCTAATGTCCATGTGGTGCTTTCAAACCACATACACAATACAGTATTCATATTTTGTAGCACAAAATTAAGCTATAAGACAAAATCATCTAAAGAAAGCAAAAAACAATTTTAATTTAATTAAAAAAAGCCTTACATTTGATATTTGCTAAGCCAAGTTTCATATTAGAGAACATTTGTGTAGCCAAATGATAAACTTTTGACAATAGGGGTTTCTAATGGAAATACAGCTACTGGATATGTACTAGCACTGGTAGAGCTGAATCAACAGACCAATATATTTAGTTGCTTTGTCACAGACTATTTGGATGAAGTGTCTGCAAAAGGAAAGCTAGCCAGTGTTATATAATATTTCTCACACACACACACACACACACACACACACACACACACACACACCCCCCAATTCCATTCTCCTCTCCCCCTGACATAGCCTGAAGTTCTTTAATAGCACTTCAGTAATCTAAAACTTTCAGATGTCCACCAGGAAATTAAGGAAAAAATAATTGACTGTACTATATTTCAATCAAGCCCCTTTCAGTTGGAGGGCTTTTACATTCATTTTTATCACTAGGTATTTTAAGCATTCATAAATGCGGCATGAAAAATTTGCTCCAAACTTATATTTGGTATTTACATTTTCAAGAGTAATTTTATATATAAACTAATTTGGTTTTGGATGCAGGTACATTTAAAACAGAATAGCTTCAAGGTGCACTAATATTAAAAAGATCCATGAAATACTCTCCACCCAACCCAGGAGTATCGAACAGCCATTGCCCTAACATTGCCAAGGCACTTATGATTTTAACTGCACAGAGGCAGATAACTAGCCTCCAGCTTTCTGTGCTGACAAATCATTGGCATTAACAACATTTCTGATGATGAGTTCAACAAGGAGATATTGAAGTTTTATTGGTGTCCTAAGTTCAAGTGGGGAGGAATCCAAAAATTGCTTGTATTTCATTAATGAAAATACTATTAATGCTCCTGTTTCTGATCTCATATGAGAGTCTATTCATCTACTCTTGCATATGGAACAGGAAACTATAACAACACAGAAGGTTGTTAACCAACAGAACTGCCATATTTTACTCTACAATGCAGGCAGGATTTGAAGAGATGGCAGTCAAGGTGTCACATATTAGTATTAGCTCATAATAGTTCTATATTGACTATACTCTCAGAATCCTTCTTACGTTAACTAAAGTGCATCTGGGTTCAAAGGCCTCACTGTTCTTAAACTGAATTAAGTGTGACACCAATACTCAGGAACATATATAACCATGTATTAGGCACTACATAATTCTCCTCTGCACCTCTCACTTTATGTCCAGATGTTTGGGAAGGAAAATGCCAGAACTAATGAAGGATGTCTACAGAACTATGTTTACTAATTAGGTAGACTAAGATGCCATAAAAAAATTCCATGAACAGCCAAGGCATACAGAGATGATAAAAACAGCACAGATAGAGAGATGATTGTGGTGAAATAACTTTTCTCTTCCCACAAAGGAATCTCAGTCTTGCACCTTATTAAAAAAAAGAAGAAGAAGGATGTTAGGTTGGGGGTGGAAACTGCCCATGTTCCACAAGTTACAGGAGGAAGGAAGTAGGGTGCCTTCACAAAGGGTGATATCATTTACTTTTTTCCTAGGTACTACCGTGTCCATCTTTAACTAAATAATTCCATTTGAACCCATTATTTTGACATCATAAATTGTTATTTTTTTTGTATTAAATTCCAACATGGAACAAGTTTCCGGATTACAAAGGATTAATGAGTCATGGATTCTTGCTCATCTCTTACAAAAGGTTATTTGTTCACTGTTCCAGAGCAATGGCAAAACCAAGGATAGACCCCACATAGTCTGACTCTTGGTTCATGGCCATAGGATAGCCACATTCTCTATAAGGAGTGTAGTGATTATGTGAAAGGACTTTCAGGATACCATATTTTTCCTTGATTTGTGAGTACCAGTCTAGAGGCTAAGCTGCAGTGAACTGGCATAAACACCTG
The DNA here is from genome assembly GCA_007922195.1 of Podocnemis expansa. Taxonomy (NCBI): domain Eukaryota; kingdom Metazoa; phylum Chordata; order Testudines; family Podocnemididae; genus Podocnemis; species Podocnemis expansa. The sequence goes on from ML681991.1 coordinate 32,390,070, forward strand.
TATACGAGCTGATGCTCTGACCCAATATATCAAAGCCAGAATCATACCACAATTTTTCCATTATAGAATATTGACTAATAGGTGTGTTTTAACCTGCGTGTTATACCAAACATCATTAATGACTGTGCCCATTTTATCATTTCTTCAACTGTAATAAGCAGTAACCCAACTTGATTCTATTACTATCTAACTCACAAGAGGACTGAAATGTAATGCACTCTTATTTAATAGTTAAAAGAAAAACAAAAAGGGCATATTGAAATCATATATTAATTGCATAAATAGAATCATTCTAGGGAATTATACATAGACTTCAAAATGAATTGCATTTGCATGGCAATATTTAAATGCTGCAACCCATAAAAGAAAAAAAATCTGAATATCAGAAGATATTTTTCAAAATAAACATGGTCTAGAAATATGGAAAATGCAATGAGGAATCCAATGTATTAAGACACATGCTTGTTTGTAATGTGCTTATTGTCATAACAGTACAACTCATCATCAACTATCATCTAATTTTATTTGCCATCCTACCTTTTTAATTTGTATCAAATAAATGCAATTGCTGTTACATAAACTTTATTAGGGGAAAATATACTGAATCTGAACCATAAATAAAATATATAATACCATCATAGCTGGTTTGAAATTCCTTATTCACTTCATTACCATGACAATGTCCTGTTTGAACTGCCTTGCTTCATCATTGAACACATTTAGTTGGGACAGTTATCCACTCAAGGATTCCAAGCCAAACAGAAGACAAGAATTAAAATGTGCTTGCTGCCCAATCAGTAGCTATTGTTAGCTGGACTTCCGCTCAGGGAAAGTGCTAATTGAAATGCCATCTTCAGTACTTCTGCACTGGTATGAGCCTCATTAATTAGTACAAACCCCAGTGTGAACAGTGACTGCTGTTACAGTTGGGCTAACCGTATGAAGGAAAAGTTTAAGAGGACAGATATAAAAAAACCCAACACTTAAAGTCTGCAAATTCTAGATAAACTAAACATATATCTAAAAATATCATACTATAAATTATAATGTCCCAGACAGTATTTATTTCATCTTAATAAAAGTTTGGGAGTGCTGGGAATTAATCGACAAGTTTTATTTAGACAAAGGAATGGAAAAAATATGCTAATGTTTTCAATATACTTGCAGTTTCAAGTATTGCAAGGTCTAGAATAAAACCAAGACATTTAATTTACCCAAGCAGTGGTGTTGCTCATTAACACAACTTGCAAGTCCTTATTGTGATGTAATTCCACATCAATTTACAATTAACTTACTTCTTTTGTTAGAAGTACTTGCTATGTTTCTGTAAACCAGCATCATTTTGTTTCTCCCCATTTTAAATGGTATCCATTAATTGTGTGATGTAAAAGAAAAAAAATCAGAGCACAAGAGGAAAAAAACGAACGGCAAGGGAAAAGCAAGAGCAAGTATGAAATGTTGCATATTTAAGAAGGTAAAAGCAGCATGACAGAAAGCACAAAGGAACACTGTACAACAATAAATAAGACCACTTTTGTACAGCTTCCAAGTTAATTTTGACCAGAAAAGGAGTAACACTCAAAAGCGTACTATGTAGCCAAGCTGGTAATTTTCACACAGGCGGCAATTCAGCCCACATCATCTAACATTTACTCATTCTTCACTATGTACCCCAGACACTCATTCTGCTGCCTTAGTTGTATGTAGTTGTAACTCTGTACTAGAAGACCACACCTACTATTTTACATGACTCGTGGAAGGAGTGCATCAAACTCCCCATGCACCTGAAATGCATTGCAACAACTGTGATCGCCCTCCTCTGCAGCTCAGAGAGGCTTCCAGATTTAATCCTAGATACTGCAAATAAGAAAGATGAGGCTAGAAATGTGTAGCCATAAATTTTACCAATTACTCTTTAACTTTTTATTTATTTATTTATTTATTTTAAAACTTTTTTTTAACTATTTTGAACGCGTGACAGGAAGGATTTGGGACCACAGATAGACATGTATTGGAAAAATTCACAATGAATTAAAGAATAGACAGGAGAAAACTGGAGGTGGACCAAAGACAGAGGAAGCTGAAAAAACACATATATAAAACCCAAGATTTTGTTGAGACTCCCAATAAGTTTCAGATATCTTTGTCATGGGCACACTGATACTTACATTTACTATGATAACATGAATATTTAGCTAATAAGCTAGTCTGTTACTGGAAAACTGTTGATTATAGGTAGCTTCACGTAGTCAATCTTCTCAATTCAAGCTGTGTTTGTTGGTGCTGAGATGCACGCAGTACCACTGTTCCATCTGTGAGAGGACTGGAGTGCAAGCACTGGAGTGCAAATAGTCTTGCATCCCAGCATGATGTGATTTCATGAATATTTTCAGAAAGCAAACATAAGAGAGTAAAAAAAAAAAAAAAAAGTAAAACAAATGCATACCTGAAGTTCAAGCTAACATCTGCAGGAATTATTTTGGAGTGCTCACTGATCCATACGTAATGTTGAGAATAGGCCACTCTATATGGGTATGCATACACTTAGAGCAGAATTCGAACTGACTGTCATCAATTCAAATTCTATTAAGCGCATGGACATGCCCGCTTTCATCAAGTTGAAATGAGGCACTTCTCACTTCGAATTGATGAAAGCTGACTTTGAATTAGTGAAACCTCGCCTGACTTCAAAGTCAGAGTCAATTCAAAGTGAGTAATTCGAATCGACGTAATGTGGCCATGTCAATTTGAATAACACACTTTGAATTGACTGTTTTGCCCTTCTCCTTCACATGGTGCTTGGCACCAGGAAGCGGAAGTGTTCACAGGCACTGCGCCCTTCCCCCACCCTTGCTGCCGGCCCTCCAGCCACAGCCACATGGCAGGCATCCGGGGCCATCAGGAGGTCCTCTGCCTCCTCTCCATTTGGGGCAGAGAGGACGTTCTGTCCTGGTTGCAGGCAACTCACCGCAACTGGGCAATATATCAGGACATTGCTGAGGCCCTCACTGCCTAGAACCACCCCTGAACCATGAAGCAAGTCCAGATCAAGATAAAGGCCCTTTGCCAGAACTGTGCCCGGTTCCAGGAGGCAAGGCAGCTCCAGGGGCCAAACCAGGAAGGCACATGCCCCTACTTCAAGCAACTAGATCAGTTCCTCAGCAATGAACCCTCCGGGCTGCCTTCCACCACAGCGGACAGTGGCGACGTACCCACCACGTCCATTACTGAAGAGGGAGAAGCAGCAGACATCAATGTCCTGTGGAGGTCGATGTCAGCAGCCCAGCAGAGGAGCCATAACCTGTCTGCATGACAGCCCCCAGCCCTCAGCTGTTCCGCAGCACAGAGGCTGCATTCACATCCCTGGAGGCAGTGGAGATGAAGAGCACCACCACAGAGGGAAACCCTGGAGAGGGCATGTCCCGCCAGACAATGCCAAGACCTGTGGGTAAGTGGCCCCCTTCTTCCTCCACGCAGTGATGGCAGTACCTCCCTGTCACAGGCAGGGTGGGTGGATAGGCCCTGGGGACAGGCAGGGTTCCATACACAGGGAGGCACAGGGGCTATCCCTCAGGGACAACCCTGGGAACCCATGTGGCGTGGGGGAAGCTTGATCAAGTAGGGTGGGGGCATGTGAGCAGGGGGAATGGAGGAACCAGAAGTAGCAGCACGAAGCAGACAGCATGCAGCCCAGGCTGCTGGCACGTGGCCTTGGGACATGCTCCGAGATCAGCACAGAGCTGAGCATTGCTCACCATAGTGCGCACCATGCCTGACCCGGGCAGCATAACACAGCCAGGTGTACCTTAGGGGCCCCGTCCTTCAGGACATGGATTGGGAGGCATGGTGACAGCCAGGGCACAGCTGCTTGCTTCTGTCAGCCCACACACAGCACTAGCTAGGCAGCTGCTGGGACTAATGGTGGTCTCTCTCATCTTCTCCCAACAGCTCACCAGGGCTACCAACAACCCGCCTCAGCAAGCCCTCCAGCCACCGCCAGGTGCAGGAAGAGGACATGCCAGACCCGGGATGACATCCACCTGAGACAGGGGGCCAAGGAGGGTGTTTGGGCATGGTGGGGGCAGGTTTCAGCCCACCAGAGATCTGCCCTCCACCTGCTGCAACAGACTGTTGACTTCGGGGAGCACCACACCACTGCCCATGAACAGCAGAGCCAGGCCCTGGACTGCATGAGCCAGGTGCTGGTGACCATCACGGCAGCCCTCCAGGGCACAGCAGCCAGCCTGAGTTGGCTGGTGGACAAGTTTATTCCCCCTGCCGCCCAGGAAGCCCCACCCAGAGACCCCCCACATCCTTCATCACTGGCATCCCTGCAGCCGGGGTGGCCATGGGGAAGGCTGAGGGGAACCCCCCATGAGACTGGGACTTCCCCCCATCCTGACCCTTAAAATGACCCATATCCCCAGTTCTCCCCCAAGTACCCCCTTCTCAAAGACCCTCCCTGCCCTCAAACCTCCCCCCGTCCCATTTAAATAAAACATGTTAAAATAATCTTTTATGTTCATGTCTTTATTTGGGGGGGGGGGTTAGGGTGGTGCAAAAGTGTGTGGCAGAGGCATGTGTAGAGTGGGGCTGGTGAGGGCAGCTAGTGGCAGGCCCGGGTCCTCAGGGCTCCTCCACAAGAAACACATGCTTGAGCACCTGGCAGATGACGTGTGCTCTTCGCTGCACCCGTTCTGGCTGCTGCTTGGCTCTTGGCTGCTGGAAATCTGCAGTGAGTTGTTTGGCCTCAGCCTCCCAGAGGGTTGGGACTCTGTCACCCTGCAGTTCACAGAGGTTATGCAGGGCGACACAAGCACCAATAACTTCTGGGAGAGTCTCCTCCCCAAGGTGGAGGCGCATCAGAAGGCACCACCATCTGGCTTTAGCTTCCCAAATGCACGATCCGCTACCTGGCAACAGTTGTTCAGTCTCCTGTTAAAAACCACCCTGCCTGGATTGAGATGGCCTGTGTATGGTTTCGTAAGCCATGGCAAGAGAGGGTAGGCGGCATCCCCCACAACAAGGAGGGGGATCTGCACATCACCAACTCGCATGTCATGTTGTGGAAGGAAGGTGCCCGCCTGCACAGCGATGAGTTCCACAGCACATGGGCATCATGCACTCTCCTTGGCCAGCCAACAAAGGTGTTTTTGAAGAGGCCCTGGTGATCAACCAGGGCCTGCAGGAGCATGGAGAAGTATCCCTTGCAGTTCCAGTACCCCACACTTCAGTGTGGTGAGGCTTGGATGGGCATATGATTGGCAGCAAGGATGCCCATGCACTTGGGGAATCCGAGGGCACAAAGTCCATACAGGGTCTCTTGGAGGTTCCCAGGAGTGACCAGGCGGGATAGCAGGACCTTATTAATTGCCCTGCTGACCTGCAGGAGAATAACCCCCACAGTGGCCTTCCCAACCCCGAACTGGTGTGCCACTGATTGATAGGTGTCCGGGGTGGCCATCTTCCACAGGGCGATGGCCACTCTCTTGTCCACAGTCATGGCATATCTAAGATGAATGTCCATTCTCTGCGGTTGTGGGGCTAGCTCATGGACCAGCTCCAGGAACGTCTGCCTCTTCATACGGAAGTTCTGCTTTCATTGCTCATCATCCCGGGTGGTCAGGACAACCCAGTGCCACCAGTCAGTGCTGGTTTCCTGTATCCAGAAGCCAAGGGGTACAGAGGGCAGCAGGGTGGCTGCAGCAGCAGGCACGGCCAGAGTGGTGGTAGTGCTGGTGCCTGCCTCTGTGCTGCCAGGGTCCATTAAGACTTTGCTCGGGGCAACCAGAGCACTGGTCAAGACTTTACAGGTGGTGGGCACCTCAGCAGTAAACTGCAGGAGCTGGGCTTGGTCCATGACCTGCTCGCTCTGCTTCTCAGCAGCCACAATGGTCAGAGGGCTAAGACAACTTCCCACTTTTATGTGATTGGCTGTGGCAGTGGCCTTTTTCTGCAGCCATCTTGCCACACCTCCCATGGTGCCTCCCTCCAATTCAAATTGGCAAATCCAGTCTATGGATATGCCAATTCGAATTGGAGTTTCTGGTATGGCCACGTCAATTTGAATTCAGTCCATTTGAATTAATAATTATTAATTCAAATTGACTAATTTGAATTCAGTAATTCAAATTGAAAGGCTAAGTATAGACATAGCCTAGGAAACTGACCATCCAGGACCCAAGAGGCAATAAGTAAAGCAATTAACTTCAGAAAGAAATGCACGTGCACATCGGAGTAGAATTGGGGGAAAAAATCCTTTAAATCTCCGATATAAGGAACAACTTCAGTCCAAATAGACTTTGAATATCAAAAGTAGAGTACAGTTACATACAAAACCATAAGATGCATGAAAATGAATCAGATGCCTAAAACAATGTATTAAAATGCTCTCACAGGATGCTATTATAATGAATTCCAGGCCAGACAGCAACAATCAATTGAACTACGGGAAGCAGTTATAGACAGGGAAAGATAAATCTATTTTTGAGTTAGGAAGAGTGATAAGTGTGTTCCAACCATAATTTTTTCAGGGATTTCAGCAGGATCACTACCATGGCCTGCAGTTCCCCAGCTGTTCTACAAGAGAACATGGATCAAATCTGCTCCTAGTGTACAGTTCCACTACTAAGTTTCACTACATTAATGCAATAGATCTACAGCTTACATACCCAACAAGGCATTCAGGCAAATGAACTATTTGAATCAGCCCCTTGAATATCTATGAAGCAAATTAACATTCCAAATAGAAAAGAAATATATTGTGTCCATTTGGGTTGTGTCTTTTCCTGTCTGCTCCAAGAAGACTCCCAGGGTTGGCTATAATAAGCATTCTTATGTTATTTGTGCCATCCATTATTTACATAAGACTGTAAGGTCAAATTATGATTGACAGTTGATGAAACAATGAATCTAAAAAACAAGTTAAAAACTCAAGAGAAGAGAAGTGTCAAAAAGTCATTCCTCAATTCTACCACAAAGCACAAAGATTACCAAAACCACTTTAGCATTAAGACAGCAAACCAAGTATGCAACAGACTTCTTCCACAGTGTCTATTTTTATATTGTACATATGGAAACAAACAATCATGATAAAGATGTGCATATATATTTAAAGTAAATCAGGTAAACTATCTTCTGACCCTTCTGAATGTGTCTACTGATGTGTTTACAGCACGCTTGGATCATTGTCAGTGTGCTCATCACCTTGCAAGATTGAATATACACACACACACACACACACACACACCCCAGACCCATTTTCCACTGTGAAGAAAATCTTCTACCACATGCTTCAGGGACCTTTCTTCTAGCACATGCTTCAGGGACCTTTCTTCCCATGTCACAAAGTTAATGATCAACCATTTAGTATTGCAGTAGTTCTACTTCTTATTCTAGATGTGCATGTAATTTGCTATTTTCCCCTCAACAACATTTGCTATGTGTAAAACAGACAATTTCATTAACACCTCAATATTTTGTAGTGACAGTCCTTTCCCTTGGATGCAAACACTGGGGGCCAAATCCTTCAACTGGGTGAACTGGGTACCTTCATTTGTTGACTGACCCTATAGATGAAAGCATTTTGCTCTTCATCTCATGTGCTTTCTTTCTTATAAGTCCATTACTACTGAAAGTGCCAGTCCTCTGCCATCTGATGCTGCACTGAAATTCACAGACTACATGGGTGCTTCCTGCAGTTTGGATGAACTTTGTTCTTCCCATCATTCTCTAACTGTTCCAAGGATGAAAGACAGGTTTTCATGTGGAAATAACTGCCTTGAATCAGATGAAATTTAAGGCTAGGAAGCCACCTCCTTGTTCTGTGCAGATCTGATGCAACTCTAGGTTCAACTTTTGTGATGGTGGAATAGTCACATTTTAATTGGGTATTTTGTAACAGCTCAGCAATTCAAACTACATCTCTGAATGCCAGGTGGGAGGGAGAACATTACTGTAGTTTTGATGCTGTACAATCCTATTAAACCTGCAGCAAACAAGAACCCTGAAATGGGCAGGGCCAGCAACTCTCTCTAAAACTCCACTATAGTCCATCTGCATATTTTTCACTGCAAGCTAATATATCCCTGATTTATATATTAATTCCATCAAATGTGAACAGGGAAAAAAATGAAGGCCAAGGTAACACTTTTCTGCTCTGGTTATTTCTCTATAAAGTCCTCATTTGTCATGATGTCCAAAGTGCCTCTGTTTTAACCAACTCTTGAGGAAACAGAAAGCCATTATAAATGTAATCTACCACCTGCTCCTACCATGTAAAATTTAATTGTCTCACAGCTCAAAGATTTAGAAGAAAAGAAATGTCCAGATTCAGTGTTCATTTGTAAAGGGCAAATGAAACAAACTGAAAGAGATGATTTGGACTTTCAGTCAACATTTTCTTTGGAACAAAAAGAAAATAAGCAGGTGAAAGTAAGCCACATACTGCAGGGACTTTTGTTATTGCCTAGTTAATCTTACCTAAAACAAGTAAGCTTTTTGTTTATTTTTGTTTAAAGCATACACGGTCTCTTACTGAGTACTCTCATAGAGTATTAGTACTAGTATACAGTATTTTGTACTTTTGCTTAGCAAAGCTGTCACTGTGCCATCTATCAATGAATGGCACATGCTGATGAGTGTCAACTGACTACATTTCATGGTGGCCTTAAGACCCTTTATCTTTTTGATGAAGTTGCTGCTGGATGGCTCAAAAAGCATCATGAACACTAGAAGCAGTTAGCACAGCTACTTCAAATTAAGTTATTTGGGCTTAAATTTGATTGAGTATCGTTCATTTGTGTTATCACCTCTCTGATCCCAAGCTAGAAGTGTCATTCAGTCAGGTAAATTATGCCTTTTTTTTCTTCTTCTTCTTCTTTTTTTTTTTTTTAAACAGACATACACCAACATCCAGAAGCAGGTAAATCATATGAATGCTATTCATGAAAAGTTATTTAGACATGAGCTTAAATGCAATGCAATAATGGTCTTCCACATGACTGAAAATGAATCATAGTGATTTCACAAAGTCATGAAATAGTTAGTCCAATTAAAAATGGAAAGAGAGGAATCAGGGAGATTATATTGTCTTTATTCCAAATAGCTTCAAGTGGGATGGTTTGCCCTATGAGGGCCCAAGCCCATGTTGGGAGCTGGGGGGACATCTCTGGTAATGGCAACTTTGTGGATTTATAAAGAATAGTATTTTTGTAATAGGTACCAGAATCTTTTCACAAAGAAAAAAAATAATCCTTTGCTATAACTAGACTAGTCCCTGGGCTGTTCCAGACTTTGCAGCTACTCAGACCAACAAAGACATTGGCAACGCTGCAGTGCAACATTTTTATGAGATGAACTGCAATTTTTCCTGATCTATGCATGCATTATTGGAGAATTTCTTCAGCTAATGATGACTGTATTACAGATTGATCACAAACGAATATTCACAATTAAATGTGATTTTTAAAATTTACTTTTCATCTAAATGAACAGTGCTTGAAAAATGCTGTCCAACTCTTTGCATGATTCAGAATTCACCCTCCTGACTAGTTGACTCCTCTGTTTTAATTTACTTTTGTACTGAACACCTCATGTAATTAAGCTTTGCACAAATGAATTTTTAATATTGCAAGATAAATATTTAATTTAAATTTGCTTTTGGAAAATTAGAATTTGAGCTTAAAATTCACTTCAGTAAAAACTCGAGCACTCTTATATTTGAGGGAAACCAGTATGTAGCAACAAAGCAAAGTTTCCTTCTGAATTCAAATAAGTATTTGTGAGCAATTTTCTCATCATTTGCTTAATTCTGTATCTAAAAAATTAATCAGAAGGAGAAACTTCCCTACATGTATATCACTGATTTTCAACACATTTACTTTTGTATTCTTTGAGATATACACTATGTGGAAAACACTTGAAAATTCTAGCAGTCTATGAATAAGTAAACAGTTCTTTTTTTCTAACTTATGTCACGTCAAGAGCAGTGTACTAATAAAAAGGCCTTCAAAATGCTTGCATCAAGTAGTGACTAAGGCCATCCTTGCCCTTGTCAAGAGAGTAAAACAATTTATTTCACCTTCCATATGCAAGGAACAAAAAAACACATTCTTCCACCCTCCCTCTGCTGATTTACAGTGATATCAACAGGACAGTTTGGAAAGTAGTACTGCTGGGACAGCAGAAGTCACAGCATCAGCACAAGCAGTATGTAAAATGTATGTGACATGCTTCCGTCTTTACATTGTTTTCATCTCCGGCAAAAACTCCTCTACATTTTGAACATGAATTCCTTCCAAAGATCAATATCCAACAAGCTTTTTTCTTTTTACCTAGTACCCACATTATTCAAAGTGAAGCAGCTTTTGTTTTTCCCTATACAGGCACTGATGTTATGAGAATTATATCTAAAGACCAATATGAAGACTTCAGATTTTGCAATTTTTTTCTTGTCTTGCAAAACTGCCAGAACAGGCATGTGGAAGTTACTGTGCTTTGTTTCAAAGTAGTGCCTCACACTGACAATTTTACAGACAGATACAGTGGTTAAGCATATTAAACACAAAGATTTCGCTTTTAAGTAAGGTATTATAATAAAGGAAATCTGCTGTCTGGTTTGGATTGCAAGCTCTGTTTTGCTGTCAACTTTGTGAGTTTATGCCTACTCACATTCATTTTTGGCTTCATGTCCCTGATTAATGAAAAAATGGGCAATGTCTAAACTCAGTTCATAGACAGTAAAGTCAGAAAGGACCAATATGATCATCTAGTCTGACCTCCTGTATTATACAGGCCACAAAACCTCACCCACCAACTCCTGCAAGAAAACTTTATCCTATAAATGTTATCCTTCAAATCATGAATTAAAGAATTTAAGATACAGAGAATCCAGCAGCAAGTGAGCCATGCCCCATGTCACAGAGGAAGCTGAACCCCCCTCCTAAGCTTTAGCCAATATGCCCCTGGGGAAAATTCCCTCCCAACCCCAAATATGGTGATCAGTTAAACCCAGAACATGTGAGCAAGTCTCACCAGCCAGTCACCCAAGAAACAATTCTCTGTAATAATTCAGAACCCATCCCATCCAATCTCCCTTCTCAGGCCACTGGCACATCCACCACCAACAGTCAAAACTCAGTCTATTGCCAAACTAGGCCATCTCACCATACTGCCCCAGCTGTAACTGGTGCTATCTTGAGAACTTAAAATGCAGTAAGCATGGATTAATTTGTGGTGTTGCTGAATCCCACGCTTCTTTCACTATAAATTAAACAGTCCTAGTAAGTTACTCTTAGTGAATTTAGTTATAAACTTTTCAGGTGAGTTGATGAAGGAAGACTTTGCAGGCCACATTTGGCCTGCAAGCTATTGAGCATCATTGTGCTAAGGCAGTAGTGTGCTGTTCTCCCAGAGTAAGGTAGCATAAAGCCACTGCATCTAGCCACCTGCATAGTCTCCTGGACCAGGGGAAACACCGAAGAGTAGCAGAACTGACGGAATGACTCATCACCACTCCGCCACCGCCACTGAATTTGAATGCTTTAATATTCCAGGGAGAAAGTGGATGTTGCTATAAGGAGCCATTGGGCAATCTTAAAACTGGTGAGTCACTTTGATCCTCACTCTGGATCTCATCCTAAATTTGACTAGACAGGAGAATCAAGGTTGATAGGTCCCAAGTCCCAGACCTAAGCTGTAGCTATTACATCATGTTTTTTCTCCAGGATTTGGTATACTTTTTCAGTAAGAGTTTATTAGAGTCCATTTAAATGGTTTTTATATTCCCACAGCTATATTCTCTAAATTCCTAAATTAGATGACTCCTTCCTAATGTGCACCAAAGCTAAATGGAGTGAGATTAATGTTGGAAGAGAGTTTAAAAATTGATTTATTTGCCACAGGGGGATGAATTTAAGTACTAGATATGCACGACAACAAAGTTGGGTGTTTCACAAAGAATGTAGATCTGTGTATATAGAACAGCAGTGACAATCAAGGAAATATATGAAGAGAATATGTGGAAGCCCTGCTGTTAGATAACTCCTCTTCCCTAACTTCCATCCTGCCTCCCTCATCTCATTTGTTTCTCTCCCCTGCATTTGCGTTCCTTTTCACAGCATTCCGTGGCACTTTAATGATTGTAACTGACTGATTTCACTGTGTGAAGAAACTTAAAGATACTGTCATATAAACACCATATCTGGGTATGATATATCATAGGAATGGCAAATGTAACAATTCAGATACAGACTTTTCTGAAATTTTCTGGAAAACCTGTCACATTTTCATCCTTGAGTGGTTTCAGTGAAGTAACAAGGAGCTACAGTAAAAGCTGGGATTGGAGGGTTGTTCTGGCTCCTCAGGTACCACAAACAGTAAAGAAGGAAATGATTATCTGTCACACTTCTTGCAGACAGAAGGTATGAGAGAAATCCTTCCTGGTTCAACATAATTTTGTCAAAATAATCAAATACACAATCAATAATTATAACCATGAGAATTCTCAAGTGTTTTAGGCACATATCTACAACAAATGTGCACAGCACCTTATAAAGTAATTCAAAAACCTCTCAGTTTTATGAGAAATAAAAGCATAGAGCGACTTTATAACAGTAATGTATAAAGTAACTAATCACATCAAACTGGTGGGTTGTGCAGATGAGGTTGGAATAAAAAGTGGTTCTAAAACTCCATTATAGAGGGACAGAATTAGGTGGGGTTTTAGAGTTAAAAAAGAAAAAAAAGCATTTCTAAAGCTCTCAAGAGACCAAATACAAACCTGTTCTGAGGGGTAGTTGTGTTATTTTAGTTCAGCAAAACAAACAAGAAGCCTAACTCTTCTTCTGCTTCTGCCTACCCTAGGCTCTATCTATGATGCTGACAGACCAGATGCCTGCTAATGCCAAGGTCCTTGAGCTCAGTGGAATGCTGACATATGTAGCTGGAATCACTCTGGCTCACCTGTGTGTATGTGTTGTATCCCATATTGTAATATAATATTTAAACATGTTTACAATGAGTCTCAGACTATGGGCATGCTTACACCACAAAATTAAGCCATCTTAACTTTGGTTGACATACAGTGAACACAGTAAGCACTTTCCTGTTTGTGTCCAAACTTCACTTCTTGTGACAGCACACATCCTCACCAGGAGCACTTGCACTGATTGAACTGTCAGTGTGTGGCATTGTGGGACAGCTTCTGAAAGCCCACATCAAATATTGCTGGTAACATAGAGCCTACATTAACATTACCTCAACCTAACTATATTGAATGAATGAATAACTCTACCTCCAGAAGAGGCAGAGTCCACATAGAGGGCAATTTACATTGGTGGGAGCAAAATTTTAGTACAGATACTTATAAGTTACAGTAACATAAGCTGCCTTGCATACATCTACCTACATCACAGAGACAGAGCTATGAAAGTCACTTCAAACTACACCAGACAGACTATTACACAACTTTAAAGAGTACATCCTGCTTTGTTGGTCTACTTTTCTTTCTTGAATAATGATGCGTCATACAAGAAGATTCCTCCCATACTCTTGAATTTGCAACTCAGAGTCAATGGCAGGAGGGAGATAAAAAGCTCAAACTAAGGAACTAAGCATCTCAATGTCATTTGGCCTCTGGGAGCAAGGTTTTCTAGGCATAAGCAAAAGATTCCCAATGCTCAGCTTAGGTTAGCCTTAAAGGATGGAGAGCTTGATTATACAAGCTTTTTTAACCTTTACATGTAAGCTTACAACTCATTTACATATACATTAACTTTGTAAATAACTTTTATATTGTTTATTAAAGGATTGGCTACAAGTGTGGTCTTTGCTGTAAGATCCAAGGTGCAATTAATCTGATGAAAGTGAGGCAAGGAGTAACCTGAGCATTGGTATGATTCTTATAATCAGGAAAGATAGTTTGATGGCAAGATAGAGTACCCAAACAGGAATGTGTGTTTCCCAGGACAATTGTTTTAACTTTCCATTAACATTTTCAAATGTATTTGTTTTATTTCAGTTTTTGAAAAACAAGCTAAACGTTTTGGATATGGGAACATCTTTCCCCCTTCATTTTCCTCCTCTCCTTTCCCATAAGATGACAAGATTTTTTTCATTAAAAACAGAAAAACTAATCAGTAAAATGTGGAGAATGAAGTTACGTTGTTTTTTCCTGAAAATACAACTGGATACTAAATATTTCACCAGTCAACCATTCTTTATATTATTATTAAATGAACTAGATTATGAGACTGTACAAAGTTTTAAGTACAACCTCCATATCAGTCACCATGATTTTTAAGTGAATTTTACACCAGATCTTTTCTTCTCCATAACTAATAGTGTAGGTTCTATACATTTTTAAGGATTATAAAAAGTTGCTGAGAGTAAAACAGACAGAGGAATGCTTATCCTGGCATAACACAAATGTCATATCCAAATTATTTCAAATGTTTTCCTGTTTTATTTATATAAGGGACAGAGTTCTTATATAACAGATTAATATTTAATATACTAACTAGTTTAATCCTAACTAGGGAAGCTAATTATATGGGACATCAGAAAGATGCATCTATACCTACTATTTGTGCAGGTAAATTTGCTACTTTATTCTTGTAACTCACTATGCTATAAAGGTAAGGAAGATGTTCAGGAGAATACATAACAAAAACCAAGGTATTTGAAAAGTTAATAACTTCAGCCTTAACTTTGAGGCTGCATATGAATATCACTTGGAAAACTCAGCATTGTGGGACATGGCTACACATTTACTTAGACTTTTATGAACAGAGTATATATTATATTTAATCTAGATCTAGCAACTAGGTTCTGACTCAAGTACAATCACACTGGAATCTCAGTAACTGAACTCTAAACAGTACTGGATCAAATTGGATTTCACACTAATTGTAATTAAAGATGTTAATTTTGATACTGAAAGTCTATCATGAACTTGAACATAGTATGGGCATCTCCCATGATACCATGATCAGACAGACAGGTCAGAACTGATACTTAAATTATCTGAAAAAATAATGGGGTTCATTTTGTCCATTGGGCCCATAGCTAAAGGTTGGCTTTCATAGCCCAGAGCAAGGCCTAACTATTTTTCCCAGATTTTCTGAGTGGATTGAGCAGTCCAAATGGGAGATTTTGTATTGTTGGATGGGAAATGAACATGGTTATGATCAATTGACTAACCTCTGCAAACAGTTTTGTCACTATCCTGGACAAATCTTATTGAATTGAACTCAATACTTTCAGAATCTATTGTATTTTTTAAGTAATGGTTTATGTATTCCTGTGGATTCAGGATTATATGCAATTGCATGAGGTAGAGGTCCACTATGATCCAGGAAACAACAGGAGGGGGCAATTGGGTAAATTCACATAACCTGTAACATCTCCCAAGAGGCTCCACAATCTGGGAGGAGTTACATATACCATTTCAAGCTAGATTATCCAGAAACCAACAGTCACAGAAAGGATTTTTGGTTAAACAGCCCAACCTAAAACTGAATGAGCACCTTCTTCCCAATCCAACAAATATACAGAACCCCTGATCCATGCAGGGCCCCGACTCTTAATGAAGGATTGAAGGACTTTGGCCTAATGTGGCTAGACTAGGTCCTTGTTCTGGTCAAAGGGTGTGATGAATTTGAAGTTACTCATCCTGTGGTGTTTTGAAGAACTGCTCACCTGCCTCTACCCATAGTGGAGTTGGTAGATCTCTGGCAAGCTTATTTTATCCTAAAGAATGAAATGTGCTTACTTAAGGCGCTGTGCAGTAATTTGTAACAGTGGCAATTACAGCATGTACCATCTCTAAAGAATGGCAAAAGGAGCCTGCGTAGGCATACAACTGTATAGTCAGATGACTGTGCAGCCCTGAAATACGTTGATCATGAAGGACACACACACGCGCGCGCGCACACACACACCCAGCCAAGAGAAGCAATGGTTGTGGCTGGAAGCCTAGAATGGATGCCCTTGCTGGATCATAGAAGTGGAATACAGATGCAGTTGTCCTAATTGCAGTCACTGCAAATACATGTCTATATATGCATACGCATAATGGGAATTTGAATTGTGGAGAGCTGCCAAGAGGGGAGATAAAAGAATCGATAAAAACTCCTATTACCAAAAGTGAGTCAGTCTACCAAAAACATTGTAGAAAAAGGACCACATCCACCAAACCCCCACAGCTTGGGAACCATACTTAGAAGAAATACATTAACAACAATGAACATTGGTCTACTGGATAGTAGGCAGGATATTATAAATACATATAATGAAAGTCACCTCTTGCAGGTGAGACACAGCCTATGTTCTAAGTGTTTGGCCTCCAAAATAGGACTCATGTAATATACTGACCTCATAATGCATCTCCAGAGTGAATTTCATGCAGGCAGAATTTTTCTGCATGCGCTAGCCCCCCGCCTATTTTTGGGGGGTGGGGGGGATACCCAAATGCACAGATTTCTTTGGATGTTAAGAATTAGTCCTGTCATAAGGATTTATTGCCTTCATGGCCATAAACAAAGCCCACATCATGCAAAGGCCCACTCTCTAACATTAAAAGAAAGCTTGAAGATTTAATTTTCTCCTCTTGAAGGGACAGGGAATTAAGTCCATTAAGCTTCAGGTTTCTAATTAATAATTTGAGATGAGGCATGCTCCAGAGTATCTGAAATTAAGAGTCCTCCACTGTATTCCCCGTCCTGTACGAGTGCCCCCTCTGTGATAAGTACTGCAAATCACTTTCCATCCATGCAGTATAAGAGAAAATAAAATGCCTTCAGACAGGTCATTCCAGCTATGGTATTTCATTTTAGCAGTGCTTGTACTTATCTTTTTCAGATGTCTTTCTTAAGGAAAATAACCCAAGAAGCCTCCATAAACTCAATCTTCAAGAGTGATCCAGCTGCAGATTGGAGGATGAGTTCACAGCACAATTGGTACCAGTGACAGTTCTTTCAGGGACTGAAAGAGAAATTACCCTGGAGGCACTGGAGCTTCTTACAGTAGCCCACTGCCTGCAGCTTGACCTCACCCATCCTAGATAGGCTATGGCACTTTCCAATATCAGCTTTATGAGTGTTCTGTGAAGCAGCCACAGCTTTTAATTGATCTTCTGTAACATATCAGTTTTTATAGCACATATTATGTGCCACATACACGACAACCCAGGAATGTATTTTAGGTGGATGAACCTATGTTTAGAGGTTCTAGATATGATTCAATTTAAACATTTTCCACAGATCTTCAGAATAGACATACCACTATCATTAATCATCTTGAGCAGTGTCAGCAGCCTACTTCACCACATTTTAAATTTCTACTTGTAGAAATTAAGGGCCCTATAGCGTAACAGAACACATTCACTTTACACAGTCGAAGAGGGGGAGGAAGGCTAACCACTAAGTGTTCTTTGCTTCCCTAGGGTAAAATTTACCATTGTGGAAAAAGTCAGTGCATGACCAAAGGGGCACTTCAATCTTTAAAACAAACTTTAAGAGGGACCTAATTCAGCCTGTGCTACATTTCACTTAGCAGATCAGTAGACTACTGAATCCCTTTCATTTGCCATAAATGCTTCCATGACTCCAACTGAGTTAATCAGGCGTTAGTCTCTGTAGAATATAATAGCAAGACTTAACAAGTTTTGTACCTGTTTTTAGGTTCCATATAAAGTAACGTGAACATAGTCATCAATATTGCTTGACATTTTAAAAATATATTGGCAATTTTATCTATTGGTGTATAACAGTTCTTTCCTGTTTTTTGATCAAGTACAGAGATAGACAAAGTTTCTGCTTTAATAAACTTTGGGGAATAGAAGATGTTACAAGAAGACTTTTTGTTTTGTTTTGCTTTCCAGTGGTGCTCCCCACCAATTAGCTTCACCATCCATACAAGCCAAAAGGTATGAAATAGTCCAGTTTTCAAAACACAAAGTTTAAAGATAGATCAGATGTTCAGTCTCAAGTCATTCACTAATATATAGCACTATTGTAGATAGCCATAAAAAAACAATTATTATTTCCAATTATTTGCATTGTCATTTTACTTTAAAATAGGAGGGGCAACATGAGATTTAAAGGCAACCAAAGGCAGGCCTATTTAGAGAATTTACAATGCAGTGAGAGCTAGTTAGGAAAACAGATATACATGAAGCACTAATGCAGGGTACAATTATAAAGTCACAAAAAAATCATGAAAGGAATAGATTTAAAAATGGATTTGAAATTAAATTAAGTAGCCCGCACTTGATGTGTAAAGTCATGTAAAACCAGTGCAAGTGTGATCAGGATCAATGTTTTTGTCTCTTTAGTAAAGAAAAATGTCTGATGGCACCCACCAGACATCTGTTTTACAACCAATATTTCAATGGAATTAAGCTTTTTCCTTTCCAAATTCATGTTTTG
Source organism: Podocnemis expansa (assembly GCA_007922195.1). Lineage (NCBI taxonomy): Eukaryota > Metazoa > Chordata > Testudines > Podocnemididae > Podocnemis > Podocnemis expansa. The sequence continues at coordinate 32,408,498 of ML681991.1, forward strand.
ATCTTATTTTCTGACTGCACACCTTTGAAAATTAAAATGTGTTCAATGTCAAATGTTTACATTTCTCTCTGATCTGTTAAGGTTATAAATTGCCACTCTTTTCCATGTATTCAGAATGATTAGTTCTTAGATGTATACATTCTTTTCTCAAACTATTCAAAAACAGACAGTGACATACGGAAGTTAACACTGCAGACACAGGTACTTTATAAAATAAATCTGAATTCTATGAGCATTGCAGAGAAGTAGTATTTGATCATTCATCTAGATTTTACCCTCTATTGGTAAGTTAAAGGGGATGCTTTTTTGAAAGGCATACAGGACTCTAACCCACAGAAACCATAGCATCCACCTTTAGACAGAGGTTCCGACTCATAAAAAAAAAAAAGTTTCCATTGTTCATGTGCTATACAAACAGCCTCCTGAGCCAAAATATCTGAAAAGGATAATTTTAATCACCAGTGAGGAAAATTTAACAAGTCCCCTCTCTTTCAGCAGCTGTGAAATAAGAGTATTTGGCATTTCTCAGTATTTCCTCTGAGTCTGGATTTCCCCCCAACCAGGTAAGTATGTTGTAAGTGGAAAGCTTTCAAATGGAGCTGTGAAGAAGTATTCCCAGCAGCATTTGAATACCCCCTAAATATCAGAGGGTTCCTTGTTTTGCAGTACTACACCAATTTTGTGCAACTCATGCAAGATGTTGCCATTTGTTGTCTTCCACACAAACATAGCTGGAACTTTTGCTCAACAATTTAAAACTCAATTCTCTTTCAATACAGATAACCATTCATATTAGACACAAGGGTAATCAGATTTTTAAGTCATTTTAAGGTTAGTGTTGTGAACAAAAATTATCCAGAACAAGGCTATGAAAAGTCAATAAATTATAAACAAAATTATTAATTAAAAATTAATATTCATGTCAACTGTCTCTCTCAATATCAGTGGGAATTAGGCATCCAGGAGCTTTTGAAAATCCAATTATGCAACTATCTGAATCTTTAGCTGCTTCAATACCATTAAAAGTCTTGTGCTCAACTAGAGATGTAAGCAAATCTCTGGTTAACAGCAGGGGGAGGAAAGGGAGTGGGGAACACTATCAGTCACTAGAAAAGCCATTTAGGCCTAAACATTTAGCATGAAACACAAACACTTACTATCTGGATCAATGGATAAGTGGTTCTCTACTACTACAATGTTGTAACCCGAGACTAATATTACACTCACCTTCAAACAAGCAAACATTTTCCTTAAGCATTAGCTAAATTATTGAAAGAGGGCACTGGGGAAAAACAAGTTGTTTTTTAATTTGTCAGGCTGCAATACAGCATTAAACTTTGTTTTCTTTTCATTCACATCTAGTAATCATTCTTCCTTCATGCACACAATTGTGTTTCCCAACATACCATTGAGCATAATTAAAACAGAAGTTCTCTGGAAACATTGAAGAAGAGAGACCTTTCATAAGATACAAAAAAGAAGCAATCACTAAAGAAAACAAAAAAAAAAAAAAATCAAACTACTTTATTCTATAGGACCGACATTATTTCTCCTTTTAGGATTCCTCATCATTAAGGGCTCAATCACAGAAATGCTATTAAGCACTCTGCTTAGCATAATGGCTAATCCTTCAGAACTCATATGAGCTAAAACCACCAACCTTCTCCCAGGATATACCATATATAATTGGGTATAAGCCGATCCAGGCACCAGCTGACACCCCCCCCAATTCTGAGGCCCCAAAAGAAGCTAAAATTGGTGACCCAGGTATAAGCTGAGGTCCCCTTTTGACCTTGGCCCCTCACCCCCCACCCACTGTTGCTGGCTTCCTCTGGAGTTTCTGACAGCTTCCCTACCCCAAAATTTCTGCTGCTGCTTGTCCCTTGCCCCCTCACTGTCCATTCCTCACCCCTGCTGCCCCCTGCTCTGCCTTTTCCTCACTGCTACACCCCTGCTCACTTCTCAGTTTCCTGCTGCTGCTCCCTTTGCCACCTTTTCCTCACTGTCACCCCCCTCCTCCCACCTGCTCTGCCCTTTCCTCACTGCTGTCACCCCTGCTGCCCCCCCCACTGCTGCCCCCTGCTCACTTCTCATTTACCTCACTGTTGCCCCTTGCTGCACCCTTTCCTCACTGTTGCCCCCCTGCTCTGCCCTTTCCTCACTGCTGCCCCCCTTCTCTGCCTCTTCTCCACTGCTGCCCCCCTGCTCTTCCTGCTGCCCCCTGGCTCTTCACTGCTGCCCCCCTGCTCCCTTCTCAGTTCGGTGCGGTTGCTCCCCTGTTCCCCAACACCCTTTCCCTGTCACCCCCCAACCCCAGCTGCCGCTCTTCCCAGCCTGCCAGGCACCCCCCCCCCCCAATCCCCAGTCCCTGCCACCCCTTCCCTGGGCTCCCTGAATCCCCCCCTCAATGTATAGCCCGACCCCCCCCCGGGCCCCCTTACATGGCCGCTCCAGACGCCGGGGTCCCCTCCTCACTCCAGGCCCAGCCCCGGCCGACTGCCCAAGATGGCCGCCCGGCAACACTGGGGCTCCGGCCTGCCACATGGTCTGGGAAACTCCTGGGAGGGGCTCTCTACCATATTCTCTTGAGTATAAGCTGAGAGCTTGTTTTGAAGCCAATTTTCAGGCACAAAATTTTCAGCTTATATGCGATGATATACGGTAGTTCTTGTCCAGTGCTACTCTGTTCAATGGAGCAAACTCACCCACCACCTACCTCATCTCCTCTTGCATGGGTATGTCTTGCAGCCACTCTCAGTTCCCCCCTGCCAAAAACAGCACTTTGGCTCTGTGACAACTAGCCTTCCAATATAACTCCAGCCATGTCATTTATAATCTCACATTTTCTAGGGTTACAAAGTCATGCACATGAAAAGTCCTCTGATCCCTTAGAATTAGGTTGCCAGCCCCAGCCTTGGTTAAGACTCTATGGCACTTGCACCCTTTTTCTCAAACAGGCTCACCTACCTCCTTTCTGAGACTGATAGGGGAATCTTGACCTAGTCTTTCCTCTGGATGCTGTGTTTAAGCAACTAAAACCCACTCCTTACAGGCCCTTGCTGCTACCTACCTCCTTGAGCCCACAGGCACCTTTCCTAAAACTACTTCCTCCAGGCCTCTCTCCCTCTCATTTGAAGTTTGGCTCCTGGTGCTATTTCATTGCCAGGAAGCTGCCCTGCCAGCCACCTAGAACCTGTTCACCCAGGCTGCCCTCTCCCTTTCATAGCCAGTCTCAGACTGCAAATCCTTTACTGCCATTCTCCTTTCTTTACAGGAACAACCCAATCTGGTTCTCTGCAGTTGGGTTTCATCCAATCCTGTCTCCCCTCAGCTACCAAAGAATTGGTTCAGAGACCACTCCTGTTGCCCTTAATCTGGTCACTGTCAGCATGGAATTCATACACCCCATCACCTTGTACTGTAGTTCACTGTTTTAAATAAACACTGCAGAAACTAACTGTCATGTAATTCTTTAAAGAGCAGAGACTCAACCTCCACATTTCAACAGTCACCGAAGTTAGAGGAAGGGATTTAATTACAAATAAGGTATAGACCATAGCTAGAGAGCGCACTGTAGATAATGTGTTTAAATCACTTTTTATGTGCTTTGGCTTTTTCTTTGTTTCCTAGTTTACCCTTTTTCCACATGTAATTTGCTTTCCCTTGTTCTGATCAGAATCACTGAACTTCTATTGGAAACCCTTAAAATGCATTCTACTGGAGGCTCATTTTAACTTTGAAGCCTCCCTTATAAAAGGCAGCCTTGCTTTAAACCAGCAGGGCAAGGAAGCATATGTATTAAGCTGCATTGGGTTACTTTAGGTCAAATCATAGCATGTGATGTGACCTAGCCTGACATAAGCCAGCACAAAGTCATAAGTGCATATAGCTCAGCTGTCATGCATTTTCAGAGTCACTATTTTCAAAATTATTTCTTTTTCCCTTTCAGTATTGACTTGTTAGGGATCAGGATCAGAATCAGAATCAAAAGGGTGGGATGTAGGGAAAAAAAGGAGGACACATTCTCAAATAGCAGTTAAGCTTTTTTTCTTTTTTCAAGACCCCTCCTGTTTCTTGCTTTAATTCCTCATTACTCCCCTTTGACAGACTGCTCCTGGCTTTGATCCCCTGCCCCAGGGGTTCTTGTAGGCATGTTTTCTTATTTCAGTATGAGAGCATAGAGATTTATCACAGGTGAAACAAAAAGCTTTCTACAATTATAAAGCACATGAGCAACTGCTAGGAAAGTGAAAGAAACCAGGGTCCCAAAGAGCACATTACATAACACTGTATCAGAAAAGTAATGTTATAGAATGAAGAATGAGGTTTCCTATTGTAGGCAAGAGGAAAGGTGGAAATCACTTTCTTCCAGGTCTAGCAAGGAAGCTTCAGGATGCTGCACAACATATGAAACATCAGTTAGCTTTTAGCTATTTTGTTTCAGAATGTATTTAATTAAGTCTTACCCATTCAATTGCTGATATAGGACTTTAAAATGTCAGGTTAGCCAATGCCAGAAGAACAAGAGAACTGTTCCTATTCTACCTAATTTACTCACTTTAAGAAAAAAAAATCTAAATCAACAAACTGAACAAAAAGACTTTAGTGTTGATTTGATCTGATTAGTGTGACCCTTTCTTTTGTATTGAAACTTGGCTGTTTTTTTTCAACAAAGGCCCCAGGAAAAAGAACAAACAAACACACCCATTTTACAAAACACTTCTCACATACTTTCCTTAGTAAATATATATACTACTTGTTTTTTTTTCTTTTTCTTTTTTAATAATTAGTCTGCAATTATCTGTCATTCACCTGTTGCACTTGCAGCCAATTAGCAGGCTCTGGCCAATCCCCAGCTGTCAAAAGAGTTGTTAAGGGGATTTTCTAGGAAAGGCATTAACCTGTCTTAGGCAGTGTAGGAAAAAGCAGCTCTTCTACTATAGGAATGAACCTGTAACCCATTAAAATCATGATTTGTCTTTGGAGGGAGCAGCAGGAGAATGTAAATGAATAATGAGAAATCTACATAATGTCAAAAGGAACATTTCTTCCTAGATAAGGAACTGCACCTTGGTCCTGTTGCCCCTTTGACTGAAGCAGTTAGCCAGTACTGGAGACCTGCAGGGGGTGGGAAAAATTAATTATACAAATCAGATACAGTCTTTGGTGCAATCTTGTTTATTTACCCAGAACATCCACATAATGTCATGCCCTTGAGATATAGTAGAAGCAATCAACAGCAGGTATCTTCCTTGTTCCGCAATCACAAGACTGCCTCCCCATTGAGTTTGGTGTCCAAGAAGCTCTGACTCTGCTCTGCTTTGCTCAGGAACACTACCACAAACACTTCTTTCACTCTCTGCTCCCTTCCCTGATTTTGTCCTCTAACATAAATGCAGCCTCAAAAGCACAATCCCTGCCTCTGCAACCAGGGAAACCCTTATTTATCCATATAAGCTAGTCTTCTTTCAAGTCTTGCCAAGTGGCTAATTGCCTTGGATGGTAGCTTCTGTTATTTCCAGCTATGTAACCAAAGGGTGGGGTTAGTTGCCCTTCTGCTTAGCCAAAAACAAAAGTACTTAGTGTGTGGTAACTAGGTCTCTGATTGTCTTTGGATCAAAGGTTCATTTTAACACCTTCCAGCATAATAATGCACACACATCATTACAGCGTCACAGTTTTTCCCCACTACCAAGTGGGTTTGGGGTCCGGGATTCTAGTAGCAACAACCACCGAGATGCACATAGCAGGAAATAAAGTGTTTTATTCACTACCTGATTACTTAACTAAATACCCAGACAAAGTGATATACCCAGAGTTAAACACAAAGTAATATAGACAGGCTTACAACTCAATCAGCAGTTGGGAACCCCACTTCTCGACCACGGGCTTCTGCAGGAGAGTGATGTCCTCTGAGGCACCCTTCAAGGTCCTACGGCAAAGTCCAGTGAAGTCAGGGAAACAACCTATTGTTATAGCCCATTACTCACAGGGAGGGGTGATCAGGCCCTCTCCTCATCACATAGACTGTCTGCTGGGGTGTTGATTCCCACCACCTTTATCTGCAAGAAATGGTCCGCGGATATCTGTGTTCTATCCGCAGATGCGGATATAAAGCAGACATCCACGGATTTGCAGGACTCTAACATCTGGACTCGCTCCCCAAGTAACACCTTCTAAAAAAGTGACAACCAACATGAGTTATACACTTAACCACGGTATGTTTCAAAAATTAAGTCAGACCATATTTTCCTCCTCATGAATCTTTGCCTTCTCTTCTGTTTTGTCAGGAAGAACTCTCCCTACCCTCATGCACATTACCCCTGTAATTGAAATCTGAAGCCAATCTGTCTGTAATGGCCTATAATCAGATCAACATTGCGTGGCAGTGAATAGTTGCCTGTGCAGAGATGTTCTTGCCTCAGAATTAGTCCTCCCTTAGGAGAAGATGGATGTCCTTGGCCTCTGGCCTATCCATCCCTTAGGATAGAGGGAATACAGGACTACATGGACCATACAGCAGCCTGAGGTGGGATCAGTCACAAACCCTCCATTTCTTTAAGCAATGCAAAACTCAGTACAGGCTACATTCCCACATATGCATGCAAGAGCAGTAATGAGAAATGACAAGGACAGACACTCCTAACCTGCTTCAGTCAGGGAGCCAAGAACAAACACTGATTATTATTGTTATTGACAATTTCTATAATATTCTTATCATAGTAGCACCCAGAGGCTCCCAGTAAGAATTAGGGCTCCCAGGGCTGGATTTTGGTATTCATAGACACTAGGTACTTTCACTCCAAAATGTGCAAAACGAGGGGTAAACACCAATTGAATTATGTTGATTGACATGATGCACTTTAAACTATTCTAATGCTAAACCACGTGATTTTCCTTATTTTTTCTGATTTTTTTTTTTAATTCCCTCCTTCGTAGGCCCTATGCACTGTGCCTACAGTGCCTAATGGAAAAGCCGGCACTGAGGGCTCCTTTGTGTTAGACAACATATGCCCACAAACATCAGAAGATCTATAGCCAGCCAGGGGCTTTAAAGGAAGAGATTTTGACAGATAAGTACCACTCATCTCTCTGCCTATGAAATGTCCCCTTGAATCCTGACCTTCCCACTCACATTGAGAAGCCCCTGCTGAAATCCAAACTTGCTGCTGGTGAGGAAAGGTGGCTTCACTGTCACTCATTAAGGAAGACTAGAAAGCTCATGCATAGCTTTCTCAAGACCCATGCCAATGAAACATACTTAAAGCATACTACTGTGTATTCGTTCTGCCTTGTGTTTATCTATATATCTCCTTTGCATGTAATTGATGAGCATTCTCTTCAATTAGGCGAATAGGATTTGAGAATGGTGGTGATAAATTCAATGGTTTTGTTCTCTTATGAAGTTATAATCCAATGGCTGCCGTATCAAGAGATACTTTTAATCTATTATTTGATCATTCATATGCAAATAGTTCAGTAGACCTTGTCATGAAGAGAGGCTAATGGGCCACCATTAAACGTCTTGGAATCAATTGTCATAGACCTTGTTAAAATAAATGGGTATGTCTGCACTATGGGTGTAAGTCGACTTAAGGAGGCTTAAGTTGAATTAAGTAAAGCCCCGGCCACATTTGGAGTTCTGTAAGTCAACTTAAGGGCTTAATAACTCCTGCCCTTGAAGTTGACTTTAAGGGTTAAGTCAACTTTATTAAGTCGACTTAACATAATATGGTCATTTAAGTCAACTTCATAAAGTCGACTTAAGCCAGAGGACCCATTTAATGTTGACTTTATTAAGTGGTATAGTAAAAACAGCTGCTGAAAAAGGAGGATGCTGGTAGTCAGTCTGGCCTGTCAAGACCATGAAGCTCAGAGGGGAGCATGACAGGGCTTCCTACATTTCAAATACAGAGAACTGGGATACAGCTCTTATGTGGAATGCAGAAGAGACAGCACTTGCTGAGATCCTATGTTAAGCTGCAAGTTTGTGAAGCAAGACAGCTGTTTCTTGGGATAGGGCAGAAATGCCAGGCCTGAGACTTCCTGTATGCTGTTTTGCTTTTGCCAGCAGTCAGTGAAACAGGATGCGTACAAATTTTGTAAATAAATGCACTGGACTACAAAAGGTGTGCTGATTCCATGTCATTTGTTTCTCCTCTATGCTGCAATCATCCTGTACCAGCAGCTTGACTAATAGGGCAAGTGTATGTCTCTTCAAAAACTAAACACTGTATTAAGGTGTGCAGCCAAGTTACTTTTCTTGCTTGTGTTATCCAGCAGGCTTCTCACTGAGGGGAACAAATTTTCTTGAAGCAGCTATTCATCTTAAAGAGAATTAAAGGAATTCTGGTTCTCTGACTACACAATGACATTTGATAAGTTACTCCTCAGTGAAGCATAACTTGCAGGGTTAGTCAGTCAGCAGCCAGGTCATTCCCTAATTGCACATGAGAGAAGGTTTATTGCCTCCATGATGACAACCTTGGCAGTTTCTCCTAGATACTACCCAAGGGACTATCTAGTTCTATCATGTTGAAATCATAAGTAAAATTACAGTACCTGGTGTGCAGAAATCTAAGTAGTTTTAAACTGGACTAAAGTGAAAGATTGACAGCCAATGCAATACTTTAACATGAGGCAACATCAGTGAAATACTTGACAGCTGGAATTCTTCTGTGTGGACTTTTCATTTAAAATCAATTCAGATTTCTGTTTAAAATAAAGTCATTTGGTATAATTTTGTCTCTAAGGAAGGCTAATTTGTTAAGGGGGGATTCTGTCCACCGTAGTGAGAAAGCTTCAAAATATTCTTTCCTTAGGAGTCCCTGATCCCCCTTCCTCCTTGTTGGCTGGCTCAGTATCTGTCAGGCTCAATATTAGACTGCTTTAGACCAGTTGAGGAGGCACCATTTGTCTAAGGTGATGACATGCCCAGTCTAATGATATATAAAATACAGTAAATCTAAATGAAAACTATTAGTCAGAGATAGAAAAGCAATTGTTATAGTGATAAGCAGCAGCATGTCAAACCAGCAACTAAAGCTGACAAGGAAGGTGAGGTTGACTAGTACTGCCTTGTCTGTCCCTAATTAACTGGAAATGGTAGAACTAGGACTGTTGCCAACACTGTTCAATAAAACAGAATCCATTTTGTTGCAGCCTTTTCCATCCTTCCACTTAAATTTTATTTTTATTGATAGTGTCATTTTGAAGACTAGAATAATAATTTAAGTACAAAATAGATTATAAAGAAAAAAGGGACCACTGTGAACATCTAGTTCAGGAGTGTTAAATTATTTTTTCAATTTTAAAAGGGATAGCCATGTTAGTCTAGTCCAGTGAAAAAACAACAAGGAGTTGTGTGGCACTTTAAGACTAACAGATTTATTTTTTGCATGAGCTTTCGTGGGAGAAGATCCCACTTCCTCAGATGCTTCAAAGATGGGTGAACTTACAGAAAGTAACAGTTCGGAACAGTTCAAGGCATGCCCCTCAGCACCCTGGCCAGGGGATACCCCTCAGCACCCTGGCTAGGGTGCTGAGGGGTGTCCCCTGGCCAGCGCCTGCACAGCAGGGCTGCAGGCAC
>ML681991.1:32418486-32445924 GCA_007922195.1 Podocnemis expansa
TGTTAATTCGAAATAAGTTGTTTTGAAATAAGCATTATTTCGATATACGGTTGTTGCGAAAAAACCGTATCAAAATAACCGGCTGTGTGAGAATACAGCCTTAGAAAAGCATTCAATCTTCATTTTAAAATTTCCACTTAGAGAACCTATCACAACCCTTCTTAAGTTGTTACACTGGTTAATAATCCTTACATTTATTTCCAGTTTAAGTTTATCTAGCTTTAAATTCCAGCTAATGGAGCTTGTTATACCACTGTCCACTCTAGACTGAAGAGCCTTCTATTATCAGCTTTCTGTTCCCCATTTAGGTATACATAGATAGTGATCAAGTCACCCCTTGAACTGTCTCTTTGTTAAATTCATCATTGTGAGCTCTTTGAGTCTCTTAAGTCCTGTTATTCCAATTCTTTAATGTTTGTTGTGGCTTTTCTCTGAACCTTCTCCAGTTTATCAACATCCTGCTTGAATTGTGGGCCTGAGAGTTAGACATACTATTCCAATAGCAGTTGCAGGATTCCAAAAACAGGTTGCATACCTGGAGCTGGGCAAATAGTGGATTTTTTTTTAGTACTCTGTACAAAAGTCAAACCAACGACTGTTCTTTTTCAATATTCTCAGTGAATCAAAGTTCAAATTTTTTGAGTCAGGTTGAAACAAGCGTGGTTTTGTTCAGGTGTGGTGGTGTTCTTGCTGTTTTAAATTTCACGCATTTTAACCAAAGAAAAGAAAACTAGCTTCACAAAATGCTAGGTGGAAGCAGCCCTCTCTTATTAGATTTAGTCCAATGGTTAGTGCACTTGCCTGGTTTGTGAGATGCCTCTCTGTACCTCAGGGAGATAGAGAACTTGAATCTTCCACATTATAGGAAAATAGCCTCCCCCTGGACTACATGATACCCTACTGCACCATTTCTTCAATCTCCCCTTTGAAGTTTTTCACTTTGTGTAAATAGTTAAATACGTACCAGAGAAAGATTTTTATTTTGTGTCTCCTCCAATGGCAGCAAGTCCCCTAACCAGCAGATCATAAAGCCACTCACATTATCTGTCTATTGACTATTCATTGTCTTTCACAGATGAAAATTTCTGGTTATTCATAACAACAATATATAGCCACCCTTTCCTTCCATACTTCCGGTGGCACAATGACCAGAGCACATTAGCCATTCCCACCAAACCTAGTACCCTTGGAATTTTATTTTATTTTCCCTTTATTTTTATAAAACCAAATATATAAATACATTTTATATAAAATGTATTTATTTATAATTAACTATTTATTTTATGATTATTTATTTCCTTTTATTTACTGTTATTTATTTTATAATTCCTATCCCTTCTTCTACCCTTTCCCCACCCCCATCCCTCTGCCAATGCATATGGCCCACCGTACAGCAAATGTGGCCCTCAGGCCAAACGGTTTGCTCACCCCAATCTAGAAGAAACAAACACACACACAAAAAATTTAAAAAGGGGTGGGAAAGCCTTTCTGTGTGAATTTTCAATCAAATTTCAATTCCACCACGTTGCGAATATTTTCAATGAACACTGAACCACCTGGGCTACACTATCCCAATAATAGTTCAAAGCACAATTTAGACAATTGTTTGGGTTCATAAATATATTTGTCTTTCAGTCCCTGACCCCACAGAGGGAAAGACTGAACAAAGATATGAATGCATAATTTGAAAAATATGTTTATGATATACTATGAAAAATAAGTTTTATGATATACTATGAAACAAGATTAAGAATTATTGTCTCTCTTCTATGCATACAACCTCAACTGCTAATGTGTCTTTATTTACACTGTACCAAGTTGATGACCAGCTGTCAGATAAAATGATGTGGAATGGTGCAATAGGGTCCCTGGAAATTTATAGTAACAATAGTAAAGGCCTTAATGTAACAGTGAAACAATTCTGTTCTTTGACTCAGATAAGCCTTATTGCCAGCATAGAGTTTACCTTCCAGGTAAAAAGGTGTATGTTCCCTTGTAAAAGTACAGCACAGGACAAATGCACAGCCCTTTGTGTATGGAACAGCTCTCTCACAAAGTCATGAACGGTCTAAGAAAAAGACAAGCAACTTAGACCTAAAACAGGAGTGATTTGTGCTGCAGTGGCCACAAAAGAAGCATGTTCAAGAATAAAACAATTACAAAAGATAGACAAACACATCAGATAAGAGAAGAGAGGCTTATTGCCCTTAATAGATTGGAACATTGTCCATGAGCAGTTAATCCTTGAGAAAATATTACCCATTTCAACCTCAGTAATGGATTATCTGTCTTTAAGCAGCAAGTCTGCCTGTTTGACCTGCCATTTCTACAGGAAAAAGAGTTCATACGCTGATGGTATCTCATTTATCCACCTACAAGACAATCTATTTAATAGGAACTGGGCACTACCTGTACCCCAGTGCAATAAATTCAGTCCTTTAGGATGTCTTCTTGTTATACAGCACTAGACCTGATTTCCTTTTATATGAACAATGTTCTACATAAATATTCAATACTTTACAGTTTGCTGCTTTAAGACCCAGTCCTGCCCTCGTGACTCATCACTGACATCAAAGAGAGTTTTTCCAGAGTAAGGAAAGCATCATCAAGCCATTAACATCCTCTATTCTAGTTCAAACACTATAAGCATTGAGTCTTTGTGAATAATGCTACCAAAATTTTAGTTTCACAATCTTTGTGGAAGATGCTGCAAGAAAAATTAGGCATCTCCCATGCCATGCTCGCCTATTCCCAATGCTGCCCTCAAAACTGTGAAAAACCTTTGAGATCCATCCAGAAAACTTCTCTGGCACCCCAAAATAGGAATATACCACTACAGAATTGAGCAGGGCTGTCCCTAGAGAGAGTGGGGCCCAGGCAACCTGCCCTCTGCGGGGCCCCCACTTACCCCCTGCCACCGGGGGGCGGGGCTGGCCGTCCCAGGGGAGGGGCAGGCCCCTGTGCAGGCTGTCCCATGCTGGTGACAGGGTGAGCCAGCCAAAAGGGCGGCCCGGTTCAGCGCTGCTGGTCAGCCCCCTCTCCACCACCCTGCCATGCACACTGCTCTCGGCTCTGTGTTGGAGCAGCAGACGGGAGGCAGGTGACAGTATGGCTGGGGTGGGGGTTAGTGATACAGGCCCTGCGCTGCCTCCCGCTTCTTCCCTGCTGCTCTGGCACGGAGCCGAGCGCAGCGCACGTGGTGGGGGGGTTGGCGGACCGGCAGCGCTGAACCAGGCTGCCACTTTTGGCCAGCTCACCCGGTCTCCCGCATGGGGGGGGGCCAGCGGTGTGGACCCCGTGGGGCCTTCCAAAGTGTGGGGCCCCGGGCGGCTGCCCCATTCGCCCTACCCTAGGGACGGCCCTGGAACTGAGTCTCTCATCTTCCAGGAAAGCACCACTGAGGTAGAAGTCCCTCTGATGGAAGTAGGAAAAGAGGTAAGATAGCTGGTATCTCATCCAGGGGCACAGCTGAAGGAAACAAGATAAGGACCCCATCTACCCATCCTCTTAAATTTACCACACAAGAGCCAACCAGAATTCCAGTCAATTCCTATATGTTGTATAGCCTCACCACCACCCCTTACTACAAAGGCTCTATCATTTGAACAATGTAGCACTAGCAGATTAGCCAGTATCCTGAGAAAGTTGCAGCATCTCTGAAAATAAACCATGTCATATGTATATTTTATTCTTATACTTTAAGAAAGCCTAAAACAAAGAGGTACTGAATATTTACAGCTCATTGTTGTAAAACCCTGCACAGGGCTTGGTTATCATCCAGCATTTATACAAAGAGAAACTACTGCATAAAAATGTGAATTATTTTTGTAATACACATCTGCTGAATGAAAAGAAAGACTTTTTTGTAATGAACAACATTTGATTTTACCTAATCATGATACTGGGCTAAAGCATTCTTTGAATTAGACACAAGACTTTGGAAATAGCTTAAATCATCTGAGAAGCAGCCTACACTTAAAAGTGAGATAAACATAGCCATGTCAGTTGGGGAATGTTAAAAAAGAAACATACCATGGGTCTCCAGTGCCAAGGGGCTGACCATACATTTGCCCCCCCCCAGCTGCATAGACAGGTGGTGTACTGTTGCCACTCCCCCCCCCAGCTGTCCTGGGAGAGGGGGCTGTATCTGCAGAGTGGAGGGAGGGGGTTGGAGGGTGCAAATGCAGGCTTGGCTGTGCTGCTCTCTGTCCTTACCCAATATGCAGTGATCATGCTAAGTGCTCCTTGCTCAGGCAGGTGAGCTTTTCAGGCCCAGCTTAGTTCTGTACTTTTTACAGGGGAGGCAGTGTTAATACCAGCAAATAAGTGCTTGCCCTGCTCTTATTTATTTTGTTCTTTTAAGATGCAATGTCACGGCAACTAGGGGTGGGGGTGTGAGGAGGGTGGTCACTCTCCCAGCTTTTTGAGCCCTCTGCCAGCTCCAGAAATCTCCCTGGCTCCCACTCTCCCTTACTTACCACACTGGACTGATGTCCTCTACATGCAGCTCTAGGGGACTAGAGGGCTGGTCGAAGCCCCAGTCTTGCCCTCCCTGTTTCAGCCTCAGCCTTTCCAGTAGGAAGCCTGGGGGGAAAGTGCCCTCCCTCCCTTTCCATGGCAGCCAGTTCCAGTGAATCCAGCTCAGCTCTTACTGCCTACCAATTCACATTCAGCTCAGCTGTGAGTGACTGTCAGACAGCAACAGAAACCAGTGCCAGCTGGGTTTGGCAAAGGCCCACCAGCACCCCCTCCCAGGCTGGCTCCTGGAGGCCTGGTCTGCCTCAGTATCTCAATGTGTGAAAACCATATCCCTGACACTGTAGTGATGACTATGGTATCATTCTTTGTCAACATAACTACATTTATCCTAAAAGATATCTCATTTCAAGGAAGTGGTGTTCTTACACCACAAGAATCTTTCCTTCAGAGGGGGTTATGGAGGGCTATGGTGTCACAGCTACATGGCAGTAGCTAAATCTTTGTAATCTCTGTCATGCAGATACAACTGAAATAGAACTTTAGGCAACAAAAAGTATCATTTAGTTCATTCAGTAGCAGAAAGGAAGAGAGAAAAATGAAAGCTTCCATCATAACGGGTTTTTTTTTTTTTGTAAGTTTATTCTAAATATACTCAAGGCCACCAAAGTGTCACATCTGTCACAAGTTGTTAAGGATTTATAATACTCTTAAACTTCACACAAAAAAATGTATTACTGAATGCTTAGTAACCCCTTTTTAAATTTGTATTTCATGTATTAACAGTATTATCTGCAATCTATTTTTGACTGAATTTCAAGTTTTCTATCGTAAGAGTTTTAGCTAGCTGAAACATGTATTATCAGCATTTTGAGAACTCTTAGTGCCCTTTTATTCACGAGAAGAACATCAGCAGACATTCCCAAATAATTTTATGACATTTAGCAAATCATTTCACCATTATAAAGGGCACATTTCTCAGAGTGGTGGAAGAAAATGATATTGAAAGGATGAACATGAAAAGAAAAAGTTAAGTTGATCTTAATATGCAATAAAATTGAAACAAATCAGTGCCAACATATACAGAAAATGAGGGATGAGATTAAATTTCAAGATACTGTGAAGAAAGTTGGAAGGAGAATTAAAGAGTGTAACAGTGAAGAGAACAGAGAATTTCAAGGGGATGGGGGCGCTATTTTCTATTCCAGATAAGCCCATGTGCCCAATAAAAGATAAAATGAGGTTGCCCAAATAAATATAAAGATTTCAAACCAACAAACTAACTCTTCATCCCTACCAGCCCCAAACAATTAAAACTGTGCATCCAATCTTTGTCCAGGGTACAATCAGCAATTGCCTCTCTTTGCTCATGAGATATAATTTCCTCATTTATCCATTCTATGGTCTTTACAGAGTGTGGCGTATGGCTGAAAAATTTCCTGAAATATACTCGTCTGAGAAAAGAACCTATTAAGTGTGACGTATCTACAGCTGTATCTGTGCTGCCACCAACCTACAGCCATGCTTCCTCTGCCACTCTGCTTTTTCATTTAACTGGCAATCCTGAAAGAACAAGCATCTCCTTTCTTCCCTGAAGAAAAAAGTGCTCTTTAAACATGAAAACTATTGTCTCTCACCAACAGAAGTTAGTCCAGTAAAAGCTATTACCGCACCCACCCTTCACTTCTAATACATTAGGACCAACATCCCTACATCAATTCAAAATGGTTATTACAAGGAAAGTAGCACACACTACCATTTGGGTATGTCCACACACAAGTTTTAGATCAAAATGACACTGGTTAATTTGATTTAAAAGATGGCAGGTTCACTCGATGTTTTCTTATTTTGAAATAAGGAGCTCACTTATTTCAAAATAAGGAAAATCATTTCAACATAATAAAACCTAGTTTATATCAAAATGAGGGTTATCTTAAAACTGTCATTTCCAAATAACCCAGTGTGGCTGAGTTATATAGACCCACATATCAATATAACAGTTTGACCTTCTTCCCAGGTGCACGGGACACGGGAAGGAGGCCACTCCCCCCCCATCAGCACCCTGGCCAGGGTGGCCATCAGGACCCTGGGGGGGGGGGTGGTCACCCAGGGGGTCCACCCCCTGCTCCATGCTGGCTGGTTCCTGTGGGAGAAAGAGCCCCATGCCCGACTCCCACCGCCCTAGGGGGCTCAGAAGGAACATCCCGTGCCTGGCTCTGGGTGACTGGGGGAAAGGACCCCTGTACCCCACTGGAGGGTTTTGAACTGAGGGGGGGGAGGATTGCACCCTGTGCTGGCTCCCAGCATGCTCACCAGGCGCAGAGAGAAGACAGGCCCAAGCCCAGCTCCAGGTGTGCTAGCCAGGCATGGGGGGGACGGAAATGGCTTTAGGCACACTGCCTGGGTGGCTGGTGAATGGGAGCCCCCCCGCCCCCATCGGACTCCTGGTGCACAAGAAGGGTGCAGTGGAAACTAGATTCCTGTGCCCCACTTTGGAAGTGCTTGCCGGAAGTCAGGGGATCGGACGCCCACACTTAGCACCTAAAGCCAAGCGCGGGGTTCCAGTCCCCTGCCGCTTGGAGAGCACTTCCACAGCGGGGTGCAGGGGTCTAGTTTCCACTGCACCCGGCTTGAGTGCCAGGAGCCCAATGTGGGGGTCCCATTCCCCAGCCTCCCAGGCAGCACACCTAAAGCCTGGTGCAGGGGGTTGTCCCTCCACCTCTGCGCCCAACTACTACCCCAGTAGCTGGGCATGGGGCTGTCTTCTTCCCGTGCCCAGTGAGCATGCCGAGAGCTAGCACAGGGTGCAATCCTTCCCCCGTCTCCTGGCTAGGGCCCCTGGAGCAAGGAAGGGGTGTTCTCCCCCACAGCCCTGCTAGCCCATGTGGGGTGCATTCCCCACCACTGGGCTAGCATCCTAGCATGGGGGTCCTTTCTCCCCACAGTGGGCTACCATGTGGGGACCCTGGCATGGGCGTTGAATCCCCCACCACCAGCCTAGCGCCCAGAGCCCACCCCCTTGCCAGCACTGGGGAAGCCTGGCACAGGGATCCCTTCGCCTCCCTGCCTGGCTGAGCCAAGGCTGCAGCAGAGCAGGGGAGGAATGCCTTCACCCTTGCTGGGCTCAGGGAGCCCAGAGCTGCTGGGGGATTCTTTTTCCCTCCTACCGGGCTCTCCATGTGACAGCCGGGCAGGGAATTGGGTGGCAACATGATCCATCTTGGGGGCCATGTTGCCACACCTCCCATGGTGCCCCTCTCCTAAATTGAACTAGCAAGTCCTGTCCCTGGACATGCTAGTTCAATTTGGGTTTCTAGTGGGGACATGTTAACTCAATTTAACTTAAATCGCTTTAATGACCATTAGATTGATTTAGCTTAAATCGAGTTAACTTAAATCAAGTTAACCTCCTTAGCATGGACATAGCCTCTCTCTCATGGGCTATGTCTACACTTAGAAGGTTAGCTTAAATTAACTTAATTAGAACTAATTAATTTGAACTAATAATGATTAATTTGAATTAAGTTAATTCGAATGAACATGGCCACACTAGAAACCCTAATTTGAACTAACATGTCCATGCACCGGACTTGCTACTTTGAATTAGGTAGGGGGCACTACTGAATAATGAAAATCAAGCTGTGGCTAATTTGAACTAACAGTTAGTTTGAATTCACACAGCTACATAGGGTTAATTCAAACTAATGAGTTTGAATTAATCATCAGTTTGAAGTTAAACTAGATTTTCTAACTTCAAAGTTAGCTTTCATCAATTTGAATTAAGGCATTACTTAGTTCGAATTAATGAAAGCCAGTGTGGCCATGAATTTATTTAATTTGAATTGAACCTCATTAATTTAAATTAAATTGTAAATGGAGACATACCTTATGGATATTATGTATTTATTCATTATTCCCCATACCCCCCCACCACCACCACCGAGTTAAAAGCAATCAGAGAGGAGATTGTTTGCTCACCAAAAATTTAGTACCAGAGATATGGGAGGTATGAGAGGATGCAGTGAAAGTGAGGTAGGCAATGTAAGACTAGAGTAACTGGAAAGTAATATAATCTTTGCTCTGTTCCCACAGTAAAGACCATTACTGAGAGCCTCTCAGCAGGGACTAGAACTCTGAAGTTATAATTATGGGTGACTTTCTGTTCCTAGTCTGTTACTGAAGACTACCTTCTCCTGGATTCACAGAGAGATAAATCTCTCATTTTTACAGATGGGTTACTGAAGATTAGACTGCATGCCATAGTTATACATGAACTCTACAGTGGCATAGGAACATGAGCCCAGTTGTCCTGAGTCAAGTCTGGTGTGCTTTAACTACAAGCCCGTCTTTCCTTTCTATTATGCTTACATTTTACCTTTGGGATTGCAGGAGTTCCCATTAGCACAGTATTCATTTCAGCACCTGTCACCTAGCAAGCAAAAGAGATTATCATTCATGAAGAAGACTCCATCTGTTCCTTTTCTACTTGTATTTTCCTTTCACTGAAGATGAGTGTGGATTTCTTGACTACAAATTGTTGTAGGAGGAAACAAGAGAGTATATAACTACTCATTGAAGGGGCTAGTGGAAAATTTTAATAAAAAATATTGTTCATTGGCAAACTATTCACCAGCTATGCTATAGTCCACATCAGCTAAATACTGGCAAATGCATATCTGGAATTTGGCTTACTTGTGAGTTTATATTAATCTAATAGATATTAGACTTATAAGAGAGCTTGTAATGTTTAGAGTCTATTGAATGTTGTGAGTTGCTTTATATAATAATCTTACTTATAATATCTCTGTTCCACATTGTAATATTATTTTTGAGCAGTTATATTGTAAGCCTTTGTACCTATATGCATTACTGCACAGAAGAGGTATATTAATCAGTAGAGCCCTGCGCAGATACAAATAAATGGGTCCATATATGACCTGCATCCACAAGAAATGGTCTGTGGATATCCGTGTTGTATCCGCAGATGCGGATATAATGCGGATATCCGTGGATATCTGTGGATTTGCAGAGCTCTGTTAATCAGAGTGAAATACAACTCTTCTATAAAAATTGTTATGCTTCTCCAGAAAGAGGAGATGCATGGATGACAGATGGGCTCTGATTGCATCTTTACAGCTTGAAATACCCTACATCTTCATTGAGAAACCATCAACAAAAAGACTAGACTAAAGACACATTGTTCTTCTTTCCTCCCTGTGAAGATGTCATGAAAGCAGACTCTACCCATTGGTTGAATTTGCATCTCCACAAACATTGCAGGAGGGCATAAAAACTTCAGAGGAAAATGAACTAAGCATCTTTATGCTGCTTGGATTCTGAGGGTGGGGTTCGGTGTTTCTAAGCATAAACAAGAGGTCCTCAGCTTTGTTTAACCTTACAGCTCAAATAGAAACCTGTATTACCTTTTGAAACCCAAGACTGATTTATTTGTGTGTCTGTGATTGTTTGCATTAACCTCATAGATAACTCTCTAATTTTCTTTTCTTATTTTATAAGTCTACAAAGCTTCTTACATGATTGTCTACAAACTTTGTCTTTGGTGTGAGAACTCAAGTTCCATTGACCAAAGGTAAGTGACATCCTTTTGGATTAAGAGTAAACTGTCTACTGCTGTGATTCTTCATTTAAGGGCCTTCTAGAAAAGAGTGACACTCACATGGGTGTCAGTACAGACTAGAATAGCCATAGAAGATTGTTTATGACTGTGTTAAGAATATTGAAATAACTAAAAAGTTTGCACAGTGTCCATGTGTTTGGTGAAACGTAAGTTTAGAACTCACAACTAAACTAGGATTTATGACCAATTTTTGTTATTAAACAAAATAAAGCAGTTTGGCCTGAGGATGATATTCATGCTCTACCATCACGGGGGGGGGGGGGGATTACAAATACAGTCACAGAGAAAACCTTTATAACTTTATCTTATTCTACATGACTTAGATACTTCTACTTTTTGGTCCAAGGGGAAAATAAATATGAAAGACCTGAGGGCAAAGACTTCATGGGATTTGACTCTGGACCACTGTCATCCCAGTCTATGCATAAACTCCATAAGTATTAAATAAAGGATTATTTGTGCTTCTAATATTTTTAGAACAAACAATATTCTATTATAATTATAATTCTTTTGGACATTCTATTTGATAATTAATTTACCTTAGCAGTTATTGCTTTTGTTAGTAATGTTTATATTGATATCGTCTTTGATATTCTTTCAGACTAATTTACTGGCCCCTGTATTAACATTTTGAATAGGAATGCTTTAAGTTTACTAGCCTGTGAACCTAACCTATATCAACAAACTATAATGTTAGAGTGGTCTACACTGAGGCAAAATAAAGCAGCCACATGCTGTAGACTGCAGTTCCTCATCTTGTTCAGAAGCCTTTTCCATAATATCAATATAAACTGGATTATTCTGAAATTATATATTACCCTTCATGAAGACAATGGTGAAGGCTGTCAGAACATGAACAATGCAAGCTAGAACATGCTTTCTTCATCTGCTGATCCTCTGTGTTTGAGCCAAAGCACATTTTGGGTCCTCACCCAGTATCATTGGCCTGTTGCAGACTGCCAGCCAAATGAATACTCAGGAAGCTGTACACATCGAAAATGCATCATCTCCATTTTCCTAAGGTGAATCTATGGAGCAGGAACATGGTGCTCCTTTCTTTTTTCTTGCTAAACATGAGGAATAAACTATTAGAGCTTCATGGCAATATATTGCTACTTTTTCAGAGTTTTATTACCAGTAAGAATTTGTGGATTTTGATGATGGCTGGTTAATAAAGACATTAAATTTGTAAAAGTCAAACCTATTTTTAAGTTGGCAAAGAGATGCAATACATTCTATATAAATAGATATTCAGTGCATCACAAATGTAATAACAGGTCTTTCTCGACAGTTAAAAAATGATGTGTGTACAATTAGGTCCACTTTAAAGCACTGCCCTTACTCATTCAGAAGTGATGGATTGATACTCATCACAGAGCTGTGAGGGAGACCTGGGAACTTGATGCAGAAAGAAAATTTCTGCCTTTCCAAGATTAGATTATTAGCACCTGAAGTTCTACCAGATTAATTCAGTGTCTAGAGGGCCAAGTCTTAGCATTCTCAACATTCCTAAACCTGGTCTGGTGGCTGCCAGCAGAGCATGCTGATGTTCTCTTTATAAAGCTCTCACTGACTTAATGCTCTAGAGGCTACTGTTTTCTGTTATCATTTAAATTTGTCTGAAACAAGACAAGGCCACAGCTTGCAAACTGGAAATCTGGAGTGAAATCCTGGCTCCATTGGAGTCAATGACAAAGCTTTTATTGACTTCAGTAGGGCCAGAATTTCATTTGAGGCACTCTACCTGATGTTTATAATGCTTGTCAACAATAGACCTTCCTAAATTGGTTCTGAAAATGGAGTCACTTCAAATACATATAGAACAAAACTGTTCTCAGCATTGACAGAGAAAGAAAACTTTGTACCTGTTTTGTAGCTCTTACTGACAGCTATCAGCAGCAATGAAGTAGTTGGGTGTAGCTAGGTCTTAATCAGTTCCAAATAATTATCAGCTTGCTGTAGACTAATGTGACAAAAATGCTCAGTGCTTAAAAAAAAAAAATCTTCCTGAAGTTTGCTACAACATTAACAGCACAGATGCCATGTCCAGTGTGAATCAGGATTTTACAAGAGAAATTTAAACAGGGAGAGGTAAAACAAAAAGCATAAGAGAAATTCAGCTAGAAAACTCAAATCAAAGGCCATTAGAACCCCTCAGTTTTATACATCTACAGAAGCACCCAATCCCTATTTTCCCTTCAGAGAAGTGCTAAGTAGAACTTAACACCGGAGGAGCTACTTTATTTCACTAACAAACATTAAACATATTTAGTTATTTTATTATAACGGGTCAAGTCCTGACCCTGTAGTACTTAGCCACATTTGTGATCATTTACTCAGTTAAGCAGCCACACCAGCATACAGAAATGCTCATCACTATGAGTAAAAGCTGAGCAAATGGATCCTAAGCAAAATCTATTTTAAGAATTTGCACATAGGCTCATTTAGAACTAAATTGCCCCTGACAAAACACAATGGTATATTTTAAACACAAGATTAAGAACAATAATCAGAACTTAAACTTTTGCCTCTTGTGAAAAATGTATGCAATTAAAAATGTTGGCTTCAGTAAGATTATAAACTAGTCTTTAATGCTGAGTCTTAATGCTTTGTATATTACAACTTCTTGGAGCAAGCACAAAGTATCAAATGCCAACATAATAGTAGCATTGAGATCTGTAGGTAAATATCTTATTTTCTATAACATTCAGGCTCAAAACTTGAAGCTTTTGTTCATGGTTTTGCTTTAGAAGAAATGTGTGGTGAAACCCATTGGTACTTACACTGGCTCTGTGCTACTTGGAAAAGGTTTTCCTTCTGCAACATCCAAGGTCATCTTTGATTTTTATATAAACAACTTTGAAATATGTGATTATAGTGAGTTTTATAGCTATCTATCTATCTATCTATATATGCTTCTTGAGAGGACCTTTACAGTAATTGCATATGCAAATAGGATTTGCATCCACAGTTCCATACCTCACTTGTTTAAAAAGCAGGTGGACATTTTTAAAATATATTTAAAAAGAGAGAGAGAGAGAGACTTAGCAGAAGTTACAGTTCACATCTAGCCAAGTACAGTGCAGTACTGAAAAATATTTTGCATCATACTGTATTTGTGTGTGTAAATAAGTTTGAAAAGTTCAGAGAAGCATTAGAAACCCTCTGAAGAGCTCAGACAGTACTCTGAGGTTATTAACAGAAAGCAGAAAGTCTACAAGGAATGAATCACCAAGATAAGCTTGGAGATCAGAAAGTATTGAAAAAAAGTGAGGGTAGTGACAAGCTTGGGGGGTAGAGATAGGGTGGCAAGTGGGAACAAGAACATGATGGTAGAATAAAACTAAACAGCTTAATGGCCCTTAATCAGGAGATCCAGATAATCTGTCCAAAAATAAAATACAGCATGGTTGTGCAAAATTTAGATCATGTCGGACCAACCTGATCTTTCTTGGAAAGTATAACTGATTTTCTAAACAAAGGAAATAAAGCAGGACTCTGCACTTGGGATGGAAGAAGAGAGATCTGGCACATCTCTGTTCTCTGGGTGTCTGTCTCTGATTGAGTCTTCTCTTTGCTCAGGCCTCTCTTTCCCCTTCCCTTTCCCACAGGCTTCCCCTTGCTATCATAGAATCAAGTGCCTTGGGTGTAGGTCATATTGTTTTAAGACCCCCCCCCACACTCCACTGCGGTCTCTACCACTCCTCATAGGGTTCTCTTTCTCCTCTTTTTCCAGCACTCATTACTGGTTCTTCTATAAATTTCTCCTTTAAGACTTTCTCTCCTCTCACATCCCCCATGCCACTACCATCTCTTCATTGTTTCTTTTTAGTTCATTCAGCTCTTGCCTTCCTGCCACAGAACCCTCAATAATCCTTCACAAACACTCCACTTATAGCTTCAGAGTAGCCCCACAATCTGTCCCAGCATCTGACCTTTTCCCATCAATCCTGTCTATCATAGCACCTCATCATTTCCCAGTCCCTTCAAACCTGCCCCAGTAACACTTCTGTCCCTTCTGACTCCAAATTCTCTGTTCCCTCATCATATCACTAAAGCAACCTCTTTTCTATAGCACACTTCACCTCATCCCTCTACCCCTTAACTTCTCAGAAGTATCCCATCCTGGTTGTGTGCACCCTGGGCTGGACACCTAATTGCTTATTCCCTTACTCTGATCAGTTCAGCAATCACACATACACACAGAACTGCTGAAAGAAGCAGCATGTGTTGTTGGCTGCAGTGAAGTTATGTCCTAGTGTTCTTTGCTAACAAAAGACCAAAAAAAGCAATGTTCTTAAAAATAATTGCTCACATCTGGTCCTAGGTGGATAGCTAGGTGAGAAGAGAAAGCATGGAGGTAGCACCTTCTACAGGCTCCCACAACAATTAGTACAATAAACATTAGATATAGTTGTGGATAGCATTCACTCTACCTGTGATTCACATTCAGACTTCAAAATAGAGTCTTTACTAATGTGAAAGAGAAAGACGTCATTTCCTTTTTTCAAGCAAACAACAAAAAACAATTTCAAATGCTCCAGTCACTTAAAAAAAAAAGAAAAGAAAAGAAAAAAAAAGATGTGTTCCTGTCTTCCACAGAAGATGTTTTAGGAGATGATGGTGTTATCAGACCTAATAACCCTAGTTTTGCATCATTTATTTTAGTTGAATATGTATGAGAAAAAGAGATGTACCTTTGAAAAAGATTAATTGAAATAATCACATAAAAACAGACATGTCAAATAAATTATCATTAAAAGAGCTTCTAGAAGCTAAATAATGTATAGATTTTTGCAGTTAATGGTGAGCTTTCTGCAAATAAACTGCACATAAACTATAAAATGATCAAAGAGGGATTAGGTAACTATTCAATTTATTCAAGGGCCATTAAAGTATCTCCCCGATATTGAGAAATTGACTAAGGACCTGAAAATACTATTGAAAGTTAAATTGATTGAACAGTAATAGATATTAAACTATTATGCAATCATTAATGTTAATTCTGTGAACATTAATGTCACCTTTTAATATTAAAGAGAAGAAATGTCCTGGTATTAAAACTGATAATGATCAAAATAATTTTATTTCACTGAAAAAAATGTTGATTAGTGCTGTTGTCCTCTCTGAATTCTAGGGTACGTCACCAAATGAAACAACACATTTCAGTATCATTTCCTTCATTTTTTGTACCTTCACTGCAGTGTAAAAATTACACCAATGGGTAATTGGTCTACCTCATTGGCTGAATATGCATGTAATAAAGTTGGATAAATTGTGAAGTGAAGACTTAGAGGTGGGACTCTGTGTGGCGATCTGGCAGTTTTCCAGTCCCTTTATACCTGCTGAGCGATACCAACTGGCTACAGAACTCCCCTGACAGAGGAGAACTCCCTACCTGATGGTAGTGGGCCTAATGTGGGCCCTACAGTTGCTCCTTCACCCACTCCATCCAGCCTTGGATAGGAAGTATGCTGGAGCAGGAAAGAATTAAATCCTCATCCTCAATGACCTGTGTAATTTTGATATAAGAGAATTATATGGGTAGAGAAGGGTGAGAAGTGGTCAGAGCCCTGGCTTTGTAGTTTTCTATTGTGTCACAGCAGGTAAATCATACCTGCGGAACCATTGGTAATAAACAACCATATTGCCAATGTTCATGCTTTTGTTTCTCGTCTTGTAATATTTGGTGTTTTTCATAAAGTCCTCGAAGTTAGAGAAAAGTTGAGCTCAGCTTTCATTAAGAAAAGGTAGGGTTTTAATCCTTATGGTTGCAGCAGAAAATTTGACAACATTAAACAAGTGTAGCCTAAAGGTGTAGAAACCAGATGGAATTAAAATGTATACACAATTATTTTCAAGTGTCTCAAGACTTTAAACAATTTTTGTGAATTTGGGAAGACTAATTATTTTCAAAAGTATAAGGGTTGGCAATTCTATAAACCAAGCAGGTTACATCATGTTTATAGGATACAGCTATGCATAGCACTAATTACCTACCCAAATCCCAAATAGTAGTTACCACTATTCAACAAATACAACTACAACATCATGATACTTTCCAATTTCATAGAGATTTAGTAGATGAGCTGTTGAAGAAAGTGAGCCTTAGGAATTTTGCTTGAAGAATGAGGTGCATCAGTAGTGCAGTTTCCTGATGGGACTTATGGTACCATTGCCTTTTGATTTCTTAATTTAATGGCACAGACATGGCAATTGCCATGATGTATTCTGTAAGGTTAATGTTCACACAGGATTTAATTTCTGATTACAGTCACAAACTGAAGCCTAGAAGACCATTGCCAAATGGATGGCTATGAATTTTTTTTTTTTTAAGAGTTGCTTGAGGTTGGAAATCATGGATTCAGACATCCACAGGAACCGAGCTGAATCCCAAGATACTCATCTCAGACATTTCTAATCCTCTCATTCCCCAAACTATTCCCAACCTGGATCTCCTCACTTACCTTTATCATTAGCAAGAAGGAGAGAGCACCTAGACATCATGATAAAACAAATAAATAATAATTGAATAGTCATTGTTATTGGTCTGAATTTTAGGAAACAGAAATACCAACATAGTTAAACAGGACAAACTCACTGCTAAATATGACTACTTGGTAGCAATAAGGAAATATCCATGTTTCCTTCTTGCTTCTAGAGTGAAGCTATCACTCGTGTGTATCATTAGTACATAACTGCCCCCTCCATGCTAGGTCACCTGTGCTAACCAGCATGGCAGTTGCCCCACAGTTCCCTATGTGAGAAGGCCCCCAGTTGGTGGAATCTGAGTGAGTGGTGTTGGGACTTGGAGTACAGGGCCACAGTAGTGCTGAAGTTTGGTCTGGTTGCTGTGGGCATTGAGTGGTGCTGCAACCCTATGTTCCAAATCAAAGCCAGTCATGCACATTTGGCGCATCTACCTCACCTGCTCCCTATCCCATCATGACAGAATTGCAGCCAGGTTAAATCTTTGTAGCACTGTGAACTTGTTCAGCAAGTTGCAGTGTCCTGAGCCTGAGTGGAGAATCAAGCTGAACTACATGGAACATGATCCACCTGTACAGAGCAGTCTCACTCTCCAGCCAGTCTCTACATCTCCCCCAGGCTTTAGTTTCAGGGTGAGGGGATGGGAAACCTGGGTGTCTGATTTTGCCCCAGGACTCCAAAAATATCAGTGCAGTCCTACTAACTGGCATGTTGGGTTCGTGGCAGGAGTTAATGTCTCTCCATTCTTCATTGGCTACCCACCCCACCAGAGGAGAAGAGGCCATGGAGCCCATATGGGTTGCTCAGTGGCCTCCAGTGTCAGTTACTTATGCAGGACAGGTAGGGGTATTCCCTTGAATGGTCCTTATCCCCTGCTTTTCTTAAACAAATACTTAATGCCACCTTCAGTGGAGTAGCAGTCTGAATTTCTCATGTCAATTAACATTAGAGTCCCTTTTCAGATTACAGCTACTGATATTCTGAGATATTACCAACACGTCCAAAGAGAGTATGGATCAGTCCTATACCCACAGAACAGTATTTCATGTGGGTAGTCCCAGTTAATGGTACTATCTGTAGAGCAGGGTAGGCAAGAGGAGTAAAATGATCAGATTCTGGGCCTCAGTAAATAGCAAAAAAAAAAAATTGTGGAAGTTTTTGCAAATGATTACCCCCTTTCTTCAAAAAAGATTTATGAAAAGTTTGTTTCATTTTTTTCTTGGAAAATACCTGAATTAAATTATTATAACCATCTTTCGTATATAGCTTTTTAAAGGAAAACTAGTCTCCTAATTGCCCACAGAAATTCAGCTGGAATATTTCTTTACATAGATGAGTTTGTGACCCAAGAAAGATTGCTGACAGCTCTGTTGGAAGAAGTTTCTTCCAGCATACAAAGAGATTCAAACGCTTGTAAAACATATGAAGTGAAGAGACACGAAAAAGCCATTTGGGTGTCAAAGTCACCATTTCGTTATGTAAGTGTAGTCAGCTAAGTGAAGAAGAAACATGTAAAAAGAGAGAAGAGATTAACAGAGAGAAAACTCTACATAAGAGAGCACTGCTTTGTAGTTTTCACACATAAAATTGCAAAATATGACACTGCCCTTTATCTGAATTCCACCATTGCTTTATAGTCACATTTAGAAAGGGCCAGATTCATTGCATCAATTTAACATCACTTTAGTTATACAGAAATCAACAAAGTTACACCAGTATAAAACTAGATCAGTGGTTTAGGGAATTATTCAACTACTTACTCATTAGTACAGTGAGGAACATAGAATGCCTTGTTCAGTAGATGGTGTTATGCTGCAGTTTTGGTGAAAGCTCACTGAAGCTGGTAAGTGGAATAATCTCCCAAGAAGGATAAGAAGCAGATAAGCTCCTTCTGTAGTAAGACAGCTGAAACAATAGGGTCATCAGGCAGGCCACATGCAGTTCTGGTGAGAAGCTGAACTATGTCAGCAGAGCAGCATGCAAACACAGCCACTGATTTTGGTGGGCTGCATAAGAGTGAATAGACATAGTGAGAAATAGGCAGAAATGGGTAAAGAAGGCAGCAAAAAGACAAAGACAGCCAGAGAAACAGTGTATCATGACCCTGTGAGAATATGTCAATTCAGGATATCACCTGTGTATTACTCCTCCATGGTCCTGTAAGGGCACCTGCACTAAGCTCCTAGTTCTTCAACAGCCATCTCCCTTGTGCAGCGACTTGCATCTGTCTACCTCCTGACTGGGGTTTCTCCAAATTGTACAGTTCCCTGCCTATCCTGTGATACCCTCAGCAAACCAGATCACCCATAGCCCAGTGTCGGTGCTTTGGTTTCTCTCCAGAAGCTATACATAAGGCACTGCCCACAGTTACAAGTTACTACCTGGCTCTTCCAAAGCAAGTATTTTTATTCTTAAGATGAAAGTATTACAGGGAAGACATAAGAACTAAATACATATTGGCAAGCATACCACAAGTTACCTCAACTCCATTTTCAGCTTTAGTAGGTGTCAGACCTTGAAAAAGCAGTCTTGCCTAAATACCCAAACAACACGGATGAAAAGAAATCATGATGGAAATATAAACCTAGGATTTGGGTAACCCCAGAACTCAAAGCAATCTCAAAATTTGCTATCACATCAGATCAAAACTACGTCTTTATATAGCATTATCCCTCTTGCAATATTGAGTACCTTATACTTCAGAGGAAAGGGAAAGTAAAACATTATGCACCTAACCAATTAGGTCCTGGCCTGAAAGATGGCATTTGATTATTCTTATCTTAATCTAAATGCTTTGTTACCCACTATTCAGTCTATAAAGTAAAAAGTAAGGATAAGCTTATCTTTGTACAACTTCATCTTTTTCACCTTCCATATATACCCACATTTTAGAACAATGGCATCAGATTTTGAATCTTTCAATTTTCAGATTCCCAACTTTATACTTCTAGGTCAAAATGTCCATATATGGTCACTGATTTTGGGTCCCCATTCAATAAAATTTTAAGGTGTCCAATATCTGAAACCATTTTTGAAAATTTGACCTTTACTCTATTTTCACCTTGCATACTCCAGTTTTCCATAATGGAAAAAGTCCATGAAATGAATAAGATTAAGAAGAGCAGATAAGATGAAAAACATTCTATATGATAATAGGTACATAGCTCATTATTAATTTGTGCCGAGATATTCTTTTAAATAGGACTTTCAATGTCATAAGATGCAGTATTTTAATTGTATCCAATATTGCTATCTTACTTATTCACTAAAGCCCACATTAAAGAAGAAAACCTGTAGTTAAGGATTTTTTTAAATGGAATTTTCAATAGTCCTGAAAGTAAATGGCAAGACTTCAATCAGCAATACAGGAAATATATATTTGTTTTGTGTTTATATAGCATCTAGCACAATGGGTCGTAGTTCATGATTAGACTACAAGGCATTGCCACAAAACAAGTAACAAGAATACAATGCTACACATGTAGTTAAGAACATGCTGTATGATAAAGCCTCACCTGCAGACTTTAGGGCAAAAGCTTTACTGAAGCTGATCTCAGCTCCTGTTTTCTCACCAAATGAACCTTTGCTTTCCTGTATGTATTAGACAGGACTGATTTTTCAAAACGATACCATTCTCTCAGTCTTTTCAAAAAACAGATTGTGTCCTATAAATTAATACATTTTATTACTTTTGTTGTATTGCTATTTTCTGCGCCTCTTTCAAAATCAAAGCTGCACTTATAATTTTCCAGAATAATGTTCATATTTGATTCTGAAGGAGTAAGTAATAGGTCCCCTAAGACGAACAATAATTTAGTGGCTAGAGAAAGACACAGTGCAGTAGCTTTCCATGATGTGATAAAGGGGATTGTTTCAGCTTTGTACTTAAAAAAAAAACAACTTACTAGTATCAAATTTTTGAAAATAGTAGTTCAAATGTCAATGAGGCCAACAATTCATTGGTCAGAAGATTATTAGGTTAAGTATGTTACATTAAGGCAATTTCCAAAGGGGCAGCCTTGTTAATCTAGTTCAGCAAAATGGGCAAGGAGTCCTATGGAACTTTTAAAGACTATCAAATGTATTTTTAAGATTGGGACATAACCCATGAAAGCTCATGAAATAAATAATTTTGTTAGTTTTTAAAAATGCCACAGAACTTCTTGTTTATTTTTAGTTATATTTATTATATTTTTGTATTTATATTAACTTTTCTTTAACAGTTATGTACTTTTTGCTCAAGGTGAATTAGCCAGTGTTGCTCACTCTAGCAAACCAACTTTTTAATGCTGAATTTCCTGTTATGCTTCATAAGCTTCTCTTCATCACATGATTAAAGATACTTAGCAGCAGGGAGTAGAAAGAAAGGGGATAAACATCCAGAATGAAACTATTGGGGGAAATAGTGTTTTGAATGTTAGGAAAGAAGAGTTGAAATTTAAGATGCCTATCAGATTGGTTTTTATGATCACATTGTAGGTTAAACAAATGTTAACTGTCCAAAGTGAATAGGCCATTTAATAGCCATGCATTTGTCTTTCTAACACAAAGGCGGGCAACATGGCATGTAACGAAGACAGCAAAGAGTGAATGTCAGGGTGTAATCAATGTTGCCAAGAAGAAATAGAAGTGCACAAAGTGAAAATTATTTGCCTTGGGAAGAGTACCAGGTTACAGGAGAAGGTTATAACAAATTGGGTAAAGGTGTAATATTTATTATTCCCTTTCAAGACTTTGTCATTTGTCGGGTATGTTCACACGGCAGTCTTATTTTGAAACAACAGAGGTTGTTTTGAAAGAAGAAACGCCACGTTCACACGATGTACTGTTGTTTCAAAACAACAACATTGTTTCGAAACAACTTAAACCCCATTTGGTGACGAAACAACGTTGTTTCGAAATGATTGTTTCGAAACAATCCTGTCAGAACATGTTTTGAAACAACAGTGACTCATTTCGAAATAAGTGTTGTCCGAACATGCTATTTCACTTTGGGCTTTTTCCCTTAATTTGAATTAACATTTTCTTAATTCGAATTAACTTATTTCAAAATAAGGCTTTATTTCAATATAAGTTGTTTCAAAACAACTTGTATCGAAATAACCCCCTTGTGTGTGAACATAGCCATAAGGGATGGCCACATTATTTGCTTACTACAGAAATTATTGTAAGAATGAAATGTTAAAATATAATGCCTCATATACTTTTAATTATCTTACTGTACTACTTTGACCTTTTTAATATTCTGAATTTTGGTCATTTACTCTTCACCATTTAATAGATTCACTTACCTTTGAAAAAGACAAGGCATTCACAATCAACAAAACTTGTCAACTGAAAAACTTGGCACCCTATCACATTTAGTACAGAATATAGCTTATTCTTTGCATTTAATGGGGACAGTCCCAACAGTTTTTGTAGCTCCATTGAACTTACTACTCCATTTTGCTCCAGCCAAGGATCTGGCCCAGTATGTCTTTTGCCAGCAACAAAACAGTAAATCAGAGTATGTTTTGGATTCATACTTCAGATATAACCATTTGAGTATTTATCATTTGGATTTTTGCCTATACATGTGACTGTGCACATCCACATAAAAATACTCTCCATCCACTGTAAAAAGTATGCCTATACAAAGCTTGATTATATTGAATAAAAACATACTTGACTTTCAGTCCAATGTACATTGTGTAGTGAATTATGGAGTCTTACTGTTTTGCTGACAAGTTTAAGGGGGATAGCCAGGCTAGTTTAATTCAACAGAAACCATCAAGCAGTCCTGAGGAACTTCTAAAGGCTAAAAAATTTATTTATCATGTGAGCTTTTGTGGAAAAATCCCACTTCATCAGATGTATGGAATGGAAACCACTATATCTAGGAAAATAAATAAATGCAGAGAAGGGTAATTAACAAGGTCAGTTCAAACTTTTTCAGCAAACAAAGCAAGCTGTTTTGATTCAAACAATGTAGAACAACAGATAAGAAGGTGGGAAGGTTAAAGTGGGGAGTGAGGAAATCATCTTTTGTAATGAATGAGCCAACCCAAAGACCTAATTTAATGACATTGAATTTGCATATGAATTCTAACTCTGCAGTTTTCCTTTGGAGTCTTGTTTTAAAGTGTTTCTGTTGAAGAACCTTAAGTCATGTCTTCCATAGAATGCACAGGTTGGTTAAAGTGTTGTCGGTTTTTGAACATTACTATGATATCTGATGTGTCCATTTATTCTTTTGCTCAGAGACAGTCCAGTCTGGCAAATGTATAAGGCAGAGGGTCATTGTTGGCACATGATGGCATATATCAGAGGTGTAGATGAATAAGTCCCTGATGGAGTAGCTGGTTTAGTTAGGTCTTACAATGGTGTCATTTGAGTAGATAAGTGGGCAGAATTGGCAGGGGGGTTTGGTTGCTGGCATAGGTGCCTGCATTAGTGTTTCTGTCGTGTGGTGTGTAGTTGATAGTGAATTATCTGCTCAAGGCTGGTGGGCTGTCTAAAAGTGAGGAGAGAGGGTCACCTCCTAAGGCCTGACAGTGAGGGATCATTTTGTAGGCTAGGATGTAGATCCTTGATTATGTTCTGTAAGGTTTGACTTGGGTGCTGTAGGTAATGACTGGTGGTGTTCTATTCTTCTTCTTGTTGGTCTTGTCCTATAGTAGTTGCTTTCAGGGTACTCATCTGCGCAAAAAAATAAGTGAACACAAATCAGATATCAAGAATGTTAAAATTCAAAAACCAATAGGGAATTACTTCATTCTCCCTGCACATTTTGTGAACAACATGACAGTTACAGTGCTTCAACAGAAACACTTTATAACAGGGGTCTCAAACTCAAATCACCTCAAGAGCCACATGAGGACTAGGATATTGGCCCAAGGGCCATACCACTGAAACCTTTTCATACAATGATGTGGGAGTACAGTAAAAAATGAACAGTAATATAGTATGCTAATAAAAGTCAATTTATTAACTTTTTTGAAACTGTAACATGACGTCTGTGCTAATTTTGACAGTCTTTCCAAAGCCAAAACACACATTTCCTTTTAGAAGGGCTTCCATTCAAGATGGCAAAATCATCAAAAAGACAAAAAGTAAACAAACACACTTAAAATTTTACATTATAAATCAGTGGTTCCCAATCTTTTTTGGTTTGAGGGCAAAAAAATATACTTTTTCAAATCTTGAAGGCCCAACAGTTAATTTAATTAAAATTAAATTTATTGAATTCAAATTGATGTTAATTGAAATAAATTAATTGCAGTTTGATTTATTAAAATTGAATTAAATTTAATTGAAATCAAATTTTTATAAAGGTTTTAGTTTTTTACATAAAATTAAATTGTTTTAGAAGATTTTCTTTTTGTTTTTATAAAGAGGGGGCTACATGTATCCCCAAGCCAGGAGGGGAGGAGAGCAGCCACACCCCAGGACGGGCTGTAAACAGGCTGGTCAGAGCCCTCCACAGGACCATAAATAAGCAGCTCCCTGCCTGGTCCTGGGGGCAATGCTGGGACCTGTCGTGGGGAAACACCCTCCCCATCACCTGCTCAAATTTGGCCATGCTGGGGTTGGCAGAGGGGGAAACGCCCCCCCCCCCACGCCTGCCCACTTGAATTTGGCTCCGGTGGGGCTGGCATAGGGGAAAACACTCCCCGCCCTCCTGAATTTAGCCGCCCTGGGGTTGGCAGAGGGGGAAACACCCCCCGCACGCCTGCCCACTCGAATTTGGCTCCGGTGGGGCTGGCATAGGAGAAAACACTCCCCGCCCACCTGAATTTAGCCGCCCTGGGGTTGGCAGAAGGGGATACAACCCTCACTCACCTGCCCATTTGAATTTGGCTGAGTGGGGCCGGCAGAGGAGAAGACATCTCCTGCCTGCCAGAATTTAGCAGCACTGGGGTGGGTGGAAGAAAAAACACTACCCCACCCTCCTGGGGAGAAACACCCCCTGCCTGTGCTGGGACCGGTAGCTGGGAAAGCCCTGGGGGCCATGCTGTGGCTAGTGGTGGGGCTTTCTGGTGCTCCCCCAGAATGGAGCCCCCTGTGAACCATCCCCACCGGCTCAGGCTGACCTCCTTTAAGGCTCCCCCCACCTCAGCCTTCTCTGGACTGCTCAGCCTGCTTCAGCTGCTCAATCAGTGGCTGCAGGTGAATAGGGCAGCAAATGATCAACTGGTGCAGGTGAATAGGGCAGCTCCCAGGCAGCAGTTCAGCTTCTCCCTGTCAGTGGCTGATAATGCAGAGGGGAGGTGAAGTTGCTTGGTCTCCAGCTGCAGAGAGGCTCAGCATTTGAAAATGC
Source organism: Podocnemis expansa (assembly GCA_007922195.1). Taxonomy (NCBI): domain Eukaryota; kingdom Metazoa; phylum Chordata; order Testudines; family Podocnemididae; genus Podocnemis; species Podocnemis expansa. The sequence goes on from ML681991.1 coordinate 32,443,389, forward strand.
CAAGGTTGGAAAGGTGGGAGCCCCAGGATTCTGGGGGTTAGCAGGGGCCGCAGGAGGCAGCTCTGTGGGCTGCATGCGGCCCATGGGCCGTGTGTTTGAGACCCCTACTTTATAAGAAGACTCCAAAGGGAAACTGCAGAGTTACAATTCATATGTAAATCTGATGCTATTAAATTAGATCTGAATGGAGTTTTGGGTTGACTCACTCATTTCGAAAGGTGACTTTCCCCCTTTTTTTAACATTCCCACCTTCTTATCTGTTGTTCCACATTGCTTAATCAAAGCAATTTGTTTGGTTTGCTGAAAAAATCTGAATGGACCTTGTGACTTACCCTTCCATGCATTCATATGTTCCATGCCTGCTGTACTTTCTGATGAGGTAGGATTTTACCCTCAAAAGCTCATACAATAGATAAATGTGTTAGTTTTTAGAAGTTCTGTAGGACTCCTTGTTGATTTTGTTTTGCTGTTTCTTCCACTTAGACATACTAAAGAAAACATGATATTTTTTGACAGGATACTATTCCCCCCTCCTCCCCAACTCAGCACTGTTGAATTTAACTGAAATATGGCGTAACACCTGAGCATGAATAAAATAATACTAACTTTTATTGCAGAAGTGCTCCAAAAACACTGGGCCTGATTCACAGCTGGCATAAATCATTAGCATTCCATTAAAACCAATGGACCAATGCTGATTTACACTGGCTGAGAAAATGGGCCAAAAGACTGTGCTGGTAATATTTAGCCAGAAAGCAGCTGCTTCATGTAGCTTAAGACTTCTGCTCCAAGAGTATGAGGAGGAAAGCAGATATTTGGCCTATCTAATGTTGGACATTTTGGCCCCTTTTATATTTCCATAATTATTAAAACATATGCAAACAAGAACTCTTGTCCAGTTGCTTGAAAAAACTGCACAGAGAAGTTTATATTTTTGAGGGATGAATGCATTTCATGGGATGTGTACTCTCTATTTAATGCATTTGACAGGCCAAGTTATTGGTGTTTGCAAATCAGAATTTTTCCTTATTCTAATTTGTAAGCAGCTAGACAAAAAGTGTTAATGTATATTCCAGTCACTTTTTCCAAGTTAAGAGGCAGATCTAATCTTTTGCACTGGACATAGCTAATTATGTAAGTAATTGCACATTATTTGATGTTATAGGAGTCCCATCTGTTGAAAACTGGTGTTGTTTACAAGAAATGGCTCCTAAATGAAGTAACCAGAGCAATACATAAGCCTCAGTGAGTTCAGAATACAAAAGATTTCGTTCGATATACCCATTGAAAAAGATGTTAAACTAATCCAGTGTCATGATCCAGAATCTTATTGATATTATTTTTGGAGTCTATGGAGCCTCCTGGCCAAAGATCTCAGTGCTCTGAACAAAATAAATTAATAAGGACCCAGTCCTGCTAAATATTGAGCATCCCCAATTCTTACTGCTTCAGGGTGTTCAGCACTCTAGAGCATCTTGCTGGATCACCCTTAAGCCTTACACACATCTGGGAGATAGTTACCATAATTTCTTCAAGATGGAGAAACTAAGGCACAGAGGTTAATGTCCTGATTCTGATTTTATTCAGCCTGGCAAGAATCAGGAATAAAGTTAGTGTGAGATGAGAATCATCCTTATGGTTATTTACACACATAGCTTGGAGTCAGATCAAATCACCGCAGTGGACCTTCTTAATCTTTGACTCTATGGCTACGTCTACACTAGGAAAAGTTAGTTTGAATTTGTTAATTCAAACTAATAAGTTCAACTTTACTTTGAATTAAACTTGAACTTATTAGTTCAAATTAACAAAGTGGACTAATTAGACTTAATGTTAAGTCAAATTAGTCCACTTTGTTAATTTGAACTAACTGCCCTTAATTCAAATTTATTAAGTTCGAACTAAGGATTCAGCTAAGGGCTTAGTTCGAACTGACTGGCAGGTCTTACTAATTTGAACGAAGCTTTCATTAGTTTGAATTAAAGAATTCCTTAATTCGAATTAATGAAAGAGTAGCGTAAACAGGTGCTAAATTAGTTCAAATTAAGCATCCTTAATTCAAATTAACTTGCAAGTGTAGACATACCGTATGAATCCAGATCCTCAAACAGAAGAGAGACTTGATACTGTCGGCCCAGAGGTTTACAAATGAATGAAGTGGAAACATGTGGTCTCTAAAATATTCACAGGATATTCAGTACAGCCAGATCCTAACACAGAACTGCCTGGCTCTAGAAGGTACCTCTACACTACATTGTAAACCCAGAATTCAAACCTCAGGCTCCAGTCTAATTCCTCCCCTTCCATCTATGGGTATGGCCACACACACTTCTTATTTCGAAACAACAGAAGTTGTTTCGAAATAAGAAGTGCCATGGCCACACGATGCATGGCCATTTCGAAACAAGCAAACAGCTTGTTTCGAAATGGCTGTGCTCCTTCTGAAACAACTTAAACCTTGTTTGCTGTCGAAACGGGGTTGTTTCGAAACCAGAGGTTTCGAAACAGCCCTGTTCGGACATGTTGTTTCGGAACA